>JAILWY010000011.1:1217500-2435000 GCA_022113835.1 Atopsyche davidsoni | reverse complement strand
TTTTGAACCAATCCTCAAAAGTAGCTTTAGTCATCCAAGCTTTCTTGTTGGATTTCCATATGACGGGTAATTGATTTTTATTTAGTCCTTTAAGAGGCCTTGGATTTTCGGACAAATATATTAAAAGTGGTTTTAGCTTAAAATCACCCGCGGAATTTGCACCAAGTAGCAAAGTTAATCGTTCTTTAGACACTTTATAACCGGGCGCAGATTTTTAGGTTTTTGAAATGTACGTGCGATCAGGCATTCGCTTCCAATAAAGCCCTGTTTCGTCTACGTTAAACACTTGTGCAGGTTTATAACCACCTCTTTCAATAATTCCCTTTAAAATTTTGGGATATTCCTTAAATGCGGCCTCATCGGCGCTAGCTGCTTCACCTTTCATTTTCAAATTATGCAAATTAAATCTATTTTTAAATTTTTCAAACTTTTCTCGGCTTGCTTGGAATGTGACATCTTCAACAGATTCATCGGTATCCCATTCTTTAAATTTTCGTAAATACTAAAAGCTTTTTCCTGGATAATCATTTGACTCATTGGCATTCTCCATTTGTAATTGTCCTCAATCCATATAATCAATAGTTAATATAAGTTTAATAAAAAAATATACATTAATTTATTTTTAATTTGTACATACATACATATGTATTTCCGTACCAAAAATGTCCATAATTATTTCCATTTTTTCCAGTTGATGTGTGACAATCAGTAATAAATATGTACATAAAACACTCACAGACAAGTCTAAACCAGCCGCTCTATGAGCACACACTGAATAACACCAAAAAAAGTTTTTTTGGCCGTTATAGCGAAACATTTTAGGCCGTAAATCAAAAATGTAATAATAAAGTATAGAGTATAAAGAGCGGCCGTATAGCAAGGTAGGGGTGTATTAGAAATTTAGAACAGATAGTACTTGATGAAAAAACGTTGTTATATTAAATAAAAAAATTGCTTTTTAAAGATTATTTTTATTTAAAGCTACCGGTTTTGCCAACAAACATGTTATTTCCAATAGTTATATTACCAAAATACATGTTATTTTTCGTCAATGGTAATGACATTCGCATTGTTTCTAGCCACCGATATGTTAAACCTAGCGCCTTTAGGCCATTAGGCATAGGCACAATGAGAAAATCACAGAGTAACCGATAAGATAGATACACGAATATCCAATTATCTAATAATTACTAACAATTATAAATAAAATTAAATAATCTCTTTATAATGTAATTTTTGTTTTATAGTTTTGATTATTTTGATTGTTATAATTTTGAAAAAATTGAAAGATCTTGATTTATGTATTGATGGTAATTGGTGATGGTGATTAGAATGGTAATGACTGTAAAAAAAAAATCACGTGTAGAGCTCAAACAAGCATGAGCTCAAGTACTAGCTGAAGATGAAAGGTGGACTTGATGGAAAAACACTGCAAATTTATCTTTTAAAGATTATTCCAATAATTGACCAATATATTATCCATTGCGGAGACAGTTATCAATTTTTAATGAGAAATTTCTGATAAGAAAACAGAATTAACAGATACGATTTAAAAATTGCTTATGTTTGATTTCGTGTACGAAAAATCGATAGAAGTTAAAATGAAGGAATCAGCGATGAATGCGGAGGGAAATATATTTTTTTTACAGACTGTTTAAACCAGGGGTGGCTAACCTGAGGCCCGCTTTGAATAGTTTTATAGCCCGCGAGATTCATCGCACTTTTATTATAAAAAATATATTCTTTTATACAATTATTGAAAACCATTAGTATTGAAAAATATATTATTTGAGCATTCGAAAATTGACTGTCGAAATTGTGTTAAGTATCATAGTTATTGTAAGGTTCATGTTTATATGTAAGAATAATAGTAAACACAATAATGATAACTCATTATGTTTCCAAATTTCACTCCATAAAATGTCTATAGTGTATCTAAATCTAATATGGGATATATGATTTTATATGTGGCCCGCAAGATCATCTGGGTTGGCCACCCCTGCAATAGAGTCTACAACAGAGGTCTCCTAACCTTTTTGCACCCAAGAGCACATTCTAGAATGCCAGTCGGGCGGCGGGCACCATTTATTTTTTCAAATGAAGTATTATGTTGACTAAATATCAATTCTGGAAATAATAATTATTTTTATTATAAACTTAAATGATTTTTTTTATTGTGGTCGCACAGCGGCGGGCACACATAAAACGGTCGGCGGGCGTCATGGTGCCCGCGGGCATAGGGTTGGGGACCACTGGTCTACAGCAATACACAGTAATTAATAATCAAAGTCTTTGGTTGCTATATTATATTTTAATTTATTTAAAGGTTTTTGAGTCCGTTTCCGTCTATAACGCATTGTTTATTTCTGTCTCTAATAGGACTAATTTTTTCAAATTATTGATATTCTCGAGGTTTTGAAATTCATGATATTTTTGAAAAAATCAAATATTCTTATTTTATTCAATTTTTCAAATTATTTAAATTTTTAATTGACGTTTAATTCTTGAATCCTTGAAAATAATTTTTTTTTCAAATTCTGGAAATTTTTAAGGTTCTCGAATTTTTTTTAGTTTTAAAATCTTTAAAAAAAAAATTTTTTTTAACTTTTGAAAACACTATCATTAAATAATACTCAAATAATTGTCCAATATATTTTATACCAATTATTTATAAGAAATAACTGATAAAGTTACAAAACATTCGTGTGTATTATCGCTCACACTGTTGTTGACGACGCCTGCCAAGTATATTTCCAATAAAGAAATCTGTATTAAAAGCTTTAATAACCGTTTCATTTTGTCTGATTTAATTTACGGATTCGCTCAAGTTCGCAAATACATCGAGGAGTGACAGCGAAAATACTTATTACCTGTGTCCGCAAATTATAAACTTCGGTTTTATGGCTATTCAAAATTAACGAGATCGGTCTTTACACAAAGACGTAATTTGACGTCTATTTGCTCAAGGGCGAGATTTTAAATCAAAGGATATGTAAAATGAAGCTTTCAAAACCTATTATCAAGTATGAATCAGTAACACGTAATTCTAAGTGACAAATAAAGTTCACAATCCAAAGTTATTTTAAACTTAGTACTTAACAATTATGTAGTAATAAAATTAATCATTTCCGAAGGGTAGACTTGATGTTACTTAAGTCTAAAAAATAGAGAATACTTTTTTGGTCCCGTTCGTAGTCACTCTCAATGTCTCACTGTAAATAGCTTATTCAGCCTGTAGCTAGCATGTCCGTGAAACTATGAGCCTTAAAAAACAAGTTGGGAAAACAAGTGTATTTTAAAAATATTATAAAAATAACTGTCCGATGTATTTTTGCAGAGCGTAGACAAAAAAGAAAATTATCGTAGATAGTTATCAATTTTTTATCGGAAATAACTGAAGACTGCGGGCCGGGCAGACGCCTGCATTACCGACGCTTTGGTGCGCGAAGTAGTTTGGCTCGCCGGTCACAGATGGCAGTCTGTGCTTATTCTGAACACTCATAGATGTCACTGTAGATTTAATTTAAAAAATAATTATGCATAATAAAAATAAATGTCGGTGATTAGTAAAAATAAAATTATTTAGTTGTTGGTTACAGTATATTTTTATGTGAAGATATAAATGACCGATCTTTAAAATTTTAGAAATTAACTTATGCCTAACTTATAAATAGGGAGTTGGTTAATTGATTTTTCGATTTGAGTGTCGCAACAAACTGACTCGCCCGAAACCTCCGCGAGATCAAATAAATAAATTTATTATTAAGTTTCAGTGAAAAGCATCAAGGAGTGACCGAAATATGTTTAACACTTTGACTGCCGTGTCAGCCACCGGTGGCCGACACGACATACCCGACGTCACCTTCTCATGCGCCCTGTATTACTACTATTGAACATGGTCGCCACGGCCCTCTTCTATCTACATTCGATATGGCCTTAGAGCGGTGGTCCCCAACCCTGTGCCCGCGGGCGCCATGGCGCCCGCCGACGATTTTACGTGCGCCCGCCGCTCTCCGACCACAATTAAAAAAATATTTATGTTAAAAAAAAAAAAAATTAAAAAAAAAAAAAATTAAAATTAGTAATCAAAAAAAAAAAATTAATTAAACAGTGGGCGAAAAATTAGAACGCTATTGGAGTTTGTGGGTTTTGAAAATATTTTCGGTTTAGGACAGGTACCGACGGGCAATAAAATTATTTTTGCCGAGCGTTGATGGGACAATAATCTTAATTGGATTTACAAATCAGCGTCTGGTTTACGGCGGCTAGTTACCTGAGCGGGCCAATGTTTATGAAATAAACTTTTAATATTCATTATATTTATGCATTTTGAAATAAACAAAATCACACCGACGTACCTTTTGGAGCTTAAGGGCCTAGTCTGCATAATCGAGTTTTTTTTATCATTTTCTAGACCAGTCATGTCACCACTAGACCAGGCCCGCGATCGCAATGTGTCACAGAAAGAAGAATCCTGTTTTTTAGAGCTTTTAGACTTCACTCAATTCCTCTACGGAAGTTTTGAAATGCTCACACTACATTTATAAGTAATTTCAAGAACAGCGCGTGCCCAGACAGTATTTTGAAAAAAAAAATTAAAGAGGTTAACGCTCTTACATTTTATACACAATATTTCAAGAGTTTGGATAACTACCCGGAATTAAAAAAGCATGCAGCACGCATTCTGTGCATGTTTGGTAGTACCTTTTTATGTGAGCAGATGTTTTCCGTCATGAAAATAAATAAGAACAAACATCGCACAAGACTTACGAATGAACATCTCCAATCAATTCTTAAAATAATTACAACGAATACGATACCTGACATCAATGAGCTTGTCAAAAACAAGAGAAGTCAGGTATCTGGATCCTCGAGCTCAAAATAATTACCCTCTTTTATAACTTTGATATGATTTTTAACAACCTTATATTATATATATACGATGTGAGCATTAATTTTTTCGGATTTTCTAAGATATGGCGTTACTACTATTGAACCGCATCAGGCTATACTTTAACACGGTGGTCCCCAACCCTCGCCATGGCGCCCGCCGACCATTTTCCGACCTCAATAAAAAATTATTTAAGAAAAAAAATATAATTTTTTTTTACTAATTAAAATGAGAAATGTAAACGAAAATAAGTTAATCGTTATAATTTTCAAAATAATAATTCTTTCCAGAAAATCACAAAAAAGTCTGTTGAAATAGTATCTTATGGTGGCTGATCCCTTTGATGGATCAATTTTTGAGTTTTTTTATAATTTTTTGCAAAAAATTTACTACATCAAAAGAAAAAATTTTAATGTTAAAAGTTAGATACGTTTTTTCATCTAAAGACATGATTTTTTATCTCTTGTAAATTTACTTTTAATATGATTAATATGTATTTTCCAGATTAATGTTTAGGAATTTGGAGATTATTATAACCGATGGATCTAGAACCCTAAGCATTTAGGTGTCTTTTTTTAAATTGGAAATAAAAGATTACCAATAAACCTATTATAAAAGATTAGCTAAACAATTATAACATTTTTTTTTTAACAAAGTTTGGCTTTGAAAAGTCGTAATTTTATCTAATTTTTCAACATTTTTAAGAATTTATTTTACCTTAAAAAAGATCGGTAATTTAATAATAAAAAATATATAAAAATAATTTAAAGCTTTTTTAATATTCTATAAAAAAAAAACAACTTTCAAAAAAGAAAAATTAATCGATAGTTAAAAAAATATGATGACACGTTTCGCAAAAAAGTGACAAAAGCTTCCAGGGAAAGAAAATACACCCATTTCAGCCCCAGTCAGTACGGATCTCACTCGGAAATCGAAATCGTTTTCATTAATTTATTTATTTAATTATCATTTTACTGAGCTGAAAGCTGGTTGATTTACAGAATATTATAAAAATTAAAATTTATATTTACCTATTTGTTTATTATTTTATTTCCGTTCTTTTACAAGGGAAGATGATTTGATAAAATTATGATTTTTTAAAACTAAAGTTTGTTTAAAAAATTAATTGATTTTATTTTTAAACTTATCTTTTACCATAGGTTTATGTGTAATCTTTTATTTCCAATTTAAAAAAGGACACCTAAATGCTTAAATCAATCGGTCATAATAATCTCCAATCAATCGGAAAAACTCATTTATCATATTAAATTTACTGGAAAAAAAAAAAAAACCTTTATAATAAGGAATGCATTTAACTCATGGGATATATATTTTTTCTATTGGTGCAGTATATTTTTCGTATTCTAACCTGTTGTTTGAAATATTTGAAATATATAAATGTACATTTTAAAATTGCTATTAAAAATAATAAGTCGTTGCATATTTGCCCCAATTCGACCCAATTACTAACATTTTCATACTATTATTTACTACTACTTATTATTTATTTAACATAAAAATATAAACAATAATTATATTTTTGGAATTGAGTATTTTTTCCATTTACATTTAGTCCAATTAGGCGTGCCACTATGTTTCCGGCTTTTTTTTATCAATGAAAAGTGTATAATTTTAAAAAATTACAAAAAAATAGTTTATTCAAAGTATCATCACATTTTTGCTATCTCTCTGGCAGTACACGAATACCGTGACGATAAAACGATGCGTCGGACCGCAACCGTTCAAGCATCCAATTTTCCACTTTTTCAAAATTGGCCAAGTGTAGCCCAGCTTATCCATGCGCCATCGACCGGAACAAATAAAAATCGGAAGGGGCCAGGTCTGGTAAATAAGGCGGGTGCAGTAGCAGATCCTATTTCAGCGTTTTGATGGTCTCCTGGACGATGGCACGAAGCTTTGTCGTGCTTCAATATCATTCGTTCGTGTCTCGTGTCCCATTCTGGCGGTTTTTCGAGCACTGCATGGGTCAAATTGATCAGTTGTTGGTCGGTAGCGCTGCCCATTGACAGTTTCGCCTGATTTCAGAAGCTCCTAGTACACGATTTCTTTCTGATCCCACCAACTACACAGCATTACCTTGGCGCCATGAATATTTGGCCTGGCCGTCGATGTTGTTGCATGTCCGGGCTTACCCCATGATTTTTTACGCTTCAGCTTATCGTAGCGAATCCACTTTTCATCACCAGTGATGATACGATGCAAAAATGATTTCTTTTTGTGGCGTTCAAGCACCATTTCCGAATTGCAAAATCGCCTTTCGACGTCTCTCAGCTTCAATTCATGTGGCACCCAATTTCCTTGCTTTTGAATCTTCCACTATGATCTGCTGAAATCAGGCCAAACTATCACGGGCAAGTTCTACAGACACAATTGATGCGTTTGAAGCGAGCATTGGCAGAAAATCGGCCAGAATATGCGACCAAGCACGAGTCTGTAATTTTCCATCATGACAATGATCGGCCACATGTTGATCGGTTAAAACCTATTTGGAAAACAGTGAATGGGAAGTTCTGCTTCACCCGCCTTATAGCCCAGACCTTGCCCCTTCCGACTACCACTTGTTTCAATCGATGCAGAATGCCCTTTCTGGAATACGCTTGGAATACGATGGACAATACTCTGAATAGAATATATTGTACCAATTTTTTATAATAAAGCTCCAATTTCAAGAAAAAATCCGAAAAATTTATGCACACGCCGTATATTATATAATTAAATATATAAAATGTTATAATAATTCAGTACATTTTTTATATTTGAATCCGGCCCGCCTACACGTTCTAAATTTCATATATGGCCCTCTGCAAAATTGAGTTTGACACCCCTGTTCTAGTCCGTTTTGCGAAAAATCCATTGCACCAATCGAAAAAATTTAAATGCAAAAAGTTTGATACATTCCTTCTTTCGAATAAAATATATTTTTATATCTTATAAATTTACTATTAATATGATAAAAAAAAAAAATTCCGATTGTAGGAATTTGGAGATTCATCTGGCCTATTTTACAAGAGTCCTAAACATTTAAAAGTTTTTTTTTAAATTGAAATTAAAAGATTAAATATAAACCATGTGCGCCATATTATTTTAAAAATTAAAAAAAAAAAAATCATTAACAAACTTTGGTTTTGAAAAGTCGTCATTTTATCCAATTTTTCAACATCTTCAAGATTTTATTTTACCCTTAAAATGGACGTTAATTAAATAATAAAAAATAGATAAATATAATTTATAGTTTTTTCTCTGTAAAAAAATCAACTTTCGATATAGCAAAATAAAGTGACAATTAAATTAATCAAATGTCCAACTAGGTGTGCCACAAGTTTCTGGTTTTTTTTTATCAATGAAAAGTGGATAATTTCAAAAAAAATGCTATAATAAAAATAGTTTATTCAAAGTATCGTCCCTCGCTAGCTACACATTTTTGCCATGTCTCTGTCAGTACACGAATACCGTGACAATAAAATGACCGTCGGACCGAAACCATTCATCCCACCAATTTTACACTTTTTGGCCAAGTGTAGCCCAGCCAATCCATAATATATTATTAAAAAAAATTATTGCGTTTAATATGTAGTAAGCGCCATCTATATGTGAAAGCCAAAAACTTAGTAGCGCTTCTAGAAAATCTATTTTTCTTTTTTTTTTTTTTTTTTTTTTTTAGCTTGGCTTTAGAACTACTTTCGAGCAGAAAAATACCTTGAAAAAATAAATGGCGCCCGCCGCCCGATCGGCGGGCGCCATTTGTGCTCTTGGGTCCTAAAAGGTTGGGGACCCGTGCCTTAGAGTATCTTCATAGTTCTCAAAGACGTAAGAATGTGATAGGTAATGATGTGATAGGTTGAAATAAAACACATGCATGATGTTTATGTAAAAGTGATTTTATTGACATATAAAAATTAACACTATTAGTATGATTAAAAACAAACATAAAACAAATCTAAAAAAAGTTAAAGGTAGAAAATAACCTTAGCCAAAAATTAAAAATTATGTATTTTATTGAAACATCTTATACAATAATGTGGTTGAGTTGGACATATTGGACAATATGTTTTGACTCTAGACTAGATGTTCTCAAGTTATGAGGTTTAAAACCTGGAATTTCCTTATGTGGAATTACAAATGGCTGATTCCCTTTCACTTCTATCCATTTCGATGGGGTATGGCTATTACTTGATGTGCTGGGCATAATCCCATCTTCACTTTCAGTATCAGATACAATAACAGCCGTTTTTTGGATCTTATTGGATATTGAATACTAGCGGATACCCGGCGTGTTCTACTACACTAAAAAAAAAAATCCATTTATTTTATGTGTTCGAAAAAAGGAAATTTTGTTTTTTATTAACTTTTTATCTTAATGCTAGCGGATAAACAATATATTGAGTTTTTTCGGTAGGTGTGTAAACAAAGATTTTTCGGCTTTGATTTTAATTGTGGCTTCGATTAACTACGTGGCGATAGTTTTTTAACAGCAAGTCTTGTTCCGTTGCACAATTTAGGTGGATCTAAGTTGCGAATGAGCATCTATGGTGGTGGTGGTAAATCTTCCATCTTCTGGCTTTCGTCGCTGTATTTCGGATATCCATCCTCACCAGTTTAAGTTTCAATAATCAAATCACGTGGATATCTTTTCGTGCATTTGCCGCCGTTCATGCAAGGCGAGTTCATATTCAACGCTCCGCGTGGGCCGTGAATCATGTTCTTGCAGACAACGTCTTATTGTAGATTCGGTAGTTCAGCAGATATAAATAACACTATCGATTTGAGTTGGAACAATTTTTTTTATCAGCCAAATTAGAATATGAGTGTGCAGTAATCTCCGTTTTTGCTTTAATCGCCTGTATGCCTACGTCAAAGCATCCTGAGCATACTCATGCATATGCAATATTGCAATTGCATCGCGCGAATGAATATAATCTTCGATACACAATTTCTTTTGATTAAAACGAATGTACAGAAGCCGCTCGCTTTCAATTTTGGCGTACATGTCAACAATGAACTGATGAAACACTTCACGGCATTTAAAAATGTGATTGGATTGTTAGGCTCTTATCATAATGCGATATGCATAATAATCCATAGATGAAACTTGTAATACGAATATTTTTATATGATAATTTTTTTCCCATATAAAAACAGACAAACTCACTATGATAAAACTCGTTGTGAATGACAGATAGTGATTTTGTTTTGAAAGTCCGTATGATGCGCGATATTCACAATGTTCTTTTTTCAAATTTTTTGCGAGGGACGATGTTCCCTTTAAAATGTTTGTATGGAAAATATCGAAAATCGACCTAATTCTGTTCTGTAAGTTCTGTGTTTTTTTTTTGTGACAGCCTGTAACGGCAACTTCATACTAATATTTACAAACATCAATATCAGTGTTTTTCTATTGGCAGCCTGCATATACGCGAAAATGTCAGTAGTTCCTTTTATGAAATGTCAACTTTTGTATGGGATTTACTTAATTAAATAAACCTAATTTGATAATCAATTTTTATACTTTTATTGGTCTAAAACACCCTCAGTATTTTTTGCATTCAAATGAAACTGGTTTGAGGCACACCGGTTGAATGGTTTCAAAGCCTATAACGGACAGAAACATTTTTTGTGTTTTATTTATATATACGATATATATATATTTAGATATTTAAGATTGAGTGCATTTTGAAAAAAAACATACGTGTAACTTATCGGTCACAAATAGCTCTTTCCGCCGGAAGATGCCGACCAAGCATGCTGGCGAAACTATTTGCTTGACAAAAAAATTTTACAGGAACACTGAACATTTATTTTTTAAATATTGTTTAAAAAAGCGACAATTGTGTTTTTGGCTTATTACTATCAGAATAAACTGATAAAATTACTTAAAAACCAGATACGGTTAAAAAATTGATTACATAGAAGCAAAGATGGAGATAGCAACAGCTATACGACTCAAACTTGTTACAGACTGATTAAACAGTTTTTTAAACAATTTAAAATAATATAATAATCGCTACTTCCCGAGATTCAGTAATTTAGTGATCACTCCAGTTTCCGGTAGCTTGCGGTGAGTGTTGAAACTATACACAAAGTAAAGTAACCATGGGTTTTAATATGCAATTTCATATTGTAAATTAATTGTTTTGGACACATTTAAAAAAAAAATTCAATTGTAATAATAGTATATATAGTCTAAGGAAAGTACGTAACGCATTGTAAATCCATCATGTATATTTGTAGAGAAATTTCACACTAACTGCTCGATTAAAGATCGTGAAACGTGCCATAAATTTTAGTAACTAATAAATTAATCTGAATATATTAATCAAATAATATAGTTTGCTTTAACATTGCGGCACCCAGTAACAATGCAAATGTCATAACCATTGACGAAAGATAACATGTACTTTGGTAGTTTTTTTCCCAATAATTTTATTGGGGGATAAAAAGACGAAATTATTTTTAAATGAATTAAAGAGTACGTTAATTATATTTTTTGCCACAACTGTCGGGTCAAAATGTCTTCTCCTCGTAGACCAGGAGATAAGCTATCCTTCATATTATATATCGGTACGATAAAAATATTAGCAATCAGTAGCCCGATATACCTGACGAAAGCCGGCTTCAGTGCACCTGAGTGGAAGTTTTGTGAAAAGTGAATCACTGTGGGATTCTAAAATATATAAATATATATATACCTGTCTTCTCGATCTTATACTTGGTGAGTCATAAATGCATAATATTCTCAAGGGCCCTCTCTCCGTAATCCATGTTAATTGCGAAAACTCTACTCGTCAGATAAATTCCTTCTTCACGACAAGAGATTATTTTATTTCATATAAACTGACTTATGATTCGAGAAATATGACCTAGCCTGAGTAAAGTTTAAACATTGTGGAAATTGTAAAAATTCATGTTACAAGGATTCGAAGCTTTTTAAGGATTTTACAATTGCAATTTATAATAAATTTATCGCAAAGCAGAGGCGTAAAAAAAAGCATACTTTTGTTTCAAAAAGTTATCGTTTTTTTCTAATTTATCAACATTTTTTTTATCTGATAAAATATCGTTTATCAAACAATTAAAAGTAGTTTCGTGTATTTCGTGCCCGCCTGGTTGTGGGTTTTATTAAGCTAGAAAACCTTTGGAGTAAATGATGCGACATCTCAGCCCGTAGACTCTCGATGTTGATAAGAGTCCTGCCCGTCTGCTGGGATCCTCCATTAGATTTATTAGTGCATTCAAGTGTTCTGTAAAGACATGGGTGTTAAATTAATAATAAATATTTTATATAAATACTTGAGTGATTTTTCCACATGTCAATTTTTTATTGGTGACCGGTTTCACCAACCTTAAAAAATAAACTCAAGTATTTTATGTTAAAAAATATTTTATATTTTTAAGCACAGTTCACAGCCAAGTTCTTTGCGATACTCTGGAATTCGAAATGAAGATCCTTATCTAATCCGAATTGTGATAATAAAACAAGTGATATACGAGGGCAGTCTGATAAGTACGTAGCCTACAAAAGAAAAACGAAAATTATGGAAAAGTAGCGATTTATTTCTCAAAATAGTCTCCTTTTAGCTCGATACACTTGACCCAGTGATGCTCCCACTTCTTTAACCCATCTGAAAATACGTTTTCTCATATATATTTTCTCACAATAGGCCTCCGTGGCGGCGAGGACCTTCTCATTCGACTTAAATTTCTGCCCGGTGAGTGACTTTTTCAAGATTGGAAACAAGAAAAAATCGCATGGGGTCAAATCTGGAGAATACGGTGGATGGGGGAGCAGTTCGTAGTGCGATTCGACCAATTTAGCCGTGGCGACGGCGGAGGTGTGAGCCGGTGCCCTGTCACGGTGGAAGAGCACTTTTTTCATCGCCAAATGGGGACGTTTTTTCTGCAATTCGGTCTCGAATCGGCCCAATAATTCGGCATAGTAGAGCCCTATGACCGTTTTGCCCTTCTCCAGGTAGTCAATGTAGATCACACCTTGTGAATCCCAGAAAGCGATGGCCATCACCTTTCCGGCCGATAGGACAGTCTTCGCCTTCTTCGGAACACGTTCGCCGGGTGAAGTCCACTGTTTCGACTGTTCCTTGGTCTCTGGTGTGTACCAGTGAATCCATGTTTTGTCGACGGTCACGAAACGACGCAGAAACTCCTTCGGATCGCGCTTAAACAGCGCCAAACACTGCTCCGAAGTGATCTCACGGTTGCGCTTGTTGTCCGGAGTGAGCAAACGTGGCACCCATCGCGCCGACTGCTTTCTCATGCCCAAAATTTCATGCAGGATATGACCCACGCGGTCTTTTAAGATGCCTACTGTTTCAGTTATCTTGCGCACCTTCAATCGGCGGTCTGCCAATACGAGATCGTGGATTTTTGTCACGTTATCCTCCGTGGTAGCCATTTTCGAGGCACCTGGGCGTGGCTCATCAAAAACCGACGTGCGACCACGTTGAAACTCGTTAAACCAATTTTTGATGATCGCCATCGAAGGAGAAGAGTCACCGCACACAGCATCCAAGCGCTCTTTGGTTTCGCTGTGCGATTTCCCTTCCAAAAAACAAGAATCGAATCACCGACCGATATTGCTCTTTTTACATTTTTCTAAAATACGCGTACACGTCTGCTTCCACACGCGTTCAAGTTAGATACGTTTTTTCTTCTAAAGACATAATTTTTTATCTCTTGAAAATTTACTTTGATTATGATTAATATGTATTTTCCCGATTAAAATTTAGGAATTTGGAGATTATTATAACCGATGGATCTAGAGCCCTAAGCATTTAGGTGTCTTTCTACAAGGTCAAATAAAGTCTTGAAGATGTTGAAAAATTTGATAAAATTACGATTTTTCAAAACCAAAGTTTGTTAATAAAAAAAAATGTTTAACCCTTTGCGCTCGAGACCGTTTCCGCGCGGACTAATCAGCAACTCGAAGCGTTTCGTAGCACTTTTGATGAATTTTTCACCTCTAACTTAAAATGATCACACACACAAATTAACCCATAAAATTTTTTTATTTTAATATTTAATGTATATTTACATCTTAACGAAGATAATTTCGTAAACATAAGTCTTTGTAATTTTGCTTTGTATGATATTTCATGTAACAATTGCCGAGATGCATGCCCGGCTTTTCGGGACAAGTATCACAATAGTATGTCGTTTGATGACTTTTGCCGGGTTTATTTTTTTGATAGCAGACTTTGCAATTCTTCCTAACTCCTGTTAGAACGTTATGCAGCTTTCCACTTAGGGGGATATTTTCGGAATCGCAGGTTGAAGTGAAGCTCTAGCACGTGTCTGACGAAAATCTCCCGTCAATTGCCGAACTAAGGTTTTCATATACCACAAGTGATTATGCGGCTGTTCTCCTCTCAGCTGTTGAGTGAGATACACATTATCATAATATTATTATATATTATAAACCAAACAAAATAATGGTTCCATACGTGAATGAAGAGGTTATTGATATTGTGAGGGAGAAAAAAGTCTATCCTTCAGTGCAATATAAATTTAACAAATAAGGACCTTCAAATGAATTATTACGATAAGAAGTACAAGCAAAAAATATATGGGTTGATTAGGTACACATCCAGTCATTTTGCCATGGCTGTCAAGTTCGAAATGAGACCAAAAATGCAGTTCGCTTTATGGTGCCGCACTAATCTTAGATAAGCAATTCTAGCGTAGTTTGAATAGGAGATAACATGATCTTTGTAAAATTATATACGCAGTGCTTAGTAACGAACTTTAAAGAACAAGATCACATAAACATAAAGAAGAAATCACTAGATAAGAAACCATAAATAGTTATCATCGCACATCGAATTTCCGCACCAAACAAAGTGGTGCGGAATCCGCACCACTCGAGTTGCGGCATTACATCGTGTGGTGCGGAATCCGCACCTCTCGAGTGCAAAGGGTTAAATGTTTTAGCTAATCTTTTATCATAGGATTATTTGTAATCTTTTAATTCCAATTTAAAAAAAGATACCTAAATGCTTAGGGTTCTAGATCCATCGGTTATAATAATCTCCAAATTGCTAAACTTTAATCGGGAAAACACATATTTATCATATTAAAAGTAAATTTACAAGAGATAAAAAATACGTCTTTCAAAGAAGGATCGTATCTAACTTTTAGCATTAAAATTTTTCTATTAATGCAGTAAATTTTTCGCAAAAAATTATCAAAAATTGACCCATCAAAGGGATTAGCCACCACAAGACGCTATTTTAATAGAATTTTTTATGATTTTCTGGAAAGAATTGTTATTTTGAAAGTTATAACGATTTACTTATTTTCGCTTACATTTCTCATTTTGATTAGTACAATTCCTTTTTTTTTTTTTCTTAAATAATTTTTTTAATGTGATCGGAAAGAAAATGGTCGGCGGGCGCCATGGCGAAATAAAAAAAAATACCTTTAAAATAAGGAATGCATTTAACTTTTGGGATTTAATTTTTTCTATTGGTGCTGTATATTTTTCGTATTCTAACCTGTTTGAAATTTTTATCTATAAATATACATTTTAAAATTGCTATTAAAAATAATTATTCGTTGCATATTTGCTCTAATTCGACCCAATTACTAGATTTTCATACTATTATTTACTACTACTTATTATTTATTTAACATAAAAATATAAAAAATAATTTTTATCGTTTATAATTATATTTTTGGAATTGAGTATTTTTTCCATTTCCATTTAGTCCAACTAGGCGTGGCACTAGGTTTCCGGCTTTTTTTATCAATGAAAAGTGTATAATTTTAAAAGAAATACAAAAAAATGGTTTATTCAAAGTATCGTCACATTTTTGCCATCTCTCTGGCATTACACGAATACCGTGATGATAAAACGACGCGTCGGACCGAAACCATTCATCCAGTCAATTTTCCACTTTTTAGAAATTGGCCAAGTGCAGCCCAGCCAATCTATGCGCCATCGACCGGAACAAATAAAAATCGGAAGGGGCCAGGTCAGGTTAATACGGTGGGTGCGGGAGCAAATGTGAACAAAGGTGAGCAAAGGTGAACCATTTTTTTTCCAAAATTTGCGTTGCGAAATGGTTGGTAGTTTATTGATGACTGATGTCTAAACTATAAAACAACACAAGTTTAGAATTGTCTAGCGTCGTTAGCGCCATCTATGCTTGAATGCCAAAAACTTAGTAGCGCACCTGAAAACATACCTTTATATTTTTTATTTTAGCCGGCTTTGGTACTACTTTCGGGAGTAGAAACATACCTTGAAAGAATATGTGGCGCCCGCCGCCATCCTGAAATGTGCTCTTGGGTACAAAAAGGTTGGGGACCCCTGTACTACACGATACTAAATCTTTCTTGCGATATTAGCACCATTGGGCGGTGAGGCTAAATACTTATAATATAAGTATATATATGTATATTTGTTTGTATGTATATATATATATATATTAGGGTGTCCCTTAAAATTCAAGTTCAATATTTTTTTACGCGTACCTTCTTAAAAGTTTAGTAATAATCCTATATTGTCTAGAAAAAAATATTAGTTCGATTTATAAACGGTAACCCGTGCCGACTTGCGATTTTAACTTGTCCATACAAGTTGCGTAAGTACTGCGCTGTGACTTGTAACTGCATGTTTTATTTGTCATTTCATACGTGATTTTTGAGATTAGTAGTGCTCCATTGTTTAGTGCGTTAACATGTCGGTGGAATTACGGAGTGATAAACAAAATAATTTCCTTATCGGTTTGCCTAGATATCAAATAAATGGTGCAAAATTACCATCTAATCGACAAATTCCCTCGGTCCTATTTTACAATATTCGTGAGGTTAAACTGATTGTTAGTGAAAGTGCAAATCTTGTGATTAGGGAGTGCATCATATATTGGGAAAAAGCAAGAATTCCAACTGCGTGAAGAAACTTGTTGATTTATATCATGTTTGGAGAGAGTTGCAAAAAAAATTGTAAGAAAACTCAGGTTACGTTCAAGAGCCGTGAGAACAATTTCAAAATTGATCTTGATAATTTGTTTGATATTGCACATGCTGATGCTTTTGAGAGAATGAAAATAGAGTAAGATAAATTATTTTTAATGAAACAGAGAGAGCCAGATCGACCAGGATGCTTAGGTGGTGTTGATAAAAAATTGTCGGAAAAAGAAGATAGATCTAAACAACGACGATTGGAAGAAGAGGAAAGGGTTGTAAGACAAAGATAACCACTAGCTGCTGAAACTAGAAAATCAAGGGCAGAAGCAATAAAATCTGACTTCTTTGGAAGTAATGTACCCGACGTAGTCACAGTCCATTGGGATGGAAAACTATTACCCGGGTTAGATGTACGAAGTTCTAAAGAAGAACGCTTGCCAGTTATTGCTTCGTTTGACGATAAGGAACAGCTTCTTGCAGTGCCAAAACTAGAACATTCTTCTGAAAAATATCAAGCTAAGGCTGTCTCAACAGCTCTCTTTGACTAGAACCTTCACGATAAAGTACAAATAATGTGCTGCGACACAACAGCTTTCAATACTGGCCGTTTCAATGGAGCTTGTGCTATTTTGGAGAAACTTTAGGAAGAGAATTGCTGCTCGTCTGTCGTCATCATGTTTATGAATTGGTCCTAAAAGCTGTCTTTGAAAGCAAAATTAAGTAAATTACTAGTAGCCCAGATACTCCAATGTTTAAAAAGTTCAGAGAAAATTGGAAAAACATCGACGCTAGTAACATTGAACCATCTCTTAATTTCGTAAAACAACGTGTTGCCGAGACAGACATTCAAGCTTTTTTAATATTTTATAAGGCAGAATTAGACAAAGGTTATGTAAGAGATGACTACCGCAAATTGGTCGAACTGTGCGTAATATTTTTGGGAGGAGACTCAGAGGAAAAATTAAAACTAAGCCCCCCCAAAGCCATGCATCAGGCACGCTGGATGGCGAGAGCGATCTATTCTTTAAAAATGTGTTTACTTCAGTCACAATGCAGAATAACTGCGAAGGACAAAAAGACTCTACAAGATGTTTGCTTATGTTTGTAAAACACTGGATGATTTCGTATCGGAAAAGAGCAAACAATTTTTATCACGACTGCAGATCGACGACAGTTTTCTAAAGGAAGATGTATCTTCTTGGAATAATAATAGTGCTTTTGTGGAAGCTAAAAGAAAAATAAGTTATTTGAGGGTTGTGAATGATACTGCTGAAAGGGCTGTTAAAATGATGCAAGATTTTAACGGACTTATCGCGGCTGAAGAAGAACAAAAACAGTTCTTGCTGCGCTGTGTCCAGGAACATAGAAAATTGTATCCGGACTGTAAAAAAACAACTCTATAAAAAAGTTACCCTGGCTGATTGTTATTACTTTATGTTTTTGATTAAAGATTAATGTTCATCTAATTGAATTTTTACTATTATTTACTTAATTTATTGCATTTATAATGATTTTATACCAGACCGAAATATCAAGACAAAACACGTTTTTTACTAAACTTTGAAGCTCGGTCGGCACTGGTTGCAATTATGCTAGAAAGATGAAATTTTATATTTAAGACTCTTATAGCATTACTAAAAAAAGTAGAGGGTACCCATTTCGAAATTTGAAAAAAAAAATTTTTTGGTCATATAAGGGACACCCTAATATATATACATGCACATGCACATGCACCCATATATACATATTTCAAATTTAAATTATTTTTTTTGTTTAGTAGATTTTACCTAAGAATCAATCTAGGAGTGGTTAGCGCAGATTTTGCTTTTATAAGAAACTCCATTTCGAATTTCAAAGTATCTCAAAGGACTTAGCATGTGCTTGAAAACATCAATTATTTATGTATGAAGTGAATACCCTTTGGAAAACTTTGACAAAGTATATAAAAAACGATATTTCATTAGATACACATTTATGTATGTTGATATATAAATATGTTTATTAGGGTGTCCCTTATATGACCAAAAAAAATTTTTTTTCAAATTTCGAAATGCATACCCTCTACATTTTTTACTAATGCTATAATATACTCAAATATAAAATTTCATCTTTCTAGAAAAATTGCAACTAGTGCCGACCGAGCTTCAAAGTTTAGTAAAAAACGTGTTTTGTCTTGATATTTCGGTCTGGTATAAAATCATTATAAATGCAATAAATTAAGTGAATAATAGTAAAAAATCAATTAAATGAACATTAATCTTTAATCAAAAACATAAAGTAATAACAATCAGTCAGGGTAACTTTTTTATAGAGTTGTTTTTTTACAGTCCGGATACAATTTTCTATGTTCCTGGACACAGCGCACCAAGAACTGTTTTTGTTCTTCTTCAGCCGTGATAAGTCCGTTAAAATCTTGCATCATTTTAACAGCCCTTTCAGCAGTATCATTCACAACCCTCAAATAACTTATTTTTCTTTTAGCTTCCACAAAAGCACTATTATTATTCCAAGAAGATACATCTTCCTTTAGAAAACTGTCGTCGATCTGCAGTCGTGATAAAAATTGTTTGCTCTTTTCCGATACGAAATCATCCAGTGTTTTACAAACATAAGCAAACATCTTGTAGTCTTTTTGTCCTTCGCAGTTATTCTGCATTGTGACTGAAGTAAACACATTTTTAAAGAATAGATCGCTCTCGCCATCCAGCGTGCCTGATGCATGGCTTTGGGGGGGGCTTAGTTTTAATTTTTCCTCTGAGTCTCCTCCCAAAAATATTACGCACAGTTCGACCAATTTGCGGTAGTCATCTCTTACATAACCTTTGTCTAATTCTGCCTTATAAAATATTAAAAAAGCTTGAATGTCTGTCTCGGCAACACATTGTTTTACGAAATTAAGAGATGGTTCAATGTTACTAGCGTCGATGTTTTTCCAATTTTCTCTGAACTTTTTAAACATTGGAGTATCTGGGCTACTAGTAATTTACTTAATTTTGCTTTCAAAGACAGCTTTTAGGACCAATTCATAAACATGATGACGACAGACGAGCAGCAATTCTCTTCCTAAAGTTTCTCCAAAATAGCACAAGCTCCATTGAAACGGCCAGTATTGAAAGCTGTTGTGTCGCAGCACATTATTTGTACTTTATCGTGAAGGTTCTAGTCAAAGAGAGCTGTTGAGACAGCCTTAGCTTGATGTTTTTCAGAAGAATGTTCTAGTTTTGGCACTGCAAGAAGCTGTTCCTTATCGTCAAACGAAGCAATAACTGGCAAGCGTTCTTCTTTAGAACTTCGTACATCTAACCCGGGTAATAGTTTTCCATCCCAATGGACTGTGACTACGTCGGGTACATTACTTCCAAAGAAGTCAGATTTTATTGCTTCTGCCCTTGATTTTCTAGTTTCAGCAGCTAGTGGTTATCTTTGTCTTACAACCCTTTCCTCTTCTTCCAATCGTCGTTGTTTAGATCTATCTTCTTTAACCGACAATTTTTTATCAACACCACCTAAGCATCCTGGTCGATCTGGCTCTCTCTGTTTCATTAAAAATAATTTATCTTACTCTATTTTCATTCTCTCAAAAGCATCAGCATGTGCAATATCAAACAAATTATCAAGATCAATTTTGAAATTGTTCTCACGGCTCTTGAACGTAACCTGAGTTTTCTTACAATTTTTTTTGCAACTCTCTCCAAACATGATATAAATCAACAAGTTTCTTCACGCAGTTAGGATATGCCCTTGTTAGAATTCTTGCTTTTTCCCAATATATGATGCACTACCTAATCACAAGATTTGCACTTTCACTAACAATCAGTTTAACCTCACGAATATTGTAAAATAGGACCGAGGGAATTTGTCGAGTAGATGGTAATTTTGCACCATTTATTTGATATCTAGGCAAACCGATAAGGAAATTATTTTGTTTATCACTCCGTAATTCCACCGACATGTTAACGCACTAAACAATGGAGCACTACTAATCTCAAAAATCACGTATGAAATGACAAATAAAACATGCAGTTACAAGTCACAGCGCAGTACTTACGCAACTTGTATGGACAAGTTAAAATCGCAAGTCGGCACGGGTTACCGTTTATAAATCGAACTAATATTTTTTTCTAGACAATATAGGGTTATTACTAAACTTTTAAGAAGGTATGCGTAAAAAAATATTGAACTTGAATTTTAAGGGACACCCTAATGTTTATATATAAATATATATATATATATATATATATATTAGGGTGTCCCTTATATGACCAAAAAAATTTTTTTTTCAAATTTCGAAATGCATACCCTCTACTTTTTTTAGTAATGCTATAAGAGTCTTAAATATAAAATTTCATCCTTCTAGCATAATTGCAACTAGTGCCGACCGAGCTTCAAAGTTTAGTAAAAAACGTGTTTTGTCTTGATATTTCGGTCTGGTATAAAATCATTATAAATGCAATAAATTAAGTAAATAATAGTAAAAATTCAATTAGATGAACATTAATCTTTAATCAAAAACATAAAGTAATAACAATCAGTCAGGGTAACTTTTTTTTAGAGTTGTTTTTTTACAGTCCGGATACAATTTTCTATGTTCCTGGACACAGCGCAGCAAGAACTGTTTTTGTTCTTCTTCAGCCGTGATAAGTCCGTTAAAATCTTGCATCATTTTAACAGCCCTTTCAGCAGTATCATTCACAACTCTCAAATAACTTATTTTTCTTTTAGTTTCCAGAAAAGCACCATTATTATTCCAAGAAGATACATCTTCCTTTAGAAAACTGTTGTCGATCTGCAGTCGTGATAAAAATTGTTTGCTCTTTTCCGATACGAAATCATGCAGTGTTTTGTCTGGAAAAAAAAGAAAAATAAGACAAATAACAAAAAAAATCTACAAAAATTTAAATATATCACAAAAAGTCAATTTAACTTTTGAGGAAGTTCTTCCTTTGACGGGTCATCGCGTTTGCTAAAATATGAGGTTTTGTCCCGGTTGAAGTTGGCAATCATTTTCTTCTTAGTTTGGTTATCAACTTCATCATCAAACAGTGATAGAATAACTGTCTCTTCACATAAATACCACAAGTGATGGCTAAACTTGCTTATAGAAGCATTAGAAATTGTTGCGTCAACTTTTTCGTACTCTTTTAACATCTTCAAGAAGCGCAAATCTTGGTTAGGTGCTTTGATCGCCACTGTATATTCGAGTCAAGGTTTAACATACAATATCACGACAAATAAGAAACCATCTTGTAGAGCCTTTTTGTCCTTCGCAGTTATTCTGCATTGTGACTGAAGTGAACATATTTTTAAAGAATAGATCGCTCTCGCCATCCAGCGTGCCTGATGCATGGCTCCGGGGGGCTTAGTTTTAATTTTTCCTGTGTCTCCTCCCAAAAATATTACGCACAGTTCGACCAATTCGCGGTAGTCATCTCTTACATAACCTTTGTCTAATTCTGCCTTATAAAATATTAACAAAGCTTGAATGTCTGTCTCGGCAACACGTTGTTTTACGAAATGAAGAGATGGTTCAATGATACTAGCGTCGATGTTTTTCCAATTTTCTCTGAACTTTTTAAGCATTGGAATATCTGGGCTACTAGTAATTTGCTTAATTTTGCTTTCAAAGACAGCTTTTAGGACCAATTCATAAACATGATGACGACAGGCGAAAAGCAGCAATTCTCTTCCTAAAGTTTGCTCCAAAATAGCACAAGCTCCATTGAAACGGCCAGTATTGGAAGCTGTTGTGTCGCAGCACATTATTTGTACTTTATCGTGAAGGTTCCAGTCAAAGAGAGCTGTTGAGACAGCCTTAGCTAGATGTTTTCCAGAAGAATGTTCTAGTTTCGGCACTGCAAGAAGCTGTTCCTTATCGTCAAACGAAGCAATAACTGGCAAGCGTTCTTCTTTAGAACTTCGTACATCCAACCTGGGTAATAGTTTTCCATCCCAATGGACTGTGACTACGTCGGGTACATTGTTTTGGAAGTCAGATTTTATTGCTTCTGCCCTTGATTTTCTAGTTTCAGTACGAATTCGCTGAATCGAGGATTTGTTAATAGGGAAATCATCGCTGCTCAGACCAAGCGCTTCTACCACCGCATTAAGAATGTAAACGGAGTCTCTAATACTTAGCTGGCATCGATATAAAGCTGCAACTAGTTTAGGTGTTACGAGATTCTTTCTACCTCTTTTTGAACTTTGTTCATGGCAGGGAACGTCCAGCAAGCTGAGTTCAGAATTCAAGATCTGTTCTTCGTCTAAATCTTCTAGACCAGAGGTTCTCAACCTTTTATTGACCACCGCCCCCTTGACAAGAAAAAAAATTCAAAACGCCCCCTTTGACATAATAGTTATAATTATACCAATTTTATTTCTGTATATTATTTATTAACACATTGTTTGCGGGTCGCATGTTAAGTCGTCTTTGGTCGACTAGTACTAGAGCGCGGGTCGCATATAAATATGTTCGCGCGAAATGTCACGAAAAACGCCAGCCCCACGCACAGTTCCACGCCTGCATACAATTTGTTAAATTATATCTATTTCTGAGGACGCCAATCTGTAAGCGTTGTTGGATGAAGATGATACGCAAACACAACATCAATTTGCGGAAGGGCCTAGTCCACATAATCGAGTTTTTTTGATCATTTTCTAGTCAGTTTTGCGAAAAATCCACTGCACTAATCGAAAAAATTTAAATGCTTGAAGTTTGATACATTCCTTCTTCCTAATAAAATATATTTTTATTTCTTATAAATTTACTATTAATGTGATAAAAAAAAAAAATTTCCGATTGAAGTGTAGGAATTTGGAGATTCATCTGGCCCATTTTACAAGAGTCCTAAACATTTGAAAGTTTGTTTTTTTAATTGAAATTAAAAGATTAAATATAAACCATGTGCGCCATATTATTTTAAAAATTAAAAAAAAAAAATCTTTAACAAACTTTGGTTTTGAAAAGTCGTCATTTTATCCAATTTTTCAACATCTTCAAGATTTTATTTTACCCTTGAAATGGACGTTAATTAAATAATAAAAAATAGATGAATATAATTTATAGTTTTCTTAATACTCTGTAAAAAAATCAATTTTCGATATAGCAAAATAAAGTGACAATTAAATTAATTAAATGACACGATTGGACTGTCTCTGGTGTCTGGTTGGCAAACCAGAGGGCAGTCCATTACCATTTTTTTACAGAAAGGGTTAACATGCGACCCGCAAACAATGTGTTAATAAATAATATACAGAAATAATTTTTTTACAGAGTATTAAGAAAACTATAAATTATATTTATCTATTTTTTATTATTTAATTAACGTCCATTTCAAGGGTAAAATAAAATCTTGAAGATGTTGAAAAATTGGATAAAATGACGACTTTTCAAAACCAAAGTTTGTTAAAGATTTTTTTTTTTAATTTTTAAAATAATATGGCGCACATGGTTTATATTTAATCTTTTAATTTCAATTTAAAAAAAAAACTTTTAAATGTTTAGGACTCTTGTAAAATGGGCCAGATGAATCTCCAAATTCCTACACTTCAATCGGAATTTTTTTTTTTTTATCACATTTATAGTAAATTTATAAGAAATAAAAATATTTTTTATTAGGAAGAAGGAATGTATCAAACTTTAAGCATTTAAATTTTTTCGATTAGTGCAGTGGATTTTTCGCAAAACGGACTAGAAAATGATCAAGAAAACTCGATTATGTGGACTAGGCCAATAAACGTGTCTCGCCAAGGTATTTTCAAACGTTCACATACCACGGGAAAAAAAATTAAACGGAAGGAAAATGTGTGCCGCATGAGTTGACTGAGAGACAGATGGAAAATCAAAGAACCACTTCCGAAATTTTGGTTTTGCGGCACGAAAGAAAGAGTTTCCTGCATCGAATTGTCACTAGCGATGAGATGTAGATTTATTTCGAGAATCCTAAACGCAAAAATCGTTCACCTGGCAAAGCATCATCATCGATGGCACGGCCAAATCGTTTCGGAAAGAAGGCTATACTATGCGTTTGGTAGGACCAGAAAGGAATCGTGTACTATAAGGTTCTGAAACCAGACGAAACTGTCAATCGGCAACTGATCAATTTGACCCACAAACGAATGATATTGCAGCACGACAAAGCTTCGTACCATAGGCCTTTCATCGAACAGGACACCATCAAAACATTGAAATGGGATCTGCTACTGCACCCGACGTATTCACCAGACCTAGCCCCTTTCGATTTTTATTTGTTTCGGTCGATGGCGCATGGAATGGCTGGGCTACACTTGGCCAATTTCGAAAAAGTGTAAAATTGGTTGGATGAATGGTTTTGGTCCGACGCGTCGTTTTATTGTCACGGTATTCGTGTACTGACAGAGACATGGCAAAAATGTGTAGCTAGCGAGGGACGATACTTTGAATAATCCATTTTTTATATATTTTTTGAAATTATCCACTTTTCATTCATAAAAAAAACCAGAAACTTGTGGCACACCTAGTTAGACATATTCAATAATACACAAAAAATGCAAAAAATGCACAAAAAATACTTACGTTTATATTTTTATGTTAAATAAATAATAAGTAGTAGTAAATAATAGTATAAAAACTATGGTAATTTCGTCAATTTGGAGAAAATATGCAACGAATAATTATTTTTGATAGCAACTTTAAAATGTACATTTATAGCTAAAAATTGTGAGCAACAGGTTCTACCCTGTTGTTTATTTTTCGTATTCTACCCGAATACGAAAAATATACTGCACCAATAGATAAAAATTCAATCCCAAAAGTTAGATGCATTCCTTTTTCTAAAGATAATTTTTTTTCTTATAAATTAATTTTTTTATATGATAAATATGTGTTTTCCCAATTGATGTTTAGCAATTTGGAGATTATTATGACCGATGGATTTAGAACACTAAGTATTTAGGTTTCCTTTATTAAATTGGAAATAAAAGATTACAAATAAACCTATGGTAAAGAGATTAGTTTAAAAATTAAAACAATTAATTTTTTTAAGAAACTTTTTAATAATCTTCAAATTCCTAAACTTTAATCGGGAAAACACATATTTATCATATTAAGTGTCAATTTACAAGAGATAAACAGTCTTGTCTTTAGAAAAAAGAACGTATTTAACTTTAAGCATTAAAATTTTTTCTATTGATGCAGTAGATTTTTCGCAAAAAATTATCAAAAAACATGAAAATTGACCAATCAAAGGCCACCATAAGATGCTATTTCAACTAGCTTTTATATGATTTTCTGGAAAGAATTATTTTTTGGAAAATTATAACGATGTAATTATTTTCGCTTACTGTTTAATTACTAAATATACTTTTTTTTAAATGCTATTTTTTTTTTGATTACTTAATTATTTTTTTTGTCGAAACATGCTTGATTGCGTAAATCACGTCTTTGCTTACCAACTGTTTGATTTGTTTTCGACAGCCCTAAACGCTGCTGGCACCCTTCTAATCTGGAACGAAGATTGCAAGTTGTTGAATTGCCGCAGCATTTTGTTCGCAAAATTCAAGCGATTTGCGTAGTCCGTATCCTTCAATTCTTGCACCAATTGAATTTTATACGCTTTTAAATGCAAATCTTTCTTTAAAATCGAATGCAAAGACGATTTTTTAATGTTCGACGCTTGGCTTCGCTTTCGGATGGATAAAGTCCTGGTCGCGGACTGATGAGGGCGACCAGAGGTTTTAATTTTTACCATCGCACCTGTATTTTCGAACATCCGGATCCATTTTCTAATGCTATCGTCACTTGGTGCATTGCGATACTCCGCACGATACAAACGTTGAGCAGTCACTATTTAATCACCGTTACGATAATTCGCTCGTACGCAAAAAGCGCTATGCGTCCTCGGGTACTGCTCCATAGCAACTAAAGCTCCACAAAATGTTGGACTCCACGACGCTCTCTCCGCGCCCCTCAGCCACTTCGAATCAACTTCACTGCTAAAACAAATACCCGATGCACTTTTTGGACACCCTGTTAGCGTGTTATCAACAATTTTCGTTCCAGATTAGAAGAGTATCAGCAGAGTAACGGTCACCGTTTGGATAACATCATTATTTTGAAATAATTTTCCATTTTGTATACTTATAATCAACATTAAATCAAATACTTGATTACTAGTAGTTTTTGTTTTGCTGAACTAACAAATACCCGATACTCTTTTTGGACACACTGTACTTGTTTATTTGCGGCATCTAAAGAGATATCTGTGCAGGCTTTAATTAAAGCTAATAAATATGATTGAAAAACATTATAGATCCCTATACTGTTAATTATAAAACTAGGTTGAGATTTTAACAGTTGAAATTTAGGCCATAATAATACGATTTTTCGCCCCCCGTAAACCTCAGAAAGCCCCCTATTTTCTCTTGGACTCGCCACCGCCCCCTTGGAAAGCTCCAGCGCCCACAGGGGGGCGGTACCGCCCCCGTTGAGAACCTATGATCTACATCTATTATCATAAGCAACTAACATCAACGGCAAATTATTTTTAAATGAATTAAAGAGTACGTTAATTATTTTTTTTTACCACAACTGTGGGGTCAGAATGCCATATATATATATATATTTTTTTTTTTTTTTTTTATATATATTTTTTTTTTTTATATATATAAATATACACATAAAACCTAAGAACTCATAAGCCCTTATAAATGAATATTCATAAATACATGCTCATTAATTATTAGACTTAATTATTTCGATTTCAGCATTATTCCACACTAGCGACATCTGGTGTCATGTTTTACGTATTATTCGGAAAATCGACCGGAGAGAGAGCCCTTAACTCTGAGTTTTATTCAACGTATTATAATATACATATTTCTGTTATTTGATCATCGCAGATCGGAATGTGTGTATCTGTATTTGTAGGTTCTTTTTTCCAACTGATAATTTGTGAATTCAGTTTTGTCGTAATCGGTCTCATGGCTCGTTTCTATTATACTTGCAGACATCTCACCATGGACGAAAGTGGCAATAATAAAAAACTAAACGCACTTAAAGGGTGTACAAAGGGGATAACGTACCAGCTGAAGCTGGCTATTCTATTTTTTCTGAAGGCGATGTCCAAGAGAGTAGCGTTCCAACTTTGGTCTGAAGTAGATACCGCTGGGAAATTCGACGATGTGGTCTTTATGTACAATAATTCCGAAAAGAACAGAGACGAGACCATCTTGCTCCAAGCCAAGCACAAAACCAACGAGGCAAAAAAGATTACTTTCAACAGCATTATTAATGACACCGACTTCTCCATTCCTGTGTACTACAATTCGTGGCTCGACATCAAGAATTCATTTCCTCACATAAAGTATCTTGTGATATGCACCAACGTAGACTTCGAAGAAAATACCAAAAAAAAATTTACCGAATTCGGGCCACGCGATTTTCCTTATCTTTTTGAATACTCGGAGTTCTTCCGTTTAAATGAGATGGCTGCCGTGTACCGCCTGGCCGAGAATACACGCGAGGAGCTGTTCTCCAAGCTGTGGGAGGGCTCGGACGCCCATCAGCTGTGCAAGGAACTGTGCAAGGAACTATGCAGCGGGGGCACACTCGGCACGAGGTCTGTCATCATGAAGCGATACAACTCACCTCTGGTCAGCAAAGTGCTCGAGGTGAAGAATAAAAAGGCTAGTTTTAGACCCACCTTCGAAACTGATTTATCGCAAGAAGTGAGCAATTTCCGAAACGCACTAAGAAGATCCACGAAACTCCATGCCGAAACCTGTGAACCAAAATCAAACTGCAAGCTATCTGACTTTGAGAGTGTCCTCAGGTTAAATTTGAATGTCTCAAACAATTTCGGGAAGGTTGAAAATAATGACACGAGCCTGCCCAGTGCCCAGATAGACCACAATGACTTCACCCAGTTCACAGATAAACTGTTGTTTGCTGTGAACCAACCCTCCGAAACACAGCTCGACGACATTTTAGCCAAGGAACTCAAGGCCCTGATCATGTGCGAGGACGATCTCAAGGAAATCGCCTATAATTCAATCTTAATTGAATTTTTAAATTGGTTTAAAAATCCTAAAGAGAAGATATTAAACAAAGATACTGGAAAAAAAACACTCAATCAAATAATAGCGAGAATCTACTACCCCAAAATCCCAAGCATACTCAGTGAATACAAAAAAAACCTTAAAAGTTGTCAATTTTCGGATATAATGAAAGATAAAGCCTGCAATGAATTGTTATCTTTATTGGAAAATAAAAGTGAGGATGCTAAGCCACGTAAAGTTTGCTTTAAATCAGAAAATATAATAATTGGATTATCATTGATGCTACAGGTTTTGGAAAAGACAGAACCATACAGAGAAGAAAGCAGCTTCATATTCATGAAAGCCAGCTCCCTCCAAACATCCAGAATCCGGGACCAAATCATCGCCAGCTTGAAGTGGAGCAACGTCCACAACTTGCTGCTGCTGGAGTGTGATGTGTGCCAGAGCCAGGACTTGAGGGACACCCTGGACAGAGTGGTGAAGGAGACCGAGGCTCAGGTGGTGCTGGTGGCCTCACACAACTCACTCTCCCCGGCTTTCGAGGGGCTCCAGGTTCACTACATTCACTCGAAGAAGAACTACGGCTTCCTTGATCTCACCCCCGAGACTCAGAGCTCTCTTTTAAATAAACCGGTCACCTTACAAGGAAGCTCGGTTATTTTGGAAAATCTCCTTCCCAGTAAAGAGTTATACGTGACCATCGATTGCAATACTTTAGAAGAACTTATTCTGGGTAAAGAAATCCATTTCGGAGACAAACTGACGCACTCCAAAGACAACGATCAAGAATTTTACATCGAGCGAAAATTATATCAAATTGTGAAACTAGACAAGAAAATTTTGTTTGATGAGCATTTCGAAGATTTGATAGCTATATCTGGAGTATCATTGGACGATCTAATGGCGTTATTAAATGAAAAAAATACCAAGGACACAGAATTACCACAAGCACGTGAATTTTTTTTTAGAAACAACATACGACGTAATAAAAATGCAAATGGACTGAAAGTATTTTCTTATTTAAACAATAAAGAATCAAATTGTAAGAAGTCTGCAAAATTTTATTTATTAGATGACCCTGATACTCAGGAGAATGATTTTGACGACATTTGTAAAATCAGATCGAAAAACGTCCATTGGATAAAAATGCCAACTTTAAATGACCTTGTTTGGATGAAAACACACGGAAAGATCGAGCATCTCCACGCATTCAAACTCGAGCAGGCCGAAGAGCAAGTGGCCGAGGAGGACTGCCAGAGCCAGCAAGACTTGTCTTCCCGCCCGGCTCCGTACACCATCATAATCAGCAGCAAAGCCGGGGCAGGCAAGACCCACTTCCTCGCATGCCTGGCAAACACCACCAAGGAAAACCATAAGAACTGTATGGTGGTTTACGTAGACCTAAACAGCAATTCCCGAAGTTTAAGCAATGAACTAACTCTCAGAGAAGCGATGACACCCAGTTTCTCTCGTTCAGAAGTTCACAAGGCAGTAATTTTTCTCGTTGACAAGCTATTAGATGATACTTTGTATTCCACGCGGTTAAAAAAACTACTCAAATGTCATCTTGAAATGAAAGTAAGCGGGGTTTATGTTTTCTTTGATGGTTTTGATGAAATCAGTCCAGACTACGAGGAGGTTGTGGTTGATTTGATGTGTGCGATGCAGGAGTGTGGAGTGGGGCTGGTCCTCACCACCAGGCCACACATGCGCCAGTACACCGAAAAATCGCTGGGCGTATTTTGCCATACGTTGGCTGTGTTTACAGACAAAGAGAAATCTGAGTTCATCAACAAATTCAAGAATATTCAATCAAATACTCTTAATATCGACCTCGATACAAAATTCGATTCCATAATGGAGAAAATCCAAGGTTATGAAATGTATCAATCTATATGTGGCTTACCTTTAATTCTGAAAATGGTCCTACAAGTTATTTATAGTTCATTGAAGTCAAAGGGTTCCCAATCTATAATTGATAATTCTGACATTCATATTACAATTAATAAGCTGTACAAAACATTTGTTGAATCAGTATTCGAGTCTTTCTTAAGAAAATCTTACGTAGATTTAGATAATGTCATTATTAAAAGGGGTATCAAAAAGAAAAAGATGGAGTTTGAAGAAATACATAAACACTTGGCTTTGCGTGCATTATTAAATGATAATATTGACGATTTACTATTGAAAAAAGAGTTAAGTGGTTTGCAGGAATACATGGACGAATTCAAGCAGGGAAGTAAAAACGAAGGACTGGTGACTGCAGTGGTCGACGATAGGCCGGACTTCATCCATCGATCGTATGCGGAGTACTTGGTGGCCGTGTACTTCAGTGAGTTGTTTCAAGACAAATCGGACAATGAACAATCACGCAATGTGTTCGTTTCTAAAGTGTTAGCAAAAGACAATTTTGTCATGACGCGCAAGTTTTTTGATTCGGAATATAGTAACGTTGAAACCATGCATTTTTTAAATGATAATTACGAAGCAGAGATGTGTCACAACATTTTGAAAAATTCGGTTAGAGAGAGCAATTTCAAAATATTAGAAAGTGCATTGAAATGGCTAACAAAATACGCTGACACTGCACAGAAAGAACTCGTCTTCTATGACACTGAAGTGTCCCTGCTGGGAGAAGCGATGCGCTCTGAACAACTTGAGTCTCTGAAGCTTTTATTCAAACATGGCGCTGACTTCAACAAACAAATAACATTAGGAAGAGGTCAAGTAGCATATCCCATTCACGTCTCAAACAGGTTAGATGTTATCAACTGGCTGGTCGAATCGGGCTGTGATATAAACCAAGTTCATGCGACCACAGGAGAAACAGTGCTGCATCTGTGTATTTTAAACAATGCAAAATTGGAAACAATTCAAAGCATCGCTTCTCTTGGAGTTAGTAAAGATCGTTGTGACTCTGGTGGCTTATCTCCACTCATGGCCGCTGCATACTCAAACAGGTTAGATGTTGTCAACTGGCTGGTCGAATCGGGCTGTGATATAAACCAAGTACATGCGACCTCTGGATCAACAGTGCTGCATCTGTGTATTTTAAACAATGCAAAATTGGAAATAATTCAAAGTATCGCTTCTCTTGGAGTTAGTAAAGATCGTTGTAACTCTGATGGCATTTCTCCACTCATGGAAGCTGCGTGCTTGGACAGGTTAGATGTTGTCAACTGGCTGGTCGAATCAGGTTGTGATATAAACCAAGTTAGTGCGACCACTGGATCAACAGTGCTGCATCTGTGTATTTTAAACAATGCAAAATTGGAAACAATTCAAAGTATCGCTTCTCTTGGAGTTAGTATAGATCGTTGTGACTCTGGTGGCTTTACTCCACTCATGTCCGCTGCATTATCGGACAGGTTAGATGTTGTCAACTGGCTGGTCGAATCGGGCTGTGACATAAACCAAGTTCATGCGACCACTGGACGAACAGTGCTGCATCAGTGTATTTTAAACAATGCAAAATTGGAAACAATTCAAAGTATCGCTTCTCTTGGAGTTAGTAAAGATCGTTGTAACTCTGATGGCATTTCTCCACTCATGGAAGCTGCGTGCTTGGACAGGTTAGATGTTGTCAACTGGCTGGTCGAATCGGGCTGTGACATAAACCAAGTTCATGCGACCACAGGAGAAACAGTGCTGCATCTGTGTATTTTAAACAATGCAAAATTGGAAACAATTCAAAGCATCGCTTCTCTTGGAGTTAGTAAAGATCGTTGTGAATCTGGTGGCTTATCTCCACTCATGGCCGCTGCATACTCAAACAGGTTAGATGTTGTCAACTGGCTGGTCGAATCGGGCTGTGACATAAACCAAGTTCATGCGACCTCTGGACGAACAGTGCTGCATCTGTGTATTTTAAACAATGCAAAATTGGAAATAATTCAAAGTATCGCTTCTCTTGGAGTTAGTAAAGATCGTTGTAACTCTGATGGCATTTCTCCACTCATGGAAGCTGCGTGCTTGGACAGGTTAGATGTTGTCAACTGGCTGGTCGAATCGGGCTGTGACATAAACCAAGTTCATGCGACCCCGGGAGAAACAGTGCTGCATCTGTGTATTTTAAACAATGCAAAATTGGAAACAATTCAAAGTATCGCTTCTCTTGGAGTTAGTATAGATCGTTGTGACTCTGGTGGCTTTACTCCACTCATGACCGCTGCATTATCGGACAGGTTAGATGTTGTCAACTGGCTGGTCGAATCGGGCTGTGACATAAACCAAGTTCATGCGACCTCTGGACGAACAGTGCTGCAACTGTGTATTTTAACCAATGCAAAATTGGAAACAATTCAAAGTATCGCTTCTCTTGGGGTTAGTATAGATCGTTGTGACTCTGATGGCTTTTCTCCACTCATGGACGCTGCATACTCGGACAGGTTAGATGTTGTCAACTGGCTGGTCGAATCGGGCTGTGATATATACCAAGTTCATGCGACATCTGGATCAACAGTGCTGCATCTGTGTATTTTAAACAATGCAAAATTGGAAACAATTCAAAGCATCGCTTCTCTTGGAGTTAGTAAAGATCGTTGTGAATCTGGTGGCTTATCTCCACTCATGGCCGCTGCATACTCAAACAGGTTAGATGTTGTCAACTGGCTGGTCGAATCGGGCTGTGACATAAACCAAGTTCATGCGACCTCTGGATCAACAGTGCTGCATCTGTGTATTTTAAACAATGCAAAATTGGAAACAATTCAAAGCATCGCTTCTCTTGGAGTTAGTAAAGATCGTTGTGAATCTGGTGGCTTATCTCCACTCATGGCCGCTGCATACTCAAACAGGTTAGATGTTGTCAACTGGCTGGTCGAATCGGGCTGTGACATAAACCAAGTTCATGCGACCTCTGGATCAACAGTGCTGCATCTGTGTATTTTAAACAATGCAAAATTGGAAACAATTCAAAGAATCGCTTCTCTTGGAGTTAGTATAGATCGTTGTGACTCTGATGGCTATTCTCCACTCATGTCTGCTGCATGCTCGGACAGGTTAGATGTTGTCAACTGGCTGGTCGAATCGGGCTGTGATATATACCAAGTTCATGCGACCACTGGATCAACAGTGCTGCATCTGTGTATTGTAAACAATGCAAAATTGGAAACAATTCAAAGTATCGCTTCTCTTGGAGTTAGTATAGATTGTTGTTACTTTAATGGCTTTTCTCCACTCATGGCTGCTAGGCGCAGTAACAGGTTAGATGTTGTCAGCTGGTTGTTGGATCAGAAAAAAAATTGACTTAAGTGTGATTTCGAATTCATGAATTGTTCAGTTTCTTGGTGTAATTTCGTGTTTTAATATTAACCTAAGCGTTGTGTTTATTTTATCATTTTGCGTTTTAAATAAAACGTTAATTTCAATTTTTAGGTAAATCTTTTTAAATAAAATCCAAAAAAAAATTAAGTCTTTTATGTCAAAACCAAATTCCTTTTATCTCAAAAACCCAATCGATTTATTGATTATGTGTTCTCGAGCCTGAAACCTCCGTGAGATAAATGCCTCTTCTTAGAGGCATCTGCATTTTTAACCCTTACACGTTTTGTGTGATGTTTTCCGTTATAATGAACTTTATTAAGGACAAACCCGAACAATATTGCTCAAGCATCTCTTAGATGGTTATCCTTAATATCTTGTTCTTCGTCATATATTTAATTTATCTATGAACTTATTAAAAAAGAAGGGTTTTCTACACATATTTTTCCCAACATAGATTCAATAACGAAAACAATGAAATACATGTGAGATACCACCTAAGCCACATCCTGTAAACCCCACTACCTGCGCTAGCATCAGCGATAGCCACATACCGAATTATAACCATAGCCCTAAAAACTTTTGAAACTATACTAAAAATAAATTTTAAAATCTTATAATTCAAAATATAGTTTAGTTTTTAATTTGCTATATTTCCGTTAGGGCTGTCCCTAAAAAAGGCGGTCTGCTTTGCCTTGAGAGTCGGATGTTAGACGACTCCATGTTCACAGATTATCCGAGTTTCAGTATCTCTAGCGAGCTGAAAATCTCCCCTCAACAAGTTTCCCTGACATTTAGGTTGGCCTTTTTAAAAACGTGAAACTGAAAGCAATACAACATTCGTTTTGAAAAAGTCCATTAATTTTTGTATGCTGTATAAAAATCTTTCAAACGCAGTCTGGAAGTAAAGATGTCAGTGTGCTCCACCCCCTTCTCATGGTGTCCCGTGTTATTCGCACAGAAGCGAAGATCGATACTGGAAACGATTATCCTCATGCATACCTTTAATGAGTATAACTGTGATGAGCCTCAACGGGCTTTTGCGTTTTGATTGTAGAGATCGACTTAAAAAAAATCTTGTAAATATAAAAAAACACATCATTTTAAAAAAAATCACTAAGTCTAATAACATAAAATATTTATTTTCGTGTTGATAGTAGGTTTTAGATATTTGTATTTTGAAAAATAAATAAATGTTATAATTAAAAGCGTCGTCGACATTGAACATCCCTAGACCGAGTCTGATAAGGCTTAAGACAATTCCTTCATTTAGATTTAAACAGTTATAGAGGTTATGCCAATAATTAGAATTTTCGTCAAGGATGGACCGAGATATAAATACAATATAAAAATAAATACAATAAAAACAAATAAAAATGGTAGATCTCCGGTTGACTCAGGTGGAGTTCGAGCCCATGCCAATAAAAAAAAACTGTAAGTATTTTATTTATTGATAACGTCATTTTAAAATTCAATTGCCAAATAATAAGAGTGTTTTTTTTTAAATAGAATCCTTTGATGAAAATTTTATGTTCATTTAAAAATTTTATTGTGTTTCCCTACACGAATTTTTAGATTAAGTTAATTATTGCTAAGTTGTCTGATAAAAGTTTATATATTTTTAAAAGGTAAAGTTTATTAAATACTCAGTAGTTCAGATAAAACTAAATAATTTCTATGTAATGTGTTACTTTTGTTTTAAATTTTTATATTTTTTCAATTTCAATCTGTTTATTATAATTTTAAAAGATCTTGTATATATTTATATATATATATAAATATATACCGAGTACTCTTCCATGCAATAACTCTGATTACAAATTGTAGATCCGAAAGGCCGACTCAGCGGGGAGGTTCACTGTTTGCTAAGTTGTCTGATAAAAGGTAAAGTATATTAAATACTCAGCAGTTCAGATAAAACTAAATAATTTATATGTAATGTGTTACTATTGTTTTGATTTTTTGACAATTCTGATTATTATAATTTTAAACGATTTTGTTTTTTTGTATTGATGGTAAAAATAATAATAAAATAAACCACTGAGCTCTTCGAGCCGACCAATTTATAAAGTACATATTTATATATATATATATATATATATATTTAATATATAAATACCGAGTACTCTTCCATGCAATAACTCTGATTACAAATTGTAGATCCGAAAGGGCGACTCGGCGGGGAGGTTCACTAGCGACTCAATGCATGTCTGGGCGAATACTTTGAGAGCCACTGGAGTCGCCTGGCAAGCCGTCCTCGGAGGAGTTCCAGGGATAGTCAAACTAGTACTAATCAATTCAATTAAATATTTAGAATAGATACTTCTTTATGAAGGGATGTCCAATATAGCTAGTAATTAAAAAAAAATTGTGATATATGAAAAAATTGGAGGTTTTTATTTATTTATACAATTGTGAATAACATAACTTTAACTGTAGTATTGGTCTTATTTTTTATAAATTAAATTAAATTGTAAAAAAAAAAAAAAATTATTTGTTTTATTGCATTATATTTTAGAGAAAATATTGAATATCGTTCTGAGTTGTTTTTATTTGATTGATTCTAAAGAAAAAAATGTATGTTTGTTGGTAAAACCGGTAGATTTAAATTAAGAAAAAACATGAAAACTTGATTATTTTTGAAGAAATTCTATAACGCAATTTAATCAAGTACTCTCTGTAAAAATTATAAATACATAATTGGATTTGTAATGAAACATTATTATTTTTAATGAAATCTTAACAATTATAATTTATTATTAGTGTATTTTGAATACACATTAAACATTGGTCACTCTGTCATTTTCTCATTGTAAATAGCTAATGTAGTTCCTTTCCGCCTGAGAAGCCGACTTACTATGTTGGCGAAACTATTAACTTTAAAAAAAACAAGTTGAAAAAACACTGAACATTTATTTTTAAATGTTATTAAAATAATTGACCGATATATTTTTCCGTAAAGCAGACAGTTATTTATCAGAAATAACTGAAAAGATTACAAAAAAAAGCAGATACGATTTGAAAATAAAATAATTCACACATGCTCATAATAAGTTTTTCTAAAACTTTATAATAAAAAAACCACATAAAAATTATACTGTTTGAAAAAGACGACTTTATAATTTCAATTTATATAGTTGCGTTGCATGATTGCAAGTTTCGACATGTTTTATTTTTTCTCGTCTATTTAAGTTTTAAATAAAATATATCTCATCGCGAATGCATATTATAGACTGAAAACGGCAATGCAATGCCAACGATCACATCGATTTTGATATTTCAATTTTTTTATAAAGAATTTGGGCATTTTTTTTAAAAATCATTCAATAAATACGTTAAAATTAAAATTAAATATTGTTGGTGCATTAAAATCTTAATACACTTAGTCCGGACTTTAACTGATATTTTTCGTATTCCAACCTGTTTGCAATGTTTAGTTATAAGTGTACATTTTAAAGTTGCTATTAAGAAGAATTATTCATTGCATATTTGCCCCAAATCTACCAGAATTTTCATACTTTTATTTATTTTACATAAAAATATAAACAGTAACTTTTATATTTATAATTATATTTTTAGAATTAAATATTTTTTGCGCATTATACGTCTTACTATAAAAATACCTTGAAAAAATAAATGATGCCCGCCACCTGAACATTCTAGAATGTGCTCTTGCGTGCAAAAAGGTTGGAGACCCCTGTCGCAGAGGGATAAAAGGAACTTCAAGCAGCTCAACCTCCAAGATATCAAAATATCTGAACACGTAAGTTTATGAGATGTTACGCCGCATCTATTTGTTCTACTGTAGCCATCTTCAATAAGTATACCCACCGAGCTCCTCTGGAGAATATTGGCGGATTGCGTCTTTATATCTTGCGTATAATATGTAATTTTAAATTTCTTTGGCCCGGGGAATTCCCCAGCGTGTCAAAGCGTAAACTCGCTTAAAGCCGGCGCTAATTGCGGTGCACTTTTAAAATTAAAAATGCGCAAAAAACCGCGGCGGACACGTCGCTGCAAGGATCAGACGGGAGATTAGAGGAAGCTCTGACGTCATGTTGCTTTTGAAAAAAAAATATCCGAGCATAGCTTTAAGTATAGACTATTCAGATTATCTGAAAACTGACATAAAAAAGGAGAAGCGCTGAAGAAATGAAGAGAAGGCCAAAAGGTCTTCAGCGCTGGTGGTTATATTAAAAATGCTTTATTTCATTGATAACTTTAGAAAATTTTAATCTTCATCAAGAGGTTGGCCCATATACTCATGCTGAGCCAGTGTTCATGGTTTTCTAAGGGGAAAATCGTGTAGTGAATCTTCGCATCCTTCTACGGGTCCTTCGGATATTTCTACTGCCCAGTATCATTATTATATAATCTTTTCCTTACAAAGTTCTAGCGTTTACCAGGAGCTCCCCCACCTCGACAAGGTACTTCCAGAGCACATCCTTTAACAACCATCCCATATCCACTACTCCATGACGGATCTTTTAAACACGCTCAGGAGAGCGGGGAGGTTGTAATTTCGATAAAAATATATAGAATTATACGCTACCGTCTATGGAAATAAAAAAATTAACATGTTCGCTCGTCTATGAAGTATTAAGTTTTAATTATTCGGGAGTTTCCCTTTATGGCACTCGATTGTCTGGCGACATTCAGTGACTTAACCGAATGACGCGCTCTGGGGAAGGAGGACGTGAATTTGCGCCCCCACCCCCTCGCGAGTGCTAGTGATGGGAACAATCGACTAAAAAAAACTCAATCATTCACGTCGATACTAAAATTTTCCATACAATCATAATTTACAACCATTCTGCGTGAATCGAGTAATTAATTTACTGATATTTTCATATGCAATATTCAAATATGTAAAATCTGTTTTGACGAGTGACATTGTTTTTTTTTTTATATTTATGTATTGAATATCTAATAATCCGAGTCTCGTTATGGCGGCAGCTTGAGCATCTATCACAATACGAATTTTATATTTCAATGATTTGTACTTTTGCAATATAATTATATGCTCGAATTCTCGAACCGAATTTTCATGAAATCAATTTATTCGTTTATTTTTTTGATCGAATCGACAGTTCAGTCGATTATTCGATTAGATTCACTCGACCGAGCCCGTCGTCGCCTCTGCCACCGGAAATTGTCCCCCTGAAGATGACTGCATGACTTAATCGCATCACAGACATGCCTCTTGAAGTACAAACCTCATTTGCCATAAATTTCAAAACCGCCACATTATTTTTTACACGCGCATAGTTTTCGCTCACGCTCACCGGATATTATTTTTTGGCTTACAAGAATTTTTGTGCTCCAGGTCTTGGGTATTATGCCGCGTCCTGATATCCAAATCGTGGTTATAAGTTTTTAATCACTTCAAGCTTGAAATATGCCCCAAAATTGTTTATTATCTGCAATCGAAATTATACCTGTTGGTGTACTTAAAGGGCGAGTCAGTGGAAAAAATAGGAGGTAAAAAAGATGTTAATGTTAAGAACATTTAATAAAACTACATAAATGACTTGCTGTAATTCCTATAAAATGATAGAGGTCTACGAAAAACAGAAAAAATCGCAACGCGGTCTTCGGGGCAAAAAAGTTTAGGGACCTCTGTAGTACACTTGTTATTTATACAGTCAAAAACTAAAGCGAATAACATTCGTTGTATTTCATTGTTAAAATCAAATAATTTACAACTCGCGCATTCCTCGTTGAAATTTACCGTTTGTTACAAATGAATATTCCGCCTTGCTGAACTATTTCAGTATTTTTCAGCGGATCCTTCAGCGCCGTTTGTTCTCCCTTCCGAAATATCTTTACATAATTTTAAATTTGAATTAGGCGAAAATTAAATAAACGCGCGCTGCAACTGACCGGCCACAATTAACCGCCCGAAACTGATTAACTGAGATGCACGTTGTTTTTGGTGTAGACCTAACCGTTTTGGGTCCTGTGCGGGCGATTAGAGCCCATGAGCCCCGCCACATTTCACATACAGATAGCAGACCACTTATTTCTCATTGTTATATATTTTTGACAATAAGTACTCAATAGTGATGGAAAACGCAGCAAAAAGGGCACATTTTGCTTTGGCCAATAATGGCGGTTACTTAATTGATGTTGTATTCAAAAACTATTTCAAATAAATTATAAAGGGCCAAATTAAATAAAAATACCTTATAAATAAAAATTTATTGATTTTTTTAAAAGTTATTTACTATTCACACACCGATATAAAATATGGCGCACCCTGTATGTATTGAAATTTCCTGTGTAAATTATAGGATTTTTATATACACGTATTTTTTATTACACAAACTCAATAACGATTACTCGTATATGTAATTATCGTATGAAATATTTTTTTTTTCAGTGTAAATTTTAATTCGTGGCATTCATCATATTTGCCTAGAGAATCCACGATAGAAAGGAATAGTAACAAGCCGCTCTAAATTGCTAATATACACCAAATTTATCAACAAACACACTATGTTTATGTAGCCTGCTGCAGAAGGAGTATCAGTTCTAAACGACTGAGCTATGTAAGGAAAGGGTTTATAATAATGCTATCGGGCAGCACCAATATAAAACTGGTGTCTAGACTACACCGTGTATCACTGGTTCAGCACTCAGTGAAACGAGCCTCCTCTGAGGAGAGGCACTTGAAACACACACCCACACATTAACGATCGGTAAATTTAACGAAAAACGTTGTAGCAGTAATGTTTCCTTGTGCCATGGTTTATTAGAGTGTTAATTCAACTGAGCCGACTCACTGACCCAATCTGATGCATCGACCCGTTCAGCAAAGTGATCCGCTTCAGACACACACGGGCCAGCTGCCCCGGTGGGGAGGTAATTTGCTCGCTCGTGTCGCTCCCGTGTGCTCTGTGCGCCGGAAATTAAGTTCACTGTAATGCGGGGATGAAAATTAACAAAATTATTACAATCAAGATCCCGTAATAATCCCCGCGTGCGGGGGATGCGGGGACGCCCCGAACAGAACTGCCAAAATGAAGACTCATCCGACGCAAGTGCAAGTGAAAACAAACAACAACAAAAAATTCTTCATTTTTATATATTTTCTTGATCGACACAACATACTGCTTAATCTTATCTACTAAAATAATATCCATTGTATGTGGGTGGGTGTGTGTGTATGTTTCATTTTTTGGTTCTCTATAGAATATCTTAAAAGATACAACGCTGATTTTTTGCACGTGAGTCCAGTAAGTTTTTCCGCAGTTATGTGCCGAATTTCAAGACGATAAGATCATATTTTCATCCATAAACTAATTTAATAAAACTATCAAATATGCTTTATGTACAAATTATGTGATTCTGTTGTTCACATCGAAAATTTCAAATTTAGAATTTTTACAAAAAAACAAATTATGACGCTTCTAAGAAATTTCCAGTTTATGTCAGCTTGACACAAGTACCAATTTTATTTTTTAGTTGCGTTAGAAATTATTTATCACATCATTGATAACTTAAAACGCCTCCTAAAAAAATAACACCGTCTAAGCACAGCAAACGTAATTAAAAAAGGATAGCACAATTGAACGTGATAAAGACTGCATCTAATAAAGAACGGTGCAGTGAAAGTGATTCGTTGTTTGTGACACGAAATGTAATATATTTCCTAGAATGGCTTTGCTTATGTAATTAATATCCGGTTATTCAAAATATATTTGTACAAAATTAAATCAAATATTCATCTAAATGTCAGCAAAACATATGTTCAAACACTATTGCATCGTTCATCGAATACGTCATTTTACTATATACTAAATATATATAATTATTGTACTTAATCATTATATATATTTATTTATATATGTGTGTGTGTATACGTGTATTTGGTAGTTTAGAAATGAAAAATGCCATGAACTTTTGTATCCGCCCAAAGAGTGCTTTTTTTAAAAGGTCAAAGATAACGAGATTCGTTATTTCGTTAATATCCTCGTTCCCATTGGTCAGACTCGGGAAATTCAAATTATTTCGTTTCCAATATAGTTGGCCCGTACGGGGAAATATTTAATTTATTTTGTTGTATAGAGTGTTTCATAACTCGAATTCAATATATCCCCCAACAGTTTTTTGTCGCCGGAAACCAATATGTTTTTGAAAAAAATGTTTTTTTAAAGTTTTCGTTTGTAAATACGCGATTAATTTTTAATATAATTTAAATTGATATTTCGGTCCTTGGCAAACTCCGCTTAAGCAGCGATGTAATTTCGAACACACTGGCCTTCTGTAAAGGTGCTCTTGGCAACAACCACACACAAACACACACACACACACTCGCACGCACACGCACACACATACATACGAGTGTTAACTTGAGAATCAGTGATCGATTGTGCCTTTGATGTTTTTTAAAAAGGCTATTATCGAAGGTATAGGTGTTCGCGATTCCTGAAGATATTGATTTCTATGTTCAGATGTTTCTTTGCTGTTCATTTGGCTTTTGCTTTTTTATTTTAAATCCCTCTGCTTGTGACATGACCATTTTTAGCTTCTTATTACTAGCTGTGGTATCTGGATTTATGCTACATTCTCATTAGTCGCATGTGGAACTAAAAGGCGTCGACAGGTCTTTTTAATACCTCCACTGGCGGCATTATAAATTTTAGTGATACCTTTTAGATTTATATTCAATTTTTTTTGAACCGTTGTTTCCAAAGTTGCCGAAACCGATCTTCAATAAAATAAAAATAAAAAAACCCTAAATTATTTTATTTATGCACTGGTTGTTTTGAAAAAAATTGGTGATTTTTAATGCGATATATATAGTGCAAGTGAAAACAAACAACAACAAAAAAATATTAGTCTAATATATATATATATATATATATATATATATATATATATATATATATATATATATATATATATATATACCGCAAAACCTGTCTGCTCATGAAATTGACATTTTTAGTGAGGTGCTATTGAAAGGACAGTCTGACGAAGCCTTTAAAGGGCAAAAGCTGATACAAATATATTTTTAGCATCCCGCCGCATTTATGTCATTCATTTTTTTTATTTAATAGATGTTTTTTTTTATAGACAAGCTTGACATTTTGCTTATCATGGTACAAACATTATTGAAGCGCTGTCTGATGAAAGAAGCATACGAAGGCCGAAGTGAATAAATGATATGAAAGACGGTCAGATGCTGGCGAGTGCTCTCGAAGCCAGCCAATAACAATTACTACGATAATTGGTACGAAACTACCTCGTTTCAAATTGAATATTGAATTCAAAATAATAAAAATAGTCCAATATAAAAATCGTCCATCTGAGATATGCATGGAAATCTATTATGCTCGACGCAAAGTAAACTTACACGTAGCGACAGTAGGGACGATTTATATTATTTGAGTTACAGTTCCTGAAATTAAACACACGTTTTCAAAATCGAAATTTAAAATAAAATTAATAATCAATATCGTGATCACCGAGTATTTCAAATTGTATAACGTCTCAAATTCGTAAATAATATTGCGTATTGTCGGAGCGGCCAGTCTCAGCAATTCGGCCGCACTGACGCAAATTCCGCATCCACGTGAACTTCCTTCTTCCAATGCCCCTTTTTCCTTGTAAAATCAGCTGGAGGATGCTATATTTACTGTCACAATAAAAATGCCCCCAAAATATGACACCTTCTTCCGCTTCTTCGCCAACGTCAAGAGTTCCCTTTCTTTGCGCAGTTTTGCTCGCGAAATGAGCATAATAAACAACACAAACTTCGTAATTTTTTATATATATATATAATATATATTTACATAAATTTAAAAACGCGATGGCGCCGCGGCCATGTTGTCCGATCAGACCAGACGTGGACCGTATTAATTCTGAGTTTGGCCGCGGGCACAAAGCCTCCTCCCGCTAAGCATATTGGATTTTCCGGTCTTTATGTGTTTTTTTTTTTTTTTTTTTAGATTGGAGGACCCGTCGAAGAATGTCGGGAAATACATCCCCATCGGGAAACCTAATTTTCTCCACATATTATACTATACAGGGGCGCTTCTGGGTTTACGACGTTATTGGATCGAATTTTATACTTCAGTCGAATTAGCCCCGTATGCGATGCACAAGACTGGCTCTTAGTACTTGGTGACGTTTGATTTCATTATGTATTTGATTAGAGATAAAAAAAATTGGGATATAATCTATTATTAATAGTCCAAAATTTATTCTTGTACAAATTATCTCAAAAGACCAAAGCGCTCACTCCCAAAAATATCTAGTTTGATTTTATCGTTTTTGCTTAAAAATAAACTAGTGCATCGTTGAGGAAAAATTTAAATTAATTGTATCAATAAATGATCTTAGCTTTATTATATATTTTTTGTTGTGAAAACTGACTTCTACATACTTAAAAAATAAACCATTTCCTACATAATATAAATCATTGTAATTGATAGCATTGTTTTGAATTATTTAATTGAATGTCATTAACAATGGGATGTTTTTAGTTTTCAAATAGTTTATTTACAGATTATTTTCGGCCGAATAAAGTTCAGTGTCTGTCAACTTCAAAGTTTAAAACGTTGGATAATAAATCACTATTTTACAAATTTACTCAGTCAAGGGGTGTATTCGCGTGGAAACTGAAAACAACAATTAAAATTATCGAATGAACTTAATTTAAGGCAACACCCTTAAGGCTGCCTACCAAAACGATAAATTCAATTAAAAATATACGTTATTACTAACATAGCTTTATTCTTATTTAATTTTTTTTATAAATCTGCGTTGAAGTGAATTTCATATACCAAAATGCACCTTAAGAATATTTAAAAAAAAAAAGCCAAAACACATTAATCATAATTATTTAATACATTTCCATTTTTCACTTATACAAGTCTATCGTTATTTTCAATTCACATATGATATTGTGACGATTCGTGAATTCGAAGCGTCGCAAATAATGAACTATGTATTTATTCAAATTTATCTTGCGGGACGCTATTTCAAACTTCGCGGGCTGAAGATGCGTGGCTTGGGTCGCTTTCGTAGGACGGAGGGCATCTCAAGTGTGCAACACATGGTTGACATTATTTCTGGAATGTAGGGGCCGCAGGTAGTGAGAGCGGCTCGAGAGCGTCCGACGCGCAAAAAGGGCATTCAATCGTCATCGCCGGAGCAGACGGGTCCTTCTGGTGCAGAGGACAAAGGCGAGCAGTCACGTCCCGGATGAACGCGTCTCTTTTAAATACCAAATAATTAGATATTATTTCGAATCTTTAATTAAATGTAGATTCAGTGGTCAAGGGATGCTGCCGATCGGAGAGCTGGAACATCGAAGCAGACGGATGAGTTTCAATTTATTTTATACGCTGATTATTATGAACGCGAAGGGGCCGACGTGCGTGTTATTATGTGTTATTTCTTCCAGCTTCGTTATTCGATTAATGTTATATAATAATTGTTAATAATTGATATTGATAATTGTTAAGTAAGGTTCTAGGTTAATTTTAATTTTATTGAGTTCGTCCGCGGCGTCTAAATCTAGGATAGGTTTATAATTTACGTTATTATTATTTAATTATATGGTCATATAATAAGCGTCCAAGTTAGATCGTATTGGGTAATTTTATGGTATAGTTAATTTGAGTTTACGTTAATTTTAAAGGTTCAGAATGTATTTTTCTTACAGCAAATCTCTTTAGGGGCGTTCAATCACTATTCACGGACCACCTGACATCATTCAATTACCCTTATATTATTTTATATGCTCTGTATTTTATCTGGAAACAAATACGCGATCGTGTAGCCGAGTGGCTTACGTCTCTTTCAGCCGGGGGGAGGGGAATTTGCGGTCGGAAGTAATCACTGAGTGAACCTGATATCAGGCGACAATCGGAGTGAAAGCCTCCAGTTCAGATTAGGGTGTATAAGGTTCTAACGGCCGTTGTGGAACAATAATTGATCTTCGGAGAAAACGTGAGTGTCCGAGTCGACCGTACCAAATTTTGTACTAACCGTAGAGAGTAAATTAGTTGCATTGAGAGCTGAGGAATTGAGTCTACAATACAGAAACAATCTCGTCATATCTCTAACTACGCAGAAAGGGTTAATTTCCCTTGTTCCAGAACATATAAATTTCTCGGCGACACCGTCGTCCAACGTTCCAGATCATCCGGTGTCCTGCCTTTGGCGGCCCGCAACTTTAAACATAAACACAAGGAGTTCTCTTCAGTTCGAGACGGATTGCAAGTCCTAACAAAATTGCAGCAGAAAATGTTTTTGTATTGACGGATTTCGTTTCTTTGGCTCTCGTTCAGATTTGATTGGTTGAATTCAGAGTAGATTCGTATTCGTTTATACCGTTACATGTTGGACAGAGGACTCGCCCGTGTCATAAAGAGTACGCGGAATTAGATTGTCGAAAAAATTAGGGAGCGTTGGGTTGGCAGTCACTGTCTTGGTTGCTTGTACGTGTTGTACACGATACGAAGCACTTAAGATACCTGTACTTGGGGATGGAATGAGAGCTGCAGTTCTCAAAGGTGGCCAATATCGCGAAAAAAGATTTACTTCAATCAAACAATTCTGAACCACTAGTTTTAAGTTAATTCTTGTTTTAAAAGTTTTCAGGAAAATTATTACTAGGAATTTTATAACGTTCGCGTCTAATTTAATTAAGGTTATTATATTTATATTTTCTTAGCTTAGGCAGGGGGTGGAATCACCACAATATGAACTTAATTATTTTTAATAAAAAAATTATTTTATTCAAAATAATGCAACAAGTAAAAAAATAATCACCATCACAACGAATTAAAGAATATATTTTTTTTTAGTCTATATAATAATATTTGTATTATAAAGCGATGCAAGTTTTTTTTTTTTTAATAATATTGCAGGAAAGTTTTAGTATATCTCTTATTTAAAAATTAAAACAAAACTCCTTAGGATACATATTAAACAAAAAAAAAGCCAAACTACAACTCGAGGCATATTCGTTCAAAGCTCATCCCTCATTCAAATTCGAATTATTTTTATTTTTCGAATTAAATTTTTTTTCGTCGTTTCACTCGTACATCCGATGCCCAAATCTAATTAATTTTTCTGGTCACAGTAATCAGCGAATCAGCGGGCTAATTAGCCAGACGGGGGGGGAGCCAGGACTGTGCGGGTTAGAGGGGGGGGGCGTAATTAGGGGGGAGAAGGGGGTGAGGGGGGGGGGGGGGGAATTACAGGAAACTGTAATGGCGGCCACAGAGAGAGTTTCCACCTCTCGTAATTAACGGCCATTTTTAACCGCCCCCCCCCCTCCACCCCTCCGCGCCAAAGGCTCGCTTTAACACCTGTGAAAGAATGGCGCCGCTTTAAATTTAAATCTAGGCTTAATCGCCCCGGCTTAGCGTGTATTTGAATTTTAACACTTGAATAATTATCTGGTAATATTAATATATTTATATATATTTTTTAAAAATACTTTTGACAGAGAGCACCCAGGTGGAAAATCTCAATTTAACATTTTGAACGAATGTTGGCGAAACCAGTCACCAATAAGAATTGACAAGTGGAAAAATCACTCAAGAATTTTTACCAAATTTTTTTATTGAAAACTTTGAGTATTTTTTTCATAAAATTATTAAATTTCAAATATTGTAAAAAAGCTTTGTAAGTGTGGCTGATTAGTTAGTTTTTTTTTTATTGTTAAAAAATAATTAACAGCAAGTCAACAATTGCAATTTTATTTACTAATTATAAATATTAATAATTTTTTCAAATACTTTTTTTAACATTAAGTTAGTATTTTTAATATTCAATATTATTTTTAATCTAATCTGATGTGTCTTTGATATACATATACGACACTCTAGTTTAAGTTTTAACACTTCATATTCAAACAATATATATATTTGAATATCCAAAGTCTGAACCGGCCCTTGAAGAATACAACGCTCTCATAGAATAACGATCGTAATCTCCTAGTCATTCGGCTATGCATATTTTATATCCAAATGTGGAGTTGAACAAATTAAATTTATCCATCGCGGGCAATGCAAACGTGCACAAATATTAGGGTAAGCCGAGCTCATCGGTCTCAATGCATAGCATGCCAGTGGATTCAACTGCACGCTCAGGTATCACAGGGCCCCTTCGCTAAATATTTTACGAAATTTCATTACGTGTTCATGCACAGCTTAAATATGAAATGTCCCAACGGCGGCCACTCTCCCCCGCACTTGCATACATTACGTCTCGCTTCAAAGCAACAGGCGATGTCGTATCAGGACGTTATTAAACCGGGGCTGCCTTAATGAACGAGCCTGCGTCCCCTCTGAAGAAAGTCCACTTGTCTTCAGCACAAAGAACCGCAGTGACACAATAAATGCACGGAGGACATGCGTTTATACAACGTCAAATTTTCAATCAAAAATATAGATTTAAATATAAAATTAATGTACTATTTAAAAATTGCAGTAATATGTAAAAAAAAAAAAAATTCAAGTGCATAAAGCAGGGGTCCCCAACTTTATGACCGCCGACCGTTTTACGTGTGCCCGCCGCTGTGCGAACACGATACAAAAATATTTCATACTTAGTAATTAAACAGATAAATATAAGCGAAAATAATTATATCGTTTGATATTTATTCAACATAATATTTTCAAATTCTAAAATGTGCTCTAGGGTGCAAAAAGTTTGAGGACCCCTGTCATAAAGCAATCTAGACAGTACGGCGAAGAAACTCGAACCTTTTGACATTCATTTTTTTTTTATAATGTACTCACGTCGCATTTAAATTACAATTACATAAAAACGAACGGTTTTATGAAACAGAAACTTTCGGAAAAGCTTTGACCGATACCGAAGCCGAAACGCCAGAACTCAACACAACGATATCAGAAACAGATAACAGAAACGATAACAAATCTCATCTCTACCCAATCATTCCAAGTTCACTACTCCATTACAGATCCTTCACATACACTCAGGGCAAAGACCGAATGCGGAGAGCGGCAAGTAAAAATTATATATATTTTAATTACGTACCTGTGAGTGTAATTATACAAAGTATAATGGCTACCTAGATAGTGTGTACTAATAGTTGTGGGTATACTCCGCACCTGTCAAAGCCTCCCTTGATGACATTCTTCGTAAAATAAAACGACTAATTGCTTCAGCCAGGTGGCGTCGTTGATTATCCCCCAGCGTCGGTAAAGCAGCGCTCCTCGGCGAGCATCAAACCAACATGGCCGCCGCACCTCCTTTAAATGCTTTTCAAACAATTTCTACAACCCTCTACACACGCTGCGACGCAACTGACAATCAAATGTTAACAAGCCAATAGCACACTCTTTTGGATTACTTACTACGTGGGCGTGTATACGAATGAAGACAGGTTCGCTTTACTGAATTTTCGTTTTAACGAAGTCGGGAGGAAACCAGTGACTACTATATTTGCTGCTGTGTAAAAAGTCATATAAACTAATTTCAAACCCAATATACCTGTAATAAAAATTTTCAACAAAAACCGCACGAAAATAAAAAAAAATCAATACATCCGCAATATCTTCAGAATGCTTGCCCGCCTGCGTTTTCGACATAATCTTTTCGTATACACTCTTCATTGAGTATCGCATATGGCATTTGAAGTTTATATTATATAACGACATTATTGGTAATTAATTACTTTCAAGTCCAAGACTGTGTTAAACCACGCGTGACTTAAACCGGGCGTAACCATGGTTTAAAAAAATACCTCAGGTGGCAGACGGGCACACCTGGTGATCATAGTTTATACGGGTATTAAGTAAATATTACTCATCCTATACAGGGCGCCGCGTGAAGGGAGATACGCAGTTTAGTCGCTCTGACGATGCTTCGAGAAATTGCGAAACCACACCGCCTTGCACTGGCAACACCACGCATACGCAAAATTAATTGATATTTCAAGTCCAATCTAAGGGAGACGAAACTATCGTGGATTCGGAATTCACGCCAGTGGCTTGAGAGTCGGGAAGCCGAATAATAATAAGTATTTCGATAGACTCTTAGCAAAAGGATAGATGACGACTAACACAGCCTGATTCAGCATATACTCATGCTGAACCCGTGTTCATGGTTTTCTAAGGGGGAAATAGTGTAGTGGGTCCCCGGGTCCTTCTACACCCCTGTTTCCAAATTGCTGCTGCCCCATAGCATTATTATAAATCCTTTCCTTACAGCGCTATGGAGTTTAGATCTGATACTCTTTACAATAGCAGGAACCCTCCACCTAGTCAACTGCTCCATTACCGATCCTTTACACACGTTCAGGGTACAGAATGGCAGCCATCCACAAGCAACAGAATGGGGAGAGCGGGGAGGTATCAATATATAAAAAATAAGTAAGGGTTTTGCTTACAATGCTGGATCCTGCGCTCAGGTTGTGGGGCATACGAGGCGCGGCTTGGGTGGTATAGAGTACATGGGTTTCTCTATTTTAATTATTGAGTCTATGCAGGGGGAAAAACACTATCAATATTTATGGACACGCGCTCGATTATTTTCGGACAAACTACATCATCCCGTGCGGTTGTTTGTTTGCTCGGGCAATCCATCACGGCAGAGATTTAACGCGTGACACTTCCAGAGCCCGCGACAGTCTCGGGGACCCCCCTTTATCGGGGGGGCATAGACGAGCAAAAAATAAATCAGTATAAATTCCATATACGTTATTTTATTTTATTTTAATTTACAATGGTTCTTGGGGCTGTGGCTGCACCCTGATCCTGCGCGCAGGTTTTGGGGGTTGCAGAGAATTGAAGGTTGGGAAGAATTGAAACGGCAGAAATTTGGCTGTATAGGAGAATCCTTAAAGCACCATGGGTTGACGTGAAAGGTCTTCGTAACAATAAAGATGGCATCCTCCAGCTGATTGTTCAAGGAAAAATTAATCTGGTGGATGGAGATTGGAAGTGCAGCCGGATTGGTGAGACTGATTCAAGGAAACGGTCACCAACCTCATATGAGGAGAGGCAACAGAAGAAGAATGAAGAATAAATTAAATAAGTACGTGTCGAGCAGCATCCGTATAGCTCACGCAGACTATAAGCGTTTTTATAATATTTTATTTCTCAATAAGCTTCGATGGTTTATCAGTCGGCATATATGAAAATATAAATGAAGCTACTCTCCAAAAGGATGAGGGTGGTTATATAATATGTTTGATATTAGTTTCATGTTTGAAATACAGGAAACTGCAATCCGCAACGGAAGCTGTGGCTTGTTTGCTATTCACGAGCATAGCCTTAATAATTATCGAGGCTGTGTAGGAGAGCGCGATCAATAATTGCAAGTAACAATAATTACGTCCCCCGAGACGGCGCTGTCAGATTTTCAACGTCCGCTTGGGGGAAATAGCAACTGACTAAGTTCAACTGCTTTGGGCAGGTTGAGAGCGTTTCTGCGTTTCAACCTGCTGTGGGGCAGATTTGCTCCGTCCCCAGAGCTTTTCAAAAATTATAAATGCAAGTGTTTAAAAATAATTGCAGCTCACATATCCGTAGCTTTTCATAAACAAGATTACTTGAAAGTAACGGTACCGACACAACAGATTATTCAAGCTAAACTGTTGTGCAATATTTTTGCTAAAGGAGCTCGCATCAAAAAATAGCACCACATAGGGTAAGGTATCCTATTTTGACCGTAGCCTAGTGCAAATGACAGTCCAGGAGAAAGTTATCGTGGACGCGGAATTCGCGTGGAGCCGGGAGTGCACCCCAATTAGTAGGACTGACCCAGGATAGAGGTGCGTTCAGTGAAACGGTCGCAGTTCTCCTCTGAGGAGAGACACTCGCAGCAAAACATGCACGGCTTAAATGAATTTTTTTAATTTTGGGGTGCGTTGTAGACAGCCGAGATTCGTTGTGATCGTTCTAGAAAACGGGTACAGATCCGCGGGCGAAACGTCGAGCAGATGAGGCGACGCGCCGCGGGGCACAAAGCAACGGCGGGGCTTCAATCTGATATCTCCATTTCCGGCCAATTCATCTCCGAAGTTCCCCATTTCCTCCATAACTCCCCCCCCCCTCTCGGACCCTCCCCCCTCTCCTACCCCCTCCCCCCTCCCCGGTGACTGTCAACTATCTCCGGGCGTGTAACTTGACGCCAATACCATTGTCCGACAACTCCCATTGCCGGCAACTTGCGGAATTTAAATTTGCTCCCCGCCGGCCGGCATTCCGAGATAACGACGCTTCCGCAGGGCTGCCGCTCTCGATATCGATCATTATTTTTTTATATAGTGAAACGTATATTGTTATGCACCAAAAGATTCTATTTCAACGTGTGTATAGATCTGTTTCGATCTTCTTTCGTGTTTTCGCCAGAACATTGTAAGGAAAGGATTATATACTAGCGCTATTGGGCAGCAGCAATACGCAGACTACGGTGTAGAAGGACCAGGAGATCTACTACATTATTTTCCTTATAGAAAACCATGAGCACTGTCTCAGCATAAATATAAGCTTAGTGAAATGGTCGCCAACTTCCTTTGAGGAGAAGCTCTTGATGAAGAATATATATCAGGGGTGGCCAAAGCATCGATCGCATGTCTATTCCTAGTCGTCCGTCTCCTACTCATATCTGACTATTAATTATTATATTAATAAACTTATTAGTTTGTGAGAAGAAATCATTATTTTCTCGTATTAAAATGACTTGAAATTAATATGTATTAGTATTATCTATGTTTATTTTAAATTTTTACTTATTTTTTGCTTTAAATTACTACTTTTCATATGACACACGATGTTGGTAGACCGCCGCCTATAATTAACAAAACAGGTCGATGGTAGTGATCAAAAAGTTGTCCACCCCTGATATATATATTTATATATATATATATATAATATTTTGCTTATAATACAATTATTGTTGTAATGTGGGTATTTTAATACGTACGATATATCAGCGGCCATTATGCCGATACGTCGTGAAAAAGCAAATGTCACTCTGGATACAAACGACGACACAATGCTTACACATATCAAATAAAAAATATACGAGATGCGCCCAACAAAACTATAAACTCAATTGCATTTCATAAAGTCAAATAAACAAATATGCAATCCTCAAATAAAGAAAAAAAAACAATAACGGAAATACAACTCACGTCAGCCATTCGGTGCAAATCGATGCGATGAAAATTTTCTTCGCGGCGATTTCTTGTCGGTTTTAATTCTCCTCTCGGACGATATTTGCACAAAATACACAACAATCCTTCCATGATAATAAATTTCATTAAAACTTGGAGGAAAACACGGGCTTTCGTATAAATAAGAAAGTTTAAAACTACACACCGCGTCGCCGCCGCCGCTCGGCTGACATTTTAAAACAAACTGAGAAACTTTTAAATACACTCGGAAGAGGTTTTTTTTCGCCAACTGGCAACACCGACTCGTGTAACAATAACTAACTTTACACCTCTTACTTAAAATTTATAACCACCAATCTATTTCAGGAAATCTCCTTGGAAATGTGCGCCTCGTATTTCACTTTGTAATTGTTTATATCCTCGGATAAATCTATCATAATAAAAAAATGTATTACTTACGAATTATAAATAACATTTTAACCATTTTGCCAACCTTTCTCAGTTTGACAATACCGACGTGAAAAGTTGGCGAAACCGGTCACCGATAAAAATTAACACGTAGAAAAATCACTCAAGTATTCTATTCTACATATATATAAAATATTAAAATGGAATTTCACCAAGTACTCTCTGTCAAAAATATTGATTGTTTAACTATAAATATATATAAAACACAAAAAATGTTTCTATATCCGTTATAGGCTTTGAAACCATTCAACAGATGTGCCCCAAGCCGGTTTCATTAGATAGGCAATAATACGAGTAATCTTTGTGACTATTAAAACAATGCATTAAATACATTCGGTCTATTAATTAAGTCAATTTTTGACATTTTCCATACAAAAATTTTCAACATCTGTAAAGTCGACATTGTTCCTCCCAAAAAAATAGAAAAAAGAACATTGTGAAGATCGCGCATCAAACAAAATCACATCTGTCATTCACAACAGGGAGTTTTATCATTGTGAGTTTGTCTGTTTTTATATGGGAAAAAAAATATTAAACAAAAATATTCGTATTACAAGTTTTATCTATGGATTATTATGCATATCGCATTATGATAAGAGCCTATCAATCCAATCACATTTCAAAAGGCGGTGCGGTTGCCTTTCTCCACGATCCCAATAATCCAGGCCTGATAACCCTCTTGCTTCTCGATGTCCTTACAGTACGCGGCTGCCTGTTCACGGGGCAGACAGATAAGCAAACCGCCTGACGTTTCTGCTGAGTGGCCTTGCAACAATTGAAACATGTTTCCGCACGCCTTGGCTACAGCGACCATCTTGATGATAACAGGCAGATTGTGGATAACGAAAGACACCTCATTTTTCTGATGCGAAGCGTGGTTTTGAGCATGACCCAAGAGGCCAAATTCCGTGATATCGGTAGAACCGTGCGCATTGTACTTGTGCATGAGATGCGATACAATACGGTTGAGACGGCTCACGGAGTTCATGGCGCGATGGTAGGCTTTGCGAACGTCCTCCTCCGAGACCACCAGTTTGATGCGATTCCACCTCTCCGGTTGGTCTAACCACTGGTGAGCGTTGACGGCGACCTGCGTTCCCAGAGGCTTCGTGAGAACGAGAACGTCACCCATTACGGCGTTATCGGGCACGATGTACACGTTGGGCTGACACACGGTGGAGGCCACCCCGCCGATGGTGCACCAGGGGTTCACGACCGTCTGGCCGCCGGTCACGGAAGTGCCGGCTTCGAGCGCGGAATCCTTGAAACCGCGCATGATCAGCGGAATGACGACATCGCGTTCCTGCTCCGTCATCTTGGTGGACACGCCGAGCAACATGAGCATGTTGCGTATAGATCGCTCAGAACGTTAGCGGAGGCGATCTTCCCCATCATGTAAGGGTCGTTCACGAGTGGATAGGAAATGTCAGTGGTCTGGACGAGGCACAGTCCGCCGTGGCGCAGGGGGTGACGGAGCAGTCGAGGCCGATGCCGATGTGCATGAAGTGAGAGTGCTAGTGTTCCTGCGAACTGTAGTCCTGCTGCAGCGATTCCACGAGCTTCCCCAGCACTTCCTGCGGCCCTTCAGATCCGCGAACCGCGTCAGGCGAAAGCCGGCCTCCAGATCGTGAGCGAGCGGATCGAACGGGCGTGTCGAATGTTGGATGGTTTCAAAGCCTATGACGGACACAGAAACATCTTTTGTGTTTTATATATATAGATAAGTGGTCGTGTCTCTTGGAGCCTAAATAAGATGACCTAAGCCACTTGTTGTAAGCCTCACAACCTGCTCGCTGGATCAAGGGAAAGCCACACCGTATTTCAAAAACTATTGTAAATTAACATAAGAAAATAAAATATTATATTAAATTGTTTTTTTTTTATATATAGAATCATAATGTCCGCCGGCAAATCAGCGCTAACAATGGCGAACCCTTCCCGGACAAGAGGCGTCTCGGCGGACCGAACAGCTTGTTAATTGGCAGGGAAACGGCGTCGATAGTGGTGCAGACTTATTGATTAATGAGGCACCGCCGCTTTTGTGGATAAATTATTAAAATACACTGCCTCTGACAGCTCTTTGCGAACTTCCGATAACTTCTTGATTATAAAAACAAAAAGAAACAAGTCAAAGCCAATTTCCAGGGAGCTAACAGATTTGTAGTAAGCAGAGTAAATATTTTATTTCAATATCAAAGCATCAGATATTTGGGTCGTGGAATTTCAAAACCCGCTCTGGGAGATTTTTTTTTAATTATTGTGCAACCCCATGTGATAAATTATTTTTTTAAATTTATTTTCTAATATTTATTGTGAGTATATATTTTTTAGTACTATATACATAATAAAGATTGTGAAGTCTTTATTGGGGTTGAGAGTATTTAGAGATAAGGGAAAGGATATATATCTAACAAAATTTTAATCACACGTCCATTAACGCTTTGTTGTAATTTTAGAAATCTTTTTTTTTTATGCATAACACCTTTTATTTTATAAAATAAAAAACGTCTCGGTTGGGTTTGTTGAAATTACATTTGTTGATGGATTATTTTCATATTTTAAAAATATATTTATTTAGATATTTTAATAAGACTTAATTATTTATAATATTTATATTATTATAATTTATTCATACAATTGTGTTTTTATATTTGACCTAGCCAGGAACTTTTATTGTGAGCAGCTTTGCAAAGTTAAATAAACGATCAAATTTAAATTCAAAACATAACCTACGTGATCGCAACTGTCAATTTTTATAATTTAGTGGTTTATCGGAAACAAAAATGATGTCTCTTTATAAACACGTAAAGAATCTTTACGAACAAGAACTTTATTCTAATGTTATTTCTCTGGTAAGTCCAAAATAACAAATACACTGCATAAATCCGTTGTATAAGCATTTTTACTTGGCGGGTCAAATGCAGTCGCTATATTTTTAGCCTGAAAATTTCTACCATTTACTTGAATGGCGACTGAATTAAAATATTCAACACGTGTTTATACTGTTAAAATCTTTTCGACAGGCTACAATGGTTATTACAATAAATGACAACAATTTTGGAGAATATGTCACACCGCAGGAGACATTTCAAGTTTATTGCTATTATGGAGACTCTTTGTTCCATCTGCAGCAGTATCGGAAGGCAGAATCTGTTTACAGAAGGTAAATCAATATTTCAAACTTTATGTCAAATAAATAAATCAGTATTAAACCGTTAAATATAATGCAGATTAACTTGCTATTATACTGCTGTGATATATTTATGTTAAAACTATCACAAATAAAATTCACCATTGGTATGTTCTGTGGCAGTTATGATTTGATTCGGTTTCTTGGGTGTACTGTTTGAGGTTTTTATTCATCCAACCATCTTCATCTTCAAAAATTCTTAATGATGGTCTCAGAACAGGGACCAAAACGTCTGAGTATTAAAACCCCAAACTGCACAACACAAGACAGAAACAATTCACTATGTTTGCCATAAAAATAAATCCAAAACCTGAATGGTGCATGCGCAATTGTTCTCCAGAGCGATGCAGCTTCGTAAATCCATCATAAAACCGCGAGGCCCTGGTAAGCCCCAGGACGCGTCTGGCAGTAAGGACTGGCAGCCTGATACTGAAATCAAATACAAAATGCACCTTTGCTACGTGCACATGAAACAGACGCAGTCGGCAATTGACATATTGCAGAGTATTCCAGGTAAAACACTCCCATCAAAGCCGACTTGTTTTATAGGTCCCAGAAGTAATGTCACTCTGATAACTTTTCTATTACTTTAAGAATTGTCTAGCATTGTGATATCTATAATTTTAATAAATTTCAGCTAAGCAGCGCTCAGCAAAAGTAAACATGTGCCTCGGCCAGGCGTACGAGCGAGGCGGACTGGCGAGACCGGCTGCAGCTGCCTATAGAGAAGCTCTCCGTTGCTGTCCGCTGGCCTTAGAGGCCGCAGAGCGTCTCTTAGCTCTGGCGGTGAGGCCTGCCGAAGTGTTGTCACTCATGGCTGAGGGTGAGTTTCAAGGTCGACCGCTTCTACTGTATTTCTAACTAAAACCAATAAGTTGTGAATATTATTAACAAAATCTATAAAAAGTGTGGATTTGCATGATTGTTGATTTGATGGTTAATAGAAACAATATAAATAATAGAAAAAAGTTTTAAATTTTCTATATGCAGATCCAATCCATAAAAATTACAATTAAAACATCCTACATATTTCAATCTTCAGCGGTGACCGGTTCGGAGAGCGGCGCACTCATCACATCGTGGGTTAACGCCCAGGCACTGATTGCTGCACGTGAGTATGGAGGCGCGGCACGAGCCCTTCGTGCTCTTGATGCTCCCGGCGCCCCCCTACGAGGATGTCCGTCGCTCGGTATAGCTCTGGGAGAAGTTCTGTACTGGGCCGGAGACACGGAGCAGGCAGTCGCTGTCTTCCAAAGGGTAAAAACTAACTATATTTCAAACAAAAGATGAAATACCAAATGTTGTATTATACCTTCATAAAGTGATTAATCTGTTTTTAGGCACACGCTGCAGAACCCATGATGCAGCGAGGAATGGGGGCGTATGCTGCCTGTCTGTCCCGCGAGGGTCGCCTGCGCGAGGTTGTTACGCGCCTGCTGCCGTGCAACCTTCCACCGAGCGAGTATGGCCGCGACGAGTGGCTGCTGCTCGCCCACTCCCACGCAGATATTCGCCGCCTCCCTCGCGCTGCATATTTCGCACAGAAAGCCTGTTTAATGGATCCTCGCAATGCAGAGGCACTCCTGTTGAAAGGTGAGCATCTACTTTTTTTTCAATTAATTGTTTCATATTTAAGATTACCAGTTAAATAGATAGCATGAGAAAAAATTCTGAATATTTGTTGGATTAGAATCACAATACCACTTGGCAATCACGATTAACTAGATAATATGTCACATTTCATACTCTGGTAAAGTTAAGATTCATGAAAGCCTTGAAGTATTTATCTAGCATAAGTACTTTGATCTCATTGTTCTCCCTCTACAAACATTGAAAAGGTATTGAGCATATCTTGTTGATTGTTACTTCAGGCAACATTTTGCTGAGCATGAAGAAGTACCCTGAAGCGCAAGCGCACTTCAGAGAAGCGCTACAAGCAGCACCAGGGCGATACGAGGCATACGCTGGCCTGGCAGAGGCCCATCTGGCGCTTCGCCGACCTCGGGAAGCCGTGGCTGTGGCCGCCAGTGCCTGCAAGCAGATGTCCAACTGTCCTCGTGCACTGACGGTAATCTCTTTTTTTTTTCCGAATCACTATGAATAGTCAAATCCCAACATCTAGTTATTACTGTAAAATATATATAAGTGGTATAAGGCACATATGTTAAGACCTTTTAAAATTTAAATTTTTTTTTTATTTGTGTTCAAGCTATATGCTAATGTGCTGATGAAGGAAGGCGGCAATGGGGCGGCCGGTAAGGCCCGTGCACTGCTGGAACGAGCTCTCACACAGGACGAGCGACACCTCCAAGCTGCTCTAGCACTCGCACGCCTCCTAGACACTGATGAGGATCCCCAAGCATCCATAGACCTTCTAGAGAAACAGGTGAGTCCCTTACTACTCCTCACATGTGTATGTGGTAAGAGGTTTAAAAATTTGCTGCAATACGATTATATTTGTAAAAGATTTATTCCTTAAGCAAAGCTCTATCTCCCTTGTCTACGTACATTCTTCTAATTGTCTATTGTAATTTAAAATTTACCACAAAAACAATTATTGCTTCATCGCATTATTCAGGTGGGAGTGTGTCCATCGGCCGCACTGCATCAGGCGCTGGGTGAGGCCTGGGCGCGGCGGGGCGGTGCGGGCGGCGCAGAACGCGCCCTGCAACACTATGGGGCCGCCCTGGCACTGGAGCCGGGCAGTCGGCGTGTTCTAGACGCTCTGGCTCGACTAGATCGCGCCCCGCCCTCTGGCAAACCCAGTCCTCCGCAGCCTCATCGGACAGGTAATATTCTAGAGCAACCCTATTTTTTATAATTTGAACACCGAACAGATAATCGAAACAACATCTGGTCATCTGGCCAGTTTACCTATAATCGATCACGAGCCTTTGATAATATATTTTTTTACGTTTCAGGAGTAGATGACGCAGATACCACGTACGAGCTGGTCACCGACTGCAACATCCCCAGTGACAACAGCAACGGACCGGAAGAGAGCGAAACAGAAGCTGTGTGGAGTGACATGGATTTGGAGATTCCCTAATCCGCAAAACCGACGACTTCGTTCTAACCTATCACCCAGAGCATCTGTAGAACAAAAATAACCGCTCAACGACACCTTTTTAACCAAAGTGTTCAAATTAGTCGAATATATATATTCAATGAAATCAAATGGGATCTTTATCTTCTGGATCAACCCAGTCTGCTGGGGACTTTATTACTGAGCACGTGATCAAAATGATTGATTGAATAAATCTAATCTCGTGATCAATATTAAGTGTCATTTTACATAGTCAATGTCGGTAGTGTAAATATATTTATGTTATTAATTAAGAAACTCAACCTTAAAGTGAACCTTTTAAACAGAGTTGTATAAGGCTCTAAATATTTGAAAAAACTGGAACCTCATCGAACCAATCTGCTATATGGCAGTGGCTTGTAGTGAATCCAGCAAGTAGTTTTAAAAATGCTTATTATATATGAAAGTGCTATTTTGATTTCCGATAAGCAAAACAGTATTAAATCCCTTAAGTATATTTGTTTGAATTGCTCAAAAGATATCTCAAAGCACGCCACCGCTGTGTAGCACAGTTTTCTCTGTATGAATTATTTATCTATTATACCTTAAGATTTATGCATATGTTTATTTTATGCATGTAATTTTGATTGTTATAAATATATATTACGTCGTCTGAAAACAACTGCAATATTCGAAGGCTTCCAACAGCACTAATGCTCAAAATAAGTTTTCCATAAATAGGTGGAATATTCAAGGTGGTATTCTGTAAATACTAAATACGTTTTATCTTCTTTTTGTCACACCTTTGTTCCATTCACTCGGAAAACTCTACGAGCTCTAAATAGTCCGGAGTATGCTCTTGCGTTATCCACACTAGATTTATTATTTTCTCTACCTCGTCTTCTTTTATACCATAAACATTTTTATTGTATTGACCTTGTATGTAAATTTTATTTTTATTTTCATATGCTTAAGGATAACTTATATACAAATTAAACATAAGATTAGGGACATATTATATTTCCATTTTGTACGATCATTTTGACTACGATTCTCGTCATTTAATGCATGTATCAAAACAGTAAAGTAGGATGTGATAAAACCCTTAGTAATCCTTAAAATATTTTAATATATTTTTTTGTGCTTACCGTGTGCCCAAAACATACCGTTAGCGCAATAAGCCTTTGTGGGCGCTTAATGCGGATCTATTGAATATTCAATAATCGTCAGATTCAGGTATACTCTTGACAACCTTCCTAGAGCTGTCCAGTACCACGCACTCTGCGGAAAATGTTCAATTTTCTGTGTTGCGTTATTGTGTAGATGTACCTTTATGTAGTTTAATGACAGCTTATTGTGTAATATATGCCAAAATAATCAATTACATTATTTATTCAAGCCATAAAATAATAAATTAGATCAAAAGTTCACCATTGTTATGAAAAATTAAACAATGTCTGAATTGCTCTGATCCGACTAGTCAGCCCTTTGATTGCCAGAAATTCTAACCTATCATACAACAGAGTTTCAAAATAACTACCATAAACTAAAGTATTTGGATAATTTTGGTTGATTTTTATGTTCGTATATTTTTTAAATCTTTTGATTTTGTTTAATTCATTTTTGACTCTTATAATTTCTTTTGATTATTTTTTTTAAGGAAATTTTTAAAGCTCACTATCGTGGGCCATCTCTGATGTGAAAATAAAAAGTTAAAATTCTTGTATTCACTTTTATTCCACAGCTGTTCGTGGTTTGCTAATATCAGATCGATATCAATGCATCTGTAATTATACTGCTCAATGGTGATTTGTAAAAATAAGTGAAAACGTAATGTAAGATTTACTGTAATAAATAAAATCCATTTATAATAAAAATACTTTATTTACTTTTTGCAAATCACATTTCATTTACATTTCCTCAATAGGAAAGAGTTAAGGCATAGAAATTTTAACATTATTTTACTTTGTTCTTTAAAATTTAACATTTCATTATAACAAGCTATATCGTAAAATGAAAGCGTCCTTCATATTGACCGCACAAAGACAAATCGTAACGTGCTTCGATATGGCGAAAACTACTATACTTGTCAAAATCTGGTGTACATTTTTTATATGAAATGAAGATATAGGAAGCACGACAGGAACACGCTTTTGAAATGCGATGTTGTCTCCGTTGAATGCTTACAGTGCTTGGACCATATGCCGTAGTGAAGATAGCCTTGAAAAGCTTATTCAGGCGGAGGGTGTGCCTGGCCTAGACATAAGAAGGTGTTAAAGGAAATCCAGACAAGAAGGTGTGCCTAGGAAGAGAAGAGTCTCCATCTGGATCAAATGGGGCGACCAGGACAAGAATCTTATCTGTAAGAGCAGCAGAAGGCAACGACCAAACAGATTAAAATAGTTTTCATGTAAAATACTTCTGAGAAATAATTTACTGAAAATGAAAATACCTTATAAATATCAATTTTAATTACAAAGACATCTTTGGCTTCAATATTCAAACTACCAAGTCTAATCTAATTAAAAAATTGTTTATAATTTTACATTAACAGCCTTTCTTATATAGCTTGCCTTCGCAGTATAGAACCAGAAGATAAAAACTTAATTTTGTTCGAAAAGAAAAGTGAACTTAGCATAGCAAAGAATTGAAATTGCCCACCACAACCTTTATTCGTTTACTCTTAATTATATATATATATATATTTCCAAAACGAAATGCTTAGTAACAATATAAAAAAAACAAACAATTGCAAGTAAACATTCTGAAAAACTACAATGAACGACATTTGGTGAGATTATGCAATAAAATACAGGTTTTTCTTTTTGATTTGTACAGAACACGATGACACCAGACAATTTAAGTAGATTACAAAAAGTGTGCTTTTTTAATATTCTTTTGCGGTTTCGGACTAATTTTCTTGGTTTTTCGGGCACTTTAAATATTAAAATTTGTTATGTGGTTTAAAATCCAAGAAAATAATCAACGGCCACCGAAACCTGCAAACATACAACAATCATATTTCCATGAATGGAAATAATTGAAAAAATTACATTTATACTCGTAATAATTATAGATTTTAATTTAGAGATCTATTCAATATTTTCTATTTTAATATTTTTACTGAAAATAAATATTTAGTGATGTTCCCTTAACTTCTAGAAGTTTCTATTGCCCTGAGGGCTGCAACCCCATGGACTTCATTCATCTCAAAGCACCGGTCTCTAAATCTCACAAAGGGCCCCACTCCACCCAGGGTTCTTAATCTTTACAAGTTCTTAAAAATTCTACACAAATATACATTGTATTACTATCGTATAATGTTCATCTTTAATTAATATAAGTTAAAATGACACGAAAATAATCCATTCATCATTATCGTTCTCTTCCCGAATGACGTCACATGATGGTGCTGGAATCGGAGGCGCTGGCGGTGAGGGCGACGTGCGAGCTGCTAGTCAGCTCAGAGTCAGCACCCTGCCAGTAGCGCTCCAGAAAGTGCAGAGTCTCAAAGCCGACCTCCACCATGATGAGAATGATGATCATCCACTCCAGACGCACGTGGTGACGGTCACTGAGCTGTGCCGCTACCAGTTCTACGGACTCGGCGCAGTGCGAGAGTTTCTCGTTCAGCACCTGGAATCAAAAATACCAAAAAAAGCTACTACATGAAACACCCTGTTCCTTGTCTTTTTGGTTCTACATATTCATGCAAGCAATATTTTTCAAGCAAGAACCTTATCAAGATTAAATTGAGAAGTCGTCTTATTGGTGAGAAACTGGGATCGCACCTTAAATTAAATTAATTGACTAATGAGTTTGCTGACCACTGACCTAGATCATAGAGCACCCATTATAGTTTTATTTCAAGAGAAAAATTCTGATATCTAGCAACCAACAGACCTTAGTACGTCGTCCGATGCTGAAGTAGGCGATGGTATCTCCGTAAAGCCTCTCCAGCTCCGCCTGCTCCCAGTAGAAGTCTGGAGTGTCCAGTAGGTCAGACTCCAGGTTGATGTGGTGCCTCAAGGCGTACAGCGCTCCCGTCTTGCAAAGAACCTGTAAATAAAAAAAACATATATTATAAAAACAGTTGTTGCTTGAGATATAATTCTGCCAAAAAGAATATGATCCTTTCTCATTATTTCCTGTAATGATGCCGGCTCTTACATAATAGTATATACTCACACTGTTAAGTAATGTAACCCAGCTTAGATAATCAGAACAAGAAGTCTATGTTACTCGTTCTAGCTACCTTGGGCTTGGGTGTAAATATTGTATCTATCGGTAACCTGTTCTCTGGTCATTTGTATGGGTTGGCCACGCTCGATGCCTTCGGTTACGGTGGCAATACTATCAGCATACTGATCTAGTGTGGACTCCCAGATACCCAGTTTCACTGACTGCGCCATGGCATTGGAGAAAGTATACCGCTCCAGCACAGCATCAGGCTCCGGGCCCAGCATGAATGTTGAGCCTGACAGCAGGCATTTTTTACTGGAAACACAATCAAAATAATTGGTATACAGTTGAAGTAAGCGGTCGTAAACTTTCAGCAATGTCCATGAAGCATCTTTCGGAAAATTTGTAAAAAAATTATGTAAATGGATCTTTGAAACAAGCCTTCAGCTAAAATATATGAATCCTATTTAATAGGATCATTCACGTGGTTTACTTTGAAAGATGATTATTAACAATCATCCCGAAGCCTCGCCAATCGCCACAAAATCATTAAATTCTCGCACAAATCAATGTTCAAATTGAAGCAAATGTTTAATTCTCACTCTGGTAGCTGGTACTTGTAGCACATAGCCTCGCGCTCCTGGATCACGGCTTTCTCACTGTACGGCTCCAACTCGTACGGCTTCAGAAAGCCAAGGATCTCCAAAGTCTCAAGCTGGTCACAGTTCCAGAATACAGTGGAGCCCTCGCGGAAAAAAAATATATGCCGCGGCTCGTGGCCCACTTTGTACTTGGCCACCGTTAGCAGCACATCTGGGATGTCCTGATCTGATAACCTGGAAAAACAAAACACTTCAAAAAGCCATACCTAACTCTTGTGAAATTAAATAGGGGATTCCTAAAATTTTACAGATCTGAAAGTAAAGAAGCTAAAAGGTTCACTTTCGCTACCAGTGAGCCTCTTTCTTGACCTGCCTTGTATGTTCAGGTTAAGCTAAGTGATATTGGTCAAACGTTTAACTGTCCTCTCGTCCCCTCTTCACTTTTACATTCATCGCAAACTATCATACCGTATGAGAGAGGATGTAGGAAGTTTAAACTGACTTACCTTAGCGGAGTGTACAAATTTTGAGCAATCAGTGCCATTTTAAGACTTTCCAAGTCATACTCTTTAGCGGTCGCAAAAGCCATGACCGAAAACTGTCCTTCTTCAAACGCACTTGGATCCACATCAGAAGTATATCTCTTCTTTAGGGACCTTTTCTTGGGTGTTTTGTTGGCCATCGCCGGAGCCGCTGCGCCAGAGAAAAGCGACTTTTGTAACTTGGCCTTTTCATTTTCTCCTTTCTTCGACAGACTCGAAGCTTCTCTGCGAAATATACTGCCGGAAAATCGAATCTCGGACGCGTACGGTCTCGCGAGACATTTGAGGTTATTATTTATTATTGGCTTTGCGAAACAGCCTGCCAGCAAATTGTACGCCGGCAAAGCGTTGCACCTTAACAATGTTGTTAAATTCATGATGAATCAGAGCATATTTTAGAGAGTTTCTTGTGATTGAGATTATTTCACTGGTTGGTAACAATCTTTATAATATGACGCAACTATCAGTGAGTAAATAAAACTTGACAGATAAGAGAAAAATGCTGTCAGTTGCAGTTCAGTAGATATTATTTCTCTGAGGGTATATCAAAGGACACATTCGTCACTAATAAAAAGATGCATATTATCTACGTATTTATTATTAAATTGAAAACATTTACAAATTTTAAAAAAAATGCGTAAAACCATGCAATTACTAAATCGTTATACAAATTAAAATAGATGTAGGTAATGGGGGTCACTTTTTTGCAATTTGAAGTAAAAGCAAATCTATAGATTAATTATTTTTTGATTTAGCCCTATTATAAACTTAACTTATCTTAACAACAATTGAAATTACCTTTAATCATTTTGGCTGATTAATTTAAGAACTATAATCATTTAAAAAAAAAACGAGTTTGATAACCATTGCCCACATCGGTAGGCAATGGTGACCGGTGTGTGGGCAATGGTAGTCAGCACATGTCGCACACATGAGTTCCACCCAGTGCAATTTGTATGAGCCCAAAGCCCACACATTTCATTGTCTCGCCCGAATTTGCGGCACGCAAGACATCGGTCACCAGGTCTTTTGCATCATCGTCATTAGTATTCACTTGCGAAGTATTATTCGATTTCTGCAGAGTTGGTTTCTTTAGTTCTGAAGACCCACCTTCTGCAGCTTGATTTTCACAGCTTTAGCCTTCTTTTTTGATCATAGAGTCTTTGTCAAATCATTGCATGCTTTTTTATTATTTTTTGTCTCGTCTTAAGAACATTTCTTTTTAGACATCTGGATGAAATTCTTGGCTTGTTCTCGGATGTTGAATAAATTTTTCATGAAAAGCTGTTTTACAGGGAAAATAGCTCCACATTATGGAGCGTCCTCGGTTGAAAATTGATAAAATCAAATTCAATTTATAATTTGTCAAACGCGTTATATATATTTTACTATTTCATTCAGTAAGGCATTATCAACTTTTTTAATACTTTGATTATTAATTAAAGCGCGTTGTACTATATTTACAGCTTACCTACTAAATCTTCTAAAAATGCTCATCAGAATCAAAGCAAATTAGGATTAATTGTTTGTTAGATTTATGTGGTATTAACAATTTGGTTTTAAGTCGTTGTAATTATTTTATTATTTTTTTATATAATGCTGATGATGATGCCGGCCAATATTTTTTTGTGATTTTATTTTCTTTCTCAAGTTATAGCAACACTAAAAGTTGTACTTCATGCAACTGAAAAATAACCTAATATTTTTACTAACAGTGGAGTGAGATTGGCGGAGATTCAATTTTAACATATTACAATGAGGCTTACGGCTCTTCTGTTTCGTAAAGATCGTTTACCCAATGGGCATATATTCAGAGGCAAAGATCGCCTCGTCAGAAAAGTTGTTCCAGTCGATCTCAGAAGGCTCCAAGAAAGCTATGAGATTGAAGAGAAGAATATGTCGTATCTAAAACACCCCTACCTTAGCGAAGTAAGATGTTTAACATTTCTTTGAAGACAACTAACCCTTTTATGTCATCGGAAGTCAGGAATATAATGGTTCAAGAGCAAACAGAAATATCTGATGAAATATTGTTCTTGATATTAAATATATCTTCATTTTCATTCATCAATTCATTGTTCATACACCCAAAACAAGTATTGTTTTTAGTCCGTTCGCTGATAAAAGCTGCAGAGCTCTCAATGTCATCTACATTCACGGACGCGTCGCTACAAAACACAATTAATATTAAAATAAATCCGAGTAAATATATACCTTAACAGTCTCAAAGACTTTTATCTGAATGCATGTCTTTCTCTCGTATTTAAGTTTTTTCTCTCAAGATGGTCTACGATGGATCAATATGAGTGGATTTTATGCTTACCTGTACCACTCTGAATCCATATTAGAAATGACGGGGTGTAAAGTTTATAAATATATTATATAGGCAGCAGTGGCGTACGGCCCTTACAAGCTATAGAGCATTGCTTTCCCTAAAATATATTTGAAGCGATTTAAACATACATATTTTATCATTTTTGTACATAAATTTATGCTAAATGATCTTAATATTTGATATATATACAACATAAAATTGTACCAAAGTATATCTAAATACTTAAATATAATCCTTGTGCAATATTTTCTCACTGTCCCAGGAGCAGAGTTTCGGTCATTCCAAAGCACTTGGCAAACAGGCTGCTTACATTAAAAGGTTCGAGGTCGAGTCGCAGAGCAGGTTTAAGCTACACGTAACTCTTGCAGACCGGCTTAGCCACCTCAAGGTCAGAGAGTCTTGGGATTAGCTCTCAACGCAATGTATTATACCTACACGAATTTAGTCATATGTTAAATAAAATAAATATTATATACAAATACTATATGCGTTTAATTTTCGTACTTTTATAGAGAAACTCTCTCTCTCTCTCAGAGTTATACATTTAAAATGTTTATCAGATATCCGCTTTCAACATTAAATTTTTCAGCAATGAATTGTTAACTTTTTGTGGAAAAAAAATGTTGACAATCCTTCCTTACTTATACTTCCTTTCGCTGACTAAGAAAAAGTTTAAGCGCTAAAGGTAACAATTTATTTATTAATTTTAAAAATAAAATCTATGAAAAATTGAAGTTCAGTATTGACAGTGATCATTTATGTATTGGTAAATAGTATTGTGAAAGAAAATAAATAAAATTAAGTTGAAGATTTCAGTTTTTATTATTAAGTTACTCTTTACTTTATTTAGATTTAATTTATATTTCACTATTACGGGTGGCTAATCAATTTTATACTAAAACATTAGCATTCGTAAATATTGGCTGGTTAGAACAGTGACGCTGAAAACAATCCTAAATAATACTAATATTATTAAACATTTTTGACCTAATTACGCTTATATCCAGGAAAATGCTGTATAGTGCTCATATTATACAACCTTCATGCCTGAACACTAACGGCACCATAAAACAAAAAGAGGGAAATGGAAGAGCATGCCTTTCATAGACTTGGTTCAATAAACTCGGGAGGTAAAGTTTAAACTGGTTATACTTAAGAAAATATTGTTATTTATTTTTTACAAGTGATTTCATTTACTTGACAGAATTATTTAAGGAATGAGAGTTTAAGGACACCACAGCATATATTTTAAATAAAATCTTTCTTGGCAAAGCGCTTCAGCTTAAAGTTTGTTAAGAAGCGTAGTTCTCCAGTCCAAGACCTGAGCAGCACGATCTGAGGGGCGCTCGACAAGTCTGGAATCTCCAACCCACATGTTTCAAATTCTGTCAACTCCCTGCTCTTTGTCATTTTGATCACGTCTTCTCTACTGGCATGCTGTCTATTCTTTCTGCCTCCTATTGAGTGTTTTATTTCAATTTGCGACAGCTCATCGTCAAATCTAGAAATATATTCTTCGATCAGCGCTCCGATCCGTTCCTTCGTGCATGCCGGAGTATCGCTGTCCTCTAGGTTGTCTCTGAACCAGGCTATCTTTTCTCCGGTGACGTTCTGCTTGATCATTTGCCCCAATTTGGCACTTTCTTTGTTGGATATCTTCTTGGTTTTCTTGGCAAGAGCCATTGTTTTACGACTATTGGGATGCTTACATTTTGCAGCTTCTTTCTTAAGAATGTTCGGCATATTTATATTGTATAAATAACCTTAAAACGACACGCTTGAATATTATGACAACTGGAATTAACAACATACAAAATGTGTTGCCATTTAATAAAAAAATTAATAAAAAGTAAGTAAAATATAATTTGGATATAAAAATTGAGTGCCGATCTAAGAAAACTTTAAAAAATACTTTCCCTTTTTAAATAAAATACTACAATATTAAAAAACTCTAAAAACTTTACTCGGAAATTTCAGCGTAAACTGACCGACTAAATCTGACCGACCAGATCAGGCAATATTTAAATAATAATAGGTTTTTTGACAGCAAAGCGACTTACGGGTTTATTATTTTTAAATATGTGTGTACAGCATTCACATTAAATTCTAAATAAAAACAAACAGTTGTGTAAATACTACATCACGAGTATAATATGTACAAATAGGGTAAAATGTAAACAATAAATAATTTGATATTTAAAGTAAAAATTATACATACAAGTGGTCAATAAATATAATATTGTATTTACAAAACAATGTACAAATTAACTTATTGACTTGGTGGCTAGATTGTTGATTCATGACAGAGCGTTCAGCGGTTCAATGGGTTCCGACCCAATTTTGGTTTGGTCAAACACAAATTTGTGTTGATAATGCATACTTAATACAACTTATTAAAAAAACTTAACTAAACAAAAATAATTTTGTGTTGTACCGAATAAACAGAATGCACTTTATGCCGCCAACCTCAGACTTATTTTTCCCAATTTAGTAAACTAGATTAGCAATATGAAATCACAGCATTTAACTTTCCGAAACAAACTTTTGCTTGTAACAGTCTCCCATCATGAGATGTAATGCGTCCTAACTTATAATCGGTCTTACCGATAAACGTTAATTTTTTAGCAAAGCATTGTTCATGGTTAGTATCTGAAATTCTGACTTGAGTCTTCATAATTTTTGCACAAAAATTTTGACCTATGAGATCAACGAAAAAAGTGAAACTTGCAACCTTCAGGGCGTATTTCCAATGTAATACTTTTAGTGAACCAATCTCAAATAACAGTATGAATGACACATTTCAAACCGTAGGAACTTGCGACCTACAGATGAGCGATATGCGTCTAGAGCGTGTAACCGGTTGACCTCTGAAGAAGGAGAGTTCTCCTTTCAGAATCTCATGGCTGAAATCGTATCGCGCCAAACCTCTAAAATAGAAAAATGCACCACAAATTTATATTATTCTAAAATGTTCAAGTATATGAAATAAAAATTTTAAGAATATGAATTTACTTCATGATGTACAGGCATCGGTGTGGTAAAAGAAAGTCGGCAAATAGGTGATCATGTGTAGAGTGACGGAGTCTCATCACGGCCGAGGACAAGAGACAGACTCCAGCAACAGTACTGCCACAAAACTGAAAAAAAACACCTCGTTACATTCAACAAGAATTTATATACCTATAATATCAAAATCTATAAGATTATTTTGTAAAGATAAGAAATAAACTTCTGACCATTATTATGAAAAATTCAATCCCACCTGTATTGTGAAAAAAATTAAAAAATTTCTCGAAATACTGTAAATAACATTCACGAAGTTTGATAGAAAAATTACTTACGAGATATAAAATATAGATTCGTCAACCGTGACTGTCTAAAATCACATCAGACAGGAAGTCAATTTGGCTCACCCTGACTGAGTCCACATGCGGCTTGATGTAACCCTTTGCATCAAGATCCAAGACATGCGTGTGAGGAAGAGGCACATCTGGAGGTACTATTGCAGTCTCGCAAGCCCTTTTCAGTATTTCTACGCTTAATCCTTTCCATGCTGTACGTTCTGTCTCTCGAAATCCATGTATAGCCTAAAATGAAAATGTATTGTTTTAAACACAATATTTATTCGCGTGATATAAGAATAAGTCAGAAAATTTTACAGTTAAGAAATTTGTACGGTTTTATAATATTTTTATAAGTTACTGCTTTTCACTGCTGCGTGTAAAGCAAAACTTACATCATCCCAGTGGTCAAATTCATACCGCATCTTCTTCAGATAAGGTTCTATATTTTCAAGTAAAGAAGTCTCTTCCTGGTGGCTGATGAATTCAGGAAGAACCTGCATTCCTTGAAGCAAGCCACTTCTAATGGCAGAGATCTGGTGGTCTTCGTCTTTCCACGATTCGCAAGGTTCAAGATCAACGAAGTTTGAAACATCGTAGAGAAGATTAGAAGATTCTAGAATCAATAAGAATTGTAGCATGTTACTCTTGATCTTAATATTGTTGACAAACTGACTACAGTATATTAAAATTGAATATTATATGAAATCACTGCCTTTTGAACCCACTCCCCTCGTTTGGACATAAGTGCCGAGGTGAAGTATAATATATCTCCTGCCAAGCAACAATCACAACTATCAGACTTATCAATCGCCTGCCTTGACAAAGTGCAGGCTAGTTGGACTAGATTTTATATAATAAAATACGTTTGATTATGTTAAAAAATACAATTAATTTATCAGTAAGCGAAATGAACCTGGGGGTACCATTACATGTTTAAGTGTGATGATTAACTAATGATTTAAGTATCGAGTGACTGAGCTTTACTGTAGTATTTTATGCCTATGTGAGTGAAATATAACCATACCACTCCACACGCCTGATAGCTGGGAATATAATATGTTTGACCTGTGTGCATATCGCTACACATTAGTTTTTGTGAAACGAGCATAGTTCACAGAATATACGAAATTATTTCATTTTTCTGTCAAATTCACAAGGTATATATATATGAACACGTCGTAAATAAATCCAATAAATGATACTAAACCTTCTTTTAATTCAGATATTTCATGACATAACCTCGAGGATCGGTGCAGAGTCCTCTTTGTGAGGACTGCTATTAAAGATTTTAGTCTACTTAATTCTATACCAGAAATTAAAGGAATCATTTTACAAAGCACTTTGATTTTGAGAAATTATTTCATTCCTGAATAATAATTGCTTTATTTCACCCAACAAGTCACCAATCCAGAAAGTCCAATCTATTATTATGAACAGCTGATTTTGACTTCAGTGCTGCCATACGTAATTTTTTTAAAAATAAAATAATTCAAATATAAAAAAAAAAAAATTTCAGTCAAAGCGTGATATTTTTTTTATTAAAAAAAATAATTACACATTGACTAACGATCCACTCATATGCAACTATTCAATTTTTTTTTATCAAACACCGAGCTTTGTTAATTTTATTTATTTTTTATCAGCTGCATTTTGAAAAAGTAAAAATAAAATTTTTATATCAAAATTGAAATATGATGCCGCCTATTGAGATATATATATATATATATATATATATATATATATATATATATATATATATATTTACAATAAAATTGCCGCATTGTGCCATGTGAATAAATTGGCAGCCTTGGATCGCTTTGTAAACATACGAATATTGCGTAGTTACTAACCTGTTAACCGGCCGGGACGTTATATACGTCCAACGCGAACAATATCGGTAACGGGTAGGACGTGTGAATACGTCCTTGACATATATGTTACGCCCTGGAACAGGCGGGAGGTACATTTCCGAACAACAAAAGTATTTAGTCATCCATACATGTCTCGACATGAATTTAAGACACGAAGGGAAACAGTATCATTTCGCTATTGAGAGCCGTGGACGTGCTTTGGGTGAGCAGTGACTGGTACGTTCTTACACTTGCCTATTTTCATACTATATATTATTTACTTATATATTTTTTATATCTCCAACCTTTTCATTTTAGAATACATGTTTATGAGTATCCATTAAAATGAATGAAAGCAATATCAGCGATGACAAAATCAATGTACCGGCAGGTAGGAAAAGGAGACGTATCATGAGTTCCTCATCTGACAGTAATTTTGATTACGACACGGAATTGTGCGAAACTAGGAATGAAGATGGTGAAGAAGTTTACTTTATATATAAATAAACGATAAAATATAAAATTCATAGTACTGACACGTGCTAGTGAAAGAGAACGCGCTCGTGTAAGTTGCTTGATTAAAAAGGGAACTCCCCGCAAAAGTCATATTATCAGTTATCAAAGTAAAAACACTATCTTTTGCTACGTGTATATACATTTTAGTAGAACAAAACGATTTTTGACATGATTTAGTTTGTTTATTTATTTTTTCATTCTTGTGTGTTGTCATAAAACTGGTAAATTTGTTACAAAAATATATTGTGAAATGCTATATTTTTTGCCAAACGATGTTGCAAAGTTGACACCGTACAACGCAACAGTTTATCGATGCTTTGTTGTTAGTGGTTATCAATCGACATGTTTATAACATTAAATTAAATTATATCTATTATACTAGTAATTTTAAGATGCTTGATGTTTTATTTTTTATCAGCAACTATGATAATTCTCCACTCGTATGTCTTACCTGTTTAACTCATAGTCAGTTCGCAGGTTTTGGCGGCTGTTGTTATAATAAGCACTCGGTTTTTGGATGTTACTTTTTGTTTTTTAATGTTCCAGTCCTGTTGCCATTTTCAAGGAATTAAAATGTATATGGACTATAGATTGTTTTAACGCATCATTCTGAAATCCATACCTGGGAGTTGGCGCACCTCTACTAGGGTGCGTCAAGTCTGCAACCAAGTGATTTCAGTTGACCCATTATCTCTGTTATCGTTACCCTAATTATTTTTACTCTTAAACCTCTGGCACATAAGTGGATGGTTACTCTTACAGTTTTCTAAGTGATCTTATAATAACAACAAATATGTCGGAACTTGATGGGTTTGGCTCGCTCAGATGAGATCCAGACAGTGTTGGGTCAACACTTAATTGGAAAAAAATATGATACTCGCAATATACTTTATAGATTTTGTTTTCTTTTTAGATATTTGATTGCATGTCATGTCAGAAGACACCTGCTCCGTATGCTGTGAGCTCTTAATTACCAATATCAAACAGACGCCATGCATGCACAGATTCCACGGTCAATGCATTACGGATTGGATCACAAGGTATAGAATGTATTTTTTTTTATGAGGTAATTGATTTTAAGAATTCAATATTTTTGACAGAAAGTACCTGCTTGAATTCCATCATAACCATCTTCAAAGATGTCTGCCTAGGATGTTAGCGAAACTAGTTGCGTCAGCAAATAAAAAGTGGATCTGACCTCAATGTAGTGCTTGTATTTTTAAGTTTTCTGTTGTTGAAAAACGCAGTACCTTTGGTAAATGGTTTGACTGACGACATCAACATTATCAAAAACGTTTTTTTTAGATGATCTGGTATCTTGGTTGGAATGTTCCAACCAAGATCGTCGGTATGTACCGACGATTATATTAATTTGTAAATTTAAATGATTTAAAGCATGACTATTTGAATTTATTGAATGTTTTCCCTCATTAATAATTTAAAAACTTGTTGCTCCGCCATATTTGGACCCGAGACTCCACTGGCTTACAATGGGGCATATAATTATCAACTATCCATCTACTATTAATCGCCTCGTGTTCTAATAGTTAGCAAAGTTTCTCACCAATTATAAAATCTGGGGATCGATCGATCTTGATACAGAAATTTTCATTTGATTTATTTAGATCTGTCCATACCAAACTAATTGATTTGATAGCATGCCTTCCTGCTTGGGATTTATTAACATAATGAATATTTAATGATACACTGTCCTTTTTGTTCTAGAAATGAAGCTTGTCCGCTTTGTCGTTCAACCATTACTTGGAGAAATTTAAAATCAGTTAAAAGAATCAGAGTCGACCCTCCTCAGTCGACTTCCTCAAATATTAATAATCCACCACCACCACTTTCGCAAAATGAAATATATTTATATAAAATAGGATGCATTATTTGTTGGATTACCATAATTATTTTCCGTTGGAAAATTACCAAACAAGAAGAGAAAATTGGAGAAATAGAGATTTACCTAGAGCAAAATGGAATTTATGATTTCCTATTTTATCCCAACCTCGCATTTTACTTTTCTTTAGTGGCATTCGTATGCTGCCTGTTTAAGGCTGTAGGCATATTTTAAAATAGATTTGAAAAAAATTGTGACTATATTACCAAAGGATACAAGCCTAACTAAGCCATACCTAGAATTTGATATTTCACTCTTGAGGAAATATTTTAATATGGAGGCCCTAGGAATACGTGTAAGTGATTTGATTTTATATAGAATCTCCTTTATTATATCTGCATTATTTCTCGTGATACAAATTTGTATCTACAATCGCAATGACAAACGCATAAATCAGTTAGCCACTATAGTAAAAAAATATGAGTCTAATAAAAATATTCAATTGGATGTTCAAATTTATACTATTTGTGTAACTTTAGTTATTGCTAGTTTGCTCATACATTTCTGTTACTCTCGTCGCAAGTAGCATTGCCGATGTAGATATAATATCTAAAGGCCAGTTGTGTACATAGAGCCCTTGCCTGGGGCGGTCCCCAATTTGCTGCTTTTTTTGAGTCAATCATTATCTGTAAACCAGGAATAATTTTTGTTGAATTGCATATAATCATTATTTTTGTTGATTCAGCATCATTATAAAATAATATATATATAAATGCCACCCCAAATAATGTACTAACCTCACCCCCCCCCCCCCCCAACCTTCTAGGTACGTTAATGTTAAAAACCCAAAATTCTGTTTTTTTGTGGGTCATCAATTCGATAAGCATTTAATAAACAGCTACACGTTGTTTTAAGTTGGGATCCATTCCGAATATTGCACTCATGCCATTTCCCTTCAAGCATATAAAGATAACTGGCTTTATCTTCTTCCGCGATTGCCTCTCCTCAGAGGAGGTCTGTTAAAATATCTCTATCCTGGACCAATCTTATTAATTCTTTAACTTTCTTCTTCCGATGCTCCTTTTTCCTATGTAATATGGACAAAATAGGATACCCAGATAAAATACCATTGTACCAAATGCTTTTAAAATGAAAAAAAAAATGGAAATTTCAGGGTTTAGTGTAGAGAATAAAATATAAGAATTAAAGAATCGATTTGTGATACCTTAAAAAGGATACATCGGTTAGTGATATCGGTTTCAGCGTATCCTCAATATTAAGCATCAAACAATTGTTTTGTTCTTCTCAGACTATTGTGCTTCTTCCATTCCTAGTTCTATCAAACTTGCATATTTGAGAAAATGATGACAGCGCTCGGCAGTTTGTTCTGACAAAACTTGAACCAATAATTTATCCGGTCACACTTACCATATCTGTTAGGGTAGTTGCATAAAGCCTTTTATGATATCTGTAAACGGCAGTTAGAACCTTCAGTGAAAAATATGACATTATGTTTCAGTTTATGTGCATTGCATTATTCAATTACTAACTTATTCATACTAACAAGTGTTAACTCAAAAATTGTTACGCATACTAGTGACGAGTCAATGTTCCATCTCATACCTTCTGTAACTATTAGTATACAGTCTGTTTTGAGAGACGAATTTGATGACAATACTGTAAACAATAAGAAAAAGTTATTTTTAATTCTTGTTATCCTAAGTTTCACTTTAGCCAGTTAACTGCATTCTTACTGATATTAAGTAAATAATTGTTTTAACAATATTTTTTTGATCAAATATAAATGTATCTTTACTTTTTAAGCATCTTTATGTTATTGACTAATGCCATTTTAAATAATAAAATTATTGATATATTTTTGTAAATTTAATAAAAACACATACTTTTAAAAATATCTTTATTTTGAGTATGACAATAAAGGAAGACACCCTGTAAAATATATTTTTTACAGGGTGTACTAAATCAATGTATATTCTCCAATCTATTATAAGTATTTTAAATCCAATTGGATTCATGATATGAACATTAACACAAAAATGAATATCATTTTTCTTAAGTCTTGTTTAACATTTCCACTGCTCTGTTATTATCTATTCAATATCCTCAAAAGGTCCTTATTGTAAATATTATTCCATAAATCAAATTTTCCATTGAATAAATACGTCAACATCACAGGAAACAACTTCGCCGTCCACTGTTGTTGAGGTTATCACTAGAAGAATTGCTATCATGTTGTCATGCTAACCTGAAAGTCCCCAACTGGAGAACAGGTTTTTTGAGACAGTTAAAGTTCAGAGGTTCGCACCCTCAGGGTGCATTAAAAGAATCCATTATAAATAATAGACAGAGTACAAATATAATAAAATAATCTGGTAGATTTTTCTTGATTCAATGCTTTTGCATCAACTCTTCATTTGTGGTCATTAAGTATCCCAAAACTGCTCAAGAATGCTGAATTTTCTCTTCACCCCTTTGCTGTTGCCTTGCTGAATTTCATTGAAGATTTCCGGTATTCGATTGAAGTAAGAATAACACAACAGATTAGCTCGGAAGCCTTCTCCGTTACCTTTAAAACACAAGTCTTTGAAATAACTGAATGCCCTTATCACAACAAGCTTACCGCTTCTGTTCTCAGCTTGGCAATCGGGTTTAAAATAAGTGAGATATCCAATGTTGGTTTCTCGTTCCACTTTATCTACTACATCACTGAGTAACTTCATATTTAAATCTAATATAAATAACATCTTTAGCCTTTGAACAATGAGTAACACCCCTAGCGTAGTCAAATCCCGACAGTTCCAAAGCTCTAAAACTTTAATACAAGGAGTTCTATTACACAACAACAAAGCGTGATCATCGTTGAATGGTGAAGAACTGAAATTTAAGTCCGTTAAATACTTCATCCCTAAAAAGCTAATGAAGTTTCCGAAGCTAGCTTTGGAAACCAGTTTAAGCCCTGTGAGGTGGAATGTTTTCAGGTATTGCAGAGGTAGTAGATGGGAGATGCCAGTTGCCGTAAACAGCCAGCAGTGGTACAGCCGGAGAGACCTCAGGCCGATGCAGCGACCGATGATCTCGCAGGTTTTATCAGTAAGCTCCCAACATCGGAGTGTCAAGTCGCTCAGTCGATCCAGGCGGGCTTCAAGCAGTCCATGTAATTGAACTACAGGATAAAAGCAAACAAATCCATACATGTGTAACTCTGTCAACTGTTTGCACTGCAGAGTAATCAATTTAAGTGTTGTTTGGTCTATTTTATTATTTAATACAATGGATTTCATCTTAGGCAGTATGTCTATGAATTTTTTGGTTATAAATTCACTCGTAAGGAACACGTCAATGTGTTTTAGATGACGAAAGCACACGTTCAATCGATGGAGGTGTCTCTCACTTAGAGAATTACAATCGTGGATTGTGAGATGAGTTATATAGGGGCATTGACCCTCGAGCTGCTCAAATAGTGAGTTTATTAAATCTATTTCTTTTCTAATCTCGAGTGCTCTGATGTGGTAGCTCCCCTTGAAGGCGTTTAAGAAATCCAAGTCACGTTCAGTTTTTATTGTAAACCTAGCACTAAGCCGAGCTGTTTGCTCGATAATTTCTTTCCATCTTGCGCATACTTGGACGATAGTGGTATGAAGTGATATTAATGAGAAGTAACTAAATACTTCAATCAATAACTCCTCGGGAAGACCCTCCATGTCTTATAGATATCCCATCATTAGTTAATTATAATTGTAACGAAATATTTTTGATAACGTACGAAACGTCGGGAATAAATATATGGTAATATTGTACTGACAAGTACACGACAACAACAAACTGTCAAAATGAATGATAATAAGCATGAACTATTAGCATATTATTTTCAGTTTAGCCAACAATAACACGTAAAATGCGTTAAAAAACGTGAGCTTACCTACATATTATTTGCAGTTTAGCCAACAAAACCACGTAAAATGCAATAATAAAATTAAAAAAACCTCGAACTTACCTACTTATTATTTACAGTTTCAACAACATTAAAAAAATTAAATTACATACCAATTATTTACAGTTTAGACAACATAAAATGCAATAAAAACATTTTAGTAGAAGGCCTTTTGTCAAATTCATTGTTTTTTTTCTTATGACTTATAATCCAAAAGCTTCTCGATTAAAATGATATAGTATCGTCGAGAAGACCTTGATCTGTGATTTTTTGTGAATTATTTATGACCTGAGGAGATAAAATTAAAAAAAAAAAACATTTTTTTATTAAATGTCATAATTATAAAATTATATGTATATGCATCACTACCGAAACGAAACGTCGAAAATTTCATAAAAAAAACAAAGACTTTGTTAAACTTAAATTCATGGGATTAAAGTTTAAGCCGAAATAATGAGAGAAAATGTCAGTTTCCATTAAAATTATTTGTGCGGAAAAGTGAGATCAATGCAAGCTAATTTTTTTAGACAAAGATTTATTACAATGTTTTGATGTGTTATATTAATATTATATTACATATAATACGGGTGCAGGCACTTTATTAGTATCTGAACTCGGATCGCGACCTCTCCGATCGTGTTTGATCCTCCATTATGTCGCAGCTTGTGCCAAACAATTGGATCAGAATCCACTAAATATATCGGAAATGAAAAAATAGTTGCTGGGACTACAATACAAGCCAGAGCTGGTATTCTTCTACTCGTGCATCAATTACCGGCTACCAATTTCATGACAATAGATTGCCATCGCCATTGAACAGGTAAGTCGCATTATGAACACACACGACAGAGTATATAATCACGAACTAAATTTGTCTATTGTTGTCGATTTATATGGCCATTGTTGGTTTCATTATTAAATGACATGCTACGATCAAATTAGCTTCGTTATCATTATACAAAATAATACTTGTTGAACACACAACTATAGTCACAACAGATATATGCATGGCTGGTACTTTGTACCATCCCTGCAGTGCTTTTCAACCTTTTTGAATGCGCGACCCTTTTGTTAGTTCAAAAATTCTGGGAATAAAAATAAATAGGCACTGCCTTCTGATTGAAATTGTAGGTTTTTTTTTTATTGTAGTGTATGACCTACAAACCCCCGACCCACAGGTTGAAAAACACTGCTCTAGGGAAGCCAGAATCTCGGTTCCAGTCAGGGTTGTCCCTTATTTTTTTCTAATATTTATGTAGACAACTAATTTTTCTCACGATTGAGAATTGTAAAGACAGCAGCAGTGTATTATATATTAATTATTATCAACATAGTAGCGAATCCATTGGGGAATTGCAGGTTAGTTGGTGACTCAGCAGGCCAATGCCAGGCACCCCTTTAGTAGCGAAACCTCGCGAAACCTTTTTAGTATTCTTGGCAGACAAGGGGTTTTTTTTTAAAGCATGGGTGTAGTAATAAATAATCAAAGGATTATTAATAATTTTTTTAAAGATTTTTTGTAAGCAATGTAAGCTTTGAAAGTATAATTTGGGAGTATCGACAAAAATCTTAAAAATGCAAGTTTATTCAAGAGTTTTTTTAAAATAAAATAGCTTTTATTTTCATTGGTCGAATCACGTCTTTTTTTGAGGCTTCTGTTCGTTTTGTTCAGCTTTGTGGGTTGCGAGCTATTGCTTTATTTTTATCAATGCATAGCTCCTTATAGATCTAATGATAGATTTACTCAATGAGTTGGATAGATTTCAATGTCACAGTTAATAGTGAATTTGCATTAATAGTACGCAGCAAAAATTAATTGATTATTTATTTTTTGTGCGTAGGAAGCGAAATGAAAAAGAAGTATAAGAGAACTTGTATGTTAGAAATGGACGTCGACGTCGCAGCACCACTGCATAAAATATATATTAATAAGTATAAGATGTAATTAATAGCATATTGAATTAATGGTATCACCAATGAATTTAATCATTTTAACAGTATATCACGTTAGGGTTAAAAAGAAATTAGCTATGCTATTGAAAAATTGAGTAAATCAAACAGTAATTACCAAGCTACAAAAAAAGCAGTGGTTCTCGGATAAACAATATGCAGTTATGATCAAACTATTAAAAATAAATACAGTATACCGTTTTTATAATTCAATAACACACGATCAATTAGCGAAAAACGTTTTATTATAATAAGTTTGACGTGTATAAAGGCTTGGTAGTAACTGTTTTAGCAAGAGAGAAACTTCTTGGAGTTTTAATATTATAAAGATAAATTTCGATTTGAGTCATTCTTCCCAAAGTCCACAAAAAAAAATTACATTTTATATTATTTAAAAAAATATATTATTAACAAAAGTTATTAAAATACGGTGTGTGGCCATTTCCTGGACTTGGTAAAGGTTGTGGTGCTTACGACATGTGGCTTAGGTGGTAGCGAATATGGATTCCTTTATGTTCGTTATTGAGTTTTTGTAGGGGAAAAATATTTGTAGAAAACTTTTTTTTAGGAATAAGTTAAATACATCAGTAAGTATTAAATATTTATTTATGCTATTCATACATTTATCAAAGCTTGATTGAAACGCGACAAAAAGAAAAATGGCAGCCCTGAGTCAAAAATAAAAAAGCCGTCCCATTTCATTGATTATCGATTTTCTGCAAGTATCGTGTGACTGTTGAGGACTCATTCCATATTATTATCACTTTATGAAGTACACATAACAGTTTTTCTTACGGTGGATGGATTTTGCAATAGAACTACAATGACAAGGGTATTTTTTTTTCTAAGCACGGCAATCGCAGGCTGGCTAAGGTTAACGCCATATTACACAGATAGTAAGTTGATAGCTTGAACGAACACCGATGTTTTCAATAATTATACATGATTTATTATTAATATAAAAAAGTAATTTTTCATCTCTGAAAATAAATTATATGTAAGTGAAATATGCAAAACATTATATTACAAATATTTAATAACAAAAATCCGTATTTAACAGTGGAAACATTAAAACGACTAGTGTGTGATTATATTTTTTTACGATATATCTGGATTAATAAAAGAAAATAATCGTTCATATTGTTTTAAAGAATTTTCAATTGCAAGCCTCATTTAAATCTCACTTTCATGTAACAATAAAATATAAATTGCTTTTACGAATCAATATAAAATGCATTATTATGCGTAAATTTTTTTTGAGATGTTTAAATCAAATATATATAAGATATTTGTATTCAAATAAAAGATATATTTTTAGCGATATTTTCAATTTTTATTTTTTGTGACTGTTTTCGCCATCCTTCTAGGTTGGCATTTTCAATCAGAATTTTTGGTGAACATAGTCTCTTTAAAAATACCAACAAATAAGTGTGAAATATCATCGAAGTATTAACTTTATTTAAATAATAATTATAACATCGAAATTCTGAAGACTGGCGCTATAAAAATATTTTAATTTATAGAAAAAAAACAATTTTCTCTATTTTTATTTATTTAATTTAATTGTTAAGGCTAAAGTTTTGAATGGCAAGCCGCAGAAGGTGGGTCCTCAGAATGTAAAGAAACAAATACTGCAGGAATCGAGTGATACTTATAATGATGCAAAAGACCCGGTGACCAGTGTCTTGTATGCAGCGAATTCGCGCGAGACAATGAAATGTGGTTCCGGTGCACTTCTTGTGGGCTTTGGCCTCATGCAGATTGCACTGGGTGAAATCATGTGTGCGACATGTGCTGATTACCATTGCCCACACACTGATTACCATTGTCCACATCGATATACAATGGTGATCATACTTGTTTTTTTTTTTTTTAATAATTGTAGTTCTTAAATCTAAGGTGATTTCAATTGCTAGTTAGATAAGTAAAGGCTTAATCAATAAATAATTAATCTTGCAAAATAGTGACCCCCATTACCTACATTCTTCCACGATCATTTACGCAAGCTCAGTGTACAGAATGGCAGCCACTCACGAGCAGCAGAAATAAAAAATCATGATAGCTTAACCCTTTCTACTCCGTTGGCGACTATAGGTCGCCATAGTGCACTTTTTATAGAAGAAGTCTAGGTGCGTATTAGAGCGGGTGTATCAGATGTCGACTTACTTAATCTTCGGAATTTACGCTTTATGGTGCCCGCCTACATGTTTATGTCAGATGTGCTAGGGATTACCTGCAGATTTGCAGGTGTGCTATGGGGAACTACCCGTTTAAGTGAATTCTGTGTTTATGACGGTGTATTTGTTTTGTTTATCGTTTGACAGAGCCGCTAAGAGGTGTTTTCCCCGAGGAAGGTGCAGATAAAATCCCAGGGTTAAATTAACATCTGTGTTGTTAATCCCTTTGGGTTAATATCGTGTTTACTTTTGGCATTCCAATGTACTCATATTTTATGCATACAAGGCTTCGGCCGCCCCAATAAAGGTCAGCACAGAGAACAAGTCGTTTGGGTGACCATCTCCCGTCACTGCGACCTACCTTTCTAGCTATCAGCGAGCATAGCCGAGCGTCAAAACTCAAGCTCCCTGCGCTTGATGCTGAGATGCATTACTCACGCCGGTCATCTTGATATCGAATAAAAAAAAAACTATATTAAAGCCAGTGTCACATCACTCAACTTTGTCAAATTCAATTCTTCAAAACATACTATGAAGAGTTATTTCTAAAATCTGTTATAATATTTTATTGTGATATAGACGATGTCGCTTGAAGAAAATATAAGCACGTAAGTTTTTTGAGATGACGTCTCGATATCATATCGTGCCAAATGTGCGTACACGAGTCGAGGAATAAGGAAAAGGGCGCGCGCCCGTCACACCTGAAGCGCCCAGGCGCAGGTGCAATCTCGGACATTTTAAATAAAAAAAAAAAAACAAATAAAAAATAAAGTCCGTAGTTCAAAGAGTTTTAAAGTTTTTTTTTTTTTCTATAAAAAGTCCGAGATTGCAACTACGCCCGGGCGCTTCGGGTGTGATGGGCGCGCGCCCGCCCCGGCAGACCGGTCTGGCAACGGCGGCCGCCAGCTCCGGCCCTGCGCCTCCGTCCGGCTCAGTCAGTTTCCGTTGCTCGGCCGGCTGGTGCGTCGTCCGCGGACTCCCCCGCGTTCCACTCCACGATCTCGTTATTTACAAACCCATCGCGTGCCACCGGGACCGACCCCTACGCCTACCTACCTGTTGATTTAACTAAAAAAAAAAAACCGACCGATCTTCGGCTGTAGACTTTCGACAGGCGAAGCGCTGAGTCGGCTTTGTACGATTGGATATACTATATGAGTGCTAAGTGAAGGATTGTGCTTCGGTCTCCAGGGCTAGTGACCGGGAGTGCCGTGGCTCGGACTCCTCGGTGCTCCAGCGATGTGTTCAGTGCCTCGATTGGGATCGTGATTCTGGCTGCTGGTCGAAGACGACTATTCTCGAACCCGCGATGTTTACCCACGTGAGATATTTTGGCTTTCTTGTGATGTTATATTATTGTCATAATCGTGGGCTCGTGTCAACATCGAACGTGTTATAAATAAAATACATAAACATTGGCATACTATTGGAAATATTTAACAAGCTATCACTAAATAGCAAAGCAGTTTGTTTATTTCGTCTATTATCCAATTGGATTCACAGTTTATTGTCACAAGCATCAACATGACACAGTATCGAGTGGAAAAATATTTAGTCATACTTTTATTATCACATAGGTCTGGAAGCTATTTGATGGGAAGTGTGGAGTACCTGGCCGGTCTGGGTTAACCCAGCGGTCGCCAAACCGTGGCTCGCGGGCCGCCCCGGGTACATTTTGATTATTAACACCTGGGTACGTTTTCAACCTTGAACCCTTATCAAGAATAAATTGAGAAGTCGTCATATTGGTTTTGATTCAACAACGCAAGCTCTTCAAGGAGATGCAAAATTATTCCCATCAAGTTCGTCAGTCATTGTCGTGGTTTAATTTTATGCATACCTCATTTATTAAGACATACAACTTTGATTATCTCACTGGAAGTATTTGTCTGTTCATGGTTTTCTTATGGTGAAAAGTGTAGTGTCTAATTCGAAGGTCTGCGTATTGCTGCTGCCCAAAAGCATTATTATAGAATCCTTACAAAACTCAAGGTATATCCTTATATCCAAGGTATTACGCCGATCGGGGCTTGCCGACCGCTGGATCACCCCATTATTGAATGGCGACAGGTAGTGTTTGATTTTCTGCGAACATTCGCATTGTCCGGTCGGCTCGGGTGGCTCGCGTGCGTACCGCTTCTCGTGAGAAAAAGCTTTAGTGGGCTGCGATACCCGTTACGGACGTTTTCAAGAATCGTGCATATTAAACACAAAATATACGAAATTCCGGTTGTGTCACTTTCTCGTTACAGCATATATTATTGATTATTTCACAGAATTGAACATTTTTGACAAATCACAAAACCGTCATGTTATTGAGACTTCTTCAATTTATTTGGAAGAGAAATGTCACATATTCTTGCAAGTATATTGTGCAATGAGAAATATTTAAATTATTACCAATATGATTAGGCACATTAGTTCACACATAGAAGATGATTTAAAGAAACTCTCAGAAAAATATCATCGTGATTTGTGTGGGATTTGAACCCACATCCCCTGGCTTACATATGTAGAGTATGATTGTTAAAAATTCTCAATAAACGGAAGTGATTCGTTAGTACAAGGGTTAGTTTCTTTAAATCATCTTCTATGTATGAACTAATGTGCCTAATCATATTAGTAATAATATAATAAACCCGTAATGGGTAATAAATACGCATCTGATTGACGTTCAATAAAAAAAAAGACATAAATATTTAAATGACAAAATATCACTTGCCTGTATATTATGTTTATTAATATAATCAATATTTTTTTGATGATAAACATAATTTACATCCTTTCTTCTTCATTGTGTGTTTTTTCTCAGAGAAGGTTGGCGACCACCTCACTAAGCATATATTTATGCTGAATTAGTGTTCATGGTTTTCTAAGGGGTAAATAGTGTAGTGACACTTTAAAAACATATTAATTCCAATAAGTTATGCATTAATCGACTTGTATTATATTATTTAAACGTTCGATAGTGTTATTTGAAATCTTTATAAAATATTCGACATTTTTTCTCTCTCTCGACTTTTCGATTATCTGAACTTCCGTATCCCACGGATTTCTCGCGAATATCTTACGAATCGAATTTCCAATTATTATAAAAACCCCAATTCTCGACGGATCGTTTTTATGCGAATGCTATCCCGATCGATCGTCCGAACCTCGATTTTCAACGGCTTTTTTAGATTTATTCGAGTAGTACTCGATCCAAACACATAATTCATTAATCACCTGTTCATAATTCGCTGCGATTATGTTTTGATCAAATCAACTATTATACTGTTCTATGCATGCTTGTTTCGCACACTCAAGCGTTGGTATTAATAAATAATATTAATTAATCGATGATTCGATTTCGCGAGTTCGATTCGATCATGTCTTGTCTTTTATTTATTTCATCCTTGTCATGTTAAAAATTCAGAAGAAATCGAATTATATGCAGATATGTTTGTTTATGTATATATATATATATATATACTAGGTGCGTAACTAAGTGTTTAGGTTTCACACATAGATGGCGCTAACGACACATGTAGTCATAATACCAACATATATCGCAATGCAATAAGATGTCGAGTTTTTTTCCTAAAAAAACAGCCTTTGCGGGAAGCTTTGCTTCTCTACTTTAACTTGAAAAAAAAAAGGAGCTGAAGTACGTCGTTTGCTTGAAGAGGCCTACTGCGAACATTTCATCATTGAAAGCTACCTGCAAAAATAAAAATAAAATGTATGTTTACCCAAATTTACCCATTTTTCTGTGACACCGCAGGCGCCCGCGATCTTCGCGCTTTACAGACCGGAAACAATGAAAAAAGCGAATTTGAATTGTTAACTGAAACAAAAAAAAGTGAATGCACGATTTAGTCATTAACACCTTCATAAAGTTGTACGCCCTCTTGGGCAGTCGTCAAATATCCAACGCGCCCCATTGGAGAGTATGAAAAAATGTCCAGATCGCCTGTACCCTATATCAGAGGTCCCCAACCCTATGCCCGCGGGCACCATGGCCGTTTTACGTGTGCCCGCCGCTGTGCGACCACGATAAAAATGTTTACAATAAAATGTTATGAAAAAAATAACATTTAGTAATTAAACAGAGAAATATAAGCGAAATAAATTATATCGTTATAATTTTCAAAATAATAATTCTTTCAATATAATATTTTCGAAATATCATTGCTTTTGAAAAAATAAACGGTGCCCGCCGCCAGATCGGCATTTTAAAATGTGCTCTAGGGTGCAAAAAGGTTGGGGACCCCTGCCCTATATAATCGCGTTGCTTCCATACAAGCCCACAATCCCGGCTTGCCTAGCGAGAGGCAATTATTTCGGATATTCCCCTGAAATATGCCACAGTCTTCAAGGATTCTAATGGGCATGCGTAAATCCCCGAAGATGCCCCCCAGTACCGGGACCGAAACGTCGGAAACTATAAGCGCAGCACATCACAAGAGTTTCAGCGCAGTGTTGCTGTTTCGAATCGGGATATTGGCACATCCATCCGATAGGGAGGTTTGCTTTCGCCATCGTTAGCGTTACATCTTCAGGTCACTTGTCGGTGGCGCAACGTCCATCTTCCATGGAGAGAAATGCAAATTAATGCAAATGGCATGGCATTGTTCTCGATATTATTTGATTCTCGCCTCTTTGGTAATGTTGCGACATCTCCGGCCCCTCCGCTTGGACACCTGCGAGGTAAACAGTACTTTGCACTAATGATGGGAACAATCGAATAATCGATTATGTATTACTATATATATATATATATATTATATTAAATAAGTTATTTTATTTTCCCATTCCTCTGTAGGCACTGTAAAATATAATCAAACTGAGACTAATGATAGGCAAAAACGAATAATCGATGATAAGTAATATTCGATTGATTAAATTATCGAATTAGATTATTTTATTGTGAAGTTAATAGTACATTAAATTAATTGAGGACATGTATAATATTCGACTAAGTTACATATTTTGATGCACGCTGGACTAATTGTACTTTATTACAGTCATTACAGGAATGGAATATATCAAAAAAATATTTTACGTATTTGTCTCGAGCAGCCTGCACACGCTGCAACGCAACTGACAACCGATTGGCATTAAACTCCTTATGTACATTTTATAGTTTTGCCTAGAAGAACACCGTTGTCGGTTGTCGGTTGTGCCGCGGCGTGTGTAGGCAGCTTCATTCGCTGTACGTATGGGAAACTGTGCATTTTCAACAAAACGTTGTGATTATGTATGCTGATAAATATCAGCTGTTTTAAACATTTTTTGTTGCTTAGAACATAATCCGTGGGAACGAATGCCGAAGCAAAAATAAACCGATATTGGGAACATAGTGTAGCGACGATAATAGAGGTGAAATTAATTATAAAAAAATTTTATTTTTCATCTTGCATGTAAAAAGTTTAGGTCCAAATGAATAATGAAACCAAGAACTACTGTCAAAAGTCTGTGATATGCTCGACAGTTAGCAATTATATTTTGTGTTCTAGACATGTATTTTTTTTTAAATTGGAATCTGTTTATTTAAAATAAGCCTCACGTATATGAATGGTGTTTATTCAAGTGTTGTTTTTGCTGAAATTATGTTAGTGTGAATAAATAATGTATCCTATCATTTAATAATACAAGGAACACCTGTTTCAACAATGATATAAGCCGATTATATTTTTATTAAAAATGTGCTTTAATTAATTTAAAAAATATATATGAAGGTCATTTACAAACTGATTTTCAATTAACCAATGTACGCGTGGTTTTATTTTAGGTGTTTTTTTTATGGTTTAGTCTTTAGGCGATAAGATCGTCTCTCACGCCGTCGCTCCACTGTGACAGCGCGCACCGAGTATGAGATTCTCTCCGATCTAATTACTTATATTTTTTAATAAAGACTCCACGGATTATAAGAAAACTTCTCTCACGGCGGCGTCATATACCGCAGAAAGTGACAATTAAACGCCTCGTGCTGAATTGACTTTCAAATTAATAATTAAAAATGATCATTTAATTACACCGATAATTAGCCATAGAAAAACGAAATTAATGCTAGAAATTTAAGCGGCGCCGCTGAACGTCTGTCGCTTTATTTTAATAAGTTATATACACGCGTTTCAAAACTCATGGTATCAAAGGCGTTTTATAGTAGATTGGCGTTATATATCAATGTGTTGTTAGATACGGTGTTATGCGACGTTTCAGTCCCGGTACTGGGACCATCTTCGATACCTGAATTTTATGTACAACACAATTGCCGTAAATGCATAATTTTTTAGATTGCTTTGTGATAATTTATATTCAATGGTATTTTTTTAATACTCAATCGATAATACATAAGTTAAACCGCTTACAAACAGTTTCTAGCCATAACTCATAACTAATCGCATAAAAAATCGATTGTCCGCACTCTTGGTTGAACGATTATGTGTTGTATGTATAAACAGCTAATATGTGGGATTTGAACCCACACCTCCTGGTTATAGCACCTTGGTTCTGTGACTAATCAAGAATTCAAATTAATTTCATAAAAAGCTTATGGCTGCTGGTTCTCTAAAAAAATGCCGAATTTGGCCATCAGTCGGCAGCAAAAAACACGTGTTTGAGTTATTTATCAGAGCCTTCGTTCTTGGAAGCAAGGAGCGATGTAACTCTGTACGGAAGTGAAATAATTTATTAAATAACTTACAACCATTACAGTCGTATTGTTACAAGCGTGCACATGTGCCGTGCATTACTGCGTGATTTTATTTATTTATTATTTTTCTTCGTGTAGTCATTGTCGCATGAATGTCGCGTACCAATAAACGCTGGCTTATACTGCGATTAGTACTTCCGACTAACAATACCCTCAGCGTGGGTAAAAACGTCCGCAAGTTCAAGAAGAATGGAAATTGAAAGACATAAAAAAATACTAATCGACAAAGACTCGGTCATTAACAATGTAAAAAGAAAAAAAAACATATTTGCTCTGTCGTTTATTTTCTGGTACTCAACAAGTGCTCGGAATATTTCCGATTAGAGTTTCAGATTTTTTAGACATTCCTTAAGAGTCTAGATCCCATAATCGAGTTTTTTTGATATTCTAGTCCGCTTTGCGAAAAATCGACTGCACCAATCAAAAAAATTTTAATGCAAAAAGTTTGATACATCCCTTCTTCCGAACAGAATATTTATTTATTCGTTACAAATTTACTATATGATAAATATGTGTTCCGATTGAAATGTAGGAATTTGGAGATTCGTCATGTCCCTTTTCCAAGAGTCCTAAACATTTAAAAGTCTTTTTTTCAATTGGCATTAAAAGATTAAATATAAACCCTGTGCGATATATTATTTTAAAAATTAAAAAAAAAAAAATCTTTAACAAACTTTAATTTTGAAAAGTCGTCATTTTATCCGATTTTTCAACATCTTCAATATTTTATTTTACCCTGAAAATGGACGTTAATTTTATAATAAAAAATATATAAGTAAAATTTATACTTTTCTCAATACTCTGTAAAAAAAATCAACTTTCGACATAGAAAAATAAAGTGACAATTAAATTAATTAAATGACACGTTTTCGCCAGGTAATTAAAAGGCTGGAAGCAACTGCCTTAAATAATATTATCCGCTTCTTATACCTTACTACAATACTTGATAGTGTTGATTTGGAAGGTATGTTTGTAGTCTTTATATGAAATAAAATATCCACTGAGCATCATTTATGTGAATGAATGAAATCTTAGCGGTGATTTGTTGTCGATTAATTTAAGGACTTTTTCCAGTGGCGCTTGCAATTCATCAAGGTGTTTTTTTTAATTTTTTTTTTTTTTTATTAAAAATGTGCATATTTTGTTGATTCTGCCACGCCCCGGAGTCGAAGGCCCGTCATCAGACGATAAAACTGGTCTGGTATTTATATGATGACTTTGCTGCTGGTCTATTCGTGTCAGGCGTCGCTCAGCCATCGGTGCAAGACGCCCTCCTATACGATTCTGTGTGCATGCACTCAATCGTAAACCGCCAGTGGCGTGCGCTTCACGCAACTCTATAAGTTATTATTTCATCCATGGAGACTCATTAAATGTCATGGGAATTGATGCTTGGATTCTTGAGATAGTAGCCATGCGAAAAAACGATGCATTTGAAACGTGGCTGGTATCCAACAAGTATCCTTATTTTATTATTTATTATATGAAACCTTCTCGTCGTTTCATCGCACGCACGCCACTGCTGCATCCTGCTCTTTCAAACGCTCCCATTACAGCCCGTCATAAACAAATCGTATTAATGCAAGCTGTATTGCTTTTAAACTATAAAACGCATTATGCTTATTCAGAAGTCCCCTCGGTATCGCATTTCCCTCTTGCTCGTGGTTGGCTCGTCGCTCGACCTGGTCTTCATGATGCACGTCTCCGAAGATCCACTTTGCATTGATTCACCATCTTCCACTCTCGGATAAGTACGTTTAGAGGGGCTAACAGAATTTTGATAAAAAAAATATGCGACAAATGCGCTTCCCTTAAGGGGGATGAGTACATTTTCGAGTTTTTTTTGTTGATAATTTTAGAAAATATTTTTTCGAATAATCTACTGTACTGTTATTCAATTGTCACTTTATTTGTCTATATTAATGGTTGATTTTTTTATTACAGAATATAAAAAAATATATATAATTTAAATTGTTTTTTTAATCAACGTCCTTTTTCTAGGTAAAATAAAAATTGGATAAAATGACGACTTTTCAAAAACAATGTTTTTAATTTTTAAATAATTCTATACCAAGGGTTGTAGACCCGTCAGTCAAAATTATCTCCAAATGCCTAAACTTCAATCGAGAAAACACATATTTATCATATCAAAAGTAAATTTAAAGGAAATAGAAAAATTTTATCTGTAGAAGAAGGAATGCATCTAACTTTTTGCATTAAATTGTTTTTGATCAGTGCAGCAGAGTTTTCGTAAAATATTTTCTAAATATTCCAAAAAAAACTCGTAAATGATCCCAACTCAGAATCCTAAGAATGTTTGAAAAATAAAACCTAAAAAACAATAGCAGTTGCAACCGCTCTCTCCTGAATGAGCGTCGCCAACTTTTAATCGAAGCCTGTAGACTATAACGATGCTCAGATTCCGTTCTGCACACATTACACATCACTTAAAAGCCATTTAGTCGCTCCCGCGTCCCGCCGCATGCAACGGGCTCATCAGTCTCGAGGCGGAATGGGCGGATATAGAAAGCGGCGAAAATAATCTGCATTGTGTGCATAAAAAAGCAGTCATTTAGAATGATTTCGCATCGAGAGTGGAGCCGGCCGGACGATTTGCATAGTCAGCCGTCCAGCTCCTCACTTTCACGTCTCCGTCATCAGCGATCAGCCGAATCTTCGGGGGATCTTCGGATGCACTTTCATTTTTATTATCATCTCTCATTTCGCAAGAGACTTGTCTTGTCCGTGAAAATGCTTCTTCATCCTTCATCAAGTGTCTCTCATGAGTACCCCGTGTTTTTCATGGGTTTTATCCGCAGTTTTATACTGCTGCTGCCCAATAGCATTATTATATAATCGTTTAGATCTGATACTCTTTCTGCAGCAGGAGCCCCCCCCCCCCCCCACCTCGACAAGGTCCTTTCAGAGTCTACTACTCCATTACCGATCCTATATACACGCTTAGTGTATATAATGACAGCCATGCAGATATCTCCACAAAGGGGAGAGCGGGGAGCTTGTCAATGTCAGAGGCGAAACCCCCAATAAATAAATAATAAATTCGTTTTTTTTTTTTTGTTTGATTTACAGTGAAAAGTCGCACACATTTAAAAAAAAATCAAATCCGATGGTAGTATATAATGCATATAAGACAATGTGATAATTAAACAAGGTATGCTGTGTATAAAGCAATGTTTGGCTAATTACGATAGCGAGACCAGATATCAAGTGTTTTATTTGCCTTTTCTGGCATTATCTACCCATATTTGTAGATACGTTTAATTACGTCCATCGACTCGTATTCGACAATCCGTGACCGAATAATTTCAGACTCCATCGCATTAGTAGCAATTCACAGGCGACCATAGAGCACAGGCAGCAGATTCAAACCATAGATACGCAATCACTGGCAGAGATCATAGCAATAAAAAAAAAATCACACAGCACGCTTCCTGCAGTGATTTCTGCATTTTTTTGGTCTGGTAATGAAAAAAGGCAAGAGCCACACATGACTGGGTGCAGGGTCACCCGACGATGATCCCCCGTCCTTGGCAGTGTCATGGGAGAGGATCATCATCGTCAATTATGAAAATATCCGTCCACAAAGCGACCATGAACAATGCCCCGCCGGCTGTGCTCTATGGGCGGTAATGAACTATGGTTTGATGATTTAATTTTAAAATTTCGCGCACAATGGCGTCGATTGTATAATTTTTTGAGGTGAGTGGTGCATAGCTTTTTTTTTTTTTCAGTGAATATAAAGTTGACGTAATAGATCGTGTCGATTGCTTAATGTATTTAAAAACGAATCTATCATATATAATATATATCCTTTTGCTTGGACTACACGACTACTGAATGTGTTCAGGGTTCAGGGATGGGTCCATTTTCGAGTTTTTTTTTTTGTAGTTTTATAAAATATTTTGCGAAAAAATTTAATGCAAAAAGTTACATACATTCCTTCTTTTATAGATACGATTTTTATATATTTTTTAAATTTACTTTTAATATGATAAATGTGTGTTTTCCCAATTGGTGTTTAGGGATTATTTTCACTGACTCTAATCTAGAATCCTAAGCATTTAGGTGGCCTTTTTTAAATTGGAATTAAATGATTACATATGCGTATATTTATTTTTTATAAAATAAATGCAAAATTATACAGAATAAAACCCCATATGATATCTGATACTTGCGCTTGCTCACTTTGTGGCCTCATATTAACGTCCGTTCATATTATCAGAGTTGGGGCGTAGACTCAAATAACCAAGGGCAGTCCTTGAACTGGGTGACAAGGTGGAGTTGCTGGTCATCGTGCTCAGCTCTGGCTCTTCAAGGAGCGTCTCTCAGGTGCTCGGCTGCTCCATGCGAGGCATGACGGAAGGTCAGCCCGGTGGGTCATCGCCGATCACGAGTGTGCTGATTGATTGCGTCTCCTCCGGCCGGCGTGATGAGGAGCCCCCCTTTGTGAGTCAGCTGGTAAAAAAAACGGCAACCGTGCATGATAACAAAAAAAAAAAAACAACGATTTACCTCAATAGCGATGACTAATCGACGAGATAATTATTATCTCACCTCACATTATCTTACGCACGCTTGTTTGTCTCCATGTTAAAATTATCAAAATTCTGTACAATTTACGAACACAAAACTCCCATTGCTTAGTAATTTTTTTTTTTTTAAACTTTACTATCATCGATAGCTTAAATAAGTTTTGTAAATAGTTATTAAATCTGCATAAGTTATTTCGGGTTTGAGTAACGACTGTCTTTTGAAAAAAATGTATCGAGGATTTCTGTGGATTCTTGAAGGCCAGTTATTTCACACTCTAGTGTGAATAAATTACCCAAATCATTTTGTATACGCATTAAACCTGTATAGGTAGAAAAATCTAAGAAAGGAGAAAGCTAACGTGGATGCGGAATTCGTATACATGTTCAGTGAGGTGGTAATTGCTTCACATCAATGTTAGAAATAAAATAAACACACATGCAGCAACATGTAGTCCATACGGGCGGAAGGATATATTTGATAGACTCGTTTTTAAATACAACAAGTGATAAAAGATTTTTTCGTTGTCACCATGTGGGTTAGTTAAAAAAATCCACCCCGGTCCAGTGGGAAACGCTTAATCGCTTCCTTGTGTTTATTTTTTCTCATGATTAATTATCAGCCGAGGAATTCACGTCTCGGACGATGTGATTCTCCGCGAGGCGCCGTCACTCGCTTATTAATATCATCCATTAACCAAATGCCTTTTTTATTTGCCAGCATAAAAATAACCTAAAGCTTCAAGCAGAGTGTGTCAGTAATTTGCTTTGCTTTAGTAAATGATCTGAAGAATAGTTTAATTCTTCTTGTTCAGGTGCTTATATTCAACCATCTCACTGTACAAGTCTGTTCATGGTTTTCATAGGGGAAATAGTCTAATGAGTCTCTTTCTACATCGCAGTTTTATATTCGAAGGAAATCAGCTGCCCCATCTTCACGTATAATATTCTGGCATTTAGATCTGATACTTGCAGCAGGCTGCAAACAAATCCCCTTACCTCTACAAAGTACTTAAATAACACATCCCTCCATAATAATTCCAATTCCATCATTCCATGGCAGCCATGCACAAGCAACAGAACGGTGAGAGCGCGAATAATTTAATACTAATTTTTATTATAAAAGTATACACATTCGACACAAACATAATTTATGTTCTTGTAATAGCATGCAGTTCACGCGTCAGTGCTTTACTTGACTTTACTGCTATTAGTAAGAAACGATCCGATCCATAATTGAATACTCATTTTTTATACGTTTCATCAACATATTTTATACACCAAAGCAAACTTATTCGACGCAAACATAATTTATGATCTTGTAATAGCGTGCAGTTTATGCATCAGTGCTTTACTTGACTCAAATGGTTGTTTACAAGTAATGAAGTGATCGATCGCTTAGTATACTCAAACTGTTAGTATAATAATTTTTTTATTTGAAATCCATATACAAAGCACTGAATGAAAGTTAAATTTAATCCTATACTAAGTAAAAGTTAATGGATTTGTAATTTTGCGTATATGTTTCATTAAATTCATGTAAATATACGCATTATTTGGTAGTATTAACTGTCCTTTATTGTATTTGAAATAATCAATAAAATATGAAGTAAATATTTTAATAATAATCACACACAGAACGTCTTTTTAGCTACAAACACGTATTTCAGGTTCGACTCCTTAAATGAATTCTTAAATAAAAAAATAACAATTTTATGATATTTTATTCTCACGCTGGGACCATTCATTTAATATCGAAATGAATTCCTAGTGATGATTTGTTGTCGACACATTTTTGGACCTTTTCAAGGTGGCTTATTAAAAATGTCCCGATTTAGATATAAAAATGCCGCGGTACTCTTGATTCTGCCACGCCCCGGAATCGAAGTCCCTTCATGCTGGTCTTGTATTTATACGTCGCTAGATATGTTAGGTTCCTTGGGTGTTGGGTTCCTTGGGTGTTGAGGTCGATGTCTTCCTTGAAGACAGTATCGATACCCAGGAAACCGAAACAACGCAGCTTGGTCAGTGCTGAGCTTTAAATGTCTCCCGTTAGCAAAGCATTAAAAAAAAAACCTGCTGGAAGCGCTAATTACCGCAATCCATCCAGCATCCCACATCTGTTAATAACTGATCGGCAGTCTGACAATGGAGTGGGTCAGCAGGCACTGGGTCGCCTGTCTGCCTATTAATACGTCCCACCGGTTTATTTCCGTCTGCCGTCTCCGGCTGGCCATCAATTCGCATGCAAATCCTCGGAGCGGCGTGACCGACTGTGAGGAACTCCACTCGCCTCCACTTTTACTTGCGTTCGTCTGTCGTTATTACTTGTCGTTTTGCGGCCGATTCGTGGTGTGATATTTCATTTGTATAAAAAAAAATAAAAAAATTCGAACGGAATACAACAAATGGTTTGTTCAAAGCACCGTAGTTACCCATTTTTGCCATCTATCTGGTAATACATGAATACCGTCGCGTCTTCGAAACTGGCCACGTGTAGCCCAGCCGAGCCGTGCCCCATCGACCGGAACAGGTGATAAACGTATGGGGCCAGGTCTGGTGTACTGGAATATATATATTAACACACTAAAGGCGGGGCAGGTACTAATACCCGTTCCTGGATTACTGCCTGAAGGCGGGGCGCATATTAATACGTTTTTGAATGTGCTTACGCTAAAAGCGGCAGAAGGTCATTTTATTCTTTAGGTTTACAGCTCGAAATGTTTGTTTAGGACTCATCAACGTTACTTCTACCAATACTGTCCAGTGATTCTGAGCAAAGTGACAATGAAGAAGTGGAGTGGTCAGAGAATGATAATCCTCCAATTATTGAACATTTTTTTAGGACAAAGTGGTGTTGTTGTGATGCCAAGTAATCCGCAAAGTGTGTATGAAGTGGTTTAACGTTTTATAGGAAACGATTTATTTGACTACTTGCAAATCAAAGAGTGTATAGACTAGATTTCACACGTGCAATTTTACGCGAATTTTGCCCACTACGCACATCAGTTTAGTCAATTTGGTTACCCAATATAAGTATTAAATATTTTTGACCGTGAGTACTTGGCGGAATTATATTTTAATATATTAAAGAAAAATATTTCACGTGTTTGATTTTATTGGTGACCGGTTTCACCGACCTTTCACGTTGGCATTATCAGACTGAGAATACAGTAGCAGTTTAATAATGCCAACGTGAAAGGTTGGCGAAACCGTTTACCAATAAAATTGAACATGTGGAAATATCGCAAAAGTAATTTTTTTAACAAATATTATTCTATTTCAAAATATATATTTTATTTAAAAAAAAAATATTTAAAGGTTTCTTATTTTGTTTTAGTTAATTTACAACAGTCAAGGCTGTAGCTGTCTTCTGGTACAGGTTGTGGGGCTTACAAGATGTGGCTTAGGTGGTAGCGTAAATAGATCTCTTTATTTTCGTTATTCAGTTTGTGTAGAAAAAATAATATTCATAATGTATTAGAGATACTTAAATTGTTATTATTTGTGCATTAAAATGACACGACAATCAATTGTATACTTTTGGTTTCAATTCAAAACGAATTAGTGGCACTCGGCGAATGATTATTATTATATTATATCCCTATTACAAACGATTCAAGTTAGTAAATTTGTCATCGATTGTGTGCTTAAACGCTTGTGCAATCTATGTTTTTGATTGTCTGCTACTTTATTGGACATAAATGAATTGTAAACAATCCCGAATAGAGATGATGTCGCAATCACTCTATCGCTTCGAGTTTTGATTCAATACGAATTAGCTCGTATCTACAAAGTGACTGGCGTCAGCGATAACAATCGGCTCTCGCGAAAGTGAGTCGCTGCAGCTGACTATCTGGGCTGTCCTGTCGCAACCCAGCACAGCACCTCGATTCCTACACTGCTATCAGTAACTAGGTCAATCAGTTACTAGACGATAGCAACAAAACATAAACGACCATCAGTAGTGTTAGTCTTCAAAATCACACCTCGCCTGGCCCTCCACGCACATCGCGACACAGACAGAGACCACGCCATGAATGAGAGTCTTTGCACACAGTGTCCAAAGAAGAAGGAAAGCAGAAGGTATCAGGACAGGAAACTAAATATGGGGGTCCAAAAAGAGTATCAGCAGGAGTTTTAAGGTTGCACGTGGTTCCACTTGCCATACATCCAATCAATCAATTGAAGCTGCGTGGGGAACTTTTATATTCGGTCCGGTGAACGAAGGTAGAGAGAGCAATTTTGAGGCAATTCGACACCTTGGCTTTTTTTTAAGTTGGCTTCGATCACTATGAAAGCGAAAATTACAAGGAAAAGACGTCCGAGGCATTCTCTGAGAGTTCCTTGAACTGGTATGTGCATTTATGATTGAAGATGTGATTATTTTTGGATGGAAATATAGGGTGTCTAAAAAGAGTATCGGGTATTTGTTTTAGTGACCGTTTTTGCGATATGCTGCGAAATTTTTTGGGTCCAGAGTTGCAGGAGTTTTAAGGTTTCACGTGGTTTCACTTGCCATACATCCAATCAATCAATTGAACCTAACGGAATTGGCAGCAATATCGAGGGCTATGTGTCAACGTGTTATCAGCAATCTTCGTTCCAGATTAGAAGAGTGCCACCATTTGGATAACATCATCTTTTCGAAATAATTTTCCATTTTGTATTCTTATAATCAACAATGAAAAATAATACTTGATTACTAGTAGTTTTTGTTTAACTGAACTAACAAATACCCGACACTCTCTTTGGACACCCCATGCGAGACGACGTTTCTTCTCAATCTCAATTTTGAATGGGTATGATTTGAATTTTCCCGTACAACTTCGAGTCTCTTCGAAGAAACCGCAGAGAAAATAGCCGACGCCCAGTTCTGCCGGCTGGGTATAGCATTCTGTAGAGACACGCGCCGCCACTGGCCCAAGGAAACTAGTTCTGGCTGCAAGCGAGAATGCAGCGAGTCAACACTTGTTGCTACCGCACTGTATGCGTATGCTTAGCAAGCAAAGCACTTTTCTGTTATCAGATTGTTCGGTGTTGTCTTAAATAAACCGTGAGGGCTTCTGCTATCGAGTGGTGGCCCATTGTGTCCATTTATTAATAATATAGTTTATATTAATGAGATCACTCTACTGACGCGTCTTGTCGGTTTTAAAAACATCTGTTGTTTACTTAAAACTAAACCATAGAAGACACTCCGGTCCAACCTTTAAGGGTCTTGCTACCTAACCTTGCTTGGATTACTAAAAAGACCGTTTTACCTGGCGAAATCGTGTCATTTAATTAATTTAATTGTCACTTTATTTTTCTATGTCGAAAGTTGATTTTTTTATACAGCATTGAAAAAACTATAAATTATATTTATCTATTTTTTATTATTTAATCAACGTCCATTTTCAGGGTAAAATAAAATCTTGAAGATGTTAAAAAATTGGATAAAATGACGACTTTTCAAAACCAATTGGACAGAAGAACATGGAACATGGACACGACGAATCTCCAAATTCCTACACATCAATCGGAAAAACACACAATTATCATATTAAAAGTAAATTTACAAGAAATGAAAAAATATTCTGTTCGGAAGAAGGGATATATCTAACTTTTTGCATTTAATTTTTTTTGATTTGTGCAGCCGATTTTTCGCAAAACCGACCAGAAAATGATCAATAAAACGTGAGATGTGACGCTCTGTTTATTTTATGCCACGCTGACTCATTGATCTATTCTGTAAATTTTAACATCAGATATCGATTTTTGACTCTTCTAAAAGTGTCAGGGTGTTAGGGGAGTCTCAGAATTTATAAACTCTTGCTGACACGTGTGGCTGGTATCCATCATTTATTTTGAATGCTCGGATCTGTCCACGTGGCGTTACACGCTTTTTCAGTTTCCGGGAAGACGTATTTAATTGCCTGCTAACGAATGGCACATGTTGTTTGGAGAATCGACATTTTTTTTTTGCTACTCGCTTTGGAAAGCCAGATTTGTTCGAGATAATCATGTCTTGACAGTCGTATGCGATTTAATGCAGCTGTTTGATGTTGATTTGCTATGCAGAGAGACACGGGTTCGTTGAGTGATTTGTAGCTTTTGTGTTTGTTTCACGTGTTGGAGACATTCCTAGTACTAGATTAGATATATATATTTTTATTATTATTTATGAACATTTGTGGCTTTACTCGGATTTGAACTCGGTACCCTACGGCCAATAAACAAATTCACCTAAGAAATCTTTCATTTAAGCAAGATTAATTTTTAAATACACAATTCATATGTTTGTGTTAAAAATACAGATCAATTTAATGTTTAAAAATAATAATCGATATATCAGGATTCATGCTTAAACCTTGTCTTAAGCCATTTTTAACCAAAACGACACTTCAATGTCATCCAGTGCCAGATTCTCTTCTGGTCCTGCCTGCTAAATTATTATGCTAAACCACATATAAATTTATTCAATAATAAAACAATAATCTGCGTTATCATGGTACCAGGAAAATAACTCACTTTAATATATTCACAACTACTTTTCTGAAGTAGTCCTTCTAAAGCTGAAGCTCGCACTACCAAATTGTATTTTATTACACAGGTATTTTCAAAAAAGATTTGCTGATTATATTTGTTGTAGTAAATCAAATTTAGGCATGGATAATTAGTTGTTGTCATTAGAAGAAAAAACGAAAGACATAATGTGAAGGTTTTAAAATGACGCTGCTCATGCATTGAAGTGCTCAGCGGCATCAGAAATAGACGATCGTTACTGTAAAAAATGTGCTTACATAAAAATGGGTATTACAAATTAAACCATATGCTATTGAATAATATAAATTGACGATATTAATAAAGAGATTTTCGCTTTATGCGTGTAGTATTTTAATCAAAAGTAGGTTGAATACACACAAGGACACCATTTTGAACCGTTAAGTTTGACGTATACTTAATTTTTACTGTTTTTATATATATTTTCTCGTATGAATAGCCTCACGTGGTTGTTTAAAATGATATTTAGATGTTTATCTCGCCCACGTAAAGTGATTTCGTTTATAAATGGCAGGCGCATGTAATTTTCCGTAAAGAGAAGACATCACACGCGTTTATAAAAAGGTTAAACCTTACAAGTAACGTCTTTAAAACTACATTTATTATAATTAAGTGCCGGAAAAAAATATATTATATATATTTTATACAATTTAAATGATGATAAATCGATCATGGGCAATGCGGCAACGTCTCGGGAATTTATATTCTAGTATACTGAGAGTGTGTTTTTGTGCAAAAATTGGTGTACATTTTTCCATTTGGAAATATTTCAACAAGTAGCTATTCAAATTATTAATGTACGTCACAACTGTTGATTTTTTTTTATCCATTATACCAAAAAACAACAACGATGGAGTAAAAAAAAAAAGCAACGGACATATCGACACAAAAATATATATTTGTTTAGTATTGCATTTTATCTTGGTGTAATGTTTTAGAAATACTATGTATAAGATTACTTCAGAATCTTAACCGCGTGAATTTATAGTGTCCCAGTTGGGCTTGACCTCGTACTCCAAAGCTTTGTTCGCGATAAATTTTAACCTGAACGAGTAGAACTTGTTAAGACAAATTACCAAATAAATCGTGACCCGCCACCGATATCGTGTGTCCCTAGAGCCATGATTCATGCCCCATGGCCGCTGCTAACACTCGAGATTTTTGCAATTCGTCGATGCCGGATGTAAATCTGAATAGTTTTAGTGTATAATTTTGACTTACCTTGCTGTATCGCAATGCACACACACAGAGAAAGAGAGAGAGGATTAAGAGCTTAGGTGCTATGGAAAGCTATGGATTAAGAACAGATAAATTTTTACTCCGGTGCTTTTCTATCTCAAGCAATGAAGTTATCAAAAAAGAGAGAGAGAGATTAAGAGCTTAGGTGCTATGGAAATCTATGGGAGACGAACAGTTGAATTTGTACTCCGGTGCTTAAGCAATTAAGTTACCAAGAAAGAGAGGGACAGATAGTAGAGAAAAAGAGAGTAGAGGAAGAAATAAGAGATGGAGATACGACTGAGAAATACAAAAAAGAGAGAAAGATAAAAGAGATAGAGAGAGATTAAGAGCCTAGGTGTCATGGAAGTATATGGGCGAAGAACAGTAAAATTTGTACTTCAGTGCTTTTCTATCTCAAAGAATGTAGTCACTAATCACTGCCACCGAAGTCAGGCTCATCGTGAGTTTTATATGCAGGTGCGTAGATATTATTAGAGACAGGGAGTAGCATCGTTATGGCGTGTTTCAAGCTTTTATTACACAATTCTGATGGCAAAACTATATCCACACATCTTTATCTTCTTGCCGAACCTTTTCAAGTGTCCAAAAGTTAAAGGCTCATGGCAACATACACCGCGGTGCCATAACGAATTTCAACATTGTTAACATGCTCACTGCGCTCAATATCAAGTGAACGATGATAATCTCGACTATAACATAGAAAACTACAATATATTGTTGACTAGAAGCCAGTTACTTTCATCTGCGTTCGAATCGGTCACAACAGGTTTCCACCGCTCTCTGTTTTACCCAGAGACTAGCAGCTCTCCTTTCTCATTACTGTACTCACCTCCTTCGTCTGTTTTATGTCTTCCGGTCGATCATATGGCTTGAAATTTAATTTAAATTTGAAGCAATTTAATTTGGCAGTCGTTATAAGAACGGCCGGATTTTTGTTGAAGTTACTTGGAAACGTAAAATAGTCTAATTCTTAGCCGCCATGGCTTCTGGTTGCACCGATGATTTTTCATGATAGCCAATAAACTCCAGCCTCAGTCGGCACGAAGCGAGCGGACAGAGCACTCGTGTGTCTTTTGATTATCCCCGAGTCCGCGTTCCCGGAAATCAAGGAGCAAAGAAACTTGGAAGGGACCGCACAGAAAGAGCAACCGTCTGTTTTGAATAGAGCTGAATTTAATTTCGCCCAAGACTGGGTACATCCTCAGGGATTCCAAGAAAATTTGTTCCTCTCGGTCCTGATGATTATTATTATTAAATTCCACTCCACTTCTGCATCTCACCTAAAGATTGATACGTCCTATTTCCGAGCAATCCGAATTGATGATCACGATCATTTTAATAGCTGAATTAATTGTGTTCTTCATATATATAATAAAAAGTCTTCTTGCTCTGATATTTTACAATATTACCAAGAGTTTCAATTCATATGAACGGTTATTCGTCTGAAAATAATCTTCGCTTGCAATTTAATAATTGAGCGTTGCTTGTTACAGCGTGTTTTTGCTATTATTTAATTTCAAAATGTAAATGTGTTCATAGTTTTTGGCAATCGTTGTTATGTTGGGCTGTGTTGCATTTTACATTTTCAGACGTTTCGGCCCTGCAAACAAGGCCGTTTTCAGGGAAGACGATCTTTTAATCTCTAAACGTCCAAAATTGTAACGTAGCACTAGGCGTTTACAAAATCATAGGCAATGAGAGCTTTTTCGCTCTGTAGAAGCACCGTTAAATTAGTCCATTGAACTGTTTGATTTTACATACATTTAATGAAACCAACTTAAAAAAAACCAAGGTCTCGAATTGCCTCAAATTTGCTCTCTATAACTGAATTAGTAAAAAAAAACCATTTATCTATTAAAATACCCAATTTAATTTATTTAATACAGGTAGAGGCATCAATGAAAATAATTTTTCATATATATTGGGTGTCCAAAGAGAGTATCGGGTATTTGTTAGTTCAGTAAAGCAAAAACTACTAGTAATCAAGTATTTTTTTTTATTGTTGATTATAAGAATACAAAATGGAAAATTATTTCGAAAAGATGGTGTTATCCAAATGGTGACCGTTACGCGCTGCTGGCACTCTTCTAATCTGGAACGAAGATTGCTGATAACACGCTGACACATAGCCCTCGATATTGCTGCAATTTCTGACCTGATGTTTTGTTTCACTTCCGTTAGGTTCGTCGGATTATTCTCATAAACCCTACTTTTAAGGTATCCCCATACGAAACAGTCAAGAGGGCTAAGGTCGGGGCTTTTGGGAGGCCAGTTGATGTTACCTCTACGTGAAATGACCTTATTAGGGAATAATTCGTCAACAGCTTCAATTGATTGATTGGATGTATGGCAAGCTTTTGAGTTGAAACTTTGAAACTCCTGCAACTCTATGCCCAAACATTTTCGCAGCATATAAATACCCGATACTCTTTTTGTACACCCTATACTTCCATCCAAAAATAATCACATCTTCAATCATAAATGCACATACCAGTTCAAGGAACTCTCAGAGAATGCCTCGGACGTCTTTTCCTTGTAATTTTCGCTTTCATAGTGATCGAAGCCGACTCAAAAAAAAGCCAAGGTCTCGAATTGCCTCAAAATTGCTCTCTCTGCCTTCGTTCACCGGACCGAATATAAAAGTTCCCCACACGCGGCCGCTGCGGTCGACCGCAGAAATATTTTCACTGTCTCGTTTCAAAACCGCGAAGATTCTCACAATCAGCTGTGCTGAAAAAAAAAATCACTGAACGCGATAAGCGTTATCTCTATAGCACTTTAATAAAAGTTACAAGTGGTAAGCAGGCAGCATAAATCCGCAGTGAAAAATAAAAAATATGAATGGTCGTCACTGGAGTCATATATTTTCTATGCAACACGAGTATTTTTTTTACTGTGCGTCTCAAAGAGCATTAATAGTTATTTATGCTCGGCGTTTGAACAATAGTTGGTAAATGGCTCTGCGTGAGACAGCTGGAGGCGAAGGCGCATATGGAGCGCTGCGTCTACCTCGCCAGTCCTCACCTTCAAGCCGGAACCGGTTCTGGGGCCCCGGGCTCTGGTCGGCTTTCAAGTGCAAAAATTGAGTCACTTATTCCGCGTGGACTGGCACAGAGGCGCTGCCCCCGAAGGCTTCGATTACCTTACAGCTCGAAGGGTAGATTGTAGCCTTGTGGAGGGGATGTCCCTATAGACCAGTGGGTCTCAAACTCTTTTGTCCCACGGACCCCCTTTCATAGTCAAAACTTGCCTACGGCCCCTGGGTGAAAAACTACATACATTCATATTATAGACTAGTTGGCGCAAGTATCGACTCTATTGCGTTCCTGTATTAACACAATTTTTTAAATTTTATATTAAACCTCGCGCGGACCCCCTGACGTTGTTCAGGGACCCCCAAATCGATTTTTATTTTCTAAGGACCCCCTGAATGTTCCCAGGGTTCGTAAGCACTGCTCCAGAGCCTGGCATGACACCTGCACATGCAATTATTGCTGCCCTTCGATTACTTCACTCCTCAAAATGGGAAACTGAGTCCACAATCACTGTGGGAAAACGGGGACACGCTATAAAGATCTACAACATTGCGTTATAGTTTTGCGTAATAACTAATGAACACTTCAAACTTAAGCATAACCATAACCCGTTTCCTCCAATTCAGCCACAGTTACATACAAATAAAATAATTTATATATATATGTATAATATAATGTCGTCGATATCCCTGATGCGGTAGTAAACCTGAATTCTCCAAATAATCACCAAATTTTAAGTTCCCCAAACACTGTAATAAGGATGTTGCAGCAACTGAGGCATTTATCTCTCACACGTACTGGTCTTGCAACAAACTTTTATCGGTCCAGCTCCAAGGCCTTCCACAGCCAATCGCCATTTTTAAACCATTTTAAGTTATAAATCAGCTGACATTAACTGGGGCCACTAGCGCTTAGCGAAATTTCGGCTCGTTTTTACTCACTCACGACTTTCCGCATCCATGTTAGCTTTGAGGCAATATGGGCAAAATAGAATACCTCGATCATGAGTTTTCCTTCGCGCATTCTGTGCAAGACTCTCGCATTTGCGACGCCGTCGATCCATGGTATTTTAATTATTCTCACATAAACCCGCACTTCAAGTCTCAACCCCATAAAGCAGAATATATCTCTGGCACATAATGTTTTTCTTGAGTTATCCAACACTTATTCGCACAGCTCAGTTATCAGAACATAAATCACTCATCGAGCTGTCACGGCTCGCGTTCGACGGGGACACGGCGATGGTTTTAACGAGCCTGCTGGATGAAGGCCCCGAGGCGTTTATTCGTGTGAGAGCGCAATTAGAACATCTCCAAAATGTCATATTAAAATACGTTAGCGTTTTCTTTCTCTGCCGTCTTTTTTTTTTTTATTAAAGTTGAAGGATGTTTTTTTTATATGCGAAGCGAATTTATAAATAAACACTACTGCAGCAGTAGCGCAATTGCAGATTACATGTAAATATCTTAATCAGGGATAGTCAACCCATATATATATATTTTTAAATATATATATAACTTCGAAGTAATTGTCAACTATAATCTCATAGAATTAGTCCTAAAATGCTAGTAATTGGGTTTACTTGTTAAATTAAAACTAATAGTTTTTAATTGTTTCGAATTGCAGACATCAGTCGAGGCCGCCCTGTTGACATCGGTTTTTAGGGAGTCCAAATTGATATTGAACCATTTATAAGGCATTTGTGGGAATTTTCTGATGCAACCGCTTTTGTTTGGGACTCGAAATGAAAAAAAAAAACCCAACCGAGGAAATCGGTTAAGTATAGCTTATGTTACAAACATTTTAAATGTATGTTTTGTAAAAAAAAAATTTCAGATCGATTGCTTGTTATGAATATCTGAATTTGTAACTTCACCAGTAAAGTATTTTTTTCTTGCAATGAAAAAAAAGTAGGTTTAGTATATAGGGTATAAATTAATAATGCCTATATAATTTTTTCAATAATTATGTCACCCCTATAAATATATCACCATCTATTCTTTTTTTTAGTGTTTATCTTCAGGTAGATTAAATTAATTTAATTTTTTGAGCACCTGTGAACGAGCGCATCTCTTCGTATTATAGTGATTCCTCCTATAAATAAATAAATAAATATCATCGAGGAGACTACTTAGATTCATTGTTGATACTGAGAGCTCTTTCGCGTTGTAGAGGTGTCGGCAAGGTGTTGTGTAAAATATACATACAATAGAGTACTGCATGAACCTTTCCAACAATTGACCTTTTTTTCTTGGAAGTTAAAGGAATAAGGCAACCCTACTGATCGGTTATTTATTGTAGTTTTTTTTAACAGTATAACAATTTATAAAACGTATATTTTGCATTAAATTAAAAAAAAGCATTATATTCAATTGTCACGAATTCAATTGATGCAAGATCGTGGGGATGAGTTGAATTTACATCAGCAAGAAACACGTTTTGAGTTGTATTGCATAACGATTGTTACAGAAGTATTGTTACGACCTCCTTATAGCGAAGGTTTAAGGCAGTTTTTGTGATATTTGATATTTAATCTACCTGCTGACTAAGCTTATAATTCTACTAAAAATAACACTGCACGTTCACTTTTGCTTATGCACAAGTCTGTATGTTGCTGCTCTATAATAAGGTCAATTTTGTATTGAAATTTGCATATCAATTCAGCCATTTTCTATATAGAAATCTCATTCAATTTTTTTTTATTAAAATACGTTATATATTAGGCAATGCTTCTCCCTAGCGTGGGTTTTTCATCCATGATAATCTCGCTCTGTGTTCTTCGACTTTTGCGTCGCAGCATCAGTTCTAAATTTTTTTGCTTGGCGTTGCATACAAAATTTCCAAATAACCCAGCCAGATATTTTTAATTGTCGGAATTCTTTGTGCAACATCACGGTATTGTTATAAAACTGCAATTATTTGTTAATTCACTTTAAAAAAGTAAATTGAAGCGCCCAGCAGCTGAGCACTTAAAAAGTATAGTAATTCACAAGTATACCTTTGTTTTAGCGAATTAAAATTGATATTCCTAATGAGAGAGCCTTGCATAGTATTGGCAAAGAAAGAGAATTCCTGACGATGGTAAAAAAAGGTATTCAGAAATATGAAACAAATCCTAGTGGAACTGTTTCTCCAGGGAAAAATCCAATGAAAGAAGGCATTGGAAGGAGAAAGTTAACGTGGATGCGGGATTTACACTAGTGACTAAAACTCGGGAGTATCTTCTCAAAGGGGTAGAGACCATTTTTATTCTTGCACTTGGCACTTGAAGAAGAGATGTTTTTACGCTTTGATAAAATAACGGAAGCAATTTTTTATTTAAAACGTTTTTTTTTGATAATATAATAAAGGCTTCGTGAAAACGTGCAACCGATTTGCAATCCGACAATATCGTCCTCATTTGCGTTGTTTACTTGGGCAAAAAAAGCATAAAAAAAATAATTGTAGGTTAAAATAACTGCTGTAAGGTTTGAATAATTTCGCACTTAAAGATATAAATAAAAATAAATCTAATGTGCTATTTTCGTGAATACATATTTTTTTATAAAAATATATTGTCATTTACTCGATAGCAATAAATAAAATATTACCTCATTCGTCCGTGTTTTTTATTGCCGTCGTAATATATTATGGAATTTCTATTATATTATTTTTTTAAATAAAAAATGAGAAGATTTATCACATATTTTTTTTAGTGTTTCCTAAAAAAAACTATTCTTCGTAAAGTGGTACACGTCGTTAAAATATAAATTATATTTAAAAAAAAAAAAAACAACATAACGGGTTGGACTTAGTGAACTTCTCATGGTATTTAATTTTTTTATCCGGTCTCATTTTATTATGCAATATTTGTTGTGAAAGACAGTCTTTTTTTTATTTTCACGCAAAATGAACAGTTACATTAAATGCTATTTGGTAAATAAATAATGCAAATATCCTACAGTTGTGGATAATTCGTACATTTATCGATAGTCATAATATTTCCGTAGGCCTTGAGGTTATCTCAGTGGCTTCAATAGCAACTGAAGATGTCGGTAACACTGTCGAAACCATCTCTAAATGGCTCAAAGCGAATACCGCAGAGCAAATAATCGATTTTTTACTCCACCTGTGTAATTACATAGTGATTATATTTTCTAATAATTTGTCTTATTTTGTTACAGGTAAGTGCGCCCATGGTTGATGGTTACAAAAGAATAGTCGACAGCAGCAGCGAATAACGCTGTAAAAACAAAAACACGTATGCAAAAAAAAAAAAAAACTAATAACTAATGGATTCCTTGGAATATTTGTTTAAAAAAAAAGTCGATTATATATTTCAATGTAATATGACCAACGCCTTCCAGGTAAGTCTAATTATGTTTAATGTTGCTGCATAATTATAGCGTTTTAAATATTTGGATATCTGCCAATTTTTTTATTATTTATATTAAATTCGATATTATACAAGCCATATTGGATAAATAACCAAATAACCCGTTTTTTAGACTCCAAGGTCACAGCCATTAAATATTTTTTTTTGATAACGTTTTTAAATATAAAATATATATGTGCCAAGGACAGCAAGTCGGTTACTAGTGCCACCGGCGGCAGCACTATTTGACGCTCGCGTGCAACAATGTGGCACAGCAATTTCGATCACACTCTCAAAACGACTGTGACGATTATCGATTTTTCAACAATCGAAATGATTTATAGCCGTGTGGGTGTGTGCGTTTTTGAAATGATCGGATTTGGTATTGCGCCGATCGGCATGAGCCCGGTATGTCGGTTGCGCTCGACAATTGGGAATGCCTCTGAATGAGCTTGGTCGGTGTTATTGTGGCTCCCACGTCCATTGGTATTGCTGCATCTGCACTAACCAATTAAACTACTTTGGGTTAATTGTCGCAACAGCTGATGGTTGTCGGCCACTTGAGCGTGTAGCTGGTCCGACACTCCGAAACAATCACCGATGATTGAAACTCCATCAATATAGAGTTTGAATAAAATTCCTCATAATCAATCAATCACATATTATAAATTATATACAAGTTTGTTTTTATTTGTATTACTCCATATAAATCCTCATGCTTAATCACTACTCATTTTAATAATAATCACTTTCAAGAAATTCTTCGTAATTAGTCACTGAATATTAATTTGTATTCGTCTTTCCTTGTTTCGCCTATTTTTCATAGTAAGTGCATTCTCCTTTCACGAATGGTCAAATCAGTGACACGACTAGCCGGCTTAATTAGTAATACTCCATATTTAATTTAATTGTATGACATTTTTTTTTAAAATGTTTATTAAAACGTTCAAACAGATTAAAGGATTAAAAATAAATCTACTGTAAAGAAATAGATGCGCTCTCGAAATTAAATTGGATAGGGTTATTATTACAACTTTATCAGAGGATCTATAATGATATATAAATCCTTGGATCATTACGATCATCGCCTCAGCACACCACGAGACCAGGGCATCGATCACTCATAGACCTCCTGTAGCTGTTTAGCTCGGAGCTCCCAGAGTAAAAGTGTAATTAAATTTACAATAAAAACAAATTGAAGCAGTTAAGTGAATGTTGCTGCATGCATTATTTATAGAACTGCTTCGAAAAATTCTGATAATGCTGATTATCCGAACCACCAAACTAGAAGTTTCGATTATCATTTTTTTTTATTTTAAGCTTGTGAAATTTATCTAGATTGAAAATCGATTGCATTGTCGTATCAATGATAATTATTCGATTAATTTCTATATATATATATTTTTTTTTCGGTTTCGGTTAATATTATTCGATCACGCGACTGTGCCCATCCCTAGTGCCTAGGTTGGAAATCAACAAGTCCCTGCGTGTTAGCAGTCAAGTACGTGCATTCCTGTGGGGTTTGTAGACCTGGTGGAACATGTCTATCCGGTTTGCCGGCCGAGGGTTAAGGGACGCGCACTCCTCGTCTCCAAGATGGCGCCCGACGACGGCTGCCATTTGCAAAGATCGCCATCTTCTATTCTAATTTCCCACTGACATGTTCGCAGAAGGCAAAAAATTGATACGGCTGCTCGTTTGTTCCTTACTTCCAGGAACGAAGGTGCGAACAAATCACACACACACACGTGTTCCCTTTGTTGCCGACTGGCGATCAAAAAGCTTATTTTTATCATTTAGATATGCACAATAATACAATATTATGAGAAGCACCGGCTGGCATCGAATTCGTACAAATTATTTGACAAGAGTGTTTACTCATCCGTGGACGGTCGGCTCTCGATTCCGTTGCTCCACTAATTGCTCCGCAAGAGTAAGACTGGTGCTCAAGGCCGGAGAACGGAGGAACTGGAATGAATGGAATCCGATCAGCATATCTTCTTCAGAGGCTACCACACATTTCACTCCCAAAAGATTATACCCGAACGTGACTGCTCGCGCATATATTTTCTGCAATGTACGAAGGAATGAACAACTTAGCGAGATCCTGATGCGACCGTTAGCGACCTCGACCATTTATATTATTTATTTTATTTTTAATCCTGTCTTCTTCTCCAAGTGATCTCTTCACTGAGCATGTTCGTCCCGAGCCAGTCTTACTCCCGATTTCCGCTGGAGTATATTCAGCATCATCAGTGCCTCTTTTTCATTAGATTTTTCCCTGAACAATCATTCGTACCAGGGTATATTTATTATTTTGATATTTTAAGAATTTTTTTTAGATGATCTTGTAATCTAAACCCTTGTACAAACAGTGCTTTTATGCCTTCTATATTATCTTTGGCAAAATATTGCATATATATATATTTTGCGTAATCCTTGCACTATCTAGTGGTGGTTGAAGATCGAGGCTCTCTCCGTTTCTTGCCTGAGACTTCTTTGCATATATTACGCGAAATCCTATTTTGTCTTAGGAAAAGAGGCCATTCGGCCGTTACGGGACCCGTTCTTCCGCCAGATGAATGAATCAGATGCAAGGAGTCAGAATCCTCCGTGACGTCATGGTGCTGAGGACCACCAGTCGATGACCCAATGTCGAGCGAGTCATCGAAAAATTATGCAATTTACTCTTAACCCGAAGAATATATTGCAGACTTCCTAATATTTTAGTTTTTTTTTTGCAGAGTTCTTGAAAACGCGTAGGAGATAGTACAAAAAATTTCAACGCAGAAAGTTGGATTGATTAGAGAATTTAATGCATTTATTTTTTTCATTTTCAAAATTTTACTCTGAATATATTTTACTTATTTATTAAAATAAAACCACAAGCAAGTGTTGGTCTTCTGGAGGAAGAGTGAGAAATAATAAATATTATTTACAAAAAGTACTGTTAAAAATGTGAATAAGTTTAATAAATCCATTTACAAAGCGATACCCGTGCATACAAAATACCTTTATTGCTTTTCAATTAGTCATGATTAGATCCTTAATCCAATCCGTCGACACCGTTATCTACCAATAGCGAGACGAGCAATTAAATAAATTAAAAAAATAGACCGGCGAAACCGGTCACCAATAAAAATTTTACATGTGCAAAAATCACGAAAGTATTTTATTGAAAATATTAATGCACTTTAGGCGGGTAACCAAATTGACTAAACTGATGTGCAAAATTCGCGTAAAATTGCGCGTGCGAAATCTAGTCTATACACTCTTTGATTTGCATGTAGTCACAAATAAATCGTTTCCAATAAAAAGTTGAACCACTTCATGCACACTTTGCGGATTACTTGTCATCACAACAACACCACTTTGTCCTAAAAAATTGTTCAATAATTGGAGGATTATCATTCTCTGACCACTCCACTTCTTCATTGTCACTGGACAGTATTGGCAGAAGTAACGTTGGCGAGTCCTAAACAAACATTTCGAGCTGTAAACCTAGAGAGTAAAATGACCCTCTGCCGCTTTTGGAGTAGACACATTCAAAAACGTATTAATACGCGCCCCGCCTTTAGCAGTCTGCGAAGCGGGTACTAGTACCCGCCCCGCCTTTAGTGTGTTAAAATGGAGTGTTAAAATAATAAATTCAATGCAAAACCATCCGATTAATTACGTTTGCTGACCGAGCGCTGTCCTTGAGCGGGCGCACGTCCCAAGGACGCCGCCGAGGTCATCTCGGTTCATTGTAGCGCGCCGTCTCGCTCTCGCCCGCGGCGCTCGCCATGCGTGCGAGCGAGACGGCACGCAGCGCCCACCAACCTCATACAAACTGTTGTCACCCGCCGCCTTGCGATTTCCTACATTTATAAAGAGCGTCACATCGTTCAAGGGCCTAAGTCATATACTCACGTTTCGTTGATCGTTTTCTGGTCCGTTTTGCAAAAAATCGACTGCCCCAATCAAAAAAATTTAAATGTAAAAAGCTAGATACATCCCTTCTTCCGAACAGAATATTTTTTAATTTCTTGTAAGTTTACTTTTAATATGATAAATATGTGTTTTTTTCCGATTGAAGTGTAGGAATTTGTCCCTGTTCAAAGTGTCCTAAACATTTAAAAGTCTTTTTTTTCAATTGGAATTAATTAGATTAAATATAAACGCTGTACGATTTATTATTTTAAAAATTAAAAAAAAAATTTTTTTTAACAAACTATGGTTTTGAAAAGTCGTCATTTTATCAAATTTTTCAACATCTTCAAGATTTTATTTTACCCTGAAAATGGACGTTAATTAAGTAATAAAAAATAGATAAGTATAATTTATAGTTTTTTTTTATACTGTATAAAAAAATTAACTTTCGACATAGAAAAATAAAGCGACAATTAAATTAATTAAATGACACGATTTCGCCAGGTAAATCGGTCCTTTTTTTGTGGCAGACGGGGGATGGATTCCAAGCAAGGTTAGGTAGCAAGACCCTTAAGCCGCAGTTGAGCCAGGGAACAGCCATATGTTGCATAATATTTAATGATAATATTTTCATAATAATCTTGGTAAAAAAAATTCCGATTTTTTTGATAATTAATATTCTATATGCAACATCTATTTCGATGCTCATGGCTACGTTGTTTTAAACATTTCCTATTTACGTTATTTCTGCGTTAAGTTATTCACAAATCAGCTCTTGTAGTATCTATTTTAGTTGCTTTCTTTATATAAATAAATTAAAATAATAAAATCAAGCCTTTCAACACATTTTATGATATCTGAACAATAAACCCCATTCGTAAGTTTTTTTTTCAAATTGTATTCAGATCATTAGACACTCGTATTTTTAATCATAAATAAACTGAAATAGTTTCAAATTACTTGCTAATTAGATTGAAAATTTTCAGGTGTGATAAAATTTATTTTATAGTTATTTAAACAAACATTGTATTGCATTTTTTTTTAACTAAAACCACAGTAAAATAATAAAAAAATATTCACGGCTGACTTGTTTCATTTGTAATACTCAATTCGATGTCTCCTAGGCAGTTAGCTATTAATACTTGTTTTTTTTAATGACATTGAATTTCACTCGACAAAAAATAATATAAACCAGGAATTTAACCATTTTTCAATGGTGAAAAATATATTTTAGGGCCTTAAATGGAGTGTGACGACTGACTCACATAGCCGCGGAGAAATCTTGAAAAAACCCAACCCTTATTTTATTTCACGCGAACTAAATAGTTCCTCTCTCCTAATCATTGAATAGATTAATATTGTGGTTGATCTCAATGGGCTCTTCGCATCCTAAACCTAAATAAATGTACTGAGTCATGCACTGTTTCCCAATTCGTTGGCTCTTCGATTCTCGATTACAAGCTAGCACGATATACCATCTTGCGTTTCGTCTTCGACTTGGCAATTAGTAGACCACACAGTTTGCTCTCTTTTACTAAAATTGTTAGGTATATGCTTTCTGTAAAGAAATAAATCCGATCCATAAATACGGATTGTCTGTGGTTTGTATCAGTGGCGTGCGGTGGGTCTCACATCAAGGCAAGCAGTTTTGCCCACTGAACAAATTAACCTATTAAATCAATATTTCTATTTAAAGAAATATTTTGCCGAAACTAGTCGCGTCAAAAAAATAATAATTGGAAAAATATTATTATTGAATAATGTGAAAAGTATCACGAGTGTATTTTTTATCAGTTCAGCATGAGTATTGTTTAAAATTGTATGTCATAGTGTATTTTATGCGTTGTTGCTTGTATGTTTATATATAGTTTCTAGATTTAAGAACACTCTAAAAATATAAGGTCTAGGTTGGGTTAACAATTGTAAATGGTCTAATAAATTACAATACCTTACAGTGAAATATCATACACTTAACCTCTTTTGCCTCTAACAATAAATCATTTTCACTCTACTAATGTTTATCAAATATATTCGCATTTTTCACTCACACACCATTGCGGATACAATTGCTTTAATTTTACCATGAATGAAATAAAGGTTATTACATAAAAAAAAAAAAAAAAAATTATATATGCACCGGGCTGCAACTCTCTTCGTTTTGCGTGTAAATATATTTATCAAATATTACAAAGAGAAACGGAGCTTTAAATCATAACTCGGTTATATTTCAGGTTGTCTCACAGCAAGTTTTCAACAGGTTGATCTAGTATATATAATGAGTTTAAAAATGTTATTATAAAAAAAAAAATTATAAAAAAACATGTCGGAATGGATTCCATTTAATATCAAAGCGAGCATCTATACTACATAGCTGGAATTGTCGATTGCATGGTTGGATGTTCGTCTGCATTTTTTGCAGGCCGATGTCTGAGAACGGGTGAACGGCCTCTCGGAGTAAAAAAAAAACCCCACGAGCAGTTTATTCCGTGTTCCCGCATCGATATCGGATACGTATCGAGTCTATCTCCAATCTAACCGAAGGAGACTGAATTTAACCCTTGTGTGATATCTTTAATTTAGGATTCGACGAGGACAACACAAGCTTCTTGCACGGCGTAGCTTATGTATAGGGTGTCCAAAGAGAGTATCGGGTGTTTGTTAGTTCAGTAAAACAAAAACTACTAGTAATCAAGTAATTTTTTTATTGCTGATTATAAGAATACAAAATGGAAAATTATTTCGAAAAGATGATGTTATCCAAATGGTGGCACTCTTCTAATCTGGAACGAGGATTGCTGAGAACACGCTGACACATAGCCCTCGATATTGCTGCCATTTCTGACCTGATGTTTTGTTTCAGTTCCGTTAGGTTCTTCGGATTATTCTCATAAACCCTACTTTTAAGGTATCCCCATACGAAACAGTCAAGAGGGCTAAGGTCGGGGCTTTTGGGAGGCCAGTTGATGTTACCTCTGCGTGAAATGACCTTATTAGGGAATAATTCGTTAGCAGCTTCAATTGATTGATTGGATGTATGCCAAGTCTTGTTGGAACCACGAGAAACCTTGAAACTCCTGCAACTCTGGGCTCAAAATTTTTCGCAGTATATCGCAATAACTCTTCACTCTTTTTGGACACCCTATATTATCATCTCACTGAGCATGTCTCTATATCTGTTCATGGTTTTTTTTAGGGTGAATAGTGTTAAGTGTGAAGGGTACTTCTACAGGAAAGGCCTGCGAATTGCTGCTGCCCCATAGCATTATTATACAATCCTTACAAAACACAACCGGAGAGGATAATATTAAATCAATGCTTTTTCTATGGAAGTATGTTGATATGAAGAAGAACCCAAGAAAATATGGAATATTTTCTTGGGTTCTGGTTTAGTTATCGTAATAATTTTAACATCGTAATATTAATTTTTAATACCATCGCTTGGCTTCGCGATCAAACGAGCCGAATCCTCGGATCGCGGATAGTTCAAAGATGTTGAGTGGCGATAAGGTGACTTCTTGGCCCGTCGTCTCGTGATCTGCTGAGGGGACGGCTGCAGCATGAGGATGACCTTTGGCAGACCGAGGAGTTGTGCAGCTCGCGACCTTTCCGAGCTGGTCGGCCAAGTCCCGAGCGCCACCTCTACCGAAGGCCGGAGTAATGAAAACCAAAAGCATCCGAGCAAAAATTACACATGGATGAATTAATTCCTGTGCTTATTTGCTATTTTGCCAATGGCTAGCTCGAACTTCCTTCTGTATCTTTTTTGATAGGCTTAGACGCTAATGCGTTTATTTATTTAAATTAAGGCCTTAACACTTTCTAACATAATCGGTAACCTACCGGTAATTACCCGGTTATTTATTTCTTCAATTTTCTCAAAAAATATATGCGAAAAACAGGAAGCTGTTTGTTAGCTCACCTATTCCTTGTTGCCGTGCGTGTAGGCCGCTAGAAAATTGGCCTCGTAGATTTGAAAGGCTTTTCTATTTATAATCTATTTTAGAGTGATGGATGTCTCATCTTGAGAGGTTCAGTCGCAAACTAGACCATTCACATGTCGTATGCTAATGAACTTCAACCTCGTCAGCTCGGACAGTCTTCCCACACTCTTACATCCGGTCCTCGGTGCCATTCTCTGACCCTTTTGCCAAATCCACATCCACATCACTATCTGTGGATGTGTACGTAGATTTCGGCAGCCGGTGTCGCGAGTTGGTTCTGATTCTTTCGGTCCGAAACTTCGCAGAGATTTTTCAGAAAAGCCGAGTGCTCCGAGCGCGACCGATTTCTCCGATAATAATGCATGTAAATATAACAAATTCCCCATTTAGAAATAATTATTAATTGTTGATTCTTGTATAATTTGCAGGAAGTGTGTGTGTGTTTATGTAATTTGGTTACGGCCGGCCGGTGTTGCCATGCCCGGGTAAATTCCTGCCGATCGGCGGAAAAAGTAATATCTCTCGTACACCTGTAAGTGCTCTTCACCTGAGCTATCAGGTAGATATGTAAATGTGCACGCGGATGTGTACGCGTGTGCGTGTACACGCACACGGAGGCGGTGGCTCTTGTTGAAAAATTTCTAAATAAACATACGTTGTTATTAACAATAGCTTGAGGGCAAAATAACATACTCAATATTTTGGACTAAATTTCGATATTTTTGTGATTTCTCAAATTTATTTTTTGTGTCTACTTTTTTCAACCTTCACTATATGTATTGGGATTTTATTTGTTTGATACAAACAAGTATTGATTCGTGGATATTTCTCGTCGTTTGATGTGTGGTTCGATATACTAAATATTGTTTATGCAATTAACCTGCATGGGTAAAAAATGCGGAACTTTTTCAAAATATTTTATGATAATCACTGTATTGGTAAAAGCGATGTTGGCAACAAATACTCAAAATATTTTTTAATGAAAAATATTAAAACGTAATTTCATTTGTAGAAATGTAAATGATTCTCGTTATGTCGCATGGTTGATTGTGTAATTGCGACATTGAGAAGTCGGCTTGCCCGGGACGTCTAACATTCCTCGGTAGCTGCCCATCCTTGCGGCTTGCTGATTCTACGTGAGGAGAAGCCTAAACCACCTTAGTTACCTGCCCAGGTAGACAACTATGCTAATCTGTTATTGTACGCCGCGCTTAGCTTTTCTATCAAGTGTTTGTTCAAGCTAGGGTTCCCATTGTTCTATCTACTTCTTCCCAAGGTGCCTCTCCTTAGAGGAGGTTGGTGACCATCTCAATACTGACCCAGTCTAATAAGTATGGCTATACTTCCGACTTCCAGCCACTGGTGAAAATTCCGCACTCATGTTAACTTTCTTCTTCTAATGCCTCGCTTTCCAGAGAATTTTCCCTGAATAATCAGCTGCTGTAGGCTTTATATAGGATACCCTCCTTTCTTTGCGCATTCTGTGTAAGATTCTCATTTGTGACGCGGTCAACTCATGGTATTTTAAGTTTTCACCTGAAAAGCCATGCTTCGATTTTCGCATGGTCGCTGTCTCAAGTGTCTTGCCCTCAACTCCATAAAAGAGAACTGAGATAATATATAACATTTAGTGAATATCCAGCGAGTTTCCAATGTCATGTATCAAGTCTACTCATAAAGTAAGATAGGTAGAATATATATGGGAGCTTCGCTCTTATTTTCGATTTATAGCACGCGTTTTGAAGCATTCTGTATGTGCAGTTACTCGTCAGGTGTGATGTCAAGAGTTCTCCAGTTCTTGGTTGGTGGGAACAGGGCGATCTCATCTCCGGCCGTCCGACACGACTTGACAGTCGATACACTACTTTCTTATCGCTCTACGTGAGGTTGCGTCTGCCAAGTCAGATTACACCTTTCTACTTCGTGCAAAGTAAAATTAACACTTGTTTCAATCTCGTTACATTTTATGCCTTCAAACGATACGAGGTATTGTGCCTCGCATACACTTGTTTAAATAAAAATCTTCCCACGTAGATAACACGCGTTTACATAATGATTACATATAATTGTTTTTTTTTGCTACCCAAATATAATTTTTAATATAAATGATATACAGTAATATTGTCAGCGTCTGTTGAATATTTTTACATCCATGCTTTCATATAATACAATACGATCACATGAAACACTTTGATATCAAAAGTTTGCTTTCAACTTTTTACCTTCACCTCTTTCTGTTAATACCTTCACAGGTGAATATTGATGATTGTTATATTCTGAAGTTGGCATCGTGTACATCTTCACTCTGCCCGAAGATGTCGAGTCGCGTTCGGACAATACTAATATATAAATATTTTTTCATACAATACGCAATGCTTGACTCGGGGGTAACAAAAATAAATCAAATATTGACGTGTTGCATTTTTTTTTTTTTTTTTTTGCCATTTTGTCCCTCGCATCGGCTGATATTTTGACAATATTATTGCGTTAAAGAAATCGGTTGAAACGTAATAAAACGCGTGTGATTTTCGTGATATTCTCACAAACGCGACGCCGGTCGTAAATTACGTACTGTTCTCAATGCGACCTCTTGAAATGCCTGCGGTTTTGTGCAAAAGTCATCAGATACGTAACTTATCTGGCGAAACGTCCCGCCGTGAATCAAACTCTATTTATGGCATGGAAGTGGCTAAATGTCGTTTATGCAATAAGCATCAATGTCGTAAATTGATTTAATTTTTATTGTAAAAGTGTTAAAGGAGACGGCATGTCTTTAAACTTATACCAACCAATAGAGTTCATCATATCGAATTTTTTATATGGTCAAATACCTCGTTGCTATGCACACATAATTTTAGAGTTTTTTCTTTTATTTTTATTTGGTTTATAGGGCTGCCCACTAGTTTTATATTTTAAAGAAATGTCTGCGTATTGCTGCTGCCCTAAAGTATTACTATACAATCATCTTCATACAAAGCTCTGGAATCTAGATCTGATACTCCCTTTGTAACAGGCATCTCGCAATAATTCCATGGCAACTACTCAATTACCTATGCTTTGCATACTCTTAGGACACACAATGGCAGCTATGCACAAGCAACAGAATAGAGAGAGTCTCGTCTCATTTATATAATCGCAACTGCTTTGAGTCCTCATCCCAAGAGATTCGGATCCATCCTCGCTCCACTGAACGAGAATCGATCTCATATATCAGAAAACAAAGAAACATCTTCAATAATTTTGGTCAAGATTTATACTTTCTATGGTGAAGTCTCCACACAGCCTCGTTTAAAAAATCCAATTGAGCTGTCGGCGGCCATTCTGAGAGAATCAGATCCATCTTCGCTCCACTGATCGCAAATGACTCGGTGCCATTGTATTTTTATGGATCGTGATGGTAACCTTAGTGGATTGCCGGCAGCGTGGGATGCTACCACACATTCTTCCACATTTCTGCAAGAGGTTAAATATGGGTCAGATCTTACGGAACTGAGGCTTCATTCCGTGTTAATTGTTATCAGGCCAAGGTCCAGTTGAATCACATTTTAGAAATTTCAGTAACAACAACGAACTTTTGGCTGGTGTTACATGAGAGATTCTTCACATGTGCTTGTTAGACAACTGCTGGTTCGCATGGGATATTCTACAAAGGGAAATCGTATCATCAATCGTATTAGCAGCTTGTTTGGCAACAGTCGAGTGTTGTAAGAGAATCTACAAAAACTGCAATCGACTCAGCGACATGCACGTGCAAAAAGAGCACATAAGATCACACGCACTTGCCAGCTTGCCGACACGTGTCGTGGAAATCGGTAATTACTTCCAAATTCATCTACACTCCAAGTATAACCGATCAACTGCAGATTCTCTCAGGATGGCCGCCTACAGCTCAATTGCATTTTTCCTCACTTTGTTTTCAGGTCTATCGTATGGATTATAGTACAATGAAGCGAGGATGGATCCAATTATTTCAGGAAAGCCGCCGACAGCTCAATTGCATTTTGTAAATTTACCAGACCTGAATTATTGGATCTATTCTTGGATAACCGCTGATCGTTGATTGGACTATTTCATTTCTGTATAAAGCGTTTATAGTATAAAAAAACATAAATCGAATCAAGAAGAATTGATAATAATCAAAAATTTAATACATCAATTTTCATATCGGATATTATTATTGGAAATCGGTGCGATCGATGTTGTCTGAAAATGAGTCGATTGTAAGCAGTAGGAAATCAACTTTCGAACAAAATCTTATGTCACTGTTACGCCTGCTTCGGCTTCGCATGCTGAAGGCGGTCGCGTCATTACGTCCGCCAACAAAACACTCGAGCACGTTATGTAAATCGAATTTAGTCGATTAACACACGCGGTAAACAATTTGCAGTACCGCAAAAAAAAAAAAAAAAAAACTACAAGAGAGAGTACATAATAATTCTGTATCCATAAAATTCATCTCTCATCTATTTCAGACTATTTAGATAAAAAAAATAATTGTGATTTAATAACCTATTTTTTTTTTTTCAATTTTTGCCGAAATGATGCCGAAAAGGATTGAATATAAATCACGCAAATTACTAATTATTGCGAAAAGTATGTGTTGAATATAAATTTAGTGTAATTTGTTTGATTATATTTTACTGCAAGCACGCCACTGATTTTCCCGAATAATAAATTATTCGCGTGATAGATTGGGTTTATTTTATTTTCAATGTGTAAAAATTGCTTGTTAAAAAAATATACACGCCCTAGCGCACAATACAAGTCACTAAATATAATATATTTATAGACAAAATTATTTATAAGCATTTAAAAGAAATCCATCTATCCTTTTTCATCGAAACTATTTTTTATTGATTCTGTATATTTTTTGCAATAGTTAAAACAGAAATTACTACTTGAAACGTATTTAATGTTAAAAAAAAAATAAGTATGTTAAATTTCCAATTGAAGTATTTAGAAAATATTTTTTTTTATCAGTAGCTATTGCTATCATTTTTTTCTCAATTTCCGCCAGTATATTGCATTATCAATTAACGATGCGGGACTAAAGATAAATGGAAATTTAGAAAATATTTATTTTCATACAAATAAACTGCATGGGAAAGCTGCTGCCTTGTATTTGTTTTGGAATATCATATATATTTTATCTACCCCTCAGTCGGCACGAAAGAAGCGGCCAGAGCACACGTGTGTGCTTTAAATAACCCGCATAAAAACTGATTACAATTTTTAAAGCAAATTATATTTTTTAAGCACGCAGTTTTATAAATTCTCTTTAGCATGTGTTTTTGTGACAATACTTTTTATCAATTCAATTAAAACTATCAATTGACTTATTTGAATGGGTCCGCACTTAAATTAGCATACATTGTTTATTGTATTTTATTTTTTTTTCATTTTAAGCACACAAAAACAAACTCGTGGCATGGATGCTTAATTTTTTTTCAAATTCAAATTCTTGACGATGCCGATTCATACGTATCTATTATTTTTTTTTGCATCCTGTAATTCTCTGCCATTAATATTCAAGCTGGAATATTCAGAAGTAAAAAAACACTCGTAAAAATCTTCGCCTACGGACAATTCAAATGACAAACTGGATATTATGAATAAGATTCAATACGATTAGAAGTCTCATTCGCAAGCCTTCGACGTTTCGGTAATGCTGATTTTGGTCTGATTCGGGAAGAGGCACACGTCAGGGAGAGAACGGCGGGGCACTTAAAAAAATATGTTGAAAAATTGTGTTATGTACTCATCTGTTAGGAAATCGATTCACACATTTGTAGTGGGCAATAATTTGGGGCGTTTGGCGTCTTGCTGCATGTCTGAAGATCTCTCGTGGAAGGACGCAGATCAAACACTCGCTCTCCTCACCTATCACGCTCTCACTATAGCCGTTACAGCTTCTCGGTCTATAATCTGTGGCAATAGACCCGAGCCGTAAATACCGTCCAATTATAATAAAATTTAAATTATTTTATATCACATATAGCAGCTGTAATGGCGCCAGCTTTAATGGCAAGTTTAAAATAATTTATTTGATACGCGCATGCAATGTATAGCTTTGTACTTGAAGACGCGATTTTTATATATATATTTTTATATTGCACATCGGATCCTGAACTTTGAGGTATCAAACGAATAATCGGATTTATATAATACCAATGCTGGTTATTTTATTTAATTATTAATATTGTGTTAGATTAAAATTCTACAATGGGCATTCATTACACTATTAAACATAAAACAATTGAAAATCAATATTTTAAATTCCATTGTAATGTTTTGAATAAAATAAAATACTTTGATGATTTTTCCGCATGCTATTTTTTTTTATTTTATTGGTGACCGGTTTCGGCAACCATTCACGTTGGCATTATCAAACCGATTTTATATTTAAAATAAAACAATTCATACTGAAGCCATCTGACTTCGTATATATATATTGTGTATTATGTTTTTTTTTAAATTTTTGAACATGAAAATATCCTTTGGTAGATTTTTGTTTAAAATTTAATTTTGGATATCTTGTTATTTAATTTTTTTTTTAAATAAATATGTTTAAATGTATATTGTTTCATACTCGATACAAATATGCTCGGTCATAATTAATTTGGTAATCAATGGATAAATATAGTTTCTGAGGTGCTGAGTTTTGAACACTGCGTGTATTATTTCCGCGACTTATTACAGTTATTCTGAGAATAAATACTCTTCGATATTCTTTGCACCAATGATGCATCATTTAACATCCATCAAATTATGTAACATTTGGCATGGGCGTACGTGGCTGCAGACGCACTCGCCTGCCCGCGGCTCGACCGGTTCTTGACCTGACCATGACCGCCGGGAGTCATTACTTAACTCCGGCCGCCTCATCTTCTGCATAAGGACCGGCGGCGCGGCGGAAGTGCGCTACGTGCCCGGCATTCGCGATGTGCGCCCAGCGAGTTTTCAGCGGACGAACGGCTTCGGATTATGAAAATACATAATTGTCAATTTTTTCACCCTTTCCACTCCGCTGGCGACAATGTGTCGACATGGTAAATTCCTTTGTAACTCCTTTGTCTCCATAGTGCACCTTTTATTGTTTACCCTATAGAGCAGGTATAAACCATTTTGTCAGTTTTGCAAAGTAATTGCTGCCATTCGGACGTATTCGCATTGTTGAATTTAAAAAAATTAAACAAACAAAATAAAGTCCGGAATTCAAAGGGTCAAATGCCTATCTTTCTCTTTTCTGCCTCTCGTGAACACTTGGTTCAGGTAAAGAGATGATGACATTTATTATGTGTCTTTTCTATAGTAACACCTGAGATTTGGCGTCTCCCACTCATGATGCCTCATTCTCTCCTTTCTACGTCATCTTATAAAGATCATCTCATAATTTTTCAACCTCTGTGATATGTTGATATTCGTATATGCCTCCTCGTCTCTTTTTGTTAACTGGGATTCGATGTCTCCTGCTCGTGGCGTTGTCTGATCTCGCTCTCGAGTCCACTCTAGAATGCACGTTGCATTCAGTGCAAGGCTGTGGAATTAATAGCCGGGTGACCGAAACGAGTTTTCAGGCTGAAAACTGGTCCGTGCGTGTCCCTCGCCAACGCACTTGCCATTTCCTCTGACGCCAGGGGTGCATTCTTAAGGCTCGTTCACACAATGCGAGCAGACAGTCCTGCTGTGTCCACCAACATGTCAGTTGCTGCCTCCACTCGATGCATAGCTCACGCTGATCATCTTGATATCACTCAACTTTGTTAAATTCAATTCATCAAAACATACTATGAAGAGTTATTTATAAAATCTGTTATATTTGATTGTGATATAGACGATGTCGCTTGAAGTAAATAAGAAGTCCATTAAGCTGGGTCGAGCAAGCTCGTTTTGATGTCTCAATATTTACTATCGTGCATCGAGTAATAAATAAAACATTGGCAGTGTTTTAAGACGATGAAGCTTGAAGTTAATAAATAGTTTGTCAGGCTGGGTATAGCAAACTAAGCTCAGTTCTTTACGAACATACGATCAGTTTCTTTCGACATCTTCTATCGAGTGGACATGCGTCGAGTAATACAAAAATCATATACGATGTCGCTTGGCTGAGTCCAACGAACAAAGCTTTATTCTTCCCGAGCATACGATCAGTTCGTTTCGACATCAGCCTGGACTTAAAAAATATTTTTTTTCCAGCCATTTGCATCGGACGCTTGATTTTCGAAACTGAATTTGCATCCAGCCAGCGGAGAAAGTGACCACGCTCTGACGTCACCAGAACTGTTAATTTTTTCGACAAATCTGAATGTTTGGCAGCATTCGCGTGTGAATCGATTACACCAAAAAAAAAAAAACACTGTACACAATAAACGTGTATGAGTAATAAACCACCTTACAGTGGCGATCTATTTCTGAAGTTTACACTATTTTTTTTGAATTTGTGTTAATATGCGCGCTAGTGATTTAATATTCAGAGGATGTTTTTTCGACCTTGCAACACATGCATAAATAAATATAATACCAATGCTACCGTTAGCGGACATTTCAACGCTCGAACGGGACGGAACACGTCGCGTCCATTAGCATACTGGAGCGAGCACTTCTATTATCTGTACCTGTCGCCTTCTTCAAGCCAACTGAACGGTATGCATAGCGAGAGCAAATTAACTCGACCGATACACAAATATCGATACGACGGGAGATGTCGAAACGAACTGATCGTGTGCTCACGAAGAATTGAATTACTTCCTTCAAGCGACATCGTCTATATTTTCCTTATTCCTCGACTCGTGTACGCACATTTGGCACGATATGATATCGAGACATCATCTTAAAAACTTACGTGCTTATATTTTCTTCAAGCGACATCGTCTATATTTTATTTATTATATATATATATAGAGACATCGAAACGAATTGTTTGTATGCACACGAAGAACTGAAATATGTTTGCTTGACCCAATCCAATATACTTCAAGCGACATCGTCTATATTTTATTTACTACTCGACGCATGTCCGGAAATTGAGACACGGAAACAAACTATTTGTATGCTCATGAATAATTGAGATATACTTCAAGTGACTTTGTCTATATTTTATTTATTCAATATTAGATTCGCTTTAGATGAATTATAGTTCGTTATATTGTTTTAATGCCCTTATACAAATCACTGCTTTCTGCTAAGTAAAGCGATTTTTTTACTCGCGCCTTTCTGTAAAATGTAATGACCGCAAAATACGAGATTTTACAGTGTGTGCAATAATTGCTCTCAATTTACTTATTCTGCGTCCATCATCACCTAATGGCAACACCATTCACGAAGGTCTTTCAATTGCGCCGTGTCGCAAGGAGTTACAAGATGCATCCATTGAGGCTTCTAATGCACCTAATGAATCTCCTCACAGTAAAACAATATTATAAAGACAGAATAAAAATAAATAAGCGTGTGCATCATCCGCTGTTCATTTATCCATCACCAGGGTCGGACTTGACATTCCAGCTCGTTGAGAAAAAAATTAACCGGCTTATTGAAGTTCATTTATGGATTAACTTAATTAGTGTTTAAAATAAATTTTTAATGCGAAAACCGCACCGAGAACAAGTTCTCGCTGCACTATAATTTTATTTCTCGTATGTGTATTTTTTTAACCTCCACAAGGTTCGTGTACATTTCTGACCAACGACATTTTTTCAATTCGTTATAACGATAAAGAATTGTCAGTCCAAAAATAAAATTGCTTTATTTCAAATTTGCATCTTTAAGGGGGTTCAAAATATTTTTTATTATATACAGTGCCTCGATGCGGATCTGTCCGTTGCACAAGTTTTTTTTTTTTTTTTTTATATGTTCAGTACTTAGCATTTTCCTGTTGTGTGTACGTACGAGAAGTGACGGCATATGATGGGTAAATAGTTGCAATTCTTTTTATAGGAGATTGTGAAACATTGGCGTTAAAATAGCGCCGCCACTAAAGTGAGAATGTCAAACAGTCCGTCTTTAGTAGAACTGCGGTCAATGGAGTCGAACCAAAACAAAAGTTGTGCTGCCACGCTTTGGCTTACCGGCCACACATTGATATGTTTTATTTGTGATCTTACCACTGCTGGGAAATATTACCAATCGCTTAGGCTTAGACTATTTGCTACCCTTCTTGTGAGGTGTTGAAAACTACTCCTTTGAACGCAAACAGGCCGTTAAGGTCCGCTGGGACTTGAGCCGCGGATTCGTGGTCGGAATGAATGAGTAGCTCTGAACCACGAGGCGGGTAACGTTACCAGCCATATCAGGAAACGCAGAGCTACTTACGAACTGGTCTAAGGCAGATGGGGCAGCTGATGATGCTGCGGAAGGCGGAAGTTCCTGCAGTAGGCCAGCGGAGAGATCAGCGTCCGAGTCCGCCGCGGACGAAGCCGGCGCCGGCGGGACACGCGATCGTAGGGTGACCATTGCTTCAGCAGCAATTTTTATTATGTACTGTATATTTCAGATTGTTCACTAGCTTAGACTTTTCATAGGAATTGCTTCACCCAGATCTGAAACCGGGACTCCATAGAGCTAAATAACAAAACGGTTACTCCAATTACACTGACTAGAGCCGGACTGCAGCTCAAGTGTCATTAAAATGATTTTCAGCAGTTATGGATACAGTACGCTTTATTATATGTCGTGCTGTTTCTCGCATTTATTTTCCATCGTCGATCCGGCTTCTCAGTATCCTGGCATTAAAAATAACGACGCAATTGGCTGCGGGCCGATTAGGAGGACCAGCGCCTTATCTGCAGCCGGACGCGGGGACATTACCTCCGCCTGGTCATCATCTACGGCGGGCCCAAGAGTGCCAAGTGGTGGGTAATTGCTAATCACCCAGTCGTTACTATTGATGGCACGGCGATTCGGCCTCCGGGCCATCTGGCTCAAGGTCGTGCAGTTCCCTGGAGCGGACGTCTCGGAGGAGACGGTCACGCGCCTCTTTTTATGTTAGTGAAAGACGCCAACGGGGAATGTGTCAGACGCCAATTGCTATATACTGTTTTGATATTGTTTCTGCTGAATAAACATCGTCTACGTGCGTAAATTGCACACTTTGTATATGGATTGGATAAAATATTTAATTCAACATATAAATTATGGCCGGCATGCTAGCGTGCTAGCCACTGCACCGCGAGGAGTGCCGCAGCTTCTCGGAAACGGCGAGACTGTGTTCATTTGGAATTGCCCGGTAGTTATGATTAATGACACGCCACGGTTGTTGGAGCCGTAGATAATGTGGCTCAAGGTAAAGGTACTCTTAAAAGAGAGTACAATGTGTTTTTGTCCAAGTGATGTGCCGTGGCTTTTGGGTGCGGCGAGACCTTGTCGCTTTAGGTGCTCATACTCGTACACACTTGTATACAGTGACTTAAATTCTCGCTTAGTTTCTACACTACTGAAATTTGAAATGGATATAATAGCACCAAGCTGCAATAGCTGGGAGTGTAGGTTCAAATCCCACGCACATCTGATTTTTTAATTATATCTCATATAGAAGATGCCTAGGTATTGAGATCCCGTTTCCTTTATCATTATATTATCTCAAATTGTACATCCCTATAATTTCGTTTTAACGCCTGGTCACTGCAGTTTGATAAAATCCAGTAGATCGAATTCCTCGCAGCCAGCGATTCGTGCAGCAGTCGCCACATCAAGATGCAGTTTGATGAGGATCTGCAGCCATCGTCAGACACGCGGTGCATCACACTGCACGCACAGGAACTGGTGCCATGCCACTTCTTCAGGCCTTGAAGTCGCACTGATCTCAACCCCCTTTCAGCACCTTTATATTTATTATTTTTTGACGGCCCTGACATTTGTATGGTTGGATGGTCATCGACCTTCTCTGAAGAGAGGCACTCGGAGAAGAAGAATAGTCTATAAAGAAAGCCTTAATGCACGACAATCATAATATCTCTTTTATATGTATTAGTATGTCGCTCGATCTGCGATTCAAAGACTATATGAATCGATTGTTATCGATCTATAAATAATTAATTTCTAGGGCAGAGTGCCCATGGGAATTTATGGGGAAAATACGTGAGTCCCTTGACACGTAAGGTTGCGTAAAGTTGTGTTGTCACAGTGCCAATGATTTCACTGCATTCGTGTCGACTTTTACCCCATTCTCGCCGCAGATCAGGCATGTCCAGTGTTGCAAGTATGGATGCAATTGTATGCACATTCGTTTTTTTTTTTCCCCACCGTGATGTGAATCCATAATGACGCGTTTGCAACGTCTCACGGTTATCCCCGATTTTAATAATTTAAACGCTTTTACCGAGAGGTGATTTTTTTTTTATAAGGTTTTTATACGATGCAGATTTTTTTCTTTCGAGTTACAGGTCTGTGCGATGATTTGAATCTTTGAATTATGAAAACTGAAAAGTGTAGGCACTTAATACGCAAGTCATTGTGATAAGATTTTGAGATGCGATGGATAAATGCGTCGTATTTCATTATACATTTTTTCTCAATAATAAATTAAAAAATAATTGGTAATACGTAATATTGTGGAGAAATACTGTGGAGCTGAAATATATATGTACATATATGACTTCATCTAATTTATCATCTTGTAATAATTAGGTATGTTTAAAATGATAGGGTTAGTATTGCTTGACGTATGAAGGAATTCATGAGATTCAGTGAGGTCTTGGAGTGTCCCTGATGCAATGCCGATCCGTGGTTTCTGAAAGCGAGGCTTGAATTTTAAATTTCAGCTGAACTGAAAACGCCAGCTCGGCAATTCTTACAGCGTCCTCTCCGAAAGCCTTGCGTCACGAGGCGCCGTGACGGGCATATGGACTTGTTTTTGACGTATCAACTATCAGGAACTCGTATGATAGAAGGTCGCAGTATAAACACACATATATACTAGGTGCGCAACTATGTTTTTAGGTCTCACACATAGATGGCGCTAACGACACATGTAGTCATAATTTGTGCCAAAAAAGCAGCATTTGCGGGAGGCTTTGCTTTTCAGCTTTAACATGTAAAAAAAATGCTGCTGAAGCACGTTGTCTGCTTGGCAAGCATGCACCATCGAAAGCTACCCGTGACAATTGGTTTGAACGCATCAGAAGTGGCGATTTCGACACTGAGGACAAAGAGAGCTCCGGAAGACCGAAAATAACTGACGACGACAATCTGCAAGTGTTATTGAATGATGAACATCAACTTGCTAAGCATGACTCGCCAAGGTATTTCTAAGGGAAAGGAAAAAATCTAAGGGAAGGAAAATGGGTGCCGCGTGAGTTGACCGAGAGACACATGGAAAATCGAAGAACCACTTCCGAAATTGATTTAAAACACCTGAAAATTAAGTTGCGCACGTAATATATATTTGTATTCATATGCTTATGCAGTATATGTATATAAATAATAATTATTCGTATCTTTTTTAAAATCAATCTGAAATTGTTGATTTGTTGTTTATCTTATGTTATAATAGTACTTATGGGATAGTTAAAATCTTTGCGTTCGTAACGTTCAAGGTCCATTTTTTGCCAATGCTCAATCTTCGAGCAGCAAACAAACCTATTTATCAATTTTATTGTTCGTGGTATAACGAACATTTCAATCTCAGTATGACGATTTGTAAAAATGGCTGCCCGAGCTGTCGTGTCTGGAAATAAATCCACGAAAGTGAAACATGCACAGTATTTGCTGAAAAACGTATTCACTCTTGATGACGTCATACGCAGAGGTCATGAAACGCAATTCCTCGAAATCGAAAAACATGTGCAACCTTTTTGAAAACACGTATTTACCCTTTATGACGTCATACCTCATCTATAAGAGGTTAATGACGTGTTGGGTTGTAAGGCATTCATGGTATTTTCTTCTTCTTCTTCAACTTTTGTTGAAGATGTCTCTCGTCCAATTTCATTGATCTTTGATACTTTATCTGAATGATTAATAAAACGATATAATTTTATACTTTTAAGTACTCAATTATTCTACTATCTGGTGCCGATATATTTCGATATTTTTTGTTCATGTAATTGTTGAGAACATACCCATACATATTTCTAAATTTATCTGGAATAATCTAAAATTATAAACCTCAAATACATTATTCGTATCTGATTTTTACCGTCCATTAAACTATACAATAATAATGAAACAATTTGTTAATTTTTATTTCCGCTTTCGATGCAATTATACATTATTCTGAACACCACCCACTGTGCGCCTATCCAAAATGATTATTTTAAAATGTTTTCATAGTTAATTTGAATTAATAAAAAATTCCAGATATCAGTTGATGAGCAATGCTTATTGAACGTTACAATTTGTTTTTTATTCCTTCTCGGTATAATTAAATATGTAAGCAGTCATTTTTTTGTCCAATTAATTTCGAATACCACCCACCGTGCACCGCGTCTCAATTGAGAATTTGAGACGTCTTAAGTTTATATGGAATGATCTAGAATTCTAGATCTCGGCGTGTTCGCCATCACTGATTTTCCACAGTCGATCTAACTGGGTTAAAACTAAACACCGGCCTATCATGATTCTCTACAGCCCGAAAGTAAAGTAATTTTGTAAATATATAATTTCATACGAGTTAAAAATAATCTTCGGGCGTAATGGCTCTTTTTCCATTTCGTAAAAGCGAATAAATACCGATTCTCTGCTCTCCATTGATTACTGTGCTTGAATATAAAATAATAATTATGTAATTATAACTCGTTAAATTGAATTGAAGTCTTGATTTATACACACAGCCTGCAACCAATTTGCAAATATACAATACTTCTTATTATTTTGATATTTGTACGTACTCTTCACACGATAAACCCACCCTGTTATGAAAATATTACTGAGCTAGGTAGATCAGAGAAAAAAAAAAAAAAAACAACTTATCAACAGTGATTTTTTCGTCTTGGCTTGCTTTTTTTTACACGTGTTATTTTTAATATTTTTCTCTTTTTTAAATATATATTTTTTCTTTTGTTGCAGGTGAGTTACCATTCATCATTATTGCACAATGACTAGAATCTGAAAGGCATTTTTTTAATATATAAAAATAGATTTCTAAAAAACTTGTTTATCCGAAAATTAAAAAGAACAGACAATTTTTTGCCCATATATACGCTACAATTTTGCGATTTTAAAAACATGTCGAAAAAACAACCACATTTATGAATTTATATATATAAAAAATACAATTGATTATTATTATTATTATTATTTTTTTAATGTCTTTCTAATGTATACTATATAAATAACATGTTATCACGAAGTATACAGTTAACCTTTATAAATTTATATTCTTTGAGTGCTTCGATAAGTGTTTTATTGGTTCAACGCAACAATGTCTTGTAAGCATGTATTTCAGAAAAATTTATGCGTTGTCTTTGAAGCCATTATATACCCATTCACACCCTATAAAATATACCATCAAACAAGCGTTATAGAAATAACTGTTGGTCCAACAATACCCTGGTTTTCAGGGCCCCCTAACCCCAGAGAGTTAAAGACTTATGATGTATATATATATATATATATATATATATATATATATATATATATATATATATATATATATTTTTTTTTTTTTTTTTTTTTTTTTTTTTGTGACAACCCTTTGCATATCTCTAGTTGATAGACTGCAACCCTTAAATCATAGGTCCCCAAACTTTTTTGTCCCGTAGACCCCTTACCGAGTTTTCCCGTTATTCGTAGACCCCTAGCTTATATTGATTTTTTACAAATTCATCAACTTTAAACATATTTTTGACATCTGATATAGAACAATTCAATTTCATAGGGTTTACTGTACAGTGGATTTAAAAATAAAAAACTTAAAATACATGTAAAGTTTAATATACCTTTATTAATTAAAAACACCAATACTTTTGATGGGAGGGATGGGTCTGATGCATATCAGTCAGATTCACATTTAAATCTCCTCGTCCAGTGATTTCCAATCTATATTTTTTTTAAGAAGATTGACGATGACAACCGCACTAAGACCCTTTTTCACGTGGTGTGAACATGGAAAAGTATCAAAAACCTTCTTGCGATAGTCCATAATGCAGGATAAATAGCATTATTATGAAAGTACATAGGTACATTTACGAAATGCCTAAATTTTGGTGATGACCTGCATAAATGAGATCCACTCTTGTAGACCGTCATTTGCAGTTTATCCATCCCCAATTTAATCTTTCGCTGTCGTCGACCCCTTGCAGGGGGGAATCGACCGCTGGGGGTCGAAATCGACCACTTTGGGAACCTGTGCCTTAAATAAATGTTCATCGATATGTTCAGATCGTACACTTTAATCAGGATGAAAGTGCAGAAGGTGAGGTCGTGCTCGTCTCGACCCACTTGCGGCGGTAATTTTTCACATTAGTCAAATGCGAGCCGAAGGAATCGCCAAATCAACGGCGTGCCAAGAACTGCTGGCATTAATTTTTAGCGAAATGTTTCCCAAGTCAGTTTGTGCGATAAACAATTTCGGTACATCTTGCGGAACACTCGATTGATTTATTTTAATTGCATTCGATTTATTTTTACTTTCTCAGTTGTATACAATGGCGCCATGGGAACGCTGCATGAAATTTATTTATTTTACATTTATGAATTATTGCTATCCCAGATGCAAACACTGCTCATTTTGGGGGTAAAAATTATACAATATACAAAGAGAATAACATTTCCTGTGTTATATAATTATTAATTTAAAAAAAAAAAAAAAAAAACAAGATATGAAAACCTGGCATGTGTGCTTTACCAAGAAAATTGTACCGATATTTTTAGGGTCACTTCTAGGGCTGTTATTCCCGTAGTACCTGGCTCACAGTCACACGGTGTGAGCTGTTTGATCAATCTTCTCGCTTACTAATAAATTTACTAAATTCAAGCATCGGTTCCAGCTATGTGAAATACCATTTCAGATAAACTTTGCCCCCATGAAAAGTGTGCTTTACCAATTAATTTCGATAGAACAATTGTGATACAAAATGTTTTTAGGCATTATTCCTGCAGTACCTGGTTCACAGTCGCACAGTGTGCGCTATTTGATCAATCTCATTCACATTGACAAAAGTGGTAGCGCATCTTGTTCGAATCGTTTAATGGAAATCCGCTCCACAGACGAGCACTCTGATGCATTATTCTTGTAGCATTATTCACGTAGTACCTGGTTCACAGTCACACAGTGTGCCCTGTTCGATCAATATCGCCGGCTTGGTGTAGCATAGAGCCTTGGCGAGCCTGTGCAGCGGTAATGACTACAACCAGATTTACGGCTGTGGTGATCGCCAATAGAGAAAGTGTGAGAGGAATAGAAAGCCCCGTCGGTCTTATTACGACACTAGACTGCTCTTGTGCGATGCACTTCTGTTGCAAGCCTCGAAATGCACTCGGCATGTGAGGAGTTAGGTGCACTGCTGATACGTCAAGCCGTCTACACACGCTGCGGCACGACCGACAACCGAAAACCGAATCGTAACTCGCCAATAGCATTCTCGTTTGCGTTGTCAAACAAGGCTCTAAACATAAAAATTAAGGGACGCCATTGGATAATTGCAAAGAGTTTTTTTTTTTAAATCGTTTCACTGCATAACAATCACGGCATATATGCGTATATGAATCACCCTGTATATTTTAACGACGGGAATATACATGCGCTTGAATCACACCGCAAAGCGATGCACAGAATTGTTTTCTTGCTTTTACAGGCAGCGGGTAAACAAATGCGCTTGAATCAGTTTTTAGACAGACGGTAGGTAGATGTACATGAATCACCAGTATAGCGATTTCAGGAATTTTCACGATATATTAATATTACTGACTCAATGTATAGAAATTTAAGGAATTTTCTTGTTTTACTAGAGGTGGAGTGAACTTTTTTTTTTTAAACAGTGACATGTATGTCATGCAATGCAGCTTTGGTTACTTTTACAATTCGTTGGAGAACTTAAATCAATGTGAATCACACTGTATATTGAGTATAGCGGGTATTCAAAATTATTAAACATTTTCGGGAGTTTTTTTTGTTGTTGTCAAATAGGCGTAATACTGTGAAGCGATTTTTAGGACTTTTAGAACTTGCTAGAACTACATATAGAGTAAGGCTATTTTAACGTCTAACATGAGTCACCTGTATAATTTAAAAAAAAATGTTTGACTGGGGGCGAAGGCTAATAAACGTACACAACTCTGGTTGTATAGTGACTTTTACGATCTCGCAAATGCGCTTGAGCGATATATAGAGCGGTTCTATTTTTACGTACGTTAGTGAATCACCCTGTAGAGGACCGCTAGATTTCCCCCCGTTTCATCAAACTGAGAGCTCGAACGATTGGTTCTAGTCATTTTCACGTTTTATTGGTGTACCCAAAATTACTCGAATCACCTGTATAGTGTCTCTTCCCGTTTGATTAGACGAAAGGCTCGTAATTGTAGCGATTGTGGAGTGATTTTTCGTTATTTTCACGTTTCGTTGGGGCAACACAAATCAACGTGAATCGCCCAGTATAGCGACGCTAGGAATTTTCCCGTTTGATTAGACGGCGGGCCCGCAAAGGTCAGCTATTACGTCGGACGCTGCAGGTTTCGTCATCTCGTGCTGGTAATCGCCGAGCGGTGCACGCGCCCATGGGGCCCCCATGGCCTGTCGACACGACCACCATGTGATTGTCTTAAGAAAACCCATAGAAAAAATAAGCATCGGACGGAAGAGATTAACATGGACGCGGAATTTTCGCCAGCCGAACAGTATGACTGGCTCAGGACAAGCGCATCTTCGGTGAAACGGAGGACCTCCTCTGAGGAGAGGCACTTGGAGAAGAAAAAAACATAAACTTGCTTATTCTTACAAACGATATAGTTTTTATGTCTAGGGATTTCGCTTCTGCGTACTTTTTTTTTAAAACCTACGCGCGTATCAAATTCTGACACGTTGGCTCAACAATAAATGAATATTAGTTGAATATAAATAAATTTTGAACAGTTTATTATAAATAAGATCGTATAAGCGTTTCTTATTCTTAGAGAATTCATTGTTAACAGTCTGAAAAAGTAAATAAAGAAGGAAAAAATGATAGCAAGCAGATAAATAAAAATACTAACAATTTATACAATATAAAATATTATTCTAGACGCATTTTTTGGAATGTAGTAAGAAAAATGCCTTAGTTCACAGAAACTGTAAAAAATAATTATAATACAAAATAACATATTAAAAAAAAGTAAAATTATACTACGATATTGTCAGAGAAAGCGGTAAAAAATCTTATTTATAATTTATATCGCAGCGTTTTTATTTATAATATATAAGAACTTGATTGTTAAATAAATGAATAAATTTACGATACTATTTAGAAAATGCTAGCAATAATGTGCACTATCGAAAAAGCAACGAATATATATATATATTTATTTTTTTATAGTATTTTCTGGTTGATATAATTTATTGTATGTGATGTAAGCTCTGCTGTGCGTGTGGGAGCACCTTTACAATAATCAATTTCTTCGAAGTTTTTATTGCACGTATATAAAATCCACGTGTTTGGATGAGTTTTTTTACTGTAAATTATCTATGATTTACGGCTTCCACGATGATCACGGCCGTAAATATTTTTTTTACAGCTCGAAATGTTCGTGACAGTGATTTTTGTAATGCAATATGAATAGGAATATGAGGGAACTGAATGTCGATGATAAAACTGCTTGCTGCTCGTAAGCTGCTACTTATTCTTATTGACTGCTGAATCAGCAAGTAACTGAAAAATAGTTTTAATATATATTGGAATTTTTAGCTGTTCTATAGTAAGGTATGCTTATGTGAATCGATTAAAACTGTTGTAAGTTTTCTTTTTGATTTATTTTAATATTATAATATATAATCAATTTATTTGACATATATTATAAAAAATATTTTTATTCGGGTTGTCCACAGCCTTATATTAACTGTATAAGTATAGTATAACAATAAAAAATATATATATATGGGAATTCATGAGACATCCGCCTTTTATAGAAATCGTAAGTTCCTCAAATGCTATTTTTTCTTATATTTTATAATAAATTGTTTTTAAAAAAATATATATTCTTGCATCACAATCTTCACGACAATAATTTTTATAATCGTAATATTTAAAGTTTTTACACACATATCTCTACGGCGATTAGGCACGAATTGCATATTTTTCCTAATACTGAGTAATGATCTGCGCGTAAGTGTTTACGGAAAAAAGCGTGTATTTTTTACAGGCGTTACTAAATAATAGCGTAGTCATTACAGCCGGCATACCTAACGGTGGTTTAATGGTAAATGACATGGAATTATCTCCAATTACTTGCAGCCGTACGATCCCGTGACATGTTGGGTTCGCGGGAAGCGCAAGTGTTGCCAATTAGCGGGGCTCTACCTGCTTACCAGGTGATTCAATATCAAGAACAGGGCGTGGCTTACTATTTTTACCTGTAAAATAGGTGTTTATATCTTCCTCAGGTGTCTCTCCTCAGAGGAGGTTGGTGTCCATCTCATGTGTATAGTTTTATGTTCGAAGGAAAGGTCTGCGTATTGGTCCCTATCTAACTTCTGCAAGGTCTTCGGAACACATTATTCCAAGTTCACTACTCCATTAACGATCCTTTGCATACGATCAGGGCACATAATTGCACGCCCTTGTATCAACAGTAGTCACCAATTATATCGTATGATTGGAAACTCGCTGGAGATTCAGTAAATTCAGTCTCGGTTCTTCTGTATAGAGTTGTGGCTTGGACCCTTAAGAGGCGAAATATCAATGTGTTCGGAATGCGGCTTTATTGGAGAATCACACAATACCATGGATTTACCATATCATAAATGAATGATTTTATGTTGGCCATATTTAAAGAATACCAATGCAGCAGATTGTCTAGGAATATAACCGAACTGATAAGACTGGTCCAGAATGGAGATAAGCTCGGTTAAATGGTAACGGTGAGAAGAGTCACCCGAAGAAGAATAATATTTTTGAGTAATCGTTGATTCTCTGACATCGTTTATTTTTTACAATGATTCTTCTATGACAATTGGTTACTTCCCACGCTGCTGATTCTTGCAGTCCTCACACGCGAGAGTGACTCAAGTGGACATGACGCCACCCGCGAACACTCTACTGCCGACCGCCACAATATTCAACGGCAGACCAGTTTCAATATTCACATATCTAAAACACATCACAATCTATATTTAGCAATTAGCAGTTTTCGGCTCAACTAATCGTAAATAAATCAATACCAGCCTTTTTAAAAATACTTGTACGATGAGTTTTTGGTAGCCGATGTTGTTCGATGATATAGCCTTTGTGTGTTGAACTGCTTGATGTTTACTATGCTTCAAGGCTTTTAAGGGTAAAAATCCTTGAAGATGGTCCCAGCACGGAGAGCGAAACGTCAGAGGACAGTACACATCCAAGATGTGATTTTTATCACTGTGTTCATTGCATGGATTGAATAAATAATAACAGCGAATCACTCGATATATCTATTTATAATGATATTAAATTAGTATTTTTTTTTTATCGCTGAATTAAAAAAAAATTCCCACGATTATACACGAATCGAAATTATTATTGTGTGACCTTTTGTGCATTGGCAAAATGTAGGATAAATTTACCAGACAAATCGGTACAAAAGCAAACAAATTTTGGATACATTATTATAATAAAATCACGCCATCAAAGTGTATTGTGCAACAATATTGATAAGGGCAATTTACGTTACAAACTGCCACAGATTTGCAATAAACTCGTTGGCCATAATGGCCGCGTCATCCTGCCAGTGTAATGCGGCCATTAGGTCCGCGTCGTGACGTCACTCCAGGTGTTATCGTCTCCAAAACCACTCTACTCTATACGGGCATCTTCCGGGCCAGCCTTCCAGCCACTGGCGTGAATTCTGCATCCATGCTGATTTCCTCCGTTTTATTTTGATTTTCCGTCGGAACAATCATGAGGTCGCAAAAAAGAGGTTGCCGAGGCCCCCTTGTTTGTCAATTGCGTGACGTCATCGCCAGGTGTTTACGTATACTTTATCACGCGTCACGTCGTACGTACTTATTAAATTCTACGAACGAGACCTGAACCGAGAAAACCTGTCGTTTCTCATACGAATTCTGAGGGGTGCAAATAAGGGTGATATCAGCCCCCCCGTTTTGATGTTATATCCTGTCATTACTTCAAACGAATTTTGAAGGGTGATAATAAGGATAATATCATGTCATCGCTAATGTGTAAATGCGTATGTCCTATTTTCAAGTTATTCCCTGTCTAAAGTGATTTTTGAGGGGTTTAAATAGGGATTTTACTCATCTCTTATACGTATTCTGAGGGGTGCATGTAAGGATAATAGTCATGTCCTGTTTTAAAGTGATGCCTTCATGTGAATTATTACCTATTTTAAAGATATACTTTTACATCTGTTATACCATCTGATACATATTTTGAAGGGTGCATATAGTAATAATAACCATGGCCTATTTTCTAGATAAACCCTGTCACCTTCATTACTAGCTCTAAATGGTTTATGTCCTCAAACTATTTACACGTTATACTCATTAAGAATTCTGATATTATCATTATAAAAAAGCAATACACGTGCCGAGTTACTGCAATGAGTGCATCTTTTAAAGAGAAAATAACATATTCATTATATTTACCCTTACGCTGCCTTTTGAATTTGTATATAATTTATTATCTTATTGACGGACGCGAAGTGTTAATTACCTCGTCTGCCCATTCAAGTTCTCTCCTCCGGCTTGATTCATTCTACCTGTTGATTGCCGAACAGGTAACCGGTCTTGGGCCAATTTTCAGGTTCGTCTTCGATTTCGAATTCGGTACTGCAAAGGACCGCACTGGATTCCGACACTGATCATAAGCCGAATAGCTAGATTATTACACACGTGATATTGGAGTGAGTCGCCGCACGGATTAAGTAAATTAGGTTCGTATCTGTCATATGTACATCTCCGTTATCAGTTTCGACTTTACGTTATTTATCTGAGATTTTTGAGAGGTATCTGAGACGTATAGAGGTTTTCGGTTTTTTTTTTTTTTTGGACAGTGAAACTTTTTACGATTTTATGATTTCTGCTAGTGAAGAGGCAGGTAAGCAAGCATTCGTTTTATTTTATTATTAATTTTTTTTTCTACCCCCAAGGCGGCCCTGACCCGCGACCGTTACGGCCGGAGAGCATCCCCTCTGGGTCAAGCATCCGAATGGAGCAGCCTCTCGTCTTCGCATTCGCCATATTAATTATTATTCATACAATCTGGTTCTGTGCTCTCGATGCCGCCGACACGAAATGGAGCGGCCCGCCGCGTTCCAAAACAATAACTCGATTACACACAAATAGGAAACGCATAAAAAGCGTAATAAACCGTTAAGCTGAGTGGTTTTTTATTAAGAATTAATGGAGCGACGGCTGGTTTTTTTTTCTTCTTCCAAGTCTTCTCGGAACGTCCTCCGTGATACGCAACATTAAAAATTTGACGTATCTTTCTACCAGAGATATTGAAATAGGGTTCCCATACGATATCGTAACCTGCGGACATTTTATAATTTAATATAAAAAATATCAATACTGAATTTTAAAATAAAATTAAGCAATGATAATTATTAAGCGGGTAACCAAATTGACTAAACTGATGTGCGTAAATCTGCGCGTGTGAAATCTAGTCTATACACTCAGTTTTGATTTGCATGTAGTCAAATAAATCGCTTCCTATAAAACGTTGAACCACTTTGCGGATTACTTGGCATCACAACAACACCACTTTGTCCTAAAAATTGTCCAATAATTGGAGGATTATCATTCTCTGACCACTCCCCTTCTTCATTGTCACTTTGTTCAGAATCACTTGACAGTATTGGTAGAAGTAACGTTGACGAGTCCTAAACAAACATTAAAAGCTGTATAAATAATAAAATGACGCTTTTAGAGTAAACACATTCAAAAACGTATCAATACGCGCCCCGCCTTCGGACAGCAGTCCGCGAAACGGGCACTAGTACCCGCCCCGCCTTTTGTGTCAATGTCAATCACCTACTGATTGAGCAGGGGAGGTTTGATGTTTTCGACTTAAATTGACTTGGTTTCATTGGTTTCCTCTGCCATGGTGAGACCAGGGTGTGGTGACCCTCAATCCGGTCCGGCATGTGACTCGGCGCCGTGTTATGCGTATTATTAATGCGCTGATGATGCAGCTCCTGAATAATTTCCAGGACGAACAGAAATAGAAGCGAGGAATGAGCGCTGAGGCGCCCGGACTTCGGGGACTTATTTATTTAAATCTCTGAAGATGGTACAGGAGGAGGGTAAATCTCAAAAATCTAAATCAACGCAGGTGGAAAATGCTGGTTTATTAAATATCTATTCATATTAATTTACAAAAACGTGTTTTATATCTGTAATTTGAGATTTTTGGGTCAACGCTCCATGTGGCGTTTTTTTTTTTGCTGCCGAATTTGATAATTTATTTTTATCACACGTTTATTAAATGAGTCCCCGTGTTTTTATGCTTATGGTAATAACTCACTCAAGAAACTAAAAAAAATATCCCGCCAAGGTCGCAGTGACCGATTGATAATTCCTGTCGCTTCCTTTTATATATATTTTACAAGAAATCACCAACATTTGTCGGTTTTTTAACTATCGGATAATCGAGCGATCAATGACTCTATTAAAAATGTCATAATATTTAATTTTGCAGTATTTATGCAAAAAACTAGATTTTATAATTATCCTGTTTATTAAAAACTCCCCAGGTAATATCAGTGGCTCTCAAAGAGTAAAATGCCGCATCTCATCAAATATATCTCGTAATTGGTTATATTAAAAATTCTCCTGTAGGGAGTATCAAAATTCACACTTGCGGCCTCATACAAGAACTGGTTGTATAAAGCAGACGACTGGAGGTGATGTGAGCATTAAAATTGTGTAAACGGATCCTCGTTTCCACTCGTCTCAAAACACCGGTCTAAATCACACGATGGACAAATATTTCCATGGCAGCCACGCTATTATTTATCTCACCCGTTCTGTTATATAATTAAAATTGTATTATTTGTTTAATAAAGAGCTATTATTTAATGAATTACAATTATTTCATTTTCAACAGCAGATTCCCTCACTAAAACATCTCTTTGGGGCCATAAATTTAACAGCCATCGCGTACGTACAAAGCATTGCATTGAGAAAAATATTAGGCATTCTTCATTGTTCCAATACTTTCTAGAAACATCACTAAACTGTTCCGTAAAAAAAAAAGCGGTTTTCGCAACAGGTGACGCGGAACTGATGGCCAATAAAGCATTCTTCGATAGCGATCTCCCTTTGGCAACGTTTCCCAAAAACTCGGCCGAATTCTTCTCTCTGTGTTACATGTTTTTTTTTTTTTTTTTCTTTCCGTAACTTCCGGCGAGTTTTTTTCAGGCGAGAGAGCCCGCAGATACTAATGCGATCGATTTTCTAGAACAATGGCCGTTATGCCTTCCTAAAAACCGTGAGATTAGCGCGTTTTTATTTTTTTTACGATTTCACTACATATCAAGAAGTACGAGAATATTATCGGGAAATTATTTATTTCAGACCGCTCTTGAAATTCAATAAATAATGGAAAACACTTGCTGCAGAATACTTGCGTTGTTTTTGTTTTTAAAGGGAATCTCTCGAATTTTTTTTTTGACAATTTTAGAAAATATTTTGCGATAAATCTACTGCACCAATAAAAAAAAATTAAATACAAAAAGTTTTTACATTCTTTCTTCTACGCATATGATTTTTTTATTTCTTATAAATTAACTTTTACTATGAGTAATATGTGTTTTCCCGAGTGAAGTTTAGGCATTTTAGAGATTATAAACACTGAAGAATATAGTACCCTAAACATTTAGGTGTAATTTTTTTTTATACTAAACCTATCGTATAGGATTAGTAAAATAGATAAATATATATTTTTTAATATTTTGAAGTTGTGCTTGAAAGTAAAAAATACATGCAAACTGGCTGTAGAGACTACGCGAGGTATCGCATATATGATATATCGTCATGGATCGTGGGCGTGTGCGGCTGTGCCGTTTCGGGGTCTCCGACGGTGCGGCAAAATGGAGGCGGGCAGGTCAAGTCGGCCATTGGATCCGGACAGTTAACCGACTGCGAAGGTCACCGTGTCGACGCGGAGCCTAACGAGACAACTCAATAAGCGGGGAATTCCCGGAATCACTTCATTCATCGCCACGCACTGACCATGCAGAGCTAAATCTGTCCACAAATTGACAAAAAATGTGCTGATTGAGTGAGAGGGTCTTGCACGGAATGCGCAAAGAAAGAGAACTCCTGATGATGGTGAAGAAGCGGAAGGTTTCCTATTTTAGCATCCTCCAGGCAAAATGGGGCATCGGAAAAAAGGAAGTTTACGTGGATGCGGAATTTACGCCAGTGGCCGCTCCTGGTCCAGGATAAAAAAAAATGTTCGATGAAATGGTCACCAGCCTCCCATGAGGAGAGGCATCAGAAGAAGAAGATTACAAATAAATATAAATAAGATTGCATTAGTGTCAAATGTCTTTTGCATAGTAGTAAATTCTTTAAACAGACATTAAGGTGTACGAGGGCGTAGCATTCCGCGGATCTGCAATTAGAGGTTCTTCTATCAATAAAATATAAATAAAATCAATTAAGACAGCTACAATGCAAAGAATTGGAATTTATAAAATACCATGGGTTTATAGGAATATATAAAATACCATGGATTGACCGCATCACAAATGAGAGAGTCTTGCACAGAGTGCGTAAAAAATGAGAACTGACGATGGTAAAAAAAGATTAAGGTCTCTTATATTGACCACATTTTTCGAAACAGTAAATATAGTATACTGCTGATTGTCCAGGGGGCATTGGAAGGAGGAAACGTACGTGGATGCGGAATTTACGCCAGCGGCTGAAAGTCGGGAGTGCGGCCGAATTAGTGAGACTGAAATGGCCCTACGAGGAGAGGCACCGGAAGAAGAAGACCATCAGCTGTTTGTGGAGTGGTTCTCTTTTGCAGTCAATCTAATATTGAGTGATTCTCATGGCGGGTGCAGCCGCGATGGCATTCTTCTGCCGATGGTGGTTTTGTAATCAATCTAATATTTCAACACTCCAGTGACTGCGCGATGCTTCAGTGGCGTTTCGTAATAGATTAAAATACGTGTATGTTTATAACGAATTTTGTGGGGCCGTAAAATAAAACCTACAGGAAAAATATATTTAAATCTGTTAAATTAAATCACGCTTCATCCTATTGGATTTTTTTTTTTACAACGTCGTTGTATTTTAGTGTGATTTTTCAATTCTTGAAAATTCCCTCGGCACCGTCACCGAGTCGTCAGAAATTTTGACACTCCAGAATGCAACTATCTTTTAATGCTGACGAAGGGACGTGATAAAATTTCCTGAAAATACATTTTTGAGTAAATAGTTGCTTACGTTGTTTTGTGCAAACATTGCATGCATGCATATGTGTTATTCTTTGTTGAGAATAGGACATTTTCAACATCTGGTAACATCTGTGAAATTATCAGACAAACAAATGACGCTACAACAAATCGAATATAGATTCAGATGTTGTGTTTTGTGGACTCTTAATAATTGGAATTAATTAAAATACAGTATCGCGAGGTTATTGGAATAACGTTTTAGACATTTGAGTAATTGAACCTTTCGTCGGTATTAATATATTTTGGTTCTTCTCTTGCGACATGTAGATTATTTCGCCAATAATAATAAAGTACATGTATAAATATTTTTTTGAAAAATGTTTTAATAAATTTTTTACAGTATCAGTTTTATAGTAAAATAAAGATTTTTTTGTTGATTAAAATGAAAAATATATATTTTTTTAAATATTTAATTTTTTTTTTACTAAATCACGCACGCCACTGCGTTATTTTATGTTAGATACGTTAATCTTCATATCCATCCACGTGTGCACGCACATCAGAGGTATGTCATAACATCTCTCTGGATTACCTTTTTACGGCTTCGAATCAGAGAGAGAGATAAAAATGATTTCATATCCAAAATGAATGGCGTTTTCCAGCTCCGCCGGTGTTGCCAGCTGAATAGTTATCAATTTAACTTTTATTGGATCGCCTTCCGCGTGTGCGAGCGATCTATGGCAACATTACTATTTATTAGGTTGCTTAATATATTTTTAATTTATATTTTAATTGCTGTTTGGCAGTTTGTAACGTGAACTTGGATTCAATGGAGATTTTTTATTTTATTTTACAGATGCCTCGTTTAAAATCGTATTACGCACAAATGTTTTGATGTTAATCATATTAAAAAAAATATATGCACGTTCTTGGTATTGGTTTTTAAGGTTGTATTGTTTTTTCAATCAAAGTGATTTCTACGTACTTATTGAATTTCATGGGGATTTTTCTCGAATGCACGGATGATTACCGTGGATGTATATTTAATATTTAATAATTGGTAAAAACGTTTTAAGTAATCATTTTTGTTACTTTTGTGTATGCATGTATGCAACTTTCATATATTCAATACAAGCATAGCAATGATTTAAACGGATTTGAATAATAATTAAATTGTCAACCAAAAGCGGCTGTAGAGCCGAGCCCACACCAGACCAACAAGACTGCTCGGAGCTGTTTGAAACACACTGTATAACAAAACTGACTTATTATAAATGAACGTCTTTTTCTTTTCTACTGACTTTTTAGTCAGCTCTCTTATAGAATATATGTCCATCCTGGGCCAATCTTCCCGGACTTCCAACCTACCTAAACTTGTTTGGTGTCCATCCCCCGTCTGCCACAAAAAAAGGACCGTTTTACCTGGCGAAATCGTGTCATTTAATTAATTTAATTGTCACTTTATTTTTCTATATCGAAAGTTGATTTTTTTACAGAGTATCAAAAAACTATAAATTATATTTACCTATTTTTTATTATTGAATTAACGTCCATTTTTAGGGTAAAATAAAATCTTGAAGCTGTTGAAAAATTGGATAAAATGACGACTTTTAAAAACCAAAGTTTGTTAACAATTTTTTTTTTTTTTAAATTTTTTAAATAATATATCGCACAGGGTTTATATTTTATATTTTAATTCCAATTGAAAAAAAGACTTTTAAATGTTTAGGACACCTAGAACAGGGACATGACGAATTTCCAAATTCCTACACTTCAATCGGAAAAACACATATTTATCATATTAAAAGTAAATTTACAAGAAGTGAAAAAATATTCTGTTCGGAAGAAGGGATGTATCTAGCTTTTTGCATTTAGATTTTTTTTGATTGGTGCAGTCGATTTTTCGCAAAACGGACCAGAAAATGATCAAAAAAACTCGAGTATGGGACTTAGACCCTTAACTTTCTTCTTCCAATGCCTGTTTTTCCTTGGAGTTTCCCTGGAGTTTTCCTGGACAATCAGCTGCATCGGTGTTAGCATGATAGCACCCTGCGATCAGCACGGAGCTGTTTGTTTGCTTGCGAGTGATTTACGATCGCGTAATCGTCCGTGGGTTTCCGAACCGTCGGTTAATTTACAACTTGACGAGTAACTGCTCCGCATTTGAGAGTGCGTGGGCGACTAACGCCTGCGCCCATTCACCGCAAGAATTTTAAGATATTTACATTTTTTTTGACTTGCAACACGATTAAATTTTATTACGAGATGTATTTCATAGACGGTGCCCCAAAAGCAAATCGATTCAAACGTGAAACGACGAAAGTAATACAATATTATGCTTCTGCGAAACCGGTGAGATTTGAACGGATGAGTTGATTTTGAGATTTTCTCATCGATTTATGTGGAACCTAAAATATTTAACCTATCAAATCCGGGTTAAGCAATTACGTTAAAATTATAAATTGTCTCAGGTTTATAAGCAAGAAAACCTACTTTGATACATATTTATCATTAATTATATAGATTTATTTCATTGTGTTTTTAGCAACTTCTTCCTGAAATACGATATCCTTATGTAATCACTCCAGTCTAGAGCTTGCTTTTGCACAATTGTAGTACATTACTATCATTTTTCTGCTGACACATCCATATATGATAGAGGGCCGCAAACGCGACCTTTTATATTTTTAAAAAAATGTCATAATACCAAACTGCGTGATATACCTATAACCATAAAAAGCCACCATAGTCTTTTTGTGTAGTAGCGTTTGTAAGATTTTATCTTTTTGTCAGTTGAGTTATTTGATTAATTTTATAATGAGGTTGTATAATATGTATCATTTTTGTATTTAACCTTGAACACAGGGGCTCGTATAAAACAACCAAAATGTATTAAAGCTACTAAACAGATCAACCGAGACCCGTTTTATTTCAACAAACGCAAAAGACTCGATCGTAAATATATACTAAACAATCTAAAATAAACCTTCAATAAGTGAACGTAAAAATATATCACAATATATTTTTTTCTCGAATCGTTTATATTGGTTTAATAAATTATCGATATAACATGGAAAAATCGCGGGAGATTCATAAAATGTTATGTTGTTTTAGTTATTATTGATGCGAAAAATTGAAGCGATTGAAATGAGGCTTTATAGGAGAATCCTTGATATACCGGAAGTGTAATGAAAAGTCCTGGTCACCAGTCTCCCCCGAGGAGAGGCACTTGGAGAAGTTGAAACCCAAGAAACTAAAATCATCAGCACTTAGACGGATATGTTATATTATAAAAAGCATTATGCCTAAATTTTTCCAAATGTGGGATTATTTCAACAAATAAACATTAAAGGTTTTTATTAATTATTTTTGTATATTATTTTAATGTTTATATGTCAAGTAGGGGTCCTTCTATGCTATTCTCCCTAAGAGAACCACGAATACTGGCTCAGCATAAGTACATGCTCAGTGAGATGGTCGCCAACCTCCTCTGAGGAGAGGCACCTGAAGAATAATAGGAGGGAATAAAAATTAAGCTACAGGGTTTTTTTTTAAATAATCAAACAAATCTGTAATCGGCATGAGGTCAATAGCATCAGCTTAGGATTCGAACCAAGGACTTCTCAATCAAGGGTCCACGGTCTACCCACCGAGCCAATTTTCTCTCTTCATTCTTTGTTTCTCATTTCCATTCATTAAGCCTACCTCATCAACGCCGAAGGTCGCGACCCTGCACAGATCCATGAAAAACACATCCATTCAACAGCTTCTTATTATTCTCCGCTCGGCGAGCTGGCGATGAGCCCCCGGAAGGCCTTCATCCTACAGTCTATAAATAGATCACCGGTGATAGCGATCTGGTACTTTGTAAGACAAATTTGGCATCATTATACTGTCGTTAGATAAAAAGTTGTACCATTCAGTGCCGCATTTGAAAAAAGTTAAAACAGGAAAATATGCGTACTATGTCTACAATATTTTAATTTTTTTTTTTTTAGGTGTTCAGTCTGATTTGACAAGAGGAGAGCAATTGCTGTAGGTTTTAAGTTGTAGCTGCTTATTTTATTAACAATTCACATCATGTAACTGCTGTCTTATTCTACCGCTGCACTCGATGCTATCTGTTTGGTGTTGTCACAGTTGCTTTATTTTATAATAAGCTGCTTATTTTATAATCAACTCACATCGTGGTACAAATGTCTTACTCAAGGCGATGTTCATTTTGATTGAGAAATAAGAGGGAACAGTTTCTATATTCTATAAACTAACTTTGATTTGGTACTGTATCCGATAGTCGGACCTCGGCACAGCACAGACGATGCTCGCAGCTTCATTTGCATACAATGGAGCTGCGTCTCCAGGAAGTCGGTGGTGCGGGGCTTCCAGGCGCATCCTCGCTGCCGCATATGGGACAATGGAGCGCGGAGTAGGCGCGGCGCGAACGTATCAGCACGTGGGGGGAATGGCAACTCGGGGCTCATTCGTGATTCAGAAAGCGATAGTAATGGAGATTTGATATAAAATCTTGCGTGGAATTATAATTTTATTTTTATAAACGGTTGAATTTATTTATTGCGTGAAAAAAATACAGCCAATCCGATCGCGCTCGTATATCGAAGCGAATCACGATTCGCCCAAGAATATTCATGTACGCAATAATTATTAATTTTGTATATTTTTTATTTAAGTTTGGTTGCTGACGAATTTGATTTGACTCGAATAATTACGCCGCGAGTAAGGCAAGCCGGGCTTCTGCTGACGCAAGATTTAACAACCGCTTTGTTCTCTACAATTTATTACTTCTCACTTCCGGGGAACATCGGATGCGCCTCCAAAGGTGCGCGCTTGTATTTTTAATAAACTTCCTGCTGAGTAGAAATCACTGCTATTTCATATCAAATTTCAGTTTTCGCCATTGATAATTGATAATTTAATTATTTGCTTTCGTGTGTTGTTAATTTGTTTTATTGCATACGCTTTTTTTTTAGAGAGCGTTTGTTAACACCATTTGGCACGGCTGCCATATCAAGAACGTTTTTTTTAATGATAGATTAACAATATTTTTAGTTAATAATCTGATCTCCACTTTCGCGGACTCCCAGAGATCGATATCGGTTATCGAATGCCACACGTGTGCGCTGCCCGCTCGCCTGAGCCGACTGAGGCTAGAGCAGCGGGTTTTGTTGCATATAATAAAACAAAGTATCGTCATGAGTATAATTTTTATGCAATATTGACTGTTGCCTACTTTATTATATTGTCCTATTTGGAAATAGACGAAACAAACAAAACCACAAGCAGCGGCAAGACTTGATTAATGACACAATGAAAGAGACATTAAAAAATATATATGAAAGCATTTTGTAATAATAAAAAAAATATATGTTGTTATTTTCGTGCCATATTCAGCCATCATCTGATCGTCGAGATAATGGTGCTAGCTCTTGAGTCTATGGTCGAGATAATGAGTGCCGGCTCCTTAGTCTATGGTCCGGGTTCCCCGGACAGGCCATTGTCTGTGGCCAGAGACAGCGGAGGATCCCCCGCGGTCGCGGGCCAGCGCCTCGCTCGTTGGGCAAAACTCATAAATTGATGTGGTGTTTCGCCAGGTTTCGACGCATCCACTTATTAAACAGCCCGCCGCGTTTCCGTCACTGCGAATTAAACCGGATGTTTGGAAAATGTATCTCCTTTGTTTCTACACGCTTTTAAGACAATAGATTTGGAAAATTAATATGAATTATATATCTTTGTTTCTACACATTTTTAAAAACAATACACCCGCCATTGGTCTCGGCTTTCTTGGTTCGGATAACTAATTAGTAACTCATGGTCATGTGGATCCGTATGTAAGGAGTGGGAGTGGCCGCAATCTGATTTTTGATTCTTATTCTTTATTTATTTCTGCTTACTTGCCTCGTATTGTGTAAAAAAAATACTAATTTAATATTAACCCAAGAAAATAAATTTTAAGTATTAGACTATTAATAGTATATTTTTTTTTCAGGTAAGATTCCCGGCCGCCCTATTCATAGCGTGATCCACTCGTGACATCTGACAATAAATAAATGTTTGCAGAAATTATGGTATGTTTCGGAAATTACATTAATTTATTTTAAATAAAAATTAATTTTTATTTTTAGTAGTAAAAGAGTTGACAGGACTCTGTTTAAAATGATAAACTTAAATAAACATCTTTAAGTTAGTGTAAAATTTATAAAGCGAAGTGCTTAATTTGTGAAACCTCACATTTCACCAACAAATATCCAATTGGCTAGGAAATTACAAACATTTTCGCTGACGAGAAGATATTCATAATCTCCTAGCTACTTGCTTGTTTACATTTGGTGTACACGACAGACTGGTTTTATCCGTACAAGCCTTCGACTGATACGAATAGCCAATTGGTTAGGAGATTACGAACATTTTCGTTTGCGAGGACGTATTCGTGTACTCGTAGCCATTCGGCTGTTCACGTTTGCTGCATGAATGTTTGATGAAAAGGCACGCTTTTCTGTTGATTAAAAGCGACGAAACGTTAATTGCGAAGCTCCGAATTCCGCAACGGCAATTATCGCCGCGTCGGGTTGCGCCAGCATCCAGCAGTGCGTGCAGAGCTCCGCGGGGGTCCCCTGTGCCCATTCAACCATGGTGCCCCCCCATTGACGTGCCCCGTGAGACCTCTCAACCTATGGCAAAGCCCTTTTTGTCCCTCAAAAAAAAATTTAAAAATATGCATAGATATAGACTCCCGTTTTTGAAGTGACTCACACTTTTTTTGAAGGAGAAAGTTATCATGGATGCGGAATTAGTAATACCTTATTAATTACCAATGGTTTATCCATATGCATATATGTTTCATTTAGACGCGCAGTGTGTTAGGAGGTCGCACAGTACACGCCGGAAATAGAATATTGTGCAGTGGAGGTGTCGCGTTGCATTGTCTCTGGTGGCCGAGATGCACTCTGGGTGTGATATCGCCTTGCAGCCGTATCCGGTTGCGTGATACGCCGGATGTCCGACATCTTATATCCGGTTGTAACTGCATCGCGCGTCCACCATCTTGACCTGCAGTGTATGGGCAGGCCCTGATTAGTGATTAACTAACCGGTATTATCAACGCACTAATTTGAATGCGATTTTTCTCTTTAATGAACATAAAATTATTTAATTTTTAAAAATATATTTTATAATCGATTCACAAGCGAAACGACGAGATATACCATCCTTGATTAAATAAAAATATTTTATTTGATAAAACATTTCCGAAACCTTTTTAAAGCTTATCAAACACATTGAACTTTATATACATACTTAAAACATAATTAATTAGTTTTTAACCAATCGCTTTAAACGTTGGCTTATTAAGGTTTTATAATTCATTAACCCAAATCGACAGCCCGCATTTCACAAGACATGATTTGCTTGTCCGATTGAAAGCAGTTCGTGATCGACAAGGAGACATGAATACTCGGCCAATCATTCCAATGGCAGTTGATTGGAATTATCCATCGATGTCAAATAAAGCTGATGACAAACAGTGATAATATATTCAAATAAATATTTAATTCAAGTATCAAAATTATTTCAAATAATTAAAGTGAATTTGTTGGTGCAAGCAAAATAATCGATAAATCAATATGTATTTTTTTTAATTATCAATACTGCAATTTTCAATGGCGTAAATCTAATATGCCATGCGATGAAGTATGATAATTATTTAAAATAATTATAATGAATATTCTTCAGATTTCAATGCAAGCAATAAGGCATTGGTTGCCTTTAAATATATTTGAACATATTAGCATTTTTGTATTATTTTTTTACGCAAGCTTAAATCAAAAATTAAAAAAAAAACATACTCGTGGCGATACTTTGATATTTATAATATAATCAGTAATTTATTAAGCAATGTTATATAAAGTGGTTGAAATGTTGCACGCCACTGATGCCTCATTTTTCACTTTGAGAACCACTGATATAATCTGCTCGCCAGGTAGTTTTAAATATGAACATGGGGATAAAAAAAATATATTAAATCATTATTATACACTGACCCAATATCAAGGATCTTAACCGTGCATTCATTGGCCGTGACACTCAAAAGCTGCTCGTTTTCGTGTGATTCATATTAATCAGCGTCTGACTGCAGAAGTGAGAGAATGGGGCTCTGCGTATGTGAGTGCCAGGTAATGCCTGATGAAATGCCACTTGCTGACATTATGCACGCGCCCAATGCGCTGATGCACTGATTATGCCAACAATGCACGCCGACTGTTGCTAGGTCGACAATGCAAATGTCGTCCTTGAAATATCAGAATTAGGATATATCTATATAAATTATAAATTAATAATATTGGCGTCTCATCTTCGGTATACCCAAATTCTGACGCCTCGGGGTCGCAGATAATAAAATACTTACCTCTATAACATTTCAGATAACATTCAAGGCTTTCGAGATATACGAAATAAATGTCAATTAAGTTGACACGTTAAACATTTTTAACATTCGAAAGCTTTTGCTATTAATCACATAAATCATGGCATTTATCACTATGGGATTTGCGTAATTTGTATCTTTGTAAAGTCAGTGGCGACCTTCTCTCTACCTATTTTTTTTTTGCTACGGTTATGGATCTACATTAGAAGTAATTTGTCGCACTGTTTGGCGCTTGTACAGATGTTGATGCTTTTTATATATATTTATTAAATATATATCGCTGTGACACCGCAGTTTTTAAATTTTCTCCTCGTGCTAACACCCAACACATAAAATTTCTCGTTTCTTAAATCTGCACATGTAGTATACTTGCTATTATTAGTGCTGGGTTATAAAATACGATTTCACGTACAATCGATGTTAAATAAAAAAAAAAAATACCGCAATGTTCATCGGGACGTGATCTTTCCACAAAAGCCAAAGTGCTATTTATTATTCTAATTAAAAATGTCGAATTTCACATCCAAGATGGCGGGCGTCGCATTTCGCAAAACTGCATTCTTCGCCCGCCGGGGGAGCCGAGGAGGCGAAGGCTTTAGAAAGCCCGAGAGGCCCGCAGAGCGAGGTGAAAGGAGCGCCGGTCCGAAAATCGCAACGGAGGATGAGTCGCGATGATTTATCTCCGCCCATGACGCTCTATTGTCTGTGGGCCCCGTGCTCTATGCCCCGCTCCCAAATGTCAGATTGTCTATTGGCACCGTTGCAGCTGACGCCGGGATCATTTGCCATCAGATTTCTGAAGTTGACGTGCACAATCAATCGCTTATGCTCCATGCAAATATACAGATTGTCTTTGGGAACCGTGTCTATGCTTTATGGTCCGTTCCCAAATATAAGATTGTCTATAGTATTGGTTCCCAAACTATTTTGTCCCGTCGACCCCTTGACGAGTTTTCCTGTTTTTTCGAATTTTTGACATCTGATACACAGGGTGCGCCATAATTTATGTCGGTATGTAAACATTGAATAACTATTTCTTTTTTTGTAAGAAGGTTGACAACAGCATTGAAACCCTTCTCCATGTGGTGTGAAGATGGAAAAAAATATCAGAAACCTTCTTGCGATAGTCAGGATTAACAGCATTATTATGCAAGTATAAAGGTTCAGTCTGTGTTCAATTATGACATTTACGGAATGCCTAAATTTTGGTGATGACCTGCTTAAATGGGATCCACTCTCGTAGACCCCCATTTACAGTTCGTGGACCCCCAATTTAATTTTTCGCTATCATCGACCCCTTGCAGGCCAAAACCGACCCTTGGGAGTCGATATTGACCACTTTAAGAACCACTGGTCTATAGGTACCATTGCAGCTAACACCGTAGCGTGTTGAGGCCGGTAGCATATGGTTTCGTGTATGTATAGTAATTTGTTCATAGTCTATGCCCTGTTCCCAAAATTCATATTGTCTATGGGTGCCAATACAGCTGAAACTAGTATATTTTTACGCGTAGCGACAGGTAAAATCGATTTAAACTGAATAATTTATATCCTCAATATAATAATTTGTTCATGGTCAGTAAACTGTGCTGTGTGGTCTATGGCCCGTTCCCTAACGCCAGATTGTCTATGGGTGCTTACACAGCTGACGCCTGAGCGTGTTTTCGCCAGTAGCATATGCCGCAGTGTTGCTATGGGCACAATCGACTGATTTTATCAATCGGCTTAAACCGAATGATTTATTACCATAATATAACACTCTGTTCCATCTCCTCTATATTTCATGCTCTATGCACTGTCGTTAGATTGTCTATGTGCATAATTTGTTGATTATCCACGCCCTGTGCTCTATGCTCTAAGCTCGCTTCCTAAATGTCAGATATTCTTTGGGCACGATTACAACTGACATCCGAACGTGCAAATGCCGCAAGCATCCATCAAATAGTGATGGGCAAATTCAATTAAAAAATCTAATAATTTATTATTGTAATAATTTTTTTTATCAATTTCAATCAAATTTGTTCATGCCTTTTAAATATAAACAAAAAAATATGTCGTTTACTACCTAAAAATATTTTTTTTATAGCACTAAACCAGTGCTTCTCAATGTGGTCCCTACGGACCCCATGAGGTCTCTGGGATCATTCAGGGGGTCCTTAGAAAATTAAAATCGATTTGGGGGTCCCTGAACAACGTCAGGAGGTCCGCGACAGGTTTAATATAAAGTAAAAAAATTGTGACACATTTTTATTGATATGGAAGTTAAAATAAATAACAATGAATACATTATTAGCGATTTTTACGTCCTAAGTAAAATATAAATATGGACAGGTGCATAAAATACAAGTAATAACAGGCATCGTGGTGAGTCAGGTAGGTTAATAGAGTCGATACTTGCACCAACTAGTCTTTAATATGAATTTATGTAGTTTTTTTACCCACGGGCCGTAGGTAAGCTTTGACTATGAAAGAGGGTCCGTGGGCAAGTTTTGACTATGAAAAGGGCTCCGAGGGCCAAAAGAGTTTGAGAGCCACTGCACTAAACGAATGTAAAAAGATGCAATGCTGTAACTTGAATTTAAATATAATTTACCAATTCGCATGCTTTGTGTGGAGGTGCATGTATATACTTAAGTTTGAAACCACTTTCAATATTTATGCGTTTTATCATTGGAGTATATTTATTGTCGAGACGTTTCAAACAAAAGTAAAAAGATGCAATGCTATAAATTTATTTGAATCCCAACCGGACAGCTTGATTTTTTATTGAATTGCATGTCTGTATTCGAGTTTGAAGCCACTTTCAAGAGTCGTGCGTTTTATCATTTGACTTATTTATTGTCGAGATGTTTCAAATGAAAGTGTGAGATGCAATATCATAATTTCGACAGGAGCAAAAGAAAAGTTCATTCGATGTTTTCCAAAATCTGACATGCGGTCACGATGAACAATAAAACTTCAAAAGCAATCGGCGATTTCATGTTTGTTTCTTTGGTAATAGAATAAGGCTTTGTGTAAATTATGTTTTATTCAGAATAACCATATTATTTATAATTCTTGGAAGTGGTTACAAAATTGAATACAGACATGCACTTCAATAAATAAAAAAAAGGATATTGTTTGGTTGGGTTTCAATTTAATTTATAGCATTGCATCTTTTTACTTTCGTTTGAAACATCGCTGCAATAAATAAAGTCTAATGATAAAACGCACGACTTTTGAAAGTGGTTTCAAAATTTAATATAGACACAATCAAAATGATATCATTGCATCTTTTTGCTTTCGTTTGAAACATCGCGGTTATAAATACGTTTTTAGAAAGTGTTTTCACTTTTATGCAGTTAGTACTTTGATAAAGCACAGCCTGCCTGAAATTACATAATAATTATAATATAAATATATATTTTATATATAATATATAATCTTACGATCTCCGACCCTTATTGTAAGGCACTGTGAGAGCTTTATACAACTGCAGCGTACCTCAATGAGACTTTTAAATTTGTTATACATGTGACCACTGTGCAGTGAATTCTGATATAATCGACTTCAAAACTCAACACGGCACCGATTCCCTAAACAAGACTGGAGTAGAAATCAAATTAATAACGTCAGAAGAAAAGAAATTTATTTTGCATTGTGTTAGCAGCATCGACGCCATTTCGTTCAGTGAAATTTTTTAATACAAATTTGATATTTTATGCGCCGGCTTTCTAATGTGGAATCGGGCATATGTGCTTGATGAGAGGTTAAATTGCAATCTATTGTGATCCTGGTCAATAATAGCACTTAGTAAAAGAAATATATATATATATAAGCAATCATGAAAAAAAACTAAATTTTATCCGTGTAAAACCGTTTATGTTATATTTAATCTATAAAAAAAAAATTAGCATTTATTATGCTTGTAGTATGAAGTAGGGGTGTGTATATTTGGTTTGGATGTAATAAATACCTGTATAATAATAATAAAAAAAGCTATGGGATATCTCTTGGGGAAAAGTGTACAGTCATGGACGATCAATAAAAGATTTCTTAATTCTATCTAAGAAATCCATCGACGCAAATAAAAAAATAATTCTAGAATGGATTGGCAAAGGTCAATTTTTTCCACGACCGGGTTCATCCTCGTCTGTGGGCGAGTCCATTTCGCCGGTCTGATGTATATACTCGTTATTTTATTTTAAATATCAAAATGGAGACGGGTGAGCTCGTAAATATTATTTTAAAATGCAATATTTCCCCAATAGAGAAAGGAAAAGTCTTTTTATCGCAACCGATTAACAGGGATGTGGTAATGTAGAATTCGTGTAGTTACACTCGCTTCCAGTGTGGGATTTAAAGTTAAATTTGAAGAACTTACTACTGCGTGGATATCGCGGCTCGGTGCTCTATCCAATTGAGCCACAGCGTCGCTGCAGCTGAACGAAAATTCGAGATGGGGTGGTAGATGAATGCAAGATGACTTGCAAGCATTTTTGTCATGCAACTTGTTATATATACAAAATATTTATAGATAATAAATTTACACATAAAACGCAGGGAATAATCTGACCTAACCAAATTCCATAACGAAAAGAGGAAATTCCATGTACGTTACCATCTAAGTCACCTATTGTAAGTCCCACAACTTTATAACCTTAAGTTAAGTAGTCCTAAGACGTATCATATATTATTGTCGAGTAAATTTTCTTCGTTTCATATGTGCATCGATTCCTTAAAAACATATTTTACCTAAGTATAAAATTATAAATATACTTTGAACGCGTAGAAGGAAAAATATACCAAAAATAAAATTACGTAAAATTTTCGCTTGCAAGCTTCTAATATATTTATTAGAAAATTCTTGTTTGTGCATTTATAAATTATAGAGAAAGTTAAATTAAATTATACTAATGCTGATACATAATTTTAGACTCATCGGTATGATATTCAACAGATACCAGAACAACCAGATGTATCAGGCTTTTTTTGGTATAAGGAGTCTGAATCAATTTAGATTTCGATCGATGGACATCACAATAAAGCCTTAATCGAGAAGATCTCGATCCAGCATGAGGTCGAGGGGATTTATGTATGTATTGTAATTAAATAATAATAATAATAAGTAGGTTGTTCCTTTCTAAATAAACTCCAAACAAAAGGCTTTCACTGCCGAGGAGTTGCTCTCGATTTCTAAGCATATCTGACATTTTATCTGCAGAGAAATGAGGCAGATGTCTGGCGAGGCTCCATTTTAATTATATTTGATGTGTTATTAATATTAAAATCGATAATATCTTCATCCATGTCAGGGTTACAGCGTGATTATTAAGTTTTACTTTTATTTGTGAATATTAATTTTATACCCATTTGTGAAGACACATCCTTATTGAAACGCTGCCTTTGCGCTTAGCATATTTATTGAAATTATAATTTATTTTTTACATATGTTAAGAATAAATATTAGTGAATTCTTCTTCATCAAGTGCCTCTCCTTATTACACTGAGCATATACTCATGCTGAGCCAATTTTCATGGTTTTCTAAGGGGCCGGGTCCTTTTATTACTGCTGCCCAATAGCATTATTAAAGCTCCGGAATTTAGATCTGATACTCCTTCTACAGCAGAAGGCCCCCGGGTACTTCCAGAGCACATCCCTTGACAATCATTCCAAGTCCACTACTCCATTACCGATCCTTCATACACGCACAAGTCATGGCAGAGGATAGCGGGGAGGTTAAAGTGAATACTACAAATTAAACCTTACGAAAGTTGACGGAAGTATTTGTTTGCTACTAGGCAAGATACATTTTAAATAAATATAAAGCCAATACACACATATATGTATTTATTTATATATATGTATTTTTTTTGGTGCATCAATTTTAAAGGGTTCGGAATCACTGGTTTAATCCATAATTTTTCTCGCATTATTTCACGTCGTCATAATCACTTCCTGAGGCTGTAAAAAAAGTATAAAACCAAGGCCCAATCAATTGGTAATCAAGTTATTATTGTAAAATCTAATGTTTCGCTATCTGCCTTATTGTTTATTTTAATGTAAAACCTGTTTTTTTTTTTTTTTTTTTGCCCGAGGTGAATATTCTCCCGCGATCGTGTCGCGCCGACAATGGCGTGCCCCGGCAATTGATTGTCTATGCTCGCATCGGATGTCGCAATCCAATCTCTATGCCTCCTCACCGGCAATGGACGCCGTGAATGGCATTTATGGCACTTTGGAGATTATGCTCAAACCGACGGCCGGCCAAGTCGCAACAACAAATCGCCACTGGTCGCCACAGTGAAAAACTGAAACATGCATATATACATATTGCACAATTAATTAAGTACTCGTAATAAAAATAATTTAAATTAAATAAAACTGATTGAATATAATTTTTTTTTTTGAGTACTTAATCCATTGTTAAATATAATTATAGGCAACTGAGCAAAAGTGTGATAGTAGTTTTCAGTTTCAGGGGTTGTTGGTTCCAGTCTCACTTTTATCTCGTTTTTTTTTTTTTTTTTTGAGGATCTTCATCCTGGAAGTGTCGTTAATAGTGTAAATATATGTAAGTGTGTCGGACTGTGCGCTTGTTTAGTATTATCAACAGCCGAAAGTATTAACAAAACTAATAAAATATTCGCATTTAATTTGTAAATTGAATATTCACGATTTGCTTTCTTTATTATATTCTTTTTGATTATCATAAATTTTGCATCTGTATTGAAATTAATTTTGAAAATGAGTCGACACGTTTGATTTTGAATTAATTAACATTTATTTTATTTTAAAAAATACGCACGTCATAGTGCGATGGTGCAGTGGCGTGCCTGGAACTTTTACAACCTGGGGTTAATAAAAATGAGCAAATAATGGCTTAGCACGCATTTGATTATATTAATAATCTTTTTAACCCCCCCTCCCCTAAGTACGCCACTGCGACATATTATTATTTTTTTTGAAATGCACTGCATACTTTTTAAAGGTTTTAAATTACACATCGGAAGCCGCTGCATATTAATATAATTTTAAATCATAAATATATCATCTTAAAAAAAAAAAATTACATTAACTATTATTTAACGGACGCCACTGTCAGAATCAGAACATTTACCTATTATCAATTATTTAGTATACTTGCTTTTATCGGACGCCCCTGGATAGAAAAGCACCGATTCAGAATTATTGATTTTAAAATATTCTTTATGACAAAAAAAAACTTTTTTTCTAGTGGCTTTTGCCCACCGTGACCCTTTAATCAGTTGAATATTTAATCGTTATATATATTTGTGGAACCGGTGCACCAAAATTAACGGTAAACAAAAATTTAATTATTTCCCAATTAAAAAAAAGCATTCTCGTCAATTCGATCGATTGTTTTATTTAGATATTTAATACATTCACATCAAAATATCACAAGGGCATATTCACTGAACAATATTATGGATACAATTAAATCTTATATTTGATTTTAATAATATATTAATATATATATATAATAATTATATTTCTATTTATGCTGATATGTTGAAGTTTGTTTTGGGAATTGGGTCTGTTTGTAATGCATAATTATGTATATATATTTTTTATGAAATCTTATATTAATAAAGTGAATGTCCCATTTTTGTGAATAATCAATAATGTTACTAATACACGGAACAAAATTAATTAATTTCATTTTCTCGCTTAAATTTCAAATACAAATATATTAAATCAATCTCATCGTCTAGTGGTTAGCACAGTTAATATAAATTGCTTTTTGCGGTTTCTTTTTTAAAGTATATTTTTCACAATACAATGGATTACCTGAAAACGAACAACTAAAAATAAATGGTCATATCAGAATATTTTTTTGAAAACCATGCATTTTCTGTTTTTTGAAGAAGCGTTATTTATTTTTTTTTCTTTTTTTCATATAATACTGTCTTACATATTTTTTTAAAATGTAAATTCATTGAAAACACCACGCATGTTCAATTATGCTCCACTCGTACAAAATTCTCGATTTCCGGCGCGCCTCGATGAGAAATGCTTTCAAAATGATCATTGATCAATCTTCGATCAAATCAAATGTCAAAAGCCAGTGCCACCCGCGGGAAAGAAATTGCGAACAGATCGCAACAATGAATCGAAAATACGTGCAATTTCAGAACGCGAGAAGTGAGAAGTGCTTATTGCTGCTCGCGAGTGCACGAAGTGGGTCGACTGTGCGACGTTCACGATATTTGCGCGTGCCAATACACAGTTGTATTGTTTTTTTTATATGTTGGCAACCCTGCTTATAAAAAAAAAACTGCCTTTTGAATATGTTTTGAGTATTTTTTGCAACCAGCTAAATATTTTTTTACTATCAAATAAATACATATTTATTAAAATCTTAGGTTTCTACGTTCTTTAATAATAATGTATGGAAGAGAGATTTACTTTTTAGTACTATTAAATTTGGCTTATCTTATGGATTGTGAAAGTAAATATGTACTATCCAAAATATATTGATAATTAATATATTTTATCAAATTTTACTTATTTATAATATCTCTTTAATGAAATAGTTTTTTTTTTAAAACTTTATCTTTTCATCTCTTTTAATTGACAATATTTTCTCCCGAGGTTACAGTTATTTTAATGTTTATATTACAATAAACAAGTTTAATTAATAATAAAATTACGAGTTATTTTTCCACATGCTAATTTTTATTGGTGACCGGTTTCGCCAACCCTTTCACGTTGGCATTATCAAACCGAGTTATTTTATTTTGTTTAAAATAATAAAATTTTAATGAAGGTATGAATAAAAATGTCTCTAATTGTTAGTATGTGTAAACAAATATGTGAATTCATGCTATCATTGGCCATCTGATTAATGGATGATTTATCTAAGATAACAGAATATGACACGGCATTTACTTTATTATATATATATCTTAGATTAATACTGATTCTGATAACTTAATCTTTTGCTGTATACACGGAGCTTTGAAATCATAACCCGAAAGAGGCATTGTATTCAACGCATACTTATGCACAAGCCAATATATTTATATATATATAATTATAATTTTTTTTATTAAAAAAAACCTGTGTTGGTAATTCCCAAAACTCAATATAAAAACTATAACATAGGCTTATTTACTAGCGTATTTTTTTTTTAGTGCTAATTTTTTAAATGTATTAATGTACGTTCATTTATATTTTTAACATGAATGAGAAATAAAAAAAACCATTTTTAAGTAATTTTTGTGCAATTAATTGTAGATCACCCTGTATATTAATATTTATTTAATTAATTGTGAGTAGCTCTAAGTGTACCCTCTGCTAGTATCTCGCCGATTCTTGCCGAGTGCGCTTCTATCGACTAGTTTTTTTTTTATATATGTTTTTCGTATTGGTTGAGTGTTTTTTAATTTTTTTATTTTCGTGAGTTATGTGATTTCAAATATCCACGATATAATATAAATATAATATAAATAAGACCATTATGCTTGCTCTGAGCAAACTGAAAATAATACTTGGTTGATTTTGAACGATTTTCTGATGCTGACTGTGAGATATCTTTTTTTTATATTATAGCTTTTAAGCTTAATTATAAATGATAAATAACGATGCATGCCTAATCATGATTTAGTTCATTTTTAAAAATTTTAATTATTATTTTACAGCCGGTTTCCGAAGGGTAGATCAACGGAAACGACACTCAACAAGCTGTCAAATACGTCCCAAATAAAAATTGTCTCTTCGATTGGATATTGAATTTATATTTCAATACTTTTTAAAAATATTTATTAAATAATTTGTTAGGCATTTTGCCAAGTAATATTCGTGCACATAGTGAGTTAAATTAAGTACGCGTTTCAAGGAGATTTCCCTGTAATTTAAAATCAAAGCGTGAGTATTTCTGCCGAAACGTTTTTGTAACGAAGTTAATTGATTTTTTTTTTTAATTTGCATTAAAAAATATATATTTTCCGTGTCTTCGCCGAGCCCAGAGACGTCGTGCCTCGTCGTCCCCGCGTGCGCTCGGATGACGGTGGTTTTGATTATTATAATGATGATCGGTCGATTATTAGAGCTAGAATGATATCACGGCGATGATTGAAGGCGAGAGGCCGAGACGAGCCATAGACAACGACGCAGGAGCCGCGAGCTAATCGCTTTCGATCGTTTATGGTTCTCTCGAAGGATTCCCGCGATAACTGCCGATAAAGCCGTTATGTATTTGATAAACAATTATCAGGTAACATCAAGCGTTTAAAAATAATACAGGCGTATTATCTAGCTTCTATGACCGGTAGTGAAATTATTCTCCTAATGGTCGATTCGCGTGATCTGGTATGTCAGATATTTTTGCGCGCAAATTTCTAATCTACCGGAATGCGTTTCCGGTTTCGTCCAATGCGTACATACATAACCCTGTTCTCTGTGTATTTAAAATATATCGATTTCGTGACCATACTTTTTACTTAGCGCAGAGATTGTAGCGTCTCATACCACACTTTCCACCTTCGTCTTGCGCCATCAGGATAATTTTAAAAAAGGCCATCGGAGCGGCTTCGGAGTTGAAGTTATTATTGTCGAATTGGGAACAATGGAAGCCACGCGGCGGCCATCTTGTATCCAGTATGGCGCCGCTGAGGTGCGCGGGATTAGTGCCAAGGATCGCCCTCCTAGAAGCGACTGCAATTGCCGAGACGTGCTCGCGTGATTGCCTACTATACAGGGTGATTCCTAACGACCTTTCAACCTGGTATTATTATTACATATATAAAAATATTTTATTTTTGATTTCACTGAAATTGTGGTTACCCTGCCTTATTTGAGTACGTCGTGAAATCGTGACGTCACGGCTAGGAGATCACGATCATTTTTCATTGTGTGCGCTTTGGTCTTTCGAGGGCTTCGATGCAAATTATCTTAGTATTTTATTCGCTGTCAAACATTTTGGAGTGTTTAAATTAAACCGGTCTGTCGTGGATAAAATACGAATGTTTGATTTTTCATTACCCCGCTGTTGGTAGAGCACTCGAGCCGATGCTTAATTAAACGCATAAGTATTAATTTTGTAAACTTCGTTGATTGAATTCCGTCAAGCGTTTTATTTGGCTTTCGAGTCCGTTAGAGCTTTGATCCTTGACCGGTCAACGTCCTTGCAAACAAATCCCAAATGGATGGACAAGTGGGTGATTCTCTGTCCTCCGTTTTGGGTCTACTGCTATGTTGTGTGCCCCTCTCGGAACGCCACTTGCTTGACACGTGACTCCGCGGATGCACACTGGATGGACTCAATAACACTCTCAATACTTGATTATGAAGTTTATTTAATATACATGTATGTCCATCGGCGAACAGCCGTTGGTCGAATTAGTTACAATAGATGATCCATCCCGAGAGCATAGCATAGAATGGTCGTTCTGGCCGTCGAAAAATTGGATTAAATTAAAATTTTTTTTTTTTTCATTAAGGCAGTTGCTTCTAGCCTTTTAATTGCCTCTGGTGTCCAACCGGACACCAGAGGTAGTCCATTACCTGGCGAAATCGTGTCATTTAATTAATTTAATTGTCACTTTATTTTTCTATGTCGAAAGTTGATTTTTTTTACAGAGTATTGAAAAAACTATAAATTATATTTACCAATTTTTTATTATTTAATTTACGTCCATTTTTAGGGTAAAATAAAATCTTGAAGATGTTGAAAAATTTGATAAAATGACGACTTTTCAAAACCAAAGTTTGTTAAAGATATATTTTTTTTTTTATAAGAATTATAAGACTTTATAAGACGCACATGGTTTATATTTAATATTTCTAGCGGCGACATATAATTACACAGGTGTTCCTTAATGCAATAAAATTATAAGACCTAAGTCGGTCGGTAAGAGCAACAGTATTACAATATTTCCGAGAGAGTAGGATTATAAACTAGCAGGGAAAATACATAACAGCTATATTTAATGACAAAAAAAGGTTGAATTAATTTCATTAGTGAAATGATGTGTGATTTTAGGGTCTTAAGGGTCTAGGTCCCATAATCGAGTTTTTTTGATCATTTTCTAGTCCGTTTTGCGAAAAAACGACTGCACCAATAAAAAAAAATTAAATGCAAAAAGTTTGATACATCCCTTCTTCCGAACAGAATATTTTTTCATTTCTTGTAAATTTACTTTTAATATGATAAATATGTGTTTTTCCGATTGAAGTGTAGGAATTTGGAAATTCGTCATGTCCCTGTTCTAGGTGTCCTAAACATTTAAAAGTCTTTTTTTCAATTGGAATTCAAATATAAAACATAAACCCTGTGCGATATATTATTTAAAAAATTAAAAAAAAAAAAATCTTTAACAAACTTTGGTTTTGAAAAGTCGTCATTTTATCCAATTTTCCAACATCTTCAAGATTTTATTTTACCCTGAAAATGGACGTTGATTAAATAATAAAAAATAGGTAAATATAATATATAGTTTTTTTGATACTCTGTAAAAAAATCAACTTTCGATATAGAAAAATAAAGTGACAATTAAATTGATTAAATGACACGATTTCTTTTTTTGTGGCAGACAGGGGATGGACACCAAGCAAGGCTAGGTAGCAAGACCCTTAAGGGTTGGACCGGAGTGTCTTCTTCTCCAAGTGCTAGGCATTACTAATTCGTAAACAACAGATGTTTTTAAAACTGACAAGACGCGTGAGGTGTCTGGTTGGACACCAGAGGCAATTAAAAGGCAATTAAAAGGTCATGAAGATGAATGGATGTTGATTTTGTTTTTTGTTTGTTTTAGGGGTTGCGGCGAGGCGGGCTGGTGCGATGGGGGGTCGTGCTGGGGTGCTGGGCGCTGCTGGCTCTGCTGGCGCTGCAGCTGCGGGCCGGGCCGCTGGGAGGAGCTCCTGGGCGCGGGGCTGGTGGGCGTGGTCTCCTGCAGGCGCGCGCCCCCGCGCCCACCGCGCCCCCGCCGCCCACCGCGGAGCCCCGCGTGGACCGCCGCCCCCTGCCCACAGACGACCGCCTGGCCGCTGACATCGCGCGCCGCCTACCCAGCCTGCCCATCGCCTACTGGGAGAAGCACAAGGGCAAGCAGCCGGTCAAGTTCTACCGCAACAAGACCTGCGCCGCCTTCCCCACCATATACGACCTCGAATTCGACAACATCTACTGGCAGACGCTGCGCTCCTCCAACGGAACCTTCCACCTCTTCGGGGCGTACTACGACGTGAGGCCGATGTCGCTGATCGGCCCCTCCGTCAGGATCCTGGCCATGGTGAACCGCATCGAGCCGACCGTCGTGACGCACTGCCAGCTCTGGTACGAAGACCAAAACGAACCCGTCATCGTCAAGACTTTCGAGTACAAGTACATCTGGTACAAGAAGTGGGGCAACTACAAGCAGGGCATCTTCCAGCCCTACCTCATCGCCTGCATCCTCCCGACCAACGCCAAGAAGGTGGCCCCGGCCTCCGTCTCGCTGGTGGAGAAGCAGTGCGACCATGCCACGAACAACGTCCGCGTTATTTACGAACGACCCGAAAAGAAAAAGAAGTTCGCCGTGTGCGTCAAGGGACTGGATTTTCTCCACGAAGATCTCTCCGTGAGATTGGTGGAGTGGATCGAGCTGCTGGGACTGCTGGGGGCGGACAAAATATTCTTCTACCAATTGCAAGTGCACCCGAACATCACTAAGGTCTTGGAGCACTACGAATCGCGCGGAAATGTGGGCATAACTCCCCTGACCCTCCCGGGGGGGCAGCCGAACGCGCCGGCCTTCCAGCATCTGTACCTCAAAAAGAAGACGAACTCCAAACGGCAGAACGAGCTGATCCCCTACAACGACTGCCTATACAAGAACATGTACACGTACGAGTACATAGCCCTTCTGGACATCGACGAAGTCATTGTTCCGGTGAAGGACACGGATTGGGGCAGCCTGATGACGCGGATACTGCCGCTGTCCAAGGCGGGGCAGAAGGTGGCGAGGGCCTCGTACAACGTGCGCAACGTGTACTTCCTGGACGATCTGCAGCATGCGCACGGCTGGTTCCGCGACATCCCGCGGTATATGCACATGCTGCAGCACGTGTACCGCGCCAGGAACTTCACGAAGCCCGGGCAGTACGTCAAGTGCTTCCACGACCCGGGGCGCGTGCTGACGCTGCACAACCACTTCCCGCTGTCGTGCCTCGGCTCGGCGTGCTCGTCGTACTCCATCACCACGGCCGACGCGCAGCTGCAGCACTACCGCGCCGACTGCGTGAAGACGCTGAAGAAGTCCTGCGAGCAGTTCCGCCAGGAGTCCGTCATGGACAACACGGTGTGGAGGTACAAGGACGTGCTGATCGCCAGGGTCACGGACACGCTCAGGACGCTGGGTTTCTTTGGGATGCCAGAGTCCTGATTGGAGAAGACTGATTTTAGAATATTGTAAAGGACTGTTTTCCGATGCTATCATCGCTGCAAGTGAGTTATCAATATATTCTTTTTTCGTTTTAATTTTTATATGCCCATCTAATTACGAGCTTAAAAAAAATAGATTTTCTGATATCGGTCACCGAGCACCGTGCGAGGGACACCACTGGTTCTCCCGTGTCCCATGCAGGTATCTAAAGTAGTAAACTTCCTTTGGGTGTGAGAACATTACAAGTAACAAAAAATCAATAATAATAAAGCAAAGCTTTTATATAAAGTACATATAAATAAAAAAAATATATGTATAATATATATATATTCAATAAAAATGGTGCACTAATTACAATATAAATAATAATTCAAAACTTATATTTGTTTACGTTTCTTAAAAAATCAGCTTGCATCCAGCTGTTATTGTCGTGCGTTAAGTGTCGCGTGTTTGTTCATGAGTGCCTGTGAAGTGTGTTTGCTTATGCTAATTGTGTAATTGGCGAGTCTAGCATAGACTCGCTTATTGACAGGCCAATTTATTGTCGCTCTGGGTACTGAGCAAACATTCACACCTGACTCCAGAACCAGACTGCAACCATCACAATGAACTACAGGCTTTGTGTTCAGATTCAAATCACTTTTGTCAATACAGAAATCTGAAACGTTAGCAATATGACAATCGTTGCCGTTCTCTTTAACACTTTGTCAGTTGCTCGTTTGTTATAAGTTCGCAAAAACTCACTGCTTGAAGGTGCCAACCTAGTTGAAACTACTAAGTGGATGATTACTAAAAGTACATTGTTACTATAGCTGGAATTGAAGCATCCTTTTTGTGACCATTCCGTTATACCACCCTGGAGTCATCGTAAAAAACACAGAGGGGATGAATCTAGGCATATAAAAATATGGTACTCGTCTACTTAGTCTCTCTTTCCTTCCGTCATGAGGTGGTAAAGATGGTACATAGGTTTTGATAGCAACATAACAAATCTGTTAGAGCAAGTGACTTGGTAAGCTTACTAACTGAAAGGACGCCCGTCGCACGCCACATATTGACGCCAGAGTTAATAATAAATTGTTTTTGTAATATGTGATTGATTGAAATCGAACAAACTTGACCGTTTTTAGTGTATTTGCTATAATTTTTGATAAATATCTGCATTTTTAACTCGGATAAAATTAATACCTTACGATATGATAAGCTCGATTTCGGTCAGCGATTTCCATTGCAGCTCTTAATACATTTCTTCACACAATATTTTTTTTATTTGTTTATAAATAAATATATAAGTTTTGTAAAATAGATATATGGAACAAATCCGCTCGGAGCGCTCATTTATCCACTTGAGTCTTTCAGCGTTGTAAGGCCAATTATCACAATGAAGAAATATTGCCTTCGGTACCTGAGTCTTCCGAGTGCGAGCTATTTCTGTATACAATACATCATGCAAGGCATGTTTGTTTGGGCCAGTCCACCGTCTCCACTCCACATCATCTGGTTCTCTCGAGTACTTAGCTTCAACAAACAACATATACATTCTAAATATATCATTAGTATTGATCTTGCTTAATATAAGCACGATGCTAAATATATTTATAGTACTTATTATTAGCTTGAGTAAACTTTAATAAGAGTTGTCCTTAATTTAGTGTTACCTAATATTAATTTTTTAATTAAACATGCCTTTTTAATGTTTCAGGCTACGTCACGTAAATTTCCTCAACCGAGTTGAAATTCTTCAGCAGTGGAACTTTCAGTGTGTTTCAGAAGTTTCAGGTGCAATAGTGCAGCAGTGAGTCGTCAGGACTGAAATAAATTAAGTGGCAAGACAATAAAGAGTTGTGATCGGAGTTGAGTCATTGGTCTCTATTTTACTTATAAGATACATAGTATAGAGCTTATTCTACGTGCCTTCGTATAAATTTTATCTTATGATGTTTAAATCAAAACGTTTAAATTTTATCTTTCGGTTCTCTTTGCTGCCAGTTTTAAGATATCTTTTAGTGAATAGTTGTATTATTGGAATTGATAATCTTATTATGTGTGCCTTTCCGTAAGCTTTATCTGAATACTTTAGCGTAATCTTTTGATTATCTTTTTATTAACTGACGTTTCATAATTGAATCATATTAATTTAGATCAATGTGTGCCTTGTAAATATTCCTTAAACATGGATTAAAATGATAATAATAATTTACTTTATATTTTTGATGCATTAGCTACGAGACGTCTCGTAAGTAAGTCAAATCAATTTAGAGTGACTTTTATATGCTTTTGTGTAAATATGGATCCAGTTGTACGATTTGGATAGTTTATCTCTTGAATATCGTTTCAATGCATTGGCCAATGATTGAGACATACATTTATTTGGTTGGCTTATCTTTTTAATGCATTACCCATAACCATGAGATGTCTCTTTAGTGAAACGATTCAGGCCATATTCTATGATGATATAATCATATAGAATAATATAAATGTGAATAAAATAAAACGTTTTATTTAATCAAATGTGTTTTATCTATTGATTATATTTTCAATATATTCTCTGAAAACTATGTCACATATCAAAGTTGAGAAAATATAATATCAGTTAATACTATATAATCGAGATTTAATCAAACGTTAATTTTGCTTATAAAAATGTTAATTGAAATATTGTAATAAATTAAAATTGATTCAGAACTTATTACATGTGCCTTCTTATGAATATATTTTATATACGCCTTGTATATTTGGCATGCTTAATTTGTATTATCTGTTATTCAATAAGTTCTCATTAAACACTCTTACAGCATTCTAAATGTGTTACAGGAAAACAGTGCAAGTGACGAGTTACGATTTGAACTAACACCCTTTGGTTATAGCAGTCTGTTGACTTAATTATTGAAGACTCGAATAACTACAAATATTTTAAAGTGGATATTCTTCCCATACGTAAATAAATAAAATAAAATGTGTTAAATGATTGGGCGCAATAACCAAAGGCTTTACTCGAATCTCACTCGTGTTCTGAAAAACTTCAGGATGCTTATTTTCATTGTTTCATGCATGTAGCCTGAAACATATACATTTATGCTTATCTTTTAATTCTCTCTCGGGTGCATTTATTCTATGAAATGATTGCAATATTAATATCAAGATAGAGAATATTCTATGTGCCTTTCTGTAAATACGTATTTTATACAAATTGATTTACGTTTGACTGGTTGTATTTAAAATTTAGGCTAATGTTATAATGATAAATACATCTAGTTTTAATTTTTGATTTTACACAAAGACTCCCATAGGATTTGTCAATTTTTAAATTAAACATATTTAATGTATTGAAATTTTGTACAGTATAATATTTATAATTGGTAATTTTATAAAGTAACCTACGTCCATTAAAAATGATTTTATCTTATATCATTAATGATAGATATATAGTTGTTAGTCCAATGTTTTTTTTTCAAATGTACAAGTATGTATTCAGGTGATATATTCGTCTCCGTTAAAATAATAATATGAAATAATTATCTTTTCAACCCTTTGACTCCTATCCCCAGGTTTTCTTGCTTCTCCGCTCCCTCCTTTTCTTACCTCTCTTTGATTTTTTCTCTCCCTTTTTCGTCACTTTTATCTATTACACATCTGGGTAAGAGCGTAAAAAGTCATCTCTACAAAGGGCCAGAGTGTTTGAAAGTTAATGCTCGCACTTAATAACTGTGGTCTGCTGTTTGAGTTGTCATTTAACATAGGTTCACATTATTTTAAAATCATTAAAAAAAAGTTTGCAGCTTGGATAAAGCAAGGCAGGCTTTTCACTCCGGCCTTATAACACAGAAGGGTATTGATATAAACTTCAAAAACCAGTTTCTCCAAAAAAATGAAAGACTACTCTCCCTGACGGAATCAAAGTATCGATGATGTAACAATGCAGCATAGCATCTAAAAAAAAATTTCAAAAAAGACCAAAATTACCACGGGTACTTATTTGTAAACATTCTGTTACTTGATAACTACGAACGAGGCTGATTATATTAATACATGATTGACAATTGAAAAGCTGCTGATGTAACACTTTATATAAGGTTTTTTGCTATCAGTAATACAACATATAATTAACTATCATTACGGTACAAGAAAAAGACAATAACATTTGCATTCTGAATCATGTAATTATACTTAATTAATAGATATTACTTCAACTGTTAGACAATTATCTCCGCAAACTTAACGTGAGTAACTCTAGAAAACCATGCCTGGAAGTCAACACTTTTTATCGACGCAGCTAATAGTAGGTGAAAAGTATTTTTATTAACAAATTATGAATATTTTTTTAAGACTAATGATTCTGATTATAAACAGCAAAAATTACAAAGAGACGATATAGTACTATTTTGAAAACACACTAAATTGCACGTATGTATAACTAATGAAATAATACTTTTTACCAACCTGTTAAACGTGTTAGACAGCTTGTAAACCATCAGAATGACCAAGAATAAGTCAGTTTAACATAGTAACGTTAACGTTAAATTAAAGTTAGTATGGCTTTGCAACAGTTACAGGTTACAATACGTTATTATCTTGGTTTTGATTGAGATTTTTGTCTAGAATGATCCGTCAGTTTCGATTGCGCTCTAATTATTTTAGGTTTCCTAGACTTTTACTTCGAACTATACTAGGTATCTTCCACACACATCCTCTGCCAGCGTCAGGGTCTCAGCGCAACCTTCGGACTGCCCGTGCCAAATTGTAGGTATTGTATTCCTATTGAAGTGGTTCTCCACCGCGTTCTTTTGTAAAATACTAAATGAAGAGTGATATAGAATTGTATAAATAATTTTAGTGGCATCAACGCCTAAAGTTGATATCATACTTCCTATATTGCTATGTAAAATACTACTTGGTTTAAGATATTTCATTTTTTTAGATTTAATGTAGCGATTATAATGCAATCACGCTCTTATTTTTATAAAAGTTTAATACATGAAAAGCATTTTTTTAATTATGAAATTTAATTAACTGATGTTTTTTTTTAATTCTTCAAAAAATTTTAAATTTTACAATTAGATATCAATTAATTTTGCTTGTATTAAATATGCGGCTGTAAAATATAAATTTTAAATTAAAATATGCTGTTGTGAATTTTTTTTTAATACTTTTATTTATTGTTTTTTGATTAAATTTTTGGGTTATTGTGTTTTCTGTCTTTGGGTAGAAGTTTATTTTTAATTAAAATATAGTTAAATCAGTCTTTCTTTTCACCTATTAATATATTATTGGTTAATTATAATACAATTGCAGGTAGAAGTGAGATGTTATTAATGATTTTAACTAATTTGAAGAATTTTTATTTTCTATGCTATCAAAATTGCATTTTTGCGCATTTCCATTTTTTATAGTTAAATAATTTTTTTTGTAAAATATTCGCAGCTCTCAAAAATTGTAGATATTTTAAGGTTATGTTATCTCTCCAATTTTCTTATAAGCCGGGAAGAATGAAAAAAATCAAGAATATTCTGATTGTATATTTACAGTTGATCAATGCTTTATTGAAAGGTGAGAAGAACGTCCATTAATAATAATATTATTAGTAAGTACATTTGATTGAGTCAATTATATTGTAGTTTATAATAATTCCAAGTAATCGGTTATATAAAAATAATTATTCTGCAATTTTATAATTATTAGAAGCAATTTAAAATGCATTCTATTTCATTGTTTTTATTGATGTTAAAATTCAAATGAATACATTTTTAATGTAATAAAATAATAATCTGCCATTAAAAAAAATATATATTTAGAAAAATTCTAGTTTATATTAAGTGTATATAATTTTATTATTTAAATTGGCATGTTAATCAATAATTTTTCCAGCCAATTAGATGCTTACGCCGACCTTTTTGTGACCGTTGGCAAAACTTATTTATCTAATTATTTTAGTACTGCTAGAATGTAGAACTTATATTAAAGAATTATAGACACTTTTATATTAACAAATTTGAGGCCCATTGATTAAATTAAACAGTGATTGAATGCAATCAATTTAAAGTAAATTTTAATTATTAAAAACGCTAAATTAATAGCATTTCACATAAGATAATGTTTTATGCAATATACAATAATAGCTAGTCTTGTAAACTTGGATAAAAATATTTTTTATAAATATTGAATTCAATATACAAATACGCCAACGTAAAAATATGAGAAGCATTTTTAAAAAAAAATTAATTATCAACCACTGAACATACGCCGTCTCAAATTTCACGTTTATGTTCAAATGTAACGTTACAAAAATACCACTCAATATTAAAAATATATAAATTCAATTCAGTTAAATGTTTTTTGCCTATTTTCATTCCATATTGAATATGAACGGTTAGAAAAATATTACAAACCGACATGAGCGATATAAAAAAAATTATACCAAAATATAGAAAAACTATCGTAATGTGGAGAAATAGGTTATGTTTATTATATATTTTTGCTTATTCTTGGAGTATCTCCTAGTTGATATGATATTTATTTAGGATACACGAGTTTTACAATTTGCAATTCTCGGCTCAAAATATTTGACACATTTCAATGACCAACGAAATCTTTGAAATGTGTCATTTGTTAACGCGCCGTGTAATTTTAAATATTTTTATTTATAATCTAGCAAATAAATCGATTTCATGAATGTTATGCAAAATCATTATTATCATTATATGTGCTGCAATATTAAATGTGTATTTATTTATTTATATTTATATATGTAAATGATGACCAAAAATATAGATATTTTGTATTATTTTATGATTTATCTTATCATATAATTTTTTTTACTGAAATGACAGACAAATCTTTTACACACGCAGTTCAATGCGACGGTCTCTAATTTTCACGCTGCACATAATTTCAGTCTCTTTCTTGTTCGACTATTTAAAACACTGGTACATATAAATTTTATGATTTATATATTTTTATATATATGTGGGCTATTTATATAAATGTGTGCAAGGGGGTTAGTAGTAAATAGTAATATGAGTTAACATAAGAAGACTTCAGCCATATTTGTATGTTAATCAATAGGCTGAGTAACGTGTGTTTTTATTATGTATTTATGAATTAAAAATCAATAAAAATGTTTATGAAATGTTGTATTTTATATTTCTCACCCAACGGTTATTCAACAACGTCAATATCTTCTAAACTTTCATCTCTGAACTGCATTATCCATCAATTTACAAAATATAATATCTAATTCATTTGATATATTCATATATTAAACAATTTGAAAGAAAGTACTTGGTGAAATCCAACTATAATATTTATATTTAAAAGAAATATTTAGTGATGTTTCTGCTTTTTATTTATTGAAGCAACTAGTTTCTCCAACGTGGTAGGTTGGCGTCTTCAAGCGGGGTAGCACAGACTATATATCTTAAAATCACATTTTGCAATTCCTTACGCAGTTCAGACTGCATATAAACGAACATTAAGTGTTTTTTATTTATATAAATTATAGAAATAATCACAAAAATAATTTATCTGTAAAATAATATTATAGACAAAGCAAAATGCACTATGAATATTTATTGAGGTGAGAATAAGGTTTTTTCACATTGTATATCATAGATAAGGATTTATAATTTCTATTTTCACGTTTATATATATTTGTGCTATCTTTACTGTTGAAAAAATACTATTTCACGGATGAGGTGATAAGATAACTTCAGGCGTAATGAAAATCCTGGCCATCAGTGTTAGAGAGAGATTCAGCGGAGACTGTGTCTGATGATGTACAGCAAAATCGTCAACGTACTGCAGGTATGACGTTTACTATATATATATTTTGAGAATTGAGAACGAAAAACAAACATTTCAGAAAAACCCTTTCCATCCGATAAATAAATGATACATAGTAATACTTTTATTTTTTAAAGTTTTGATGAAAAACAGTTTTGTCAACATTTTTGATTAGCGTCGTACAAGTTTATGGCGTGTCGCTGAATATCCGAATTAAAAATACACTACATATCTTTTATTTCTTAAAATATTACACGTTGATTAGATATAAAATATATTTTGAACTGAATATACAAAGGAAAACAACTGTGTATCTTTTTCATCATGTAATAAAATTTATAAATATATTGAAAGATCAAAATGTTTTAAATAAGTTAGTACACCTTTGATTAATAACCTTTACATATATTTATCTAGTATAATTTCACTAAGCTGGCTACACACGCAGCGACACAATCAGCTTGCCCTTATTTTGAGCGTAATAGCACTACCAAATGCTACTACCTAATAAAGTAGTTACCATTTGATTGTCAGTTGTGTCGCAGCATGTGTATAGAGCTTAAATAAAATACTATTTAATAATAAATACTTAAAATAAAGTCAAAAATATTAATAAATTTTATTTGGTATTGTTACAATTATCGCAACCTCATGAGCAAACGTTCTAACTGTGGTAATTTTTTTTAGTTTAATATCTCCGAAGTAGATAAGCCAATCCTTTAAGCAAAGAAAATGTGGCTGCAGACTAGTTTAATTTGTAGTACTCCCGACTAGAGGATTATGATCATTTTTGCTTGTGAGTGCTTTTTGCCTTTGAATGGTGAAAGTGTTCACAAATAAAAATGATTGTAACCTCCTAGCTATTTGGCTATTCATATTTGTTGTATATATATATTTTAGTTTACTTCAACGCTATAATATTGTCTTTTCATGCACGAGACACTCAATACTAAATATACAACAAATGCATAATTTTCCGAATAATTGATAGTTTTTTTATTACTATACCTGAAATTTATTAGACAGAGCAATTTGTACATCGACGGTAAACAAAATTTACAAGTAAAATATTTACTCAAAGTTTCCACAGCTGTAATCTCAAAGAACGGCCATGAAATTAACAGCCAATAACCATTACAATTGTGATAATAATACGTGTACCTTCCAACTGCTAATTCGCTCCGAAAAGACATAATCTACTTCACCGTGCACGTCGCACGCCTCATTAAGCGCTCTACGAGAGCCGCACTCATCACGACCATCGGCATTGAACAAATATTATTACCATCCGTTTTAATGATAATTTTAATAACTCATATTGTTGGCGTATATTTGACAAGACGTACTTCATTATTCGAGTGGCTCTGATATGGATCTGACTGTAAGTATAATATACTTATGCTATGTGATCATATTGTGAGTGTGCCGGTGTACTTAGTTTTTTGTGATTTTTATGATCACAATATTTGAGTGATATCTGTGATCTCTACGGTGTCGGTTCTGGTTGCTCTATGCAACTGATCGAGCAGAGGAGTGGAAGTAGCATGAACGTTTTAGAGTTGCAACCCTCTGAACTGTAGTTTATATTAAAATCAGCCTGACCTTGATCAGAAGTTTTCAATTATATTGTCTTTACGTCTCTATTATACGTGCCCAATTTCGGCAGCCGATACATTTAAGATGACATCTGTTACATATAAGTGTTTCCATCATCGCGATTAATATATATGTCTGTAGGTTTTGGCAGCCGTTGCTACGAGCAGGTTTGGTTTTTTTCAATGTTTCGCTGCTTGAGGTTTTTCACTATAAAAATCAAGGGTGACCGAAACGTTGGAAGAATGAAACTTAAAATCAATCAAATCATGTCGAAAACCATGTGATATTATTCAATGTTTTATTAAATGACCTTGTTCCAATAATTTTATAGTGTAGTTTTCAGTATCATTATTGTAAGCCGGGTTATTACGAAAGGCCTATTTGCACCACTAATTATAAAAAATGTACTTTTAAATACATGATTATATTCATAAACTCAAATTTTTAATTCAGCGACCTCTTATAAAACAAAATATTGTACATATATTTAAAAAACTTAATAGTTAATCATTTTAATTGCAGGTTTTTCGGAGGCAAAAATTTTTGAAATGGGGTATAGTTTTAAGTACATTCATCATTATGGTTTTCGTGTACTTCCACCTGAACACCATTCACCACTCGGGGCTAGGGCCCTTGCTGTCTGGTGGGCCCGAAACATTCGATAACATATTCATGGAGCCACTCATCGACAAGCGGCCCCCGCTTTCGCCAGCAAAACTCACAGCGGAGATAGCTAAGCAGTGTCCCAGTTTGCCGATCCAATACTGGGAAAAGATTAAAAACCAACGATACAAGTACTTCTACAAGAACCAATCTTGCGCCATGTATCCTGATATATTTGATCTGAAATTTAATAATGTCCACTGGCAAACTTTAAAAACGAGTAATGGGACGATTCATATGTTTGGAGCTTATTTAGATATAAGGAAAGACTCCACAATCGGTCCTTCGATAAGGATCTTATCGATGATTGATAGACTAGCTCCAACAGTCAAGACGCACTGTCAGATTTGGTACGAGAATAGAGAAGAACCTGTCATCGTTAAGACTGTCCAATATAATATAATCTGGATAAGAGCCTGGGGTAATAACAAACAGTTCATATTTCAGCCTTATCTAATATCTTGCTCTATACCTCAAGAGTTTGCAACAGCCGTACCGGTGGCCATGTCTTTAGTGGAAAAAGAATGCGATTTCGCTACCAATAATCTGCGAGTAATTTACAACCGTCCGGAGAAGAAAGAAAAATTTGCCGTATGTGTGAAAGGTCTCGACTTTTCAAACGACCTATCCGTTAGGTTGACAGAATGGATTGAAATGCTGGGAATACTTGGCGCAAGCAAAATATTCTTTTATCAGTTGAACGTGCATCCGAACGTTACCAAAGTGCTGAAACATTATGAGGAACGCGGAAAAGTTGATGTCACCCAATTAACCCTTGCCGGATTTCTACCCAATCAACCGAATTTTAGACACAGGTTCTTAAAAGAGAGAACGATACACAAGCGACAGCATGAACTGATACCATACAACGATTGCCTGTATAAAAATTTGTATTCATACGAATATATTATTCTGCTGGATACTGACGAGGTCATAATGCCAGTCGAGGATGACGATTGGTATGGATTAATGGAGAGGATACTACCAAAATCAGTTATCAATCAGTCATCGCGTCGAAGTTCGTATAATGTACGCAACGTGTACTTCTTAGACGATTTGTTGCATACGCATGGATGGTTCAAGGACATTCCCAAATACATGCACATGTTACAGCATGTGTATCGCGCTCGTAATTTTACAAAGCCAGGGCATTTCATTAAGTGCTTTCATGATACTAACATGGTTATGACATTGCACAACCATTTTCCGTTCTCCTGCTGCTGCGGCAGCTGCTCCTCCTACTCCATTGAGACGAACAATGCTCAGATGCAGCACTACAGGACCGACTGCGTGGGGGACCTGGGGAAAAAATACTGCATCATGTTCAGGAAAGAGTTTGTAATGGATACAACGATCTGGAAACACAAAAATGCTCTCATTGCGAGGACCACTGATACTCTTAAAACTTTAGGATTTTTATTATAAATTCAATACTTGACTAAAACTTTTTCAAAAAACAAGACTGATTACTTTGCCAGCGCGATAAGTGAATGAAAATATATAATTTTACAATAAAGGTTTGGAAGGAAAAATTGATTTTCATATAATTCTTGTATGTGTATTTTATAAGCAATTATCGCATCGTAGTCAATATTTTACTATATTTGAAATAAATATTTTTAGTAATTTTCAAATTCAAAATTCTCTAGTATTTTGCCGAAACAAATGGGATTAATAAATACAATGTGGAAAATCACTAAAAATATTGCGTTTAAATAAAATATTAAAATGAATTCCATCGAGTACTTTCTGCAAAAAATATTGTACTCCTGTACATTTCATAGAAAATTACGTCATTTCAATAGTTTTTGCGTTCCTTTATGATAGATGTCCTAAATATCAGACAGACGCTACATATGTTAGTATAAACGTCGTAGATTGTTAAATTGTAAACATCGTCGTAAATTATAGTGCAGGCATGTGCAATATTGCATATTTTAATTCTCCTAGAGCAAAAAACAATCTTTGAGTTGAAATGCACTCAGTGCATTTTTAACGTCGAAAAAAATGTCGAAATCTTCGTTGGATTAAATGACTGCATGTTGTGAAATTAATTAATAAAAAAAAAAGCTTTATTTGATTAATTTACAAATTTACGTGAAGTTCTTTAAACGTGTTGAGAGAAACGTCGGCATTTTTTTTAATCTCTATGTAGCTTGATATAATTTTAGAAAGATGTTCCTTTACTTGCTTAATTGTTATTTGTATTATAAAAATGAAAGAAAAATGTCATTTGTAAAATAATTATTAAGATGTAGTCATTACGTTATAAACTGAATTATCGTTATCATTGGTTTTAAGCTGCCCAAACAAGGTTAAATTTAATAATCAAGAGCGTTGTTCGTTACTGATACAGATTTTATTGATACAGCTGTTTTGAAAAAGCTGTTTATGCAGCTGTATTGAAAAAGCAGTTTTACCTACAGCACTAAAAATAGCCTGTGCTTCCGTACGAGCTGAAAAGCCAGACTTGTTTTATTAAAACAATAAAAAATCTTTTTATCTGACGAATATATAATAAATTTGTACATATTTGTCTAAAAATTTTTTTGATATAATTTAATTATATCAAATTAACATTTTTTCTTGATTGTTCACTGTAGATAATAATATTTATAAAATTTATTCACAAAACCACATTGATTTGGTGTGAATTTAAATTTAAAAATATCGATTTAAACAAATATAATCCTTCTTTAAATCATTATAGTTTTTTTATTATACTTTTTGAAAATTAAATCATTAGTAACAACGACGCCCGACATGCTCTAATATGCTTATGCAAGACAAAAAGTTACTGTTTGATAGGTCAGAATTTTTAAATACAAAATTCTGTCGAGTATTATTTTATACGATTTGATTTTTAGTAGCAGTGATGTTGTTTTCATTTTTGTAGTTATTTCCTTTTATTATTTATTTACTATATATTTTCTATGATTAACAAAACTATTAGATATCCACGACAAACTGGTTTAATTTGTATAACTCTGTATTTAAATAACAATTATGAATTATTACTTGTGTTGGTATTCTTTTAGGTGATGTAAAATACTGATGTAACAATAAATAAATATAACTAAAATTGCTTTCAAAATATCCGACGAAGTATTATGAACATTATTAATATTTTTTTAATAGAAGTGTGTGTGTATGTTATTTATATTTATATACTATTATATTTACAAGAAGTTCAATGTAAATGACTGAATAAAAACGGTACTAAAATATTTATTTTTAACTTTTCATATTTCACGACACGGAAGTAATAAAATTGCAATAGCTATCTTTGAAAATTTATTGAAAGCAATAAATCACATCGTCAAAGCTGGCGTATATTTTTTTATAGTTCAGTTATTAAAAAGTTATTTTTTATAGTTACAGTAGGCAATAAGAAACCACAATGAAAAGTGATTTATATTTTATTATATATATATATATATATATATATATATATATATATATATATATTTACATATAAATTTTTGCAAATATTGAATGTTTTATCAAAAACTAGAAAAGTCAGCTAAGGAGGTTTAAGATCTCATTGCCAGGTCGTACAACGGTTTTGCAGAACCATTGAGAAGCAAGTGTAAATGTGTGCTCGAAAGTGTAAGTAAATAAGAAGCAGCAAAAATATTTGCTATCTACGTATATATTATTATTAAGTTATTATCTCAGATTTGCATTATATATTTACATATGTACATGGGCTTAGAACTAAAATATTACTTTACAACCAAGTGAATCAAATTATTTACATTTTTACTTATATTATGTTTCCATTTCCATTTCACGTTTCATATTATCCATAGCCAGTCAAATTTGCTTTAAAGAAGTCTGAAATCAATACTCCGAATATCTTTTATAAACTAATATTTATAAATGATCCTTGTAGTTTTTTGTTATCAAAAAATTATAAGAAAAGTATGTTTTTTACTGATACTGAAAACAAATTGTTTAAATGATGAAAAAAAAAAAAACAATCTCTTCAATTGAGGTCTTTGGATCAAAATTTTTACCAATCAAATAATATAATTTTAAATGAAAAATCTGCTTTTGTGAATTGGGAATCTGTTGCACTTATTTAAAATCCGATAAAATAAAAAGAGCAGACAATAAAATAAAACGGGACAAGATTCAAACATCATAAGCACTCTCCGCATTGGGCCCTCACTTAGTTGGGTTTCTCGGGTTCGGTACAGTGCGGTTGTTGAACTTGATAGTGATATCTTGCACGGCCATGTTGGGCTGCAGGAAGTCAGTGATGGTTCCGTACTCGCCGCGGGGCGGGCGGTCGAAGGGGTAACCCATCGGGCGTCTGTCAGGATACAGGCGGTCCTTAATACCGCAGAAACTAGACGCATCAGCGCACGGGACGCCGTCTGTGTCCTGGTCAATCTGTAAACGAGGAAAATCCATAAGTTTGATATGTTCATTATCCTTACAATGCTCACACTGCATTAACTCAACTGCTCCAAGCAACCAGATAAAAGGCTGCAAGTGCAACCTTCGATACTCCCTCAAAGAATGAGGACACAAGAGCCAATTCAATCGGTTTATAAGAAACCTCAAAAAGGTTTCTGTATTTGTTATAATTATGCTAATGATCGGTAAATTCATTCTTACTACTTACTATTCTTGCTATTTAAAATAAACTTGCACGATCAAAAATTTCCAATTCAATAATGTTACATACCCTATCCTGGTCATAGTTGGAGACCATGACGAACAGTTCGTACATTGCACCTTGTGCGTTGCCTTTGGGGATAAGCATATGCTGAGGCCAGCCACACCCGCAGAAGTTGAAGTTCCTGGCTGTCTCTGTCTCATCACGAGGATTGTCCGTCAGCTTGCGGAATGTCCTTTCAAACGGAATGGTGACGGATGACTCATCAGAACGGCGGCTGATCTGGTTCTGGCCAGATTGAACTGTGAGTGAAAATACATAACTAAATTAGATAACTAGATAGCTATGCCTCATAGCGGTGGCCAATGATCGTGTGCGTATAACATGAGGCGTGTGGCTATATCACCTAGATTGTCACAAGAACTCAGACAGCACAAAAACATAGCATTAGCAAAGTTGTAAATTAACTCACGTTGGGTAACAAATCTGTCCATTTCGATGAACATGAGTCGTTGATCATTAAGTTGCCAGGGGAGACCCCTCTCGTCAAACTTCGGTGCCATGAAGATACGGACAGTGCCAAATTTGGCTTCTCCAGTATTGTTCACGTTGATACTGTGAAAATAACACAAAAAATGAGATAAAATATATATATTCTTATATATTTTAGTATAAAATCTATAACTTGGACATGTTTTCTTTGAATATGAACAATATTTAAAAAGGAAAATCATGTCACTGAATTTCAGAACTGTGCAACTATTCTACAATAGAAATGACTCACTTGTATGTGAAAGGCGTGTGGTTAAGATGAGTGAAGCGTACAAGCACGGGTCCTCGGTTGGAGAAGTCAAGTCCACGTGAGAGATCTACGTCACTCTGCATCCAGAACGTCTGCAGCATGTTGGATCCGGTGCCTCCAGTCACCTGCACCGACTCTATTTGGACATCTGGGTTCGTCAGCTGAGAAAACAAAGACCAAGACGTTTTAGAAAATTTATTGTATGTATTTTCATATTTAATATTTTCAACAAAAAGTACTTGATGAAGCTCAATTATAATATTTTTGTTAAAATAAACTTGACTAGTTTCACCAACATGGTAGGTTGGCATTTTCAAGCCGAGTCTTCTCTCTACTTGTAAGATGTCAGCTAAGCATGTTGACGAACTAGTCACGTCAAAAAATAAAAAGTGGGAACAACACTAAATATCCTTTTAATAATAATATTAATTCATCCATTTTGAGGTCATTATCAATTATAATGGGTTTTATTTTATTTCTTTCGCCCAAAATGTTTGAACCAGTAATGAAGAAGTATTAATAAGCAAATCAGACAATGAAAGTGAATTTTCAGTAATACACTTAAAAAATCTGAAAAAGAGGCAGTGGTATTGTATATATTATGATATTGTATCCGTACCTGAGCACGGCTGTAAGGAGGATTAACAGCCGAAGACTTGAACTTCTGGAAGATGCTGTCAATCATGGCGTGCCAGCGGTAAAAGAAGGGGTCGCGCATTGTGGTTGCTTCGTCAGCCATCACTCCAAACAATTCCTGGATACAGATAAATTCATTCAGTTTTTTATCACAATCAATAAAAAGTATTGTAATATTATTAACATTTCGTACAGTTAATACACTTTAAAATGATCAATCTTCAATTATATATTACCAAGAACTTGTGGTCAGGATCGTGCACATAGGCCGTGAAGATGTGCCCTGTATTGTGGAAGTCTCCGTAGAAATTGGGATTGGGGCTCAGGTCGCTGGACTCCATTATGTTGCCGAGAACATCGATGGTCATGGGAAGTGTCTCTCCGCCGGACTGTCAAGATAATATAAAAATTATTTTCAACATCATATACATAAAATAATCTACTAATTTAGAATAAGATTTTCTGCTTAGAATTGGCATCATGATCGTGACGAAATTAAGGACTGAAAATTCAGCAGCTGAAGTATTTCTCTGTCGACCCACATGAAATTATTATTATGGTTACACATTTTATATCTTGTATAGAAATATGTCAAAAGAGAAGAAAACAAACACATATTTCGTAAGTAGTAATAAATAATGTCATTACTTATCTTAAGCAAGAATATTTACAACAAACTATACTTTAATCCTTAAATGCACAAGTTAATCTGTTTTATACGCTCTAATATACCTGTTATTTCATTTGATGGTAAAATGAAATACAATATTAGTATCGCACAGAATAAAAGAGTAAGAGAGAAATAAATCTAAAATTGTTGTAAAACTAAAAACATTGAAATTGTAACAAACCTGTCAGTTGTCACATAAAATATTTTACAGTGAATAATTTTAATGCTCTGTAGTTTCTGTGAAAATATTTAGATTTAATAACAAATTAAAGTCGAATATGTTAATACTAAAATGCAATTGGATCATTAAAAAAATTAAATGTGGTAAGTTCTTTGATAGTTTTTCCATTTCTGCTTTATAAACCATCATTTAAGTCAAAAATATTGTTGTTCTTTCAGTCTTGGCAGCATTTGTTTTTTTGAACTAAGAACAAGAAAGGTTCCATTTTTGATTTTAAATAAAAAGCAAATCAAACTAGCCTAATGTCAGTTTATATCAGATATACTAAAAAAAGCAATTTTTAATTGTTGTACTCACAGTTTCCACTGTGCCTGTGCTGATGGCAGCGTCAATGCGGTTACGCCACTGCTCGAAGTCAGCAATGGTGATCTTGATCTCATCTACTTCTCGGTTCACATCCTGCCATTGCATTCCGCTGGCGCGGGCGGCCCATGATCTGCCTTGAAGAATGATAATAATATGAAGGTGAGTCCAGCATGTAGACAGCTTTTATCATAAAATATCAAATTAGCAATGTTGAAATATTCTACTGCGTTCGCCCTTTATATAGAGCTAAAGACTATTTAAACTGAAATATTGAAAAACAAACAGCAATAAAATGGCTGTTGTGTGGACTAGATATCTTGAAAAATTTATTGCTATATTTTTTTAGCTTATAGATAGTGGTTAAAGTGAATCTTGCTATGAATAATATAAGGCTTTATCGGTTCAGGTTCTTAAATCTGTCACACATAGTATGGGTAATGATTCATTTACGTAGCCATTAGGTATTTTTTAACATTTAAAATAGTACTGTCATGTCAATAAAAACATTGTAAATACTGTATGGTAGCAGTTAAAGTTTAACCAATGGCTCGTTATACAGTTTTAAATTGTTACCTGCGGTCATACTGTCCAGCTTCGGGAAGTAACCTTCTTTAATCGGATCCCGGAAGTTGTTGAATTTCTTTACGCGGGCCAAGTTGTTGCAGAGACGCTCAGCATTGTACCTGTAATGTTAAAATCATTATCATGTATTGCTAACCTTGTGCTTATGGGATCGTTCTTTATCATGAAAGTAAATCATGGATTTACTTTCAAAAGAAAAAGGTTTCTGAAAGGCTCATCAATGAAGAAAGTAGTCAATTTAACTATTTCGTTTGTTGATTAATATTTCAGAGGCTGAGTGTAATGTAGGTTAATTACATTCAGTAGTTTTTTGAGAATATTACGCACCTGGCAATGATCTGCTGATGCATGTAGTAGAACAGCTCTCCGCGCCTGTCCTTGTTGACGATGTCGTAGTTGGCAGAGGTGAAGGGATATACCAGATGCCAATGCCAGTGGTGAAGGTTAACTCCAATGTCCTCACGGAAGTAGAACAGTCGGTGCTCTTCTTCAAGATCAGACGCTGAGAAGTCCTTGGGGATGATGATTGGATTACGCTGGAAAATATATTTTTGAATTAAATAATAACATAACAAAGAAACATAAAAAACTTCCTACTTTGCCGTTCCTTCTAAGCTAAAGTTGTTAATTAGAACGAGTAGCTGAGCGTACAGCGAGTAGATCAATAAACATCACCTCCATCCTTTACTTCAGAACTTACTCGACCTGCTGCTCACCCTGCTACTCATTCCAAATGAATTTTTTCACACTACCCCAATCAATACAAGCACAGAGTTAGTTTACTATCTTGCTTTCAGCTATCAGTAAATGCTTTGAAGGTTTAGCACTATTGGTAGTTGGCATGGTGATTGCGCCTCGGGCTGTTATGCCGTGTAAGGAAGTATGTATAATTGAACTCACCGGACATGACACCCCAAAACTCAACAACTATGACTCGAGAATACTATCTATTGATAGCACACAAATCAGCTAATGAACTAAGATAAAAAAATTGTATCTGTTGACTATGATGACAGTATTGATGCCGTTTTCATAGCAGCATTATTTGGCGCAGTGTGTTGATATTATTTCATTGTGAATGTAGCAACTTCCACGACCCACCTGTAAAGCACTGAGCACAGAACACTTACCCTGAGTTCAGTGGGAATGATTGCGCTGACTTCCCTGGCATCTTGGAACACCTGTGAGTCCACAAACTTGGCTGGGAAGCTCTCTGCAAAGTTGGGTAGCGGAATGTCTTTTGTGTCTTCCCTGAAAATAATTTTTATAATAATTGCATCTACTGATGTTTTGTAAAATTGACACACTATGAAAATGATTTAATCATTAGCGTTCGAAACTAATGATTTAATTTAAAATGAGATCTTAATACGCAGTGCCCTTAGATCAAGGCAGATACTTTTATCGCTACGACAAGGTCTTACCCATTATGAAGCTTTTATTAGCTGGAAGCTCAAAAAGATAAACATTCGGAAAGATCTCACTTTGTATCTCACAAATCTCAAGTCATAGCGTGGTCGAAATAATCTTCAATTCTACTGTAAATAAAGGTAACAACTGAATTTTCCACATAGACACAAGAATGAACAAATATCGCTTCCCTCGGAATTTCTTAATTTTACATAATAAATATCGAAAGGTTAAAATGTACAGGGAAAATAGATATAAATGAGATCGCTGGGGCATTGCAGTCTGATCAATGATGTATTTACACATATGTAAATGTCACTTGAGAAATTGTTCAGGCTGGATGAATACTTTTGAGCTTGCAGGTATAACAATGCATTCATACCTGTGAAGTAGAGCGACAGACAGGCAGTAGTTGAAGAGTTGAGTGTTGACTTTGTCTCTGCAGAAAGCAGCAGTGGATAAAAAGTCTTGCAGTGCATTGATGGGAACGGCTATATTAAAACATCACAAAAAACAATTATAGGAACAGAAAAAAAAATCACCAACTCATTACGTTTTGAAGATAATAAAAAGACAGTACTTTTTTAAGCACGTTGTAAATTTAAAAATAAAATTTCATTTCATTAATGTCATTTATAAAATCATTTTTAATGGATATGGGGAGAGGTTTTTTTAAGCATGATTTTCTTTTGCAGAAAGTTATAAGGAATAAGAAATATGTTTAAATAAAACACGATGAAGTCGTTTTAAGTTTTTCCATATTATTTAATTCATTAAAAGTATGCCAATTGAAGAGACACCACATGAAAGTGCGTGATATAAGTAATAACATGATTTATTACTTACCGAGGAAGATATCAATGAGAGAGCCGGCAATCCTCCTGTGCTTAGGAATGAAGAGAGAAAACTCTGCCTGGCGAGGCAGCAACTGGGCTGTTGTCAGATCGGGAGCGTCCACGGACTTCAGGGGGATTTTCTCCGTTGCGTCCTCGCCAAACCTGTTCCCTAATTCTACTCCGAGGGCTTCATATTGGGGGGCCTGACGGTGTAAAGCAGATATTTAATTTTACAAATAATGAATTGCTGTGATTGAAAATATTTTTGTAGAAAACTATTCATAGAATTTAATAGTAGCGTATTTATTATTAGCTTGCTGCGAAGGCTAAGGAGACCAGAACAATGCTTTCACAAATAATCTCTATGTGGCTTCTCAATATTTATTTGGTATGTTAATGGGTTTAAGAAACCGCTTTGAGTTGATTTGGTTTCTTGGATGTTAGGCTGCTTGAAGTTTACACTCCTCCGACATATCAGTTATCCCTGAAAATGGTCAATCCTTTGACCTGAAAACCTCAAGCAGCCTTACAACTAAGAAACCAAGTCAAAGGAAAATTTTGAATTGTAATATTACTTACCAGAAAATCTGGGGGCACTTCGAAGACTGATTGGTTTTCTCCTTTGGGCATGAATAGCGGCTCGGTCGGCCGATCGAACAGCAGTTGAATACTGTTTTTAACATCCGACATCTTAGTAAGCTGAAATAATTATACATTTGAAATATCCAGGAAAAGTATTGATGCAAAAGTCTTATTACTTTGCTATTTAAAAAAAGTATTTGTTTGCACAAATTCTTTATATTGAAGTGATCAGTTTAAAGTTAAACATACATTTTATGATCAACCTACATTCTACACTATTTAACAGTTAGACTGTGCTAAGGCTGATATAAATATTAGAATCAGAAGCTTGAAGATGCCTACTTAGCGTGTTGATCGCGTCAATAAATAGAAAGTGGAAACATCACTAAATATTTCTTTTTACATAAAAAAATACAATACGTAGAGAAAAAATAATAGTAACGAGTGCGCTGGATTTAGTTAGTATTATTGATATTTTTAGACTTAAATATTATTTACCTCAGTATACCAAGTTGCACAAACGAATACTAAATGATGCTAATGTGTCAAAGTTGTGTCCTTATAAATGATTTCTGTGAGTCGTTAATTCGGTCCTTCATGTTGGAGTGCAAAACCTCAAATAATCTCAAATAAAAAAATATAAACAACTGTGGTAGAACGGACTGTCGAAAATAACGAACCAGTTATCTATTAGATTAATCTGTTTGTCGATTATGTAATAATATTTTTTTGTGATATGGAAAACAAAACTAATATGTTTTTAGGGAAACGATTCACTCATACAATGTTAATAAAAGACTGGAATGTTTTTTTTTTGGGATTCGAGCCGGCACTTCTGGTTCAAGAAGCCTAAAACCTTAAACGTTTCCACCACGATGGTCCTGCAACTGATCATGTTGGAATCGCGTGCGAACATTAAGTTGTCCATAGTGCAATAAAAGTATAAATATATGTTAAAATTTAACTAATTTGTTTCAGTAGATTCTATCTAATGCCACTATATTCCTGGCCTTTAAGCTATATTTTTAAGTTTCCACGATAGACTGGTTTATTTTGTAATACTCCACATTCGAACAACAGATATGAAAGGTTATTTTTGTTTGTGAGTACTTTCGCTTTCAAGAAAAAAAAAAAACTTAATCTCCTATATATTTATTGAATATTATAATATATATATTAATGAACATTATATAATAATGTCAATAACCTAATATAACCATTTCAGACGAAAAAACAGTTTGTAAATAATAACACTCATTTAAATTTCTTTGTAAGGAATAAGTAATGAATTAATGTAAGGAATGTAAGTTTCTTTGCTTTTTGTTCTAAGTCAGTTTTGCGTATGATTGTACTTTTACTCCGCCCATATGATTCAGATTTCATCTTCTTCTTCTTAAGGCGCTTCTCCTCAGATGAGGTTGGTGAGGTTTTCTCATGGTAAATAGAAGGACCCGGGATGCACCTAAGAAAACTAAATTTCATCTACTTTTCACAAGGCTAGTTTTGATAATTGACTGATTGGATAATACTATAAATAAATATGCCTAGAAAATCATCTCTCTACACCATTGTTTTGTTTATATTTAACATCATCCAATAATAAAAATGCGGTTAGTGGTAAAAAATAATGACATTCAGGTGTTTGTGGTTTTTTGATAACTTATTCAGAAATAATCATCCGAACCCAATAATTCATTCACTGAAAGAACAATACGCAATACTTTATATTTAACATATATACAAGTATAAAATTAATACATTCTATTTCTATAACTTTTCAAACTGATGCGTAACAATTTTTTTTCAAACTTTTATTTTTTTAAATTGTCATAAACATTTATACACGTTACTAATATTCTATTATTTTCTGCTTGTAATTTTGATACATATTATAGAAATATAATGGGTGGGATTTAAATAAAATATTATTAATCAATTTATATAAATTTATTATATTTATTTAGGTACATTTCAGACACGTTTAACATTGCGAGTAAATACAACGATTCACAATCAAGTAGAACGTGAGGTATATTTACAAAATAAATAAAATTGTCCTACGTATTACTACAAGAGAAAAGACTTACCAACCACTCTTGCGTTGGCAACGATTCGTTTATCGTATCGTATCGTACAGTTTTCATTTATATATTACTTATCTACTTAGAGCCAAAAGGTAATATGCAAAAGAAAAATAATCACTAAACCACTTAAAATTCACACGTAATTTTAAACCAATTATTTATTTGATTTAAAAATAAATCAACATTCTGACAGCCTTTTGACTCTAAATAAATAATTTATTTAAACCATTTCTAGCGCATAAACTAGGAAATAAAATAATAAGCAAAATTACAATTTTTTGACTGTTTTCATTTTTACTTACATAAAATTATCTAAAAATTACTAAAAGTAAAGATTCCTGACTCAAATAAATTTATATAGATTTAATAACCGGTTAGCTTGTATATTTAAACAGAACAAAAAAAATTACTACGTGAAGATATATTTATTATTATTATTATTGCAATTTATTGTTCTGTCGGGTACTTCATTTACGATGGCAAATTATATTTTTTGTTGAATATTAGAGACTTCCGACCCTCCTTGCCTTCAGCTGCTTTCGCAGATGAGGTCTAGTAGACTCCTGCCATATTCTTAGATATGGCTTCTTTACATATCCTCGGGTTACTGCCTACCAGGCTAAGCATTTCAAGGTTATCTTCATTATATATAATAGAGTCTTTCTCCAACATTCAGTTCCGCTGAGACAACAGATATTATCATAAATTATAGCAAATATATATCAAAATAAATATATATTATAATAAATAGATATCAAACAGCTTGTCTAAACACATTATTTGTATCATAGCAATTTTTTAAATAATTTACAAAAAGAAAACAATAAAACACAAAATCGGTTACTTTTTTTATGAATTATCAATTCATTTATTCATTACGAAAATCAAAATATATGCATGCAGTCTGATGTCCATAGATTGTGATAATATATGTTTATATATTTACCTATTAAACATGTAAATAAATAGTGTCAACAGTTCATCGGTTTCATTTTTTGTACAAAACAATGGTCACTCTTAAAATATGAAGTAATTTTTTTTTAAATGACCAATGGATAATAATATATATAAAGGAGTAAATTTAACTATTAAAGATATACGTAATTTAGAATAATTTTAATTAATTAATTTAAAATGATCTTTCAAGCGCGCCTCAAGGGTTGAGAGCCTCTGGACTCCACTTTTCTCAAGGCACCGGTCTCTACATCGCATGTTGGGTCTGACTATGGTCAGAAACTATCACGGCAGCTACGCTATAAATCCCTTTCTATATGTCTCTATGGCAGTCATAACACGTCGAATGAAATTACATCTACGGCAGCAAGTAGATTAAGGTTAGGTTAGATTATTTTTTTATTTTAATGTTTGGTGCAGATTTTCGATCCGAGTATCCTAAATTTTAAAAACAAACTACTAATTATTTGACGAATGTAAGAAGTAAAATTAATTGATGGCAAAACGGAACTGCCCTGTGCTTTGAGCAAGATGAAATGGAGATTGTCAGCATTGTGCAGGGACTGCTGACGCATTTTATCCGACAAGACCAGAATATAGGATACAGTGCCGAAGATAGGATTAAGTGCCGAAAATGACGATGAAAAATTTATAGTAAAATGATATACCCCTGCTACATATTGCATATCGATAATTATAAATTTGCATATCGGATCATGACTAAGTCGTTTAGAGAACCCTGATCTAGAATTAGTAATTTATAATATTATTCTATATTAATAAATAACAAATAAAATTGTATTTCGAGTTAATAAATTACTACGTAGCTAAGTATTTTGTCATGTATTATATAATATGATTAAAAAAAAATTAAATTAATAAATATATTTCAACGTATTAATATTGAATTATATTTGTAATTATAAAACATCAACAAATATGATTAGCAAAATGATTAGGAGACATCAAATAAAATTTTCACCTTTCAGTAGCAACATTTACTTCAAGTTTGCCGAGAAGTCGAAAGCCTTTCTTCCAATATTGTCTCAGTGATATTATGGCTATTTACCCAATCATACTAGTTATAAATATGGAGTGTTACAAATTAAACCAATCAGCCATGGATGGTAAAGTACAGGTTGAAGAAATTAATCTAAACTAAATTATAAATTTTAATCTCATAAAACCACTATTACGTTATTTTAAAAAATATGTATACAAGATTACATTTTTTTTTTTTTATAATTTAAGTGCAGATTCTCATGACAAGCACGCCCAAAACGCATAATCACATTTGACAGCAGTGGCGTGCAGTGTATTCTAAATCTGAGCGTGCTGAGCTTTCATCACAACGTGTCAGCGGCACGGCAATACGTTTCAATGAAAACATTACTAAAACACTAACAAATTTTTGGATTCATGAATTAGAATATGCATTGTTTTGTTGCATATAAAAATTGCACACCACTTGCGGACTAGATAAATTCTGGAAAATTCACTCTCGAATAAATACTAGTTTTAATATAATTCTAATATTATGCATTTGTACTTTCCTAAAAATACTTTTTTTGAGCACACCGGATTCAAATCAATATCTTAATATACAATAATTTATAGATAATATTTAAATATTAAAAATTCAGTATTGGTAACTTTTCGTATTCTTTACCTAGCAATTTAGATAAATCAATTTAAAATAAATCAGTACGGAAATTCAATGCGTCTCTTGCGAATTTCACAACTAAAACCTAAACATTGACTAACATACAAAAATGTAAACAGTTTTTGTTCATAAATATATTTACACGTAATATCACTCGTAGTATTCATAAACCTCACGTATTTATTATGATTGAATATAAATTAAAAGATGCTTGTTTTGTGACGACAATAACCACACTCGAATGCTGGCAGAATATAAATTTTTCTTTTCTACTCCGGTATTTGTTTCCAACACGCTACAACGTCTCTCTAACCCTCAAACACGCCTATAGTCTACATGGCATTCTTAGGCCTACATATTTTTACTCTTTTCTGTCACTTCGAGGTCGCATTGCAATGTGATTGGGTCTAATGCACGGAGACCTTTAATCAGTTAGATTTTAAAAATAAAATTATTTAAATAAATACATCAGTCGATGAACGAGAGACAAACTGACCAGATTGGGATGGCATTGTTACGTATTGGTTTAGAGCAGGAGGTAGGTTAGGTTAGTTGTTCGTCGGCGAAGTGCTGGCAGACAATCTTGAGGAACTGCTCCGGCTTCTCGCTGTGCAGCCAGTGGCCTGTATTCTCAATGAAGATCAGCTCTGCCTTCGGGAAGACTGTCCTTATTTGCGGCAGGTCGCCCCGCCTGAAATTATTCAATTATGATTATTAATAATCATAATCATTATATGTAAATGTTACATAACAGTAAATGTTTTCATTGTCAAATAATTCATAGACCCATATTTTTTACCTAAACAGGTTTGTTGTGTCAAATGTTTTTAAGTACACAAGAGAATTCAAACCCGCACCTATTTGTTTCATGTGTGTATCTTTTACCAAAAAGATAATATAAAGAAAGAAGAAGGATATAAAGAAATGTTTAAAAAATCTTACCCAATATAGTCTGATAACCCTCCAGCAATGAAAAGCGATTTTCCATTATATTTATATTCCTTTAAATCCTCTTCAAATACAGCGATATTGGTCCTAAAGTTCTCCCTCAGCGCGGACAGGTTGATTCTCCAATTATACGTGCTGGAGTCAGTCTGCACGAGATTTGTAATGATGAAGTTCCGGACGGTCACACTGGAGATGGCCACGGACAGCTGCGCATCGGCGACCTTCCTGGCTTGGGAGAGAGGAATCCCTGTCGGGACGGAGACTCTGGCCATGGCGTCGAAGAGACCTTCCATGCTGTAGATCTGCGGGCTCACCCTGAATGGGGATATGTCCGCAATTATAAGGTCTGCGACCAGGTCAGGCTGGAACAAAAGCATCCGTTTTAATAAACGATGTCACAGTAGTAGAATCCCTATGGTTGGTTTGAGAAACAGACATCATAGGTGAAATGCTGGAACATGAAAAAATTTACAAAATTTAAAATCCCAGAAGTCCAACATTGGACTACTTTTTACTCGAAATAATAAAAGATTCAGTATGTTGATATAATATTTTAAAACTACAAGTAAAGATAGCGTATGCAAACATTCCCATTTATGGCTTGAATCTTTTTTATCACATATGTGTCCAACCAAATCACACTTAAATCTATCAAACAGTAGCATGATGCAAATGAGCAGTGAAAATTTATATTTTTTCAACGTCAATGGAAATAACAAAATATTTTTTTTTATGTAATATGACAGATGTAAATGTAGCAATTACCTGGAGTAGTGATAAGAGCATGGCAGTTCTTCCTCCCATGCTGTGCCCCAGAAGAGAAATCTTGGGAATTTGCAACCGCCGCATGAGAGCTGCAACGTCTTCTGCCATGTGCCTGTACGTGTGTTCCGAAGAATGAGGACTGTCTCCATGGTTTCTGGCGTCCACAGCTATCACCTTTCTCCCGGTGGTCTTGTGGATGGCCTTGCTCAAGCTCGTCCAGTTGCTCTTGGAGCCGAACAGCCCGTGCAAGACCAGAAGCGGGGGAGTGTCGTTGTTTTCCGACAGTGCTGTTTCGTAAGAAGCGTACGCAAGGTCGACCGTTTTCAGCGGAGATTTTTCATTCTCGGTGCTCGTTGAGAACTTGTGGAGCAGTCCGCCGCACGCGCGGATGCTCTGCGACGAGATGCTGGCGATGGCTCGGTAATTTTGGTACTTAATCATTGTGAATTTTAATACTTGAATTTGTACGGTTTAGTGATATTGAAACGTCAGAAATGTCATTTTAAAATCGGAATTCAAGGTTATGGCGGCATCAGCTGATTTGTCTCTAGCGTTTATTATTTATGGCTGCTGAGTGTAATGTTTTTTTTTTTTTTCCTTGTACATTTATTTAATTTTTATTTTCAGGAAAATTTATTTTGAAACCTTATTGTTTCAGTTGGTACTTGTTTTTTATCCGACCACCAAAGAAACTTGTCTATTGTTTTGCTTCTTTTGTTGGCAACAGCGAGTAAACACGTATTGTGCGTATTTGAATTAAATAAATATATTGATTTCAAAGTATAACCGTCAAAGATAACCGTCAATCAAAAAATGAACTTACTTCAGTTATCAACAATCGTACACGACAAGGCTAGTAGCGTTCTTTTTCTACAACAGCGTGGTATTTCGTGTGAAAATGCGACACATAGATCCTTTCGACACCATCATGGATGGCATTGTAACATTCTGGCCACCAGGATAATGCATGTCTCATATTTCATTGTTTATAAAATGTGACTTTATTGAATACTTAAAACTATATTAATATATGATACAAAATTGAAAAAAAACTTTCATTTCTTTGACGGTTATACTTTAAATTAAATAAATAAACAATACGTGTTGACTCGCTGTTGCCAACAATAGAAGCAAAACAATAGACAAAGTTCTTTGGTGGTCGGATAAAAAACAAGTACCTTTCAGTTAGTATTTTTTCGTAAAAAAAATTCGTGTTTTATAAATTGCTTTTCTTTCTATCGAATAACTGAAATTTGTAGATGGTTCCTTATTCTCTTGAACAATCTGCTGCATCGAGTATTTTGGGAAATGGACACGAAATATAGACTGTAAAATTATTCCTATTCTTCAACAACATGTGTGCATTCCACAATACATTGAAAATACAGCGGTATAAAGTTGTATAAGGTACATTAAATATTTTTTGCCGAAATTGGGCTAAGTAAAGATTAATTCTTTAATCTATTTGCATCATTTTCACAATTTGATTTTTAGTAGTAGTATCCTTATTTTGTAATTTCCCACTTTATTAATAGTTAATAAGATGGGAAATTACCCAGCTCAACTAATCTGAGAATAAAAATTTATAACTCCACTACATTGTAAATGTTGCAAGTTTACAAGCATTCAGATGAAATTGTTGCTGTAGCTGGCTATGTCTCTGGAATTTGCTTCTTTGTAGAAATTATAGAAACCCAGTGTAATCAGAGAAGATCTGTATTAGAGTGGAACTATTCTGGAATGGTCGGCAAGGAAACGTTTAGCTACTGATCCACACGTATATTTTTTAACCTGTATATATATAGTTTACAATAAATTAATATCTAATTAGTTTTGGCACAGGAAATCGATTAACAATGAACAATTGCTATTCAAAAATGTGCTAACAATGTCATACTTTGTCCCTCAGTCTGGAATATGTGCAATGAAAACAGACATTTACAAATTTTTACTAAAATATCAAAAGTTATAATAATGAGTTTAATATTTTAAAATTAATTCTTCATTCATAAAATCATTGATATTGTCAAATTACAAACAATTGGAAAACTTTCTTGCTGTTATGTTTTAAAATATAACAGAAATACAATTTAATTTGTAAAGTACTTAAATTTAATTATGATAAAAAGGTTTTAATTTCTGAAGATAATGTATTATCCTGGTATCTTGTAGCGATGGTCTCGATAGAGGTGATTAAATTAAGCTGTAAATAATTAATACAAATGATAAATAGAGGGCAAAGCAAAATGCTTGATTTTGAGTAGTTTAAGTAAATTAATTAATTTACTATTTTTCCAAAATTTAGAAGTGAAGCTCCGAAAATAAAATCGGTTTTAAGTTCAACATTTGACTCCTATTTGAATAAAGTCTATTGTTTGATGGTTTGATAATGCGGTGATTAAACAGAAGAAAAATATGCAGTCACCTTACACACGAGGCAGGGTTGGCAGGTTACAAATATTTAAAAAACTAACAGGAGATGACTGCTTTCATTATGACAAAACAAAGGACATTGAACTTCCAAAACTCTATTTTTATTTTATTGTTTGATCGACTACTATTATTTTCTGCGATCTGCGATTATAAGAAAAGAAGTAAGAAGCAAAAATAAGTTTAAGATAATTCTGATACATATTTAATATCAAGCTATTTAAAATTATGATTTATTCTCACAAATTAATTAGTTTATGCGGAACGGGCATCGGAGATGTGTACATATCAGACGAGCGGGTGACTAGGAATAGTTACGGGGTTGATGCTTTGGCCGCCCCTGACGTATATGTATGTATTTTGCGTAAATATATTTTCCATCTATTGACAAATGTACTTTCTTTATTTATTTATAATAAGTAGATAGAATATAGTTTTTATGCTTATATTCTTGTACATTCATTATTCACGTATTACATATAAGTACATTTGGGGTAAATAACCTCTATATGAGTTCCGCTTACACATGAATATATAAAATACATAAAGGCTGTTTGTAGGGACACATGCCAATTTGCATACAAAGTACATTGAGTGTTTTCTATGTTAAGGAACTTAAAACACACTGAAAAAACAAACAATATTACTTTACAGTCTAAACGATTTACACACGTAACGATAAAGAAGAAGTCTTAATCCCTTTGACCTCCGTGGCCTATAACTAAGTTAGTATTACTAATATGAGGATAATTATTTGATGACTTGCAAACATCATAAATATCTAGAAACTTATTAAGTATTGGTAATTTAATAAATGATTAAAATTATACACCCATTGAAATTTACTAGGTTATAAACATTCGACAATAAATAAACATAATGTGATCTGATATGCCAAGTATAACAAATTTAGAGTAACTACAGAAGAGCGTTGAAATAAATGCTGAGTTGATTTGTTTTCTTAGGTGTTATGCTGCTTGAGGTTTTGACATGTAATTGAGCGCACATGATGCACCACGCTGTATGCGGAAGTGAAGACACACAGTCTTTTACCTCGGACAGTCGTCGCTGTTGACATTTTCAGGGTATCAAATACGTTAAGCAGCAGGAAAGTACCGCAAACAATATCCCTGAATAAGGTCTCAACACAGGGACTGAATCACCGAAGAAGTCAAGACCTCAAGCAGCCTAACAACCAAAAAGCCGAATAACTCATAACAACGCCTGCCTAAAATATATATCTATAGAAATAAATGATATCTATTTATATAAATCAAATTGTTGGTAATAGAGATCGAGAAAGAGTTTGGATAAAAAATCGCCTTAATCGCTCAATCCTTATTTTTAATCGCTCAAGCTTTCTCTCGAGAAAGCCGTGCTGCTAGCCACAATTTTGATACACCTACGTCAAAGTTCCAACGTTTATTTCTCCAAAAACCAAGTATGATCACGAAATAGTAAATAATATACTAAAAAGTGCCCTTCTTTGAATTTTAAATCGATTTGGATTAAATTAAGTAAATTTTATTCAGTCTCCATTGATTACCTCTGGATGAACTCTGACCTCATTAACACTTCCTTTCTGGTAGGACAAAATGTGACATTATTAGTGGTTTGTTTACGGGATGTAAATTATTATAAAACAGTCCGCGTGACTTTCATTTTTATAAGGAGTATGTACATTGTCCTTCGTGAGAAACTACTTCCACGAGTCCAAAAGCACAGTGATTGACTTAGTCAATTTATTAACAATCATAAACACTTTTTTGGCTATATATTAAATATTTTTGACAGAAAGTACTCGGTGGATATCCATTACAATATTTTTTTTATTTAAGATTAAGATTAATTAAGATTTCACTATATTAGTTTTTTTTTGTTGAACCTAATATTCCATCAACCATGGAAATCATGCTTGTCCTTGTCGGGGAGCCAATTGTCACTTTCTGACAATACCAACAAAGAAGACGACCAACCATGAAAATACCGACTCTACCCATGCTTGTAGAGGTGCGCTAAATCTCAGGTATCCAGCAGAATGGACCTCGCATTGGTGCGCTTGATTATTAACTGATATTTCACATTAATTGCAAAATTTTACAAGCAAAAACGCACTGTAACATCCAAAAACCGAGTACTTATAAAATTTATTCAAACTTTATCCTAAGACACTTGTTTTAAAGCATTTTTATTAGGTTTATGTAAAAAATATTGAGTATCAATAAATATAATTTTTTTATATATATATATATATATATATATATATATATATATATATATATATATAAATTCTTGGTGGAATTTTGTTGTGATACTTTTTAAATAAAAAGAAATATTAATATACTTGTAATTTGAATAGAACCCAATTATTTCTCCATGAGCTAACAATTCATTTTCTATGCTTAGTATTCCAGATCTATACGACGAATATCGGCAAGGGGACGTCACAGCATAAATGAATATAATTATTCACATTCTCATAGCTGCGGCCACTTGCGCGTTTAAAATGTGTCTCCAAACTTAGTTGTGTGCCACTCGGTGGTTCGGTTTGGTAGTGTAGTAGTCTTGAGTGGTTCCCGTGGGCGGAGGCACCTCAAGTTTGTGTGTGGATCCAATTTGGGGAGTTTCATTGTTGCGTATGCGCCTGACTGTGCGGCAGTTTCAATCATGTCAGTTATACTAAGGAAACTTATTAATACCTATCATTACGTTGCCAACGATTTAAGTGGTAGGATATAATTTATTTTTATTTTATTATTGACAATACAAATATACATGCAATCAATATTTTAAAGTGTAAAATAGACTTTAAGCTCACACCTATGAGTCTTTATTCTCTCAATTAATTTGGTTCTGTTGTGGCATTTGTCTCTCAAAAGTTTAATTTAAATAAAATGTATGTAAATTAGACCGAAGAAGGTCTGAGATAAATCGAAGCATTTTTCGACAGGTTATTTTTTAGCTTTATTTCTTGAAAACTGCATTTGCTACTTTCTTATAGATTTGGTTGCATAGAAAGTACTGTGTACACAATTGTGTAAAAAATTCTTCAAACACGCCCTAAGGATTGCAAGCTCCAGGATCTCACACGGTTTAAGACACCAATTTCTGAATCTCCAAATCAAAGATTTCTCTCTCTTGATAGTTTGTGTTTAGAGTGTTAGATTTTTATATAGTGTAGATAATTTTTCATTTTCAATTCCATTTTAAACAATATTATATCATAAGCGTTTTTGTTATTTCATTTCCAAATTTTGAGTGATGTTTTCACATTTTATTCTCTCCCCTTCATTAAACCCCTTAAACTCTCTTTTTAACTTATATACATATATATAGATATTGAAGTAGTATTTTTTGGTCTAAAATGTTTGATAAGACTATTGCAAGTTTAATGTAACGAGGTGTATTTATCGGTTAAACATACGAAATAAATAAAATTATATGAAATATTTTGATTTTAGATCCGCGAAGCCGAGACAATTTTTTTATATTAAATCCATTGTTGATGATACTAGTATTGACTATATATTTCAAATTTGTCACATCATGGGGACCAAAATTTATGGAGAAAAGAAAACCCTTCAAGATAGAGAACATCATGATCTTCTACAATTTATTCCAGATTCTCATCTCAGTTCACTTAGCTATTGTAGTAAGTATACTTGAAACTGTATTATTATAATATTGTAAAAACACTGTACGCATTTTCAATTGATTTAAACCGGAGCATCCCGTTATCTCATTAAAACAATGTCATTGACCTCCTTATTATTAAAACATTAAAGCCAAAATTCTTAGAGAATCTTAGTGAGTTTCCTGAAATAAACATCTTCAATTGCCTGCTTCATTTTAGTTCAGAATGTCAATGCGTGCAATTGAAAAACTAATATATGAAGTTAATGGCTGAAGGTGTTATTATAATTGTAATATTTTGTTCCACGTCTTTTGTAAAAAATGTCAATAAATGTTTAGGTCTCTATATAAAAAGATTTTTCTGTGGTAATAATATTTTTTAAAGCGACCGAGTTGCATTCAGCCAATGACGTATCATAAGCAAACAATGCAAAAGAGGATTTTACTGATTAATTTCAAGTTGGTCGCAAGTTATGTCGCGACAAGGTTGGCTTAAGTGACAATCAATTTATCAAAACGACGAAATACAAACAAGCAGTGTAACCATAGGCTTAGTTTATTAAGAATTCAATCAATTTATTTGATTTTGCGATTAGGTGAGTTATTCTGGTAAATCGAGAGTTTATTGTATTCTCTAATTGCATTAATTATGGCATTGTTATCCGACATACAAACTCGTTTGAAATTGTAATAAGAAAAGTTGCCGACTTGTTGAATTGGCAAGGGGAATTTCCAACCCGGTGAATAAATCTCAAATTGTTCAAGCGAGTCTTTATTATATCACGGATATTTTGTTGCACAGTCAATATAAATTTTTGGAGCTCAGCATCTGATCGAACTCGAATATAACGGATATACGGATCATTTGTCATAATTATAATGTGCACAAGAAGAAGTTGCAAGTGCAGACTTTGAAACTTTTCAAGAAATGAGGAGTTTCTTTGATTTTAATTGGTAAATGGCCTGGTAAAGTTTCAATTATTATACACGTCAATTATTGCCAACCTAGAATATGATACGACAACTTAACAGTGTCTGGACCTATCTCTGATGGTTGTACCGAACATTGAGATTATGTTTTCAGAGTGTACGAGAGGCGTACTGGTCCGGTTACTACAGTTTGGTTTGCCAGCCGATAATTATGGACGACACTCCGAAGGAGCGGATTGTCCTTTATTATATTAGAATGTATTACCTGATCAAAATTGTAGATCTAATGGACACCGTAAGTTTACTTGTTATCTGATCAGCGCAAGCAATAACTATAAAGTCACATGGCTTTATGTAAATGTTCATGAAATTATTCAATAGATTATAATTATTAATAAAATTTTAACAAATTAAGAAACAAGCACCCAGATGAAAGTTCAATAGATGATACGAGTAATTGTGTAGATGCATAAATGATGCAAAGCCTAATTGAAAATATTCTTCTTGTGTTATTATATTAATTAAACATTTGGATATTATTAATTAAAAATAAATACAACACGTGTTAACCTTGACAGGTGCATAAAAAGCTACGTTGGTAATTGTAATGAAAAGGTATTTATTAGTTTCTGTCTTTCTAGGTATTCTTTATTTTGAGAAAGAAATACAAACAAGTATCGTTTCTCCATGTATATCATCATATGATGATGGTCTCCGTCGGGTTCCTGACTCTCAAATACGTTCCTGGTAAGTTTGACTAGTATGAAGAGTTTCAAAAAAACCATTAGTTATTGTTCGCTGACAAAATTGCAAACAACTTTTTTGGCCCTGTCATTTTCTAAAACAATATTCAATAGTGCTGATAATATTTATATTAATATTCACTTTAGAAATCAAGCCATATTTTTTAGATATGTGATATTGTTATGATTTATGCTCACTGATAACAGAAACCATAAAAGAAGATGACTGAATTTAAGTAAACTACATTTATAATGAATGAAGGAATGATTAGGACAAATCAACACAGCTTATGTATTATAAAAGTTATTGCCTTGTGCAGAGTTGTTTGTTCAAACTTCTCTTATTATATTTACAAAAGCATAATCTGATAGTATTGTTGCAAGCCAACCAAAGCTGAAAAATTGAGTGACTATATACTGATGATATTCTTGAAATTCTCTGATGGTGTTGGTGGAAAACCATTAAGGGTCTAGGTCGCATAATCGAGTTTTTTTGATCATTTTCTAGTCCGTTTTGCGAAAAATCGACGGCACCAATCAAAAAAATTTAAATGCAAAAAGTTTGATACATCCCTTCTTTCGAACAGAATATTTATTTATTTGTTACAAATTTACTTTTAATATGATAAATATGTGTTAATCCGATTGAAGTGTAGGAATTTGGAGATTCGTCATGTCCCTTTTCCAAGAGACCTAAACATTTAAAAGTCTTTTTTTCAATTGGAATTAAAAGATTAAATATAAACCCTGTGCGATTAATTATTTTAAAAATTAAAAAAAAAAATCTTTAACAAACTTTGGTTTTGAAAAGTCGTCATTTTATCCAATTTTTCAACATCTTCAACATTTTATTTTACCCTGAAAATGGACGTTAATTAAATAATAAAAAATAGATATATATATTTTTCTCAATACTCTGTAAAAAAATCAACTTTCGACAGAGAAAAATAAAGTGACAATTAAATTAATTAAATGACACGATTTCGCCAGGTAATGGACTGCCTCTGGTGTCCGGTTGGACACCAGAGGCAATTAAATGGCTGGAAGCAACTGCCTTAAGGAAATAGCGTTAAATAGCCACTGGTGTGTTTGTTTTTAGGCGGCCATGGAGTGTTGTTGGGAACGGTGAACACTTTCGTTCACACTGTGATGTACACGTACTACTTCCTAACCTCGTTCAGTTCCGACAAGAAGAAAAACATCTGGTGGAAGAAATACATTACCCAGCTACAAATAGTTAGTTTAAATATACTTTATTTCTTTTATCCCTTAGAGTTACAATCCTTAGTGGGCTTGGCTCGTCCTCTGTTCAGGGTGACGTTTCTCAATCCATCCGAGCATTAATGAAGTGCAAAATAGCTTCATGTGCATAGTGCAAGCTTCTAGACTCAATTTATTTTCATTATATATATATCTCTTCTATAAATAGAACTTCTTTCTCAGATATTAAACTCACCGCAACATCTGAAAACTGAAAAATCCTGAAACATCCTATAAACCAACATGAACGCAAAGGACCTGTGAAACACTTCGTAAATATACACTAATCGGTTGGTTTGCTTGTTTTAGGTACAGTTCTTGATTCTCTTGATCCACTTCACGCACGTTCTCTTCAGACCCAGCTGCACCTACCCAAAGTGGATCAGTTTGGCCTTCTTGCCGCAGAATGCGTTCATGCTGTACATGTTTGTTGATTTTTATATCAAGGAATACATCAAGAAGAAAAAATAAAACAACATTTTGCAAGTTCATAGCATCGCTTGGTGGGCGCAATATTACCACATTGAATTTAATTCGTAGCTTTATGTATTATTCAATCAATTTAATTTGGTATTTATTTAATAGAGATCATCGATGGCGCTCGTTCATATTAATGAAATGGTAATGTAACAAACCCTGGTACAATTAAAGAGACACTGTTGGTATGTACGTACTTATTGAGCATCATGTTTTCCCTTGTGTATGGTAGACTCCACAAATGCCCTGAACAAAATAAAAATGAAACTAAACGTAATGAATTCCTACAAAATAATTTTCAAGTTGGGAAATCATTTACGCAAGTGAAGCAATGAAAAAAAAAGTACTATAAGCAATTATGATAATAACGTGACCGTGCCGTTCTTGTGGACGTCAAGAATACCAATTATGAATGTATTCTCGCAAGAAAGTCATCAAGCAAAACATCTGAGAAGAAGAAAATTTTCTAGAATATTTTTATAATAAGGCACTTGTACTTCCTTGTGACGTCATTAATAATTTAGCAATATCATTGTTTTGAAATTTTTGGACTTCGACCGAAAACTGGTAGCTTAATTTATTTCAAAAGATAAAAATTATTGTTTTTTTTTAAATTAAACAAGTAAATACATATCTTGTATACCTAAGAATACAGCATAACTCAATGTATGTTTTTAAGATATTCAGTATTTACTATAAATATCACCAATAAGCGAAATTAAAAAATACAGTATTTCTTCTATTGTCGGGAAAATGAATACGAAAAGGAAAATTTTAACATCTTTATTAAATATCTAGAATTTACAAATTAAAAAAAGCAAGAGTTTACTTGGCTTATTTAACATCAGTAAATTTTAAATGTATAATCTAATATATATAATAGCCATTGTGTGTTTGTATGTATGTATGTATGTTTCGATTTTTGGTTTTCTATAGAATATCTTAAAAGATACAACGCTGATTTTTTGCACATAAGTTAAGTAAATTTTTCCGCAGCTATGTGCCGAATTTCAAGACGATAGGATAATATTTTCATTCATAAACTTTAAAATATGCTTTAGCGAGTTTCAATATGTACGAATTATATGCTTCTGTTCTCCACCGTGAGAATTTCAAATTTAGAACTTTTACAAAAAAATACATTTCCAGTTTGTCAGTTTGACACAAGTGCCATCTCTATTTTTTTTTATCGAAATTGCATTAGAATTGATGAACCACATCATTAAGGCAGTTGCTCCCAGCCATTTAATTGCCTCTGGTCAGTCAGTGCATTACCTGGCGAAATCGTGTCATTTAATTGTCACTTTATTTTTCTATATCGAAATGATTAAGATAATTTTTTTTTCCGATTGAATTGTAGGAATTTGGAGATTCATCTGGCCCATTTTACAAAAGTCCTAAACATTTAAAAGTTTTTTTTTTAAATTGAAATTAAAAGATTAAATATAAACCATGTGCGCCATATTATTTTAAAAAATGACACGATTGGGCTGTCTCTGGTGTCCGGTTGGCACACCAGAGGGCAGTCCATTACCTGGCGAAATCGTGTCATTTAATTAATTTAATTTTCACTTTATTTTGCTATATCGAAAGTTGATTTTTTTACACAGTATTGAAAAAACTATAAATTATATTTATCTAATTTTTATTATTTAATTAACGTCCATTTTTAGGGTAAAATAAAATCTTAAATATGTTGAAAAATTGGTTAAAATGACGACTTTTCAAAACCAAAGTTTGTTAAAGATTTTTTTTTTAATTTTAAAATTAATAAGACGCACATGGTTTATATTTAATCTTTTAATTCCAATTGAAAAAAAGACTTTTAAATGTTTAGGATTCTTGGAAAATGTACCAGACGAATCTCCAAATTCCTACATTTTAATCGGAAAAACACATATTTATCATATTAATAGTATATTTATAAGAAATAAAAATATATTGTGTTCAGAAGAAGGGATGTACCAAACTTTTTACATTTAAATCTTATTGATTGGTGCAGTCGATTTTTCGCAAAACGGACTAGAAAATGATTAAAAAAAACTCGATTATGGGACCTAGACCCTTAATAACTCAAAATAACTCCGTCTACGCACAGAAAACGTAATTCAACAAGAATTTCACAATTGAACGTGATAAAGACTGCATCAAATAAAGAACAGTGCAGTGAAAAGTGATGCGTTGTTTGTGACACGAAATGTGACATAAATGTCAAGCAATGAGTTGGAAGGAAAACGTGAGCAGCGTCTTCTTAAAATTCGAGTACGCGCATCGACCTCAAGACAAAAAGAAACTGATGCACAGCGAACGCTGCGTTTGTCTTCGGATTAATTAGTGTGACCTGTCGATTCTGCAATGCTTTACATTATCAAGCAGAAAACCCATCAGATGGAAAGTTCAACGATTACTGTCACAAAAGTAAAGTGAAACTACCAGCAAGGCCTATTTCCCCAGTATATTTAAAGGATATTTATAATGGAAATTTCAAGAGAAAAATAAGATCATTCGATAACAGTATATCTTCTGCATCAATGGGAGCTAAATTAACAGTGGGCCACTCTGCTTCAAAGTTCAAGGCCAAGTATATCACAGAACTTCATCCAACTGATGGTACAAAATGAAAGCAATTATTCATCTTATTATGTTCAAACACCATTGCATCGTTCATCGAATGCGCGTCATTCTATGACGGGATACATTTCTAGTATTAATAATAATAGTTGTAGTGGTGTTATACGTCGAAGCTCTGGGAAGCAAGAGAGCTTGCAACCAACGCTTCAAGGTATTCTTCAAAGCAACACCAAGAGTTGGGCCGTGGATCACACGCCCCCCTGATGTCCACATCATTCCACAAAGTCTGGAGGACTAGGGTGCGAGGGCTTACTCATCTTCTACAATCAGGGTGGATGTGAAGATCCAACATGTGCTGTGGGATCTCGTCTACGGTGTTAGATGAGATTTCCATGTGGTGATGCATCTTCAGTTTCACTTGTTAATTGTTATCATAAATATAAATATTACTAGCAGTTCTTAAATACCTGCTGAATGTTTACTTGGTCGCATGCAATAGATAAAATACAAGCACCCAGATAAACGAATTCGGGGAATTGATACTAATATATGATAAAATGTTAATAATTCACTTTATCAAATTTATCAATTTTTATCTCAATAAAAACATGATTTAAATTGAAGATCTCGACTCCCTGTTAGTTACTCAGATGGAAAAATTTTACCACCGTGACAACGGCAAGTAAATGAAAATCTCAATTTTACATGGAAAGTTTATTTGCAAAGTTGAAAAATATTATCGAGACAACTTTTGTAGGTAAAATGACGACAACACAAAGACGCAAACCAAAAGACGGTGGTAAGTATGATTTTGAGGTTAACTCTTTTTTTTAAACTTATTAAATTGCCTATTCGCTTTGCACTGGTTCAAAATGAATTACTGAATGTTTATTGCAAAACCGAAGAATTGAATCCACGACTGAAAGCCGCTATAAGTGTTGTTAGTCCCCTGTCTATCCGTGTGTGCTGATGATTTTCTTGAGTGTAAATACCGATACACTGTGAACACCCTCCTACTGCTTCCCTGATACATTTTTACATTGTGACGAGTTTTAATGGCTCAGTAAGCCTACGACTGAAAAGTGGCTTTGCATCGCAGAATTAAGGACTGCAATTACTAAACAAAGCTACAATACTTCTAGATAAACTCAGTATATCAAAATATATACATACCAGTAGTGTGTGCCGTGTAATTCGCCATGATCTGGTTCCAAACATAGTCTTTGATAAGAGAAATAAAATTAAGCAAATCTTTCATACGCAACTTTTCATTACAGCATACTACTTAAAATATATAAATTTAGTTCAGCAGTACTTCCAATTTCTAGCCATTGGCGCAAAGTCCACATCCACGTTAGCTTTCTTATTCCAATGCCTCTTTTTCCGGGAAAATCAGTTGCATATCATAAATTTCTAATAAGGCATTTATTTTACTCGTAGCCTTAGTAAAACCTGATTGTCAAGTCAGCGTGTGATGTAGACTACATACTCATAATTGTTAAATATCTTAGTGACTTATCAAACATAAAACAAATGTGATATTGTTTCAGTTGTGCCGATCAAAGAGCATATAAAATTATTGCTGGAAGGAGAAGCGCACGACACGCCATGTGACGATTGTGAAATGTCAGAGGTGGATTTTGGTCTTCCTACGTGGTTTGATCCCATCAAATATGCCAGGTATATTTCAGTTATATTTATAATGATATCAGTGCAACTACAATCTAAAATAATTGCTGGCATCCTATAAAATTTGTCACACAGCGTCTTATAATTTAAAAATTTAATTCACATAGTCTATAATACCGTTTTTGTACAGTAAAACATTTTTACTTATTTACTGTTCAATAATTTAAGTTGAGGCATGTTATAGTATCTCTTTAACCCGAAAAGCTATATCACAAAGTTTTAGAAAAGATCCTGCACGGTTACGTTATAACTATGGCGATCTTTATGGATTTTTTGCCATGGGAGAATTTCGGTGATTCGAGAGTATCACAGATTTATAAAAAAAAGTCCCACACAGTCTCAGTAATTGATCAAAATTTAATACATTCTACCTTATTGATTTTTTTTTCTCAGAGGTCAAAAGTACATACAGTCCAATATGTTTGCCCAATCCATCATCACCGTTTGTGGCTTGGTAACAATACTGGCTGTTCCCAGCATACTCACCATCCTGAAGAACTCCCATCGCTCCTCCACCATGATAGGAGCCTACCGAAGATATCTCTCCACCGTGCTCCACTTGAACAGTTGGTACTATCAGGAACTGAAGCCCGGCACCAAGTAAGGATCTATTTATATTAAAGCTATCTTTTTTATACTAGAACTATATCATCGCGGTCATATTGCGGCTAGTTTTGCCAACATTCTAGACGAAATTAGTCTAGAATTTCCTATCTAAAAAGCATCTCCTGATCTGCCTCAACATATGTTTTCTTCAACAGGGCATGGAGATCACTGGTGACAGTTCGCGAGCGTCACATCAAGTCGACCGCAATTTCTAAAAAGCGAGGGGACGGTCACATATCACAAAGAGACATTGTGATCGGACAGTTTGGCTTTGTGGGCATTGGCCTCATTAGATCTAAGTTTCTCTCTATGGACACCACTAACCGAGAAGACGTGGAAGGCTACGTGCATTTCTGGAGGGTCATCTGCTACATGATAGGAGTGGAGGATAAGTAAGTAGACTATCGTTGTATGGCTGTATCATGACTGAGTATAAAATTCTTTCACAAAAGATTTCTTCGTATACAACCAAGGAAATCCCAAAAGCTGAATGCTTCCCACCAGTTTATATAAAAAGATAGTTAATAGACTCATTTAAAATATTTGAGTTTGGGTGTCTCATACTCGTGGTGATAACTTCTTCTGTTTCTGATATCGTAATTAACGGGTTAAGTTAGGCTATCTTCTATATAATATAATACATGTAACATCTTCGGACAATATGTGAAAGCCTTTCCATCTTCTATACAATAAAGTAAGAAAAGTTAAGGTCAGATATATTTGCCGGTTAATCCTTTATTTTTATGTATATTTTCAGATACAATCTTTGCAGGCCATCTTTAGAAGAGACGAAAGAAGTGGCAAACGTCATTCTGTCAGAAATCTTCCAGCCATTCCTTCAAAATCCCCCTGAATATTTCTATTTCATGGTCGACGTGTTTTTCAAAGGAATGTGGTACCTGAATCCAACGATCTCTGAAGGACACTTTTTATACATGACGTATAGGCTAATGGGGCTTGAAGGGTTTCACTACTCGGATGAAGAAATAGAGCAGGCTAAGGAAGAAAAATTCAAAGCTGAAAGACGACGAAAGACTTATGAAATAACAAACGAACTTAGAAATTTAGATTACCCTGGAAAAGATCAACATAAACTTGTTTCTGGTGATGAATTCTACGATAAACTTGGATGGTCGAATAGACTATCTCTTTTTATTATTATGTTTTTATTTAAGCATGTTTACGTCACTACTTTGGGGCGTCTTTTTCTTAATTATAGGATACGTTTTGCATATTTCATGTCCGAAAACTTCCCGTATATTTGCTTTTGGCGTTTCGGAATTAAATATGCGTACGTCAACATGTTTGATGAGGATGTGCGGGTGATTGCCGACGTAAAAACAAACAAGGAGATGTTGGTATATCAGAAATATTAGCACTACCTGAATTTTTATAATATTTTTAGTGTTGTTCCAACTTTTTATTTATTGATGCGACTGATTTCGCCAACATGCAAGGCATCTTCAACCAGAGTGAGGCTTCGTAACTATTTACATGCGAGCAAATGCTATAGTGTGATAAAGGCGATGATTGTCAGAGGTATTATAAATGGTCTAAGAGAAAAAATAAAACAATATTTTGCAAGTTCATAGCAAGGCATGATGGGCGTAGGATTACCACATTGAATTTAATTCGTAGCTTAATGTATTATTCAATCAATTTAATTAGGTATTTATTTAATAGAGATCATCGATGGCGCTCGTTCATATTAATGAAATGGTAATGTAACAAACCCTGGTACAATTAAAGAGACACTAATGATATGTACGTACTTATTAAGCATCATGTTTTCCCTTATGCACGGTAGACTCCATAAATGTCCTGAACAAAATAAAAACGAAACTAAAGAAAATGGTTTCCTACAAAAGTATTTATAAGTTGGGAAATCATTTACGCAAGTGAAGCAATGAAAAAAATATATATAAATATAATAACGTGACCGTGCCGTTCTTGTGGACTTCAAGAATACCAATTATGAATGTATCCTCGCAAGAAAGTCATCAAGCAAGACATCTGAGAAGAAGAAAATTTGCTAGTATATTTTTATAATAAGGTACTTGTACTTCATTGCTACGTCATTATTAGTTTTGCAATATCATTGCTTTGAAATTTTTGGACTTTGACCGAAAACTTGCAGCTTAATTTACTTCAGAAGATAAACATTATTGTTTTTTTAAAATTAAACGCATACCATGTATACCGAATATATAAACTAAATGGTTTTTTCTAAGGACACAACAAAACTCAATGTCTGCTTTTAGGATATTCAGTATTTATTAGAAACATTACCAATAAGCAAATAAGCAAAGTATTGTTAACATTTCATGAATATTTAACTTTTTGGCGTACTTAGAAAAGCATGTCGATATAATAAGAAGTAAATGTTTTCATATCTTAGTAAATTGTCATAATAGTCAAATATGAAAATAAAATCTGATTGATTGTACAGGAAATTACTTTTATATGAAAATTATACTTTTTTTTCCCTGGCAATGAAAGAACTACTGCAATTTTTTAATCACCTGTAAATTAAGTCCAGTTAACTATATCTTAATTGATTTACAAGTGTATTCAATACGAGTGACAATCTGCTGAAAAATATTTCAGTAATGACAAAAAGTGTCTAAGCAAAAATACTCGGTAACAAGATTATATTTATCTTCAGAAATGAAGAACTTTTCATTTATAAATAATTAGAGTGCAAAGTTAGGTTAAACTCGGTAATTGTTATCATGTCTTTTTGCTAACTAGTCGTGCCAATAAATAAAAAGTGGGAACATCACTAAATATTTCTTTAAAAAAATAAATATTACTAGCAGTTCTTAAATACCTGCTGAATGTTTACTTGCTCGCACGCAATAGATAAAATACAAGCACGCAGATAAATTAATTTAGGCAAATTGACCTTTGACACTAATATATGATAAAATGTAAAAAGTTCACTGTATGGAATTTATCTATTATTATCTCAATAAAAACATAATTTTAATATAAGATGTTTGTAACTTAGATGGAAAATTTATACCACCATGTCAACGGCAAGCAGATGAAAATAAGTTCAAATTTACATTTAAAGTTTATTTGCAAAGTTTAAAAATATTATCGAGACTCTTTTGTATGTAAAATGACGACAACACAAAGACGCAAACCAAAAATAGACGGTGGTAAGTATGATTTTGAGGTTAATTCTTTTTTTTAACTTATTAAATTACCCGTTCGCTTTACGCTGGTTCAAAATACAATACTGCATATTTATGAAGTCCCTCCGGCTAATGACCAAATTCAAGAGGTGAAAATCGAAGAATTGACTCCACGACTGAAAGCCGCTGTAAGTGTTGTTAAAAATCAAGATAAATGCACATGGCTAACTTCTCTAGAAGTTGCCTTTCCTCAGAGAAAGTTGGTGACCATCTCACTGAGCATATCTTTATCTTGGGCCGGTCTTATTAGTTCGGCTGTACTTTCGATTTCCAGCCTCAGGCGCAAAGTCCACATCCACGTTAGCTTTCTCATTCCAATGTCTCTTTTTCCTGAAAAATCAGTTGCATATTATAGCGCAATTATTTTACTCGTAGCCTTAGTAAAAACTGGTTGTCAAGTCAGCACCTGATGTAGACTACATACTCATACTTATGAAATATCTTAGTGATTTATCAAACATAAAAAAATATAAAACAAATGTGATATTGTTTCAGTTGTGCCGATCAAAGAGCATATAAAATTATTGCTGGAAGGAGAAGCGCACGACACACCATGTGACGATTGTGAAATGTCAGAAGTAGATTTTGGTCTTCCTAAGTGGTTTGATCCCATTAAATACGCCAGGTATATTTTAGTTATTTTTATATAATACCGTTTTTGTACAGCAAATCATTTTTAGTTACTTACTGTTCAACAATTTAAGCTATGCCATGAAATAGTGTCTTTTTTAACCAAAAAAGCTATATCACATAGTTTTCGAAAAGATCCTTATAGATTTTTCGCTAATCCTGTCGATTCGAGAGTATCACAGATTAGTCAAAAAAAGTCCCACCTAGTCTCAGTAATTAATCAAAATTTAGTACATTTTGGCTTATTGATTTTTTTTTTCTCAGAGGTCAAAAGTACATACAGTCCAATATGTTTGCCCAATCCATGGTCGTTCTTTGTGGCTTGGTATCAATACTGGCTGTTCCCAGCGTACTTACCATCCTGAAGAACTCCCATCGCTCCTCCACCATAATAGGAGCCTACCGAAGATATCTCTCCACCGGGCTCCACTTCAACAGTTGGTACTATCAGGAACTGAAGCCCGGCACCAAGTAAGGACCTATTTATATTAAGGCTATCTAAATTGCTTCTGACATGACAACAGTACTATATTATTCCGGTCATATTGCGGCTAGTTATGCCAACATCCTAGACAAAATTAGAGAAGCATCTCCTGATCTGACTCAATATACGTTTTCTTCAACAGGGCATGGAGATCACTGGTGACAGTTCGTGAGCGTCACATCAAGTCGACCGCAATTTCTAAAAAACGAGGGGACGGTCACATATCGCAAAGAGACATTGTGTTCGGACAGTTTAGCTTTATGGGCATTGGCCTCATCAGATCTAAGTTCCTGTCTATGGAGACCACTAACCGAGAAGACGTGGAAGGCTACGTGCACTTCTGGAGGGTCATCTGCTACATGATAGGAGTGGAGGATAAGTAAGTAGACTATGGTTATTTCCAAAATGATAACTCTAGTTCAAGCTGTATCATGACTGAAATCCTCTCACATAGGATTTCTTCGTATAAAATAGGGGAAACCTCAAAAGATGAATGTTTCTCCCCAGTTTTTATAAAAAGATAGTTAATAGACTCATTTGGATGTCCCATACTCGTGCTAATAACTTCTTCTGTTTCATATATCGTAACTTAAGGGTTAGGTTATTTTCTATATAATATAATACACGTAACATCTTTGGACAATTTTTAAAAGCCTTTCCATCTATATATAAGAAGTTAAGGTCAGATATATTTGCCAGTTGAGCTTTTATTTATATGTTTATTTTCAGATACAATCTTTGCAGGCCATCTTTAGAAGAGACGAAAGAAGTGGCAAACGTCATTCTGTCAGAAATCTTCCAGCCATTCCTTCAAAATCCCCCTGAATATTTCTATTTCATGGTCGACGTGTTTTTCAAAGGAATGTGGTACCTGAATCCAACGATCTCTGAAGGACACTTTTTATACATGACGTATAGGCTAATGGGGCTTGAAGGGTTTCACTACTCGGATGAAGAAAGAGAACAGGCTAAGGAAGAAAAATTCAAAGCTGAAAGACGACGAAAGACTTATGAAATAACAAACAAACTTAGAAATTTAGATTACCCTGGAAAAGATCAACATAAACTTGTTTCTGGTGATGAATTCTACGAGAAACTTGGATGGTCGAATAGATTATCTCTTTTTATAATTATTTACTTACTTAAGTATATTTACGTCACTACTTTGGGGCGTCTTTTTCTCAATTATAAAATATGGTTTGTATATTTCATTTCCAATTACTTCCCATATATTTGCTTTTGGCGTTTCGGAATCAAATATGCGTACGTCAACATGTTTGAAGAGGATGTGCGGGTGATTGCCAACGTAAAAACAAACAAGGAAATGTTAGTATATCAGAAATATTAGCACTACCTGAATTTTTATACTATTTTTAGTGTTGTTCCAACTTTTTGTTTATTGACGCGACTGATGCAAGGTTGGCATCTTCAAGCAGAGTGAGGCTTCGTAAACTATTTATATGTGAGCAAATAACAAAATTTGATAAAGGCAATGCTTGTCAGAGTTATTTTAAATGACCTATCAGTTTAATATTTCTGTCTTATCGAAGATTATTTACAATTACTATTTTTAATGAGGCTACGCTATATAAATGAATTTATTTTTTAGAAGAATTTTTACATTAGACATTAATGATTTCCATCAAGTTATTGTTTGTTCATTTATTATTAATTTATTAAATTATACCTCGACTACATATTATTTAGAGTGACAGCTTCTTACACAGCAATACATTCTGTCGTCTACGATTAATGCAAATGAGCCACAAATATGCATAAATTAATATTTTAGCATAAACCGAAGTAGGGTATCCAGATCATAATTTATGTTTGGGATTATGCCGGCTAAAAATATATAATAATTCAATAATTACACCATCAAAATAGTAAGGGGAGTGATATTTATGACAGGAAACTTTTAGCGATTGAAGAATAAATTATAAAAATAAATTACTTGTTTCAATTTATATTTTAAATTATTTCAAAGGCACAGACGGATAAGCTCAGTGAGTAAAAACATGATAAATTAAAGATATTTAAATACTATGTATTGTGCATTTGGTCACTCTATGCTATCTAAATCTCATAAAGCTTATCTTCGTGCATTGTCACAATATCCACAGGAAATTATCGACATTTATATATATCTACATTTATTTATACAACAATATAGATATATATTTTGGGGAGTTTTTGATAACTGAGGTGTCGCATGCTTAAAGTATCATAATATCAGTAGAAAATTAAAGATTTTGATAACAACTACTGCGGCTCGCAATAGATACAAGATGTTTGCATTGCGAGTGTGCTCTTTCATCAGAATCAACGTCGGAGGACGAGGATGCAAGGAAAAACGGAAGATATTTAATTGCAAGTAATAAATTTCACTTTATTAATTATTAAAAAAAAATTTACAAGCATTTAAAAAAAAAATTTAAGTACTCAATAGCCATCATCATTCTATATTGATACATTTTTTGGTACTGACGAAATTCAAGCTTTTTATGAAGTTCAATATAAAATAACCTTTAAATAAAAATGTCAATTTTTAGGCAAATTTACGTCAATTATACGCGTACATTGTGATTAGAATAATTAAAAGGGAAAATGGGTTTTTATTTGCACAATAAGTCGAGACTTGCAGACTGATAATATATCGTCCAGTATATCTGCTATCAAGTGTGACAAAAACAAATTTGCCAGCAAATAAATCCTCATACAATTAATTACACTTAAAAATGTCTTGTTTATCGATCAAATATATATTGAATTTGTATAAATGAGACAAACCTTTTCTGTTGATGTTGTTGAGTTTGACAGTCAAAACTTAACGGTTCATTTTTAGTTACGAAGAGAAAGCCAGACTCGGTAAATATAACCCAGATCTGAAGCATTCCGCATTATACGAAAGTGCGTCGGGAATAATTTATTTTATACGTATAATTTTCATTAATTATTTGGCTACGTGAATAAAATATCGTGCTTTTCATTTACAGCCTTTGCGTTTCTTGAATGCCGACTTTTGGGAAAGTGACAGTTAATTTCTCAAGCGCCTCGTGCTCGATGTCCCACAATGAAATCCGGCGGTAAATATGTATTTTTTTAATTATTTTATACTAAATATGACAACGAACAATATACTTCATCTAATTGATATATTTTAAGTAATAATATATGTTTTAATACATTAATTTCACAATACAGGTACCTATTCAATTTGTTGTTATGCCATCATGTTATCTCAAAGATTGCTTTGCTTTGTTATCCGTATCTTAAGTACAGCTATTTTGATATTCATATTGAAAATATTCAGTTTATATTTTGTCTTATAGCTCATAAATTATTTATTAATAAATAATCACAGATGTCATTTGTTAAAAATCAAAGAATCGTTGGCAAGATAAGACCTTTAAAACTTAAGTATAAATATTTTTTATTTAGTATTACCAATGCACGAACACATCCAAGTTCTGGTGGAAGGAGAGGCCCACGAGCAACCGTGCGATGATTACGATGTTTCCCAGATCGATATGCAACTTCCACCATGGTTCAAAAAGGACAAATTCAAAAGGTATTGTAATGTAGGTATCCAGCGTTAAATGAAACGAACCATATAATATTGGATAGACCATATCTTATACAGAGTCATTTCATTTTGCTGGACTTCAATGACTGCGTTTGACATACATCCTATGTCTCCATAAAAGTTATAATTTTTATGAAGGAAACGGTTTTCAGGGGTCAGGAGTACATCAAGCGAAACCTCTTTAGCCAGTTTGTAACGATGCTTTGCGGCCTCATCTCAGTGTTGGCCATTCCAAGCATACTGAAGATCCTCATAAACACTCACAAGTCCTCTACGGTGACTACAGCCTACAGGAGGTACCTCTCCACAATCAAGCACGTCAACTCCTGGTATCTGGAGGACTTACAGCCAGGCACCACGTGAGTCACAAAATACACACACCACTTTTATCCACTAACTATTGAAAGTATTAATTTTTATATGCTATGAAATAAGCCATGTTTGGTCTTGAATTATAATTGTAAATTGTTGTTGATTTTGTTGTGTGGAGTATAAAAAGGTATAACAGTGAAGGTTCTTTCGGACATCAGAGTACAGTTATAAATAGCGCCACAACTGATCAGCGAGAAAAGGGGCTGCACATTACTGAAGAATGTGGGTTAATATAAAAATATATATCGTCTTAAATTTATAAATATGAAGAAAAACAAATTATACCCTAAGATAATTTTTATTGTTACAAGTTTGACTCGATAAATCTAATTATAGGTCATGGCGATCTCTGTCGCTGGTCCGGGTGCGACACCTTCGCGCCAGCCGCACCTCCCAGTCCTCCGGCGGCGACCACATCTCTCAGAGGGACATGGTGCTGACGCAGTTTGGCTTTTTTGGATTCGGCTTTCTTCGACCCCAGCTGCTGGGGCTCGACCACGACTGCGTCCAAGACTTGGAAGGCTACCTGCACTTTTGGAGAACAATTGGATACATGCTTGGCATCGATGATAGGTAATAATTTTTATTTGAGAAAGAATTCTCACTGCATCATTGATAATACACCGACTAAAAATACTTTTTTAATATTCGTAATGTTACAGATATAATCTGTGCCGCCCATCTCTCGAGGAAACCAGGGAAGTCGCAGAGGCAGTCTCTAGCCAAATATACTTACCTCAGCTCATGAATCCACCGGAATACTTCTACTTCATGGTCAGCACGCTGCTGAAGAGCATGTGGTACTTCAGCCCCACCATCTCGCAGGGCCCGTTCCTCTATCTGATATACAGGCTCCTCGGAGTCGAGGGCTTCGACTACCCGACGATATCTCGCCCCGCAGTCGAGCAGAACACCACACAAAAAGACACCAAAGAACACAAAACAATTCGATTGATTAACGAGAACGAATACTACAATAAACTATGCAAAACGGATAAATGTCTTATATCTTATATGTTGTTTACGTTTCAAAAATTAATGTACACGTTTATTGGCCGATGGTACTTCGTAATGCAGATAAGAATAACAATATTTTTAGTAACGTACTTTCCGTTTTTGTGTTTCTGGCGATTTGGCCTCCGCGGATCTTTTGTCGACATGTTCGCTGAAGACGTGCCGGTGCGGACGGCGCCCAAGACCAACAGCGAAATGCTGGAGGTCATGTGAAAAATCTATTTATTATATATATATATATATATATACACGCAACACAAAGTTATTCTTGCGCAGGATTATTTATTTATAATGTCGAGCACAGCTTAAAAGTATTTAATTGACAAAGAATATATTTTCGTCTTGATTCATGGATTTCGAGAGGACGGTTAATATAGCTGATTGTGAATGCTATTAACGGATATATTTTTTATTGATAACTGGTAGTCGGTCGGCTACGCTTTATTTCACTCCAGTGAGTTTTGTTTGTTAATTATTCTGTAATAGGTTAGCAGTATTATTGTGTTTGTTACATAGTTCTTATGAAGACAAGTTGTTTACGACTCTAAATTGTAATTTTATAATATACAAGCTCGGAGTACTTACAAGAAAAACAAATTAATGATTAAACATTGCTCTGTCTGTCGCACGACTGACTTGGCGAGCACAAAGCCTTGTTGAAACTATAATAAAAGTATAGATGTAATCTATAATAAAATTTGTATTGCTTGTATACATTTTCGCGATTAACCAGAAACGGCACGGAAGTCTTAAATTATTTAGAAATTTATATAAATTTTATCAGCTTATTAGCTGCGATTGTCTAATTCACCATTAAAAATGGTCTTTTCTTTGTACCTTTATAAATAGCTTTAAAATGATGTGTGCCTAAGTACTATAACAGACCGACACCGATCTCACGGTTATGACGTATTTTAACCAGACATTATTTTTGATGTATTATTTTTATGTTTGTATTACCTGATGATATAAATTTTTTATGAAATTTTTCTACTTGTATTATTGAAATATGATTTTTACAATAAATATTCTTTTATACAAATCTATTTTGCTCATGTGTTCAGGAATATATTACAATAATAATATTATTTATTATATTTTTTAACACCATCTTTACAAAACGATCTGAGGCGTTCGTGTCATTTCTCATTTTCAGGGAAGTTGAAAAAAAAAAAAAAAACATTAAAAAAAAGACAAGTTTCAGTACATTTTTTTCAAAATCAATTTATTCCCAGCATAAACACAATAAAAGATAATAATATAATATATAGCAGCTTAATGTACACGATGATATTATACTTTTTTAAGATGGCGATTACACTTTGAAATATAGATAAATGAAACTTCGTAATAAAAACTTACACTAACAGGCACCTCGTCCGTCTCTCTCTCTGCACCACAAGCCCCCGACTAATCAGTATCGTCTGAAAATCTACACGAGGAACCTCCCCACGCCCGTTACCAGGAAACAGGCGGGATGGTAATAAAAGATTGTTGCGTTACAATTCGCACGTCAATGACACACAGTATATCCATATATACTTTATATGCATAGAATGTATTTGATATAACAGCTTCACAACGGTTTTTTTTTTACAAAATATATGTTCACATGGGAAATGCGAAATGAAAAGTCAGCACCATTTCTCAACATGGATTAAAAATGCATGGTATTCGGAATATCCATTGTAACAACAATACTTGTTAAGTCTATCGTCATTTCTACATAGCACCACCACATATCTTATAATTGTCAATATTTAATATCGTTGCGTTATTAAAAACATCGGACCACCGTAATTAATTGATGTAATAATATAAATAATAAGCAGTCAATTCTTAAATGAAATCAAAACAAAAGTCTGACAATTTTCAACTAAGCAGTGTTATATCCCGAAACAACAATTTACGTAAGAATGCACTCAATAAATGATATTTCAACAAATCTACCCGTTTGAATGTAAAAAAAAAATATTTAATAAAAAAATAACGTTACAAAAATGACACATCTACATGAAAAGTTCAGAAAATATTTATAATCAACAAATCAAACTACATGTCATATTTTATTATTATGGCGATGCTTAGTTACGTGCTGCGACTCCGCTGGCAGGGCGAGCCACAGACTGTAAGAAAAGACGCCAATATATCGGCACATCAAACCTCATGCTATTGCCATATCCAATTTTATCCTCAACAGACATAATCAAATGTTAAAATGCATCCTTCTGATCAATAGATTCTCTTCGTAAGGATATATATTGTTGCCGCGAAATTGAAATAAGTAAGTTCTAGGGCTTGTTCTGCAATCACCGGTCACAAGCCACACGGCTTGTGTAACTTATAAATGAAAAAAATAACACAGGGCGTCAGGAGAGAATATTATCCGAGCATACTGTGTCCATTGGCCCCGGATTGCGACCAGGCTAGAAGATTTAAGACGTCTTTACGGTGCACCAACGCTCAACTTACCGATGTACACAATACGCATAAAAATAATACTAATAATCCCTTAAGTTAAATATACATATATATGCTTTCTATGTACAATGTTGGTTTAGTAACGCAATTTATAAATGGTTAGTAATATTCATTAGGGTAGATTTGTAAAAATAAGCAAGGTCTCCATGTGGATCCGGTGAGATTCCGAGAGCAGGCTATGGGTCGGTGACTGGGCGTGTGCAGATGTGGAGACCGACTAGCGGCGCTTGCTGACAGATTGCCATTCGTCTGCGTCACCATCGCGAGCTGAAATTAAATTACAAACATTATTTCAAATTACTCGGCTTGAAAGTAGTACGAAAGAGAACCAGCAATATTTAAACAATTTCAACTTACGTTTATCTTCCTTGGGTGGGGGTTTTTTGGATGGTTCCTTTTCACGTGGGGGGTCGCGCTCTTTGGGAGCATCTCTTCGTGGAGGCCCTTCCTTGTCTCGGTCTACGCGGGGACCCTCTCGCGGGCCTTCCCGGGGACCATCACGAGGACCGTCTCGAGGACCTTCACGGGGGCCTTCTTTGCTTCGGGGGGCGACGGATGACCTCCAGACGCTTGCGCGCTCAGGCTAAGCATGAATTTCAAGGATTTATAGCACCTGCACTATTGTGAAATTATGTTGGGGGTTGCGGTTTTCGGTTACGAAAACAAATTATGTACAGAATGGTTGAAAAAACACTTACTGAGAATAGAAAAGATTTGAACTTCTTATTCACAGTATTATGATTGATCCATAATATTCTAGCATTCAAGACAGGACCGTCGGGAATTAGAAGTCTAGCAGTTTTTAAAGATAATGGTGTGTTGGAAATTGTAATATAAAAAGTGATGTAGATATAATAACATTAAAAATAAATAATAATTGACAAAGCACTGAGTTTGAGGTGTAAAATGAACTGAGAAAATTGTGTTTCATAAATATGCCAAAACTATTTTTGTATCATCTGCAAAGGGATATTAAAATCTACCGTGGTCGGAACATTTCTATTTATAGCACACATTGAAAATAAAGATTCTAGAAATAACATCAAACATTCCCTTTGTAGACGTTAACATTTCAATTAGTGCTGATAGATCATTACGCTATAATTTTGAGATAGAACTCACGGCTGGGGGTGCTGGCGGCGGTGATTCCGCAGTCCGCCTCCAGCTACTGCCGGTGTTCGGTCTCTCGTCTCTGTCTCCGCGGCGATCGTCACGGCGGTCATCTACGCGTCGTTCATCTACACGACGGTCATCAATGCGGCGATCGTCCGCGCGGCGATCATCTACACGACGATCGTCGACACGGCGATCGTCGACACGACGCTCGTCTCCGCGACGTTCATCATCACGTCGGAAGCCTCGGTCACGGTCTTCAAAGCGTTCATCACGACGGAAGCCACCGCCTCGTTCAACACGTACATCACTGTAATAGACAATTTTCACTTTTAGTTCAAACAATTAAAATTTATTTCTTTCCAAATATTTATGATTGGATAGATATACTGTGTATGTAAATCACAAAATGAAGGAAAGTTGTACTAAAAAAATTCTCCTTCAGGCCAAGTGACTTCGTGAGAAACAATGGAGTGTAGGGGATGAAATGAATGACATACCGACTGGAAGGATCTCCGCCCCGGCGCCAGGTGTCACGGTCATCCTTGATTCTCTCGGGCTCATCTCGCTCCTTCTTGCGGTCGTCGGGTGCAGCACCCTGGGCTCGGTCGGCTTTTAACAAAAATCATCACAAAGGATCATCAGACTTGTAATTGATACTAGATTAAAACGATTAATATCACACTTGTGTGGGATGGCAAGCCACTACTTCCCATAATATTGTATTATGGGAAGCAGTGGCTCTGTATGGGCTTGAAGGTCTTGTACAATACTAATGTTTGATAAACAACGATTGACCAATGCCTCAAAGTAAATAAAACAAGATGCACTAACGAGGTCTCCAGGGCTCGGACTTCTTGTCATCGGTTGGATCGTCGCGCCTCCAGGAGGACTCTTCGCGTGGCTCTTCGTCGCGTCGGTCACGTTCGGGCCGGTCCCTGTCGCCTCGATCACGGTCATTACGCTCTCGCTCTGCTGGTCGTTCACCGCCACGCCGCCACACTCCAGAAGGGGCATCGTGCTCAGCCAGGCGCTTGCGCTCCACCTCCTCCTCGCGCTGCCGGCCACGGGCCGCCGCCCGTTCCAACATCTCCAAGTGTTCCCTGATGGGCCATAACCATTATTTATTATTTTAAAAACATAGCTTAATGATTAGGAGCTTCTGATAAAAATTAGCTCGAGGTGGTTCGCCCAATAATGTACTCTTGCTAACCCTCAAGAATCTATTAAGATAGTAAGTAAGTGCATATTTAAGTCTTGATATGTATAATATGTTCGTAAGTTTTGGCAAAAGTGGTTATGAACTGATCTGTTTTCTTGGGTGTTATGCTGCATGGGGCTTGATCATTATGATCATATATGATTAATCTGATATTTCAGTCTCCGTGCTGGGAACTATTTTCAGGGATTATTTCCCCAAAGAGCAAAAAACATAAGAAAATGGGTTAACTCATCTCAATTGCTATACACGGTGAAAATACAATGACGCATTGCAAACCTATTCTTCTGCTCAATCTTCTCACGCTCAAGACGCTCTTTCTCGGTGCGCTCGCGCTCCTGCGTCTCCTGCAGCAGGCGCTCCTCCTCCTCCTGGGCGAGGCGAGCTTCCTCCGCCTTGCGCTCAGCAGCCGCCTCCTTTTCTTGCTGCCACTGGACAATTCGTTCAGATTAGAAACCCTGTTGCTTTAGATTTACGAACAATGCAAACAGTGATTTTTAAACTTGTGAGCTAGATTCAAAAAAGTGCCAGACATGTATAACCTGACACTCGCTGGAACTGCATCATTTATTATTGCAACACTGCAAAGGAAAGTACAGCAAATGGGCTGTAAGCTCCGATCGGTGTTGCCAATGATTAAAGCAGAATAAAAGGAAAATCACTTAAGCCCTGGAATGGTCTCATAGCACGTTTTTCATTTTAAAACTAGAGATTTTGAGGTTTAAATATTAAAAAAAAAAAAAAAGAAGCAATCCCTAATTTAACAAAAAATTATTTTAACCTTAAAAAAGAACAAATAAGCAATATGGTTCAAATTTCATAATATCTATCTCAAAAAATATATAATTCACTATTTGAGATATTTGACACAATCAACTTGTGTAAGTATTGCACTCGTAAGTCAAGTAGTCAGGACGTTTGACTTACGGTGAGGCGGCGCTGCTCCTTGCGCTCGAGGGCGCGCGCGGCAAGCCTCTTGGCGCGCTCTTCCTTCATCATGTTGGCGTGGTCGTTGACGCGGGTCGTGTGCTCAGCCCTGCGCTCTGTTGTGAGCTGCTTGACAAACTCGTCCCGGTGCCCAAACATGCGCTTCATGCGGGTGGCAGTGATCAGGTCCTGCTCGCGGGCCTCTGGAATTAAGAGTACATCATTAGACTACTTTCATGAAACAATTGAGTTGCCTAGTATTTTGTTTAAGTTGAAGTATTTTTTTTCTCTTGGAAATCTAATAAAAGAATGATGATTTTAATATTAACTCATAGTATTCATAATTTTACTATTTATTTCTGAATATATTAATTGTTTTATTTATAGCTTTAGAAAGACTAGTGGCTTACCCTGGAGCTGCTTGATTCTTTCCTCTTCTTGTTGCTCCCAGAAAGCCTTGTCCTGGACCCGCTTCTCTTCCAACGCTTTCTGCATCAGTGGGATCTCTTCGATGCGCTTGGCTCTCTCAAAGTAATCGATCTGAAATGAAAGAAAAATATTTAAATGATTTCCCAAGAAATTAACGTATACTCCAATAAAGATAGATAGATAGTCTCACCCTCTTATCTTGAGATTTGAGACGAGCCTGCAGTTCGCGGCGCTCCTTCAGCAGCTCCTCGGCCTCCTTCTGGGCTATGGTGTCGGCATCGATATTCTTCTTGTCCTATTAAAAAAATACTATTAAATACTGTTATGAATAAGTTTGAGTAGATTTACTAATCATTTCAGAGTTTGTTTGCTTAAGATTCAAAAAGTTCCCGACATGTATAATCGGACACTCGCTGGAACAGCATTGTTTATTCTAGCAACACTGCAAAGAAACGAATAGCAATTGGGCTAAGAGTCTCGATCGGTATTGCTACAAGGAAAAAGTGATATAAAATATTTACACATAATTCTTGACAGAACGATTATTTTCTATTCTTCTGAACAAAAGATAAGAATAAGAAAATAGAGGGTTTTTTAAAGACAATCATGGTTTATTTTTCCGTTTGCAAATTGCAGAAAACACAGTTACTACCATTGCATAGACAAATAACTGAATGCTGATCTTCAGTATAGTGGATTCGTACCTCCTCGTCCAGTTTCTTGAGCAGCTTCTGCCCGTGGCTGGTCTGACTAATCTGCTGCATCTTTTCCTTGAGGTGGCGGTCGCGGATGAGCTGGATTTCACTCTGCTGCCGCCTCTTCTCCCTTTCTTCGCGCTCCGTCTCCATGCGGGCCTGCTCCAGCAGCTGCACTTGCCGCTGGATCTCCTCCTGGCGCCTGGAAGCCCGACATAAAATAAAATGATAAATTTCAATAAAATATTATATAATCCTATTAGAGACAAGACAAACAGGCAATACTATGCGGTATTTACTAATAAGTCATCTAACTAATTAATTTATCGAAAAATAGATGTTGTTTACCTCTGCTCCTCCTCCTCACGGACCGTGTTGAGGCGCTCGATGTATTGCTTTCTGTCCTCGATAATTTTGTGACGCTGCAGCACGCGCTGGTGCTCTTTGACCTTGTTCTCGTGATAGTGCTGCACAGCCAGGGCACGCAAGCGCTCACGCTCCAGTCGGCGGCGGCGTGGCTCTACCAGTGCGACGGCACGGCCGAGCACACCGGCCATGCGCATGAGTTGACCGCGCACCTGCTCTGATGGCATCTCCTGGAGGAAGGGCCCCTCAGCTACCGTCTCGCGTGACGCCTCACTCAGCTCCACACCGAAGTGTACACACCTGTAATAATGCGCATGTTAGCTATTCGTAATAATTTATATAATGAATATTGTAAGCGAGATTCAAAAAAGTATCAGACATGTATAATCTGACACTCGCTGGAGCCGCATTGGTTGTTCTAGCAGCACTGCAAAGGAAAGTACAGCAGATGGACTGTAAGCTCCGATCGGTGCTGCCGATGAGTAAAAACAATAAATGACACAGAATCAAAATTCAAAATGTCCATTGGTATTTTAAAAGAAGGTATGTTTCAATATTATGGTTATGATAAATATAATGTTGTATGAATAATTAACGAAAATTTTCAACCCAACAATTGTATTATATAAGCAGGGGGCTAATTTATGATTAATCGGGCAAATGGAATTGAGGGGAAATGGTCTTACTTGTTAGCATGGTCAATGCGGATCTGCATGTCATTATGCCTCACGCAGTCGACCAGCAGCCTCTCCAGGTGGAAGGGATCAGCAAACTCTGCCAGCTGCAGTAGGCGAGCAAAGCGAATACTCTGATAGCACTGCGCGGCCTGGCGCACTAAGCGGATAAGGGCCACATCCCGAAGAGCTGATACATACTGATTGAGGAGCGAACCTAAAGAGGTTAGAAAATAATCCCTTGAATCACAGTGTAATTTAAACAAACACTACCACTTATATAACTTTGGCTACATTAAGACGAATAAAACATCATTCATCATCGGGAGTATACCTTCTTCAGCCTCGAGGGAGTCAACCACGACCTTGACCTTCTTGCAGAGGACCAGCGGGTCAAACTCCACTTCCAGCCACTTGTACAGGTCCTGCAGCTCCGGTGACGCCAAGGACACCACATTCAAGCGGGCGATCTCTGCAAAGGTAAACATAATCTGTCAAAAATATTCTAATTATATAATGAATTAAAATAAATTTTATGATGCGATATAATTATATATTTCTTTAAAGAATTCACAGTATCCTGTAGTCATGTATTCATGTCATGAGTATTAATAGATGTGCATAAGATGCACAGTGACCGAGTGAGTCGATCTATCGTCTTCCTCTTGTGAAGCAACAACGTAGAAAACAAATGACACACCAGCAGGCGCTGCTTCATGTGGTCGTACGCACCCTTGAGGAGAGAGATTCTTGTGGGCGGCTGCTGGAGACCGAGAAGCACGGCGAGACGCTGGGCCTTCTCCACGGGGCTCTTGTCGGTCTCAATGAAGCGATCAAACTCCGGGTGAAGTGACGGCAGGGGGATGGACAGTACCGCCACCAACACGCGGCACGCCATTCTGGAAAACAGAACAGATTGTTAAAGTGACTAATTAAGATAAATCAAATATAGCGCTACCTTCATTAAGATTTCGGACGAGATGAGCACGCAGTGCTTTGTTTTAGGTTGTTGCTTGGAAACAAAAGTACTTCGTACTTCTTTCAGTTGCTATACAAAACATAAAATGTTATATAATTGTTTGATGCAAGAGATATTGCTTCTTCTTCAGGCACCTCTCCCAGAAGAGGTTAGTAACCATGACCATATCACAGAGCATATCTCTATCTTGGGCCAGTTTTATTAGTTCGGCTGTATTTCAGCCTCCATTTTACAATTGCTTTATTGCCAAAATTTATAGTGTAATTAATATTGTCAAAAATAAAATCCAGCTGTCAATTTAAGTATGATGTCAGATACATAGATTATCAGAAAGTGAGGTACCTCTGCAGCTCCTCAGGAGTGATGTTCTTCTTCATCTCGCGAGATAGCTGGAAGAGCTTGAGCAGCGCGGCAGCGTGGAAAAGGCAGTGGCCAGCTTTCCAGAAGACGAGGGCCAGCTTACCATAGTAGTTGGCCATGGTCTTGGCCACCGGGGTCTTCTTGGACATGTTCATTAGATTGTGGATGTCCTCAATCGCCTTGTAGGCTTCCTAGAAATTTGATCAATAGATGGAAATTAATTTAGATGGAACATCATAAGGTTGTAAAAGGATTAATGATCCCAGATAAGCACAATCAATGCATAACTCTGTATACAAATACAAAGGTTAACACACCTGCCACAGCTCCATTTGGATAGCGCTGTCCAGCTGGAAGAGCCTGGTTTCCAAGTTGAATTGCTGCGTTTCCGGTTTGCTGATGCTGACATTTCCAGTCTGCACCTGTACACAGAAAACATCGAGTGATCAGATATCTACCCTTATCACTGCATTTGAATACTTCACTGTTATCTACGTCAAATAATAAAAATAGTCAGTAAGTAGTAGAATTCAAGAAAAAAAATCAATTTACATACTAAAATTTTTAGAAGTATTTGATTTAACTAATAACTAATGATAAAACAGATTTTTTGGATATTCAGATCTCTAATTTGCTCTCAAATTTGGCTAATGAAATCAAGGCGTAGTCAATAATGCAGACAAGTTGCTCGGTAGATGAGCTGAAAATTCATTTTACAAGGTAAAATTTTTAATTACACTAGTTAAAAAATCACTAATATAATCAAGACATAAATCAAAAAAATCAATCGATACAATCATAAAAACATTACAACTAGAAGTGTATGCAAGAGAGGCACGGTATAATTTGAAAAGGTGTGACACAGATTAACTCCTGGACCACAAAAAAATGTCTCATTTTTGTGTTTGAGTATCACAGCTGATCAATCCATGTTATCAGGTATGTCAGTAATGATTTGATTCATTTCAATAATACAGGTCTGACGATGTCCCACAAGTCAAATATCAAAAAAAGTACATCATCATAGTATAACCAGAAGTATGGTTTTTGTAAAATATTAGTGAAAATAGTCATTTTTGATAAAAATGATTGGTTTAATTTTCAATTCTAAAGAAATGTAAAAATTATACGGGATCAATCATTTTCAGTTAAAAGTTAGTCATCCCTTTTCAGATACCACGAGACACTGTGTACACCATAACAAGAAGTCTATGTGCATGAAAACAATATTATTAAATCCAAAATACGACACATAATTAGAATTCAGAACAGCAAATGAAGAGATCAGAAATCAAAAAAGAAGTTTCATCCTACGAAATAAGTAAAAAAGGCCCTAGAATCGTACTTTTTTACTCACCGACAGCTTGCAAATATCTTCCAAATGCTTGCGAAGCTTGTCGCAGAGTTTCCTGAACTCTGTCTTCCTGGCGTACTTGAGGCAGAACTGGAAGGCCATCCTGGCGATGTCGTGGTAGAGGTTCTCCACATGTGCATTGGTCCTCAGCAGCTCCAGGCACTGGCAGTACGACTCCCAGAGGAACTTCACCCACGGAGTCAGGATGGTACGATCGGAGCGGTCCTGGGCATCCTCTCCTGACACGGCAGACAGCAAGATGGATTCAGGAGTGGCGAGATTGTCCAAGTCGTCAATATCGATGACGGCCTGAGCAGACTGCTCACGAGCAGCTTCTGTGCGCTCCTCAGCCATACGTAAATAGCCACTGGAAATCATAAAGACATTTAAAAGGAAATCAAAAACAATTAATTACTAATAGCGTCACTTTTCTCTCTTTGTGATATAAAAATTAAATAAGTAAAAGAAATATTATATAAAAATACTGTTAAACTAAAAAAAAAAAAAAATTATTAATTAGATAAAAGACTTGAGAGGCTTTGACACAAATGGAAATCATCAACTGAATAGAGATAACTCAACTCACTGAATCAAGTAAATTTAAAAGAGCAAATAATTTAATAATCGCAGCACAATAAATTCCACGACTCTGTAACTGAGTCAGAAATTAGATTATTATTTTCAAAATATTAACTGCACATCTTGTGCTCTCATTCACTCACCGAATGACATTCTCAAGAGAACCGACATTGGTGGACTGGAACATGTTACGGTACTGGAAAAGCCCTTCCTTGGCAATGTGTGACTTGCGCAGCTCCACACACAGCTCCAGGTAGCGGAACATGATGGGCTCCAGCACCGACTCCGACCAGTTGTAGGCCCATTTCTTGTTGCGGAACACCTCTTGCAAAGTATCCAGCGCCCGGGCCGGCTTTCCGATCTCCATAAACTCTGAAGATATAAATCCACGATATTAGACATATAGATGCATAAAATTTAGCATTGTAATTAAGTATGTGAAATACAGTGCAGTGTGGATAGAAAAAATACAATTTTTATATAATTAATATCAAAAATAAAATTGTGAAAACTAATATAGGAAGATAAATATTTATCCTCTTCAGTCAAATATTTTATACATTTCAACTAAGGGATTTAAAACACAATTTGTTTACCAAAACAATCCTCCAAAATCAAACATATACCTGGTTTGCATTATGTATCAGGATGATAATTTTTTCACATTTAATCACATGCAATCAAGATCAAGCCACACAATTTCCCCATTAATTGAACTGAAAGTTTTTACTGTTCATAATCAAAATATGTTCTTATTGTACATTGCAGAATTGGGGCGTAATCTAAAAAGCAATCCTTATCTTCATGAAGAATTTGGACACCGTTAAAATTATTACTGATTCACCCAACAAGACGGTCACCCTGAGATGTCATTGAAAGAGTACTCTTTAAAAATATTGCACCCTTATAAGCGAAAAAATTTGGACACATCTGTTTAATTTTGAGTGATTTTTTTATTATCGAGATCAGTTTATAGAACCGGATCGCATCGAGTACGTAAATAAATATAATTTTTCAAAGGAGAAAGGTGTTTGGCTTGTATTGTCTCATTTATGATAATAGGAGGTAATCCTTCCAGCATAGATAAATAAGTACGACGTGGCCGACGTTTTAATTTACCAATTTAGCAATGCGGTATTTTTAACCCAAAGGATTACGAACCGAAAATAATTAAATACCCGAAATAAGTAATCAGATTTCAGGTGTGAGATCAAGGTTGTTTAAAAATAACTTATAGCAAAACATAAGCAAAACTTATCTTGACAATAAGGCTGAAAATATAGGAAGGGTCAAATCAACACGACCGGAGACATTTTGAGGTTGTCATTTAACAAATTGCGTTAGTGGTCGACGGCAGCATTTTCAAGCGGATTTAATAAAATAAAGCGTCTAGTTTTTAAATTCATTCCCGGCATAAAGTCCCGCCACAGACGGACAGTGGACTTATATAATTGCAACGTGGAAAGCGACCATATTGACATAAAGATCCTTACCGTTCGCCCGTTTGAGGGCATTTTCTGGCCTTTGACCGTATCTAGCCATTTTTGATTATTGTTTTTCAGTCACAACACATTTATCCTTTCACTGCACAACGCGCAAACGAGAACGTGTCATATATTTAGGGCGACCCGACCGGCGAAATACGCCGAATGAGCTACTTGTAACTGAGGCAAGATGGCCGCCAGTTGAAAGGAGCATGCGGGAAACGCGCCAGAGACACTCGAAACGGAAAGTACAAACCATAGACAACAAGATATTCAATATGTTTTCTTAAAAAACTATTTATCGAATAATATGCATAAATATAATTAATATAACGTTAAAATAATAAATTTAAAAAATTATTTAAATGTTAAAATAATAAAATATACATTGCACTTTACATAGTGAATTTTAATCCCTATGGATGGGATAGGCTGGAAACAAATTATATGGCAATATAACATAAATTATAATCAAGCCCTAAAAAACATTACAGCTTATAATAAAAAAAAATAATATGACGTCCGAGTTTTGAAAGATTGATTAAAATTATATTCATCACAAAGATGCTACACAGATTTCAAAACAACCTTTTTTGTTAATAAATATTTAGAGTCAATGATAAATTTTAATCACAGATCATTTATAAGAAAGCGCAGTTCTAATAAATCTGTGACAAATAAACGTCAATGTTATTTTTCAGAAATTGGGCATTAAGCTTAATTTTAAATGGAAACACAAATAACCTTCCATGCAATCCACCAGTGAATATATGTCTTAAATATGAAAAGGCCAACTAAGGTCAATATCAAGTTTATATTGTACATTTTCTTCACATACTTTTGAGGATCTATGTCACTTAAAGAATTCAGTTTTTACTTTGAAACATGAAAAAGGGAGGAGGGAACTAAGTAAAAATAATAGATCAGTTACACAAGATTTTTATTAATATTAATTATTAAGGCACACAAAAAAAATCATATGGATATTATATTAGAACTATGTGAGATGTTCACAACACCTCGTAAAGCTTTTTCTCGCAGCTTCTAAAAAGAAAAACAAAAAACGCAAAATAAATAATAGAAAGAGTTAAGAGAAAGAGTCAAATACACAACCTCTTGACTTAAAATCCATTATTAAGCCTTTTTACTTTGGCCATGAAAATTTCATAATTCGAGTTAACTAAGTAAGCATAAGGTTTATCAGTAAAGGGAATAGTAACTAATGTTATTATACCTTTGCAAAAAGACTGGCCATGAGTTTATTTGTCTTCTTATACTCTTCCTTTTGCATAATGTGTTTTTTACTTTGAATTTCCGGGAGTTTACTATACTGCTTTGCCGAATTTCTGACCATATCCTGGTAGTTGAATACGCTGTGTCCGACTGCCAAAAGAGAAATGCAAATAATTGAAATAATTTATTAAACATTGTAGACTTGAGTAAATCAAAAATTGTTTGATTTAAGCTAACAATAAGCGATAAAAATTTGTAAAGTGCTACATATAATCTCAAAAATAAAACGGTACAAATGTATACTCACTATAGGTGGGCAAAGGTATGTGATGCTGCTTGGCTAGCTTTTTAAGGTCTGACACGGAAATTTCCTTTGCGTTTGGTAAGTGCGTCACTCCTAACCTGAGAAGCTTTCTTCTCTCATTATCTTGATCTTTTCTGAAAATAAAAATTAACAAAACAATATAGAAATCATAATCGATGAATAAAGTTTGATTGAACTGGCGTTCAATGGCAGAGCTTAGTTTTGGTATGATGACAACATTAATTCACAATTAAAGATTGAAGCGACGTGTGAGATTTGAGTTCGTGTTATTCGGGTTGCGACACCCTACTACTTCAAGAAAGCTCTTTTATGGTAAGCACGTGATAAAATAATGCATCTAAAGGTGCAAGAGTGTAAAAGATGCTGCAATAATATCATAAAAATACGTGCTGTATAAAAAAAATGTAAGAAGCTATTGAAATCGTTTGATATAAGAAAGAATGACACATTATAAAACTTGTTGCTTTATAAATGATTTTATGTAAATAATAAAGTTTTAAATAGTTTAGTGAAAGAAATCGATAATCTAAAAATATGTATGTGTACAGTGATAGTAGTTATGATATATTCAAATGATTATTAAATATTACATCAATAACTGATAGAATCAATGACTCTTAGAGAATATTCCTGTTAGAAGAGCTTGTGTTAGACGCAATCATATGGTTTCCTCAAATTACAATCACGCGACTTTGAGTATCTCGTATGACTCCATTCCCGTGTGTGTCTAATTCTAGATAGATAGTGGAGCTCTAATAAAGCACGCTAGTCAGATATATAAGAAATTGGAAATGTCCGAACTGTCTTATATGTGCATCTCAGCTTATTACGGTGACATTGTTTCACTAGATGTTTTTTTATTAATAATTGCTACATGGTACATATTATACAATATTCACTGTCCTTGGATAAATGGGTTAAGCAAGTGTTCTAAGTATCATTTATAAGTTTGTTTGCTTACCCCAGAAAGGCGGACAGTGAAAAAGCCATCGTCTATTAAACATCTGAAAAAATTCAGACAATAACTGAAATTATCAACAAAAGACTAAAAACCTGATACTAAGTGATACTGAAATATTAAAACTGATGTACATTTATTCACTAACATATCACTAGACATAATTGTTTGACGGATACATTCTGATAATGATATAAAATCTATTTTTTTTAAACCTCTCTTTGAGCATGAATAGTTTAAATTTTTTAAAAATATAATACTGAACTGCAAAAACATTTCAAGGTATTTATTAATGAAAAATATTTCTGCTTTAAATTGTAAAAAAAATGTCAAAAAACATTTTTACTTTATTTTGGAAAATTTTGATTGCTCAACGTTTTTACACATTTAGATTCTATAAATCTAATAAAAGTTAAACAATCACATTAGAGAATGCATCTTTCAAAGAACAATGCAACCGTCAATATAATTTACTATTAAAAATACAAACGGCCTTGCCAATAAATAAATATTATTGCATTGTTAGATTTTTATCTAATCTAAGCACACACACTACCTACCAAAAATCTTAAAAGTAAGCCAGAGTTTAAAATTTTCATCAAAAATAATTAATACCCACCATAAAAAGTAAAGCAAATGTTAAAATAATTTTTTTTACCTGATTCTATTGAAGAATTTCAGGCTAGCCTGCCTCTTGAGGGCTTCGTGGACAAAGTCCGGCCTGTTCCTCCTCAAGTGGTCTTCAACCGTGATCGGGACATCGGACACTTCGATATCCGAAGTTACGGTGGACGTGTACGATGAAGTGCTGCATTTTCTGTCCCCGTCTTTTCTGAACACTTCCGAAGAATGCTCGTTCAGACTGCTGAACTCCTTCACCTGGTCATCAGTCGACATTATTTCATCCTCACGACTGAACCTGACGTCCCTATGTTCCTCTGTGTCGGAAATACAAAGAGTCTCCTTCCTGTTTTGCCGTGAAGTCTTGCGCTGTTTAGGATGTTTGGGTATTCTCAAGATGACTTCTTCCAGAGAGGATACTTTGCGCGGCATAGATTCTTCGAGAATGCTATCACTCTGCTCGAGCACCAAGTGATAAGCAATAGGCTTCGGAAAATTCTTCGGTGCGGATTCTTTATACGTTTCTTTTAAGAGTTTGGACAAAAATTTATGGCGGTCTATTTTTCGGCAATGTGAACACCTATCCAACATCGGTAATACAGGATTTTCGAGGCAATTAGGGCACACTGATTCGTGGCTAGCTTCTGCCGGCACCCTTCGACGAGACTTCATTATACTTTTAATATTTTCTTTAATCAGTTTGTTTTTGTGATAACAATTTGAGCATAAAATATGACTCGGAGAAATAAACTTAGCCTTGCACATGGGACAAGGTATCTTGATCGCCGAAGTCTTGTGATTTTCTTCTACGTGTATAGTGTTGCATACATTTGAACCATCAGAGTTAGGAGAAATCCTGCCAGCTTGAGTATAATTGGTTTTTTCTCTTGTCGTTGTAGAAGATTTGTATGCAGATTTTGCGTCTTTTTTACGACAATGTGAGCAAATGCAATGCTTTTTGGAGGCAGGGTATTTACGACAGACGGGACATAGCTGAGAGTTTTTAGAAATAATCATGCTATCGTTGCGAGAGCCCGAAGTGTACGAAGCCGGAGATATGTCTCTCTTGTCCTTTAGAGAGTGACAGGCTTTTCCATTTGCAAGGGCGTCTCTCTTTCTACACCACGAGCATTTGTCAATGTTGTGAGGTAGATCATTAATTTTACAACAGGGGCAGAGAATTTCGACCTTCGATGCATGGGTGAATAGACTATTATTTGAGTGCACTTCCTGAGGTTTTTCAGGCAACTTGACATGGACATTTTTCTTACGGCAATAACTGCACATGCTGCGGTGAGAAGGCATCAGGTTTGCATTGCACCGTGGGCACGTGATGCTTCTGTACACAGTGTTTTCTCTGGTAACCTCATGATATTGACTGCTGCCTGGGATGCTGTCTAGAGATTTAGATTTTATGATTGATTCTGCGTATTTGACTTGAGAAACGGAGGTTTCGATACTGCTACTCGTTTCAAGCAAGATTTTCTTTCGGCAATCCGAACAAGTAGTTCTTTTATTTGGGAGCACTGAGATCTTGCAACACGGACAAAGAGACGAAGAACTATTTTCCTTTGGAAAGATTATTTCTAAAGTGTCACTTTCTTCATTGGCTGGAGAACAGGTGTGTTTTCTTTCAGTTTCGATCACTGTAACGAAGGAACCACTGGAAGCACCGGGAATCAATGTTGCGGTTTCTAATATCTTTTCGTGTATTTCATCTGCAAGGCAAGCCACATCTTGTGAAGTCGATGAAGTTTTTTTGAGCTCTTCGCGTATGAGATACTGTTTCATCTCTTCATATTTACAAGCCAAGTCTTCATACTCTTTGGCTATGACTTTCCGGACTTTGTTAGCAAAATCTGATGAAGCAGATGATCTCACAGAACAAGACGATTTACTGGAAGCCGATTTAGGATTATTACCACTTTCACATCTCACATATTCTATCGGAGAGGTGACTGCATCTGCTACCAGAACTTTCAACATGGCACCTTCAGAATCCGTTTGTGCAATTTGGTCCCTGTTTTTACAACACTGCGTAACAATGGTCTGAGAAGACGGGCAGTCCAGTGATGCAGTATTTTCATAATACACGGAAGAAGCCTTTTGAGATATCTTCATAGCTTCATCATTTGCAAAGTTTGTTTGGACACGTACTGATTCAATCGTCTGACCGGATGATAGCGGTCTGTCAGAGATCTTACTCGTCTGTTCAACGGTGACTCTCCGACAATTTGTAGAGCAGCCCGAATCGTGACATTCGTGTATCTTCTTCGAATCCAAATTTTCTTTGGATTTCTGATACTTTAATATCAAATCATCATATTCCTGCATAAACGACTTCATAACCTTACATTTTTGATACTTAGAAAACACTTTATCAATCTTCTTTAATTCGATCGAGATATTTGAGTTGACATCCGCAGACCTCCCAGTATTCACATTAGAAATACTCGGAGAACTGAACAGGTTGCTACGACAGCACCCGCATATTGCAGGACCGCCATTTGTGCCTGCAGAGCTGGCTGAAATGGGATTCATTTTATTTTGACAGCGATGCTCTTGCTTTGCAGCTGACGCCAATGAATAATTATCCGTATCATGTGCCTTACGAGAATATAAAATTTCAATATCAGCATTTGTACGATGTGTATTTTCATGTATAGGATGATCTATAATCTCAGGGTATATCTCACGATGGCCAGATTCCTCGTAAAACCTAATACTATCTGTAATAGCCGAAACTTTGGGATCTGAATGCCGACTAGAGGTCGATTCTTCAACCTGGCTGAGAGTGTTGGCAGCAGATTCGTCCGAGCTCTTCTTCAAGTTGAGCAGTGGAATGTGGACATGTTTCGGCTCAGATTTGGGGGATCGGGGCGAAGTCGACCTTCTAGAAGTCATACTTTCTTCAGGCAGTATTGATACAACTATTTTCTGACTGCTTGATAGTCTCGGCGTGCTTCTATGATCTGTGCTATTAGAAGGCAGGTCTCTGGTTGAATATTGGATATCTATGTGTGTGGAACGATCTTCACTTTGGGATTTGCTTCTACTCTCAATTTTTTCCTTTAGTAAGGTCAGTTGCGAGATTTCCTGATTGATAAGGCTCAAATTTATCTGCGTATCATAAGTGCTGACAGATGAGTCAGTATAATTCTTACTGCTGCAAGGAACACTGCGTTGACTATTTTTCAAACGTAAGCTTTGCATTTTTTTGGCAATCACATCCTTTTCCATTGCCTTTAATTTTTTCTCAGCCTTTTCTTGTTTTTTTACGAGCAGATATTGTTCGTAAATTTGTTCAGAAGTAGTTTTCACTTTTTTACCTGAATTTGAACTGCGGCTAGAATCAGGGGTCGTGGTGTACACGGTGGTAGTACTATTTGAACTTTCTTTTATAAAGTGCACCATTTCTGGGTTCTGGGTCTTGGGTTTGGATTGAGGAGAGCTACTTCGCGATGAATCAACGAGAATCCCCTTAATTCCTGATCGAGGTCTATCAGACACCGTGACCTTAGTCTCGGAAAAAGGAAAAACATGTTTAACTTCTTGTTGTTTAATATGTTCCACGACTGTTTGCTGTGGTATTTTTGAGCGAGGTGGTTTTTCCGGAACAGCTCTACAAGAAATCAGAACATCCTGCTCTTCTGTACAAGACTTTGCTTTAGAACTCAATTTTTCTGATGAGGAAGTGCTTTGCGATATGATCTTTTGATTTATAACAGATCGGTGACTACAGCAATCATCGTCAGGATAGTCTGCTTTGACCAAAATCTTTACAACTCGCTTGATGAGTCGCTTTTTAAGTTCAGTATCTTCGTGGCGTTCATCGATGAGCTGACTGATGACATTGATGCTGCTTTCTAAGTCTTTAGTGAAGGACGTGCTGGTCTCCATATTACCTAGAGGATCCAGATTATCTTGGAAGTCAGGTATCTTATCGCACGCTTCTTCACGACTCGAAACAGATTGAGAGTATTCCGCCTTATCGGTTCTTTCATAAACATCTCCCGGTACATATTCAAAGCTCTCAGCAGTGGATAGTCCTGTATTCTCACAAACGGACCCTTCTATATACATAGGTATGAATGTATCATCTTCAACTGTTACACAATTAGAAATCTCTCGTTTAGCGGGTTTGTATTGACTATTGACTTCAATACTTACAGGAGCTACAATCTTTTCTTCGTGTACTGGTACAGTATCAGGAACGAGCTTATCCACAGAAGTTTTACTTTTACGCTTCGAAAAGTGCAGACGTTTGTGCTTTGGAGCACATCGTAACATGTTGAAAATAATTGGCCTTTCTGCTAGAAAATTTGGTAAAAACTCTTTGAAATCGACATTCGCCTTTCCTTTTTCGGGTTCTGGGAGACGTTGTGAGGTTTGCGCCGAAACGGAAACGTTGTTTCTAGTCGAAGTTTGTATTTCCTTATCACTCTGTAACAATTCATCGATTGGAGATTTTGTAGAAGGTACTGCAGAGTGTTTAACTACTTTGGCGGTATCTTCTGCAACTGTTTTTAATTTTCGACTATCTAACACATTCAAAATATTTGGAGCGGATTTGATTCCAACTTCTCTACACCGAATAGAATTGGCTGGATTGATTCCTTTCGTGTTTACATTCAGTGATAAATGCTTCCTCAGATTGATTTTTAAATTTCTCGGGTCTTCACCGGTCCTGGTGATGTCTGTATTCAAGAACGATCCGATTGGTGAGCGTTTTCGGCTGCCTCTCTCTGCTGACCTCTTTCTGACAGTAGAAGATCGGAGAATGCTCCTACGATTTGGTCCCTTGGGAGAATTACTTTTCACGAGTAAGATAGGTGTAGATTGTGCTTCGGGCAAGCCAACATTTGAAATGTTTCGTAGTTCTGGGAAAGTTTTATCAGTCACAAGGGTCTTTTCAGGATCTCTTTTATCAGTAGCGGATTTTCTATCGGCATCTCGATTTAGTTGTCGATTTAGGGCCATTCTTTCGATGGTGCTAAGTTTCGGATTCGGGTGGGATGTTTCTCCGGCGTTTGGGTACCCAACATCCGCAAGAGAATCCCATTCTAGTTTCCTGGATGTGATGCTGCTGGCCGGAGAGTGGAGCTTGTTGAGAGAGCTGTCGAGATTTTGATTTCCGTCTGAAAGAAAAATTGTATTTAATTTAAAGTCTAAGTGAGCTGTTATTATTGAACGTTTGAAATGCAAACAAATGTGTTTAACAGCATGAATTGTGCTTTGCCTTGTTGTAACTTCATTAGCAATGCAGATGACCTTGGTTATTTTTTAGGGGAGCAACAAACAGTTTTATTTGCCAAGCAGCACTTGTTCGAGGACAGCAGTGACATGCAGTTTATAGTGAAGAATTCTCCAAATTTGACCTGATGGAACTATCTGTTTTCATAAAACTTGGCTCAGTAAGATGTTCTTATTGAATTAGTAAGTTGACACCTTTTGATGAAAGTTAATTTTGAAATATGAAAAACTTAGCAACATCTTTATTTATACAGATTTCCTGATCAAGATCTTCAGAAGAATTGGTGTGTTTTATAAAAAAAACTGCATGGCAGATCACAGAATACCCACCACTTGATACATTGTATTCCATCACCTGTATTCTTATTATTGTCATTTATTCATTATCTTTGAATATTGTAGAATTAATTGGTCCTTGAGAATCAAATATCTCAACTTATTATTCGATACGGTCGATCCTTCAAGCACCATCATGAAAAACAGCTATGCGGTCCATGAAGCGTCTTTTCAAGGATCTCAGTTTATCGAGGAGGATAGTGGCCTCACTCCTTGAAAGCGAACCAAAGACCATACTTGTGCCCTCCTATCAAATTTAGTTGAATAGAGCAGAAGAATATAGATACTGTGAACACTACAATTATGTAATAATATCTTTCAAATATTTAAAGATTCTGTTTTTACCTTCCAAGTTTTCACTAACGAGTTCCGGTGAGGATTCTCTGCTCTTCCTGGATTCCTCAATGTCAACCCTGGTTTGTGACTCGACCCTGATCGAGTAAGTTTTGGTACCAGAGTTGGAGTCGGTGTTTTCCAGCTGTGTGTCTTTTTCAGACCCACTGCTGTCCCCACCCTGTAATGATATAATAGAACTAAGTCAAAGGTCTTACCTACAGTTGAATTTTACACTTAATAAACCCTTTTGCCCTGATTTAATATTATAGTTTGAAGTTTTAAAATAATGATAAAATTGAGAACTGAATATAAATATTTTATTGCTGCTATGGCTAACCTTCACTGACAGACATGATGTGCAGGAGAAAACATACCTTTCCTATGTGATCACCACTGCATCCGTCTCCATAAGCTGGTGTGATGGCAGCAGGATTGTGAGTCTCTCGTTCACTCAGCAGTGGAGAGATAGTTCTGACTTGATTAGAGGGATAGTGGCATTTAGAGTGATCACTTCCATGGATCATCCTACAGTGGGCAGAAAGAAACTGACCGCTCTCCGAACCGGAGCAACTTTCATTTAACGCGTTTGATTTTGAAAAATATTGCTCTAAGCCGCGATTTCGCCCGAACCGGTTATAATAATCACTAATTTGAGGGCTGACGGAGTCCTTCCCCATGAATAATTTGGATTTTTTCTTGTCGTCCCGTTTGTCGTCCGATTCCATAGCTATGAATTATCAAATATTTTTATTCGTATCATATGATATCTATACGTCTATTTTCATTTTGTTAATATAGGTGTATAAACATATAAAAAATAAAAGTAAACAAAATGACCCTACTTCTGACGTCCAAGTTGTTTATACTTTTTTCATAAAACGAACGTTGGAGCAAAACGACGGATGTAATGACCATAGACTACAAACTAAATATAGGTCAAAAAAAAAACTGCTAGGAACTGACAATAATATTAAAAAATTGATATCTACTTTTAAACTACAATAATATTTAAATAAATATAAAATACAATGCTACAATTATTTGTTATTTACGAATTAAATATTTTACACTATCCTCCAAAAGAACATTATGAACAGACAGAAATATGCACAGAAAAAAGTACCTAAAGAAGATGATGAATTGTATTCAAGCGTTATGTATTTTTACAATTTTTAATTTCATATTTTTAACGCAACACAAAAAACGATATGATACCAATAAGAATAATAATTATTATAATTAAAACACCAGCCACACACATTGTAATAAAATTATTTAAATGTCGGTTGTCAGTTTGACATTTTTTAATAAGCGATAATAACATTTTGTTTTGAAATTTAAATTATTGTGTGACGTAGACATTTTTGCGGTCCGTATTTGAATTTTTAAAAATGCAAGTTTATTGCAGTAAAATAATTAAAATATTGGACTGCACGATGCATGAGCACATTGCGTAAGCAATTATAAAAGGTTGGGAGCCACTGGTTTGGTCGCCTGTCGACTCTACTGTGTTGTCAAGAACTGTCAAAATAACATTAATTATCACAGTCTACAATTAAATTAAAGTTTTATTAATTTCTTAGCCACAGTGTAAGCCATTCTATAGATATCTCTCGGAATCAATAGTTTATTATAAACTATATAAAATGTCACGAAAAAGTACAAGACTTGATGCAAAGAAAGTGGTGAGTACATTCTCGTTTTTCTTCACTTCTCTTATTGTTATATTACAGTAGATTAAAAGTTGCACTTATATGAAATATAGGATTTTGATGTGATAAATCACGCACCTGACTTATCGTAAATGTTTTTTTAAAAAAAGTATACATTTTCATTACTCCAAACTTACTATAATAATAACATGTAAGTAAGTGTCATAGCTGGGATTATTTTTATTCTTTCTTATATTAATTTAGAGTTTGATGCATTTTATTACTCTCTAAGACACATTATTTCCTATAATGGTAGCTGTCAATTTGTTGATCATGTGTTGATGTGTCATGGACAGGTGAAAAGAATGACCAAAATCTGTCATCTTCTTTGATAATTAATATGGAAAAAATATTATTTTCAGAACTCAGAGCTCCTGACTCTGACATACGGAGCTCTGGTGGCGCAGATGATCAAAGACATGGAGAACGTAGACGATGTGAACAAACAGCTGGAAAGGATTGGCTACAACATGGGCGTGAGGCTCATCGAGGACTTCCTGGCCAGGACTAGCTCTGGTCGGTGTATGGAGCTGCGGGAGACTGCTGACAAGATCCAACAAGGGTTCAGGTGGGGTAACTTCTTAAGCTGGTCTTACATTAGATTTCATTGGTCAGACTAGAGCGCTACCCAAGAATTATTTTTAATTAGCATCGGCTACATCATACAAGATGTTATCCATGACTGACTGGCTTTGTAATATTCTCTATTCATAACAAATATGATAAGACAAATTGAAAGGAGATTTTTGGTGGCTTCGTAAACATGGCCTTTTCCAGACTGTATCTAGGCATGCAGCCCTCCATCTCCTCATGGAGCAGTGGCGGGGACGAGTTCTCCTTAACTTGGGAGACTTGTCCCATTTCTGAGTGGGTGGAACTGCCCCCCGACGTTCGCGGTCTCAAGTACTGTAACTTACTTTGTGGAGCCCTGCGGGGGGCTCTCGAAATGGTGCAGCTTGAAGTGCACGCTTGGTTTGTCCAGGTGAGTTTTATTTTCAATTAATTCTGTCCTATATTTATCTTACACGGGATCTACGATTTAAACTCTGGATTTACAAGAGTGCAATGTTACCCAAGATGAATTCACCATATAAAAAAAACATTTCTACTCCATACCACGTATATTAGTTTATTTATAATCATTGAATGATGTTTTAGGATCAATTGAGAGGTGATCCTGTTACAGAGCTTCGCGTGAAGTATATCAGAAGGTTAGAAGATGCAATTCCAGCTGGAGAAGATTAGTTTATATTGGGAAAGTACCTGATAACCTTTGTAGTAACCCTCAAACATACGTTTCATAAAATTACACCAAGAATGCACAAAATTTTACTGAGACATCTCCGTAAAATATATCTATTAGATCTAGCTGCGTGGAACAGATAAGTGGACGCAGTGTGAACACTACAACTGTGTAAAATGATCCTTTTAATTCGGATTTCACCGTGAGCTTATATTTGGTCAAAGACTTGCATGGCAGCTAAGTTCTTAAACTGAGAGTTCAGGTATTGTGAAAGTTTTTCATTCAATTTAGGCTCATCATGAAAAATAAAAACGGACGCATAGAGATGAGCTTGTAACCCTTCAGCCATGATTGAGGGATCCTTTTACATAATTGCGATGCTCCCACTTGCACCGGCATGAACTAGGTTACAAGCAACCTATAAAACTCTTTTGGACAAGTCTGTAAATAAACAATGAATGAATATTGAACTTAGCACATGTTTCATGTGTTTGGTTACGATACATTAAAGCGATGAGAATTTGTATCATAATGATCAGCCATATGGTTCGGGAATGATGAAAATAATAGTAAGCGCTTTCGTCTTCATCAGAATTAATTCTACTGCATGCCAATAGTCTGTGGGATCGGTGTGATTTTATATAGTATTTGTTTGTAAGAGGGTATACGTTTGGATGTGCTAGAAAGTCAGAAACGTTTCTGTGAAGAAACTTTTGTGCCGAATCCGTTATTGTTGTCAATACACTAAGTTTATATGACATCTATTCATATTATTATAAGCAGTAATATATTTATGTATAGTTTAAACTCGTACACTATGTTTACAGGTATCAGATATTTCACAATTATTTTCGCATCTAAAAATAAATAATCTTGTATCCAGACAATATTATGCTCAGACAGCATGTCCTCTTGGTATTACTCGTGAGGTTTTTATTTTGGTTGATGCAAATATGCTGGCCAGCAGATGAATGCGAGAAGTGAAAGTCAAAGAGATATCAAGCCAAGGAAAGTGAATTTACCGAGGCAGTATTCAACGGCTTTATCGATAGTAGTGTTATCTCGCATTTCATGACTGCAAGTCGAGGGTTCAGCGAGTGCGAATGGAATGATCGTATGAATCGGGACAGCTTCCTCATTCAGGAAATATGTTGTCTCGACATGAACTAAAATAAAATCGCATCACAATTATATCATTAGTATGATAAATATAATATCATAATTTTAAATCATCTATATCAGTGTGCGATATAATTGGTGTTATTTTGTAATAATTTGATAATGTAAATAGCAGCGGTGTGCAGTGATCTGAAATAAAATACATTATTTGATATAAATAAATGTATTTCTTTAACAGGTTCGTTTTATTTTAGATTCAAAAAGTTGGTGAATGTCAGTGAGTTCAGGAATTCGACTCGTCTTCTTCAAGTGTCTCTCCTCAGAGTTGGTTGGTGACCAATACCCCTATATTTATTGTTTCAAAAAGAATGGTCTAAATAGGGTACGCATTCATACCATCGTCAGGAGTTCACTATTTTCGCGCATTCTGTGCATGACTCTCTCAATTATGACGCGGTCAACCCATCGCTATTTGAAGAATTTTTTTATAAAGCCACATTTTAAACGCCTTGATTTTTGCATTGTCTCGGTCAGGATCCCAGTTTTCGGTCAACCAGCTGCCTGAGTATTTAAACTTTTTCACTCTTTATATTTTTAAATAACACGTATGTATTATTTCTGAACAAACAAAACTGCACGCCACTGGTAAAAAGCTCAATATAAATAGCTAAATAAAAATCTATGCTTAACAGAAGTTTTGTAATCGATTAAATATCGTATATTGTTTTGTTTACACTGAATAAATTAATGTATATTATAAGAAAAAATATATACTTAAAAAAAATTTGCATATTAATTTTAACCCATGCATTTTTTAATATAATGTTGCGAATTAGTTGATAAGACTGGAATCATCTACTAATGGCAGAATTTAGATACAAGGCAACAAATATTTATTTTTATTTAAATGAGCATTTAAATAAAAATAAATGTTTTAAAAAGAAATAATTTTTTTTCTTGGTAAAAAGTACGTAAGTGGAAAAATACTTAAAATAATGCCAATCTATTACGAGATTTACTAAAATACAAGTAATATTTTCAGAGCGGGTTATGCAATTTGATAACTTATTTAACACAGATGCAATTGATTTTATTTCCACAAATTTATAATAATTTTAATTATCAACAAAACTTTTCTGTACCTTAGTCAAAAGACCTATATTAAATTTAATTTTGCACAATCTGTGAACTAAAAATGGGATTCTGTAAAATTTAATCATAAACCATTTTATTTAAAAAAAAAATATATTTTTTATAAAATTGTTTTCCTTTTATATGAATGATAATGATACGAAGCGTTGATTTTTTTCAGATAAATATTTTTTTACAATAATTTTTTTTAATATTGGCATTTAAGCATTTCTTAACGCCATCTGTCATCAATAAAAACGTTTTTCTAAATTATTACTATTTAGTGTTAAAGTTTGTCAACAGATGTCATTGTTTTTAATATTAAGATCAAGTTACAAGAAAGCAACATTGGATTATTTAAACATTTTAAAATTATTTTAATTTGTTTATTAAATAAATAAATATTAATTAAATAAATAAAAAAAATATTTTTAGCCATAAATATTTTTTTCTCAGTAGCTACATCTCGCGTCGAGTAGAAACACTAAGGACGGCAAAGGCGTGCGGAAATTAATGAATCAGGTATTATATATTTATAGTATTAAATAAATAACATAAATTGTATCCAAATTCTTCGTATAAGGATTTATTTACTATACACACACAAGTAGCGAAAAAGAGCATTATATTGCCTTAAACGAACTAATTTTGTTACGGTATTCTTTAAATTACCAAGGATTATACCAAAATAAAAACGAGAATCATCCTCTAATGTGTTTCCGTTCGAGGTTGTACAGACAGCGTGGATCTCACTATTTTTTATATCTCGGACGGACGATGAAATGCGCTCGGGCCAAAAAAAACACATTAAGCATTTAGTTAAAACGCGTTTTTTGTGGTAATTTATAAAACCCACAAAGTAACTCTACAAATAATACAGATTCATTTATAAACTATTTTTTATCGCAGATAAAATTGCTGGGTAAATTTCAGTGAAGCGGATCACTAAGAAATTTATATAAATTTTATCCAGTCAGGAATCTTGACCGCCACGAGGTCCTTCATCCTAATGCATCCTAAGTTGTCAAATCGTCATTGCACATGCTTCTTACTTCTCACCTGTAGTTATAATATCAAGCAGCCCGAGCAGTGAGTTACGCTATGTTGAATAGAAAATACATCTAAGGTTTGAATACTCGTACTAATAATAAGCAAGTAATTGCATTTTGCAATTCTCAAACCAGACAAATACATAACTCGAAGCTGAACCCAATAATTGAGATGTTTGCCGGCTATGTAGATCCCACGTTCGTTGTCTTTATCATGAATGATGAACCGTCGTGTGTGGCTGACTTGCAGTATACTCGGTTCAAAAATAACAGTCGGTTCGTACAGAGGTCCAAACTTCCAGGAACGAAGGCTCAGATGAGTAACTCAAAATACGCGTCCCTGGTCGCCTCTCTGATGCCGACTGGCGACCAAGTAGACAATAATACAATATCAATACTAAAAGCTCGCCGTCTCATATGTTTTAGGCGAAACCATAAAAAATACACAAAGTAAAGACACGCAATGGGTTATTGCAAATCGGTTCGTGTTCTAGTGCACTACACACGCTGCGACACAACTGACAATTGAAGCGTGATTATTGTGACAATTTCGGGTGTTTTATAAAGTTTGGGCGGTTATCTCAGCACGGAGTATATGCATAGACAGCTAACGGACCGGCAATTGCCGCAGAGCGGATACAATTAGGAATTAATAAGGCTTCTGATTAGCGGGCGATGGCGGAAAACAAGCAACATGGCCGCCGCCGCCATTGTGCGGACTAGTGCAGGGCCGGCGAAGCAGAAGCTGCTGATTTGCAGGCATCACAGTGCGACTGCTGTCAGCTTATCTGCGGTGGTATAAAGAAGCAGAAGTAGCTAAAAAGGCTGCTACTTACAAACGAACGAAGCAGTTTACTTGTGGTGATTTAGTCAGGCAGAAGCAGTTAAGGCAGTAAAACAAAGCCTAGTCTGTTTCAGTTGAATAAGCTGCTATGTTAAAGGTATCAAATGCTCGTAGACATTAATGATTTGTTAGGCGAATACATATATTTAATGAGAATAACTGCTTGTCTTGATTTTGGACTCATTGTACGCCACTGGTAGAAACTTTCCTCCCACCCATATAGGAAAAAAAAAACACTCTGAAGAACATCGCTTTTTTTAGTGTCTTAAAGTGTACTACAGCAAGTAATTATATTTCCGAATTTGTAGTAGGCAAAATATTTATTAACCCTTCTTCTTCTAGTGCCTCTCTATATGCCGGTCTTACTAATTCGGCTGTATTTTTGACATCCAGCCGCTGGTGCAAACTTCGTATCCAATTCTCATTTTTCTTCTGATTTTTCCTTTGTATTAATACACAGTTTAAAGCTCGTCGCTACACAACTTGCAACTAGCCAATAGCGTTTTATTTTGCGTTGTTTACAAAGGCAAAACTATGAAAAATACCCAAACAAGTAGACGACACTGGCAAGCTGCAAATCAGCCGCAAGTTTGCAGTTAGCAGTTACAAGTTACGAATTAAGCAGCTTCAGGTTTTCCCTGGGTGCTTCACTAAAATCAACCCACCGGACGAGATCTCCGGTCCCCGGGATCGGGGTGGAATTATGCAACGACCACGCATGCAGATCTTGCATGGTGGATTTCATTTTCCGAGAGATCGGTGCTGTAGGGGTACGCGGGCGAAAAGTGTGGAGCTCAGAGAAAAAGCATAAATTAATACGCCATTGGTTAGTTTCAGTTGTATCGAAATCTGTCTTGTCCCAAAATCTCATTGATCACATCTGTAAATATTCTATTAAAAAATATTAATATTTTCACATTTTATTTGCTGTTCTCTAACAGCTGAAATCATAAAAAAAAAATTTTTTTTTTTCGTTCCATAAATTACTGTCTTCATATAATAACTCATTTCCAATCTTCCAATCAATTCGGTCCAATCTTTCTAATAATATCGACTGTCTAATATAATTATTTATGCAGTATAAGTTCGTCTACTTCCAGAAGTAATCACGTGGAAACTTGAAAGCCACATCAGCATGTGATTACATTATATATTCCAGAGACGTTTCAATCAAGTGAATTAAAATTTCATCTTCATATATATTCAAGATGAAAATATAATTTAGAACAAAAGTCGAATTGCTTATATAAAATATATATATTTTAATCATTCTAAAACCTCAAATAATCAGAAAATTTATTTAAAAGAAAAATCGATTATAAAAATACAATTTTTTTATAAAAGCGATCGATTATCCGAATAAATTCGAAAAGCTAAAAAAAAATCTGTAATAAGTCATAGGATGTCACATTTATTCGCCAAAAAAATAAACCTTAGAAAATTTGAGTTCGGTTAAACGAATCGGTTCGGTTAATCTATATACTAATAGATCGATTGAAATCGTACTATTTTCATGACCTATTCGAATTAAGTCGATTAAAAAAAAAAACGATCACTCCCATCACTAATGCCAGTGGCGGGTTGTATCTTTTTAACAGCTGGTCTTTTCGTAGCTGGAGGAGGGCGTGCAACTTTACTTCTCCTCCGAACCAAAACCGCAAATTATCATGGATGCTTGCGGCCGGGTAATCGCGTGTTTTATAATAATTCCCCAACAATTTGGACACATTACTCTCCAACGCGCCCGGAGACATCTGGCTTGAGCTCATACAATCAGTAATGATGTGCTCGGTCGATTATGCTTGTAATCGATTATTTTTAACAATCGATTACGGTATAGTTTCATAAATTTGTTGCGATCGATTCGAATATTCCCAACGCGCTCGGAGATATTTGGCCTTAGCTCATACAATCAGTAATGGTGGGCTCGGTCGATTATGCTTGTAATCGATTATTTTTAACAATCGATTACGGTATAGTTTCATAAATTTGTTACGATCGATTCGAATATTCCCAACGCGCTCGGAGATATTTGGCCTTAGCTCATACAATCAGTAATGGTGGGCTCTGTCGATTGTGCTTGTAATCGATTATTTTTAACAATCGATTACGGTATAGTTTCATAAATTTGTAACGATCTATTCGAATATTCCCAACGCGCTCGGAGATATTTGGCCTTAGCTCATACAATCAGTAATGGTGGACTCGGTCGATTATGCTTGTAATCGATTATATTTAACAATCGATTACGGTATAGTTTCATAAATTTGTTACGATCTATTCGAATATTCCCAACGCGCTCGGAGATATTTGGCCTAAGCTCATACTATCAGTAATGATGGACTCGGTCGATTATGCTTGTAATCGATTATTTTTAACAACGATTACGGTATTGTTTTATAAGTTTGTAACGATCGATTCGAATATTCCCAACGCGCTCGAAGATATTTGGCCTTAGCTCATACAATCAGTAATGATGTGCTCGGTCGATCATGCTTGTGATCGATTATTTTTAACAATCGATCAATTCGATTACTGGTATAGTTTCATGAATATGTAATTATCAATTCGATTACGATATCTGGCCTTAGCTCATATAATCAGTAATGATGGACTCGGTCGATTGTTCTTGATATCGATTATTTTTAACAATCGATCAATTCTATTACTAGTATAGTTTCATAAATATAATATTCCTAACGCGCTTGGAGATATCTGGCTTGAACTCATACAATCAGTAATGATGAGCCCGGTCGATTATGCTTGTAATCGATTATTTTTAACACTCGATCAATTGTTATACGCCAGGAGACACTTTACCTGAGCCTATAAACCATTATTGATGGGCTCGGTCGAATATATTGATTATAAATATTTAAAAAAACTCATATAAACGTTTTTCGAGAATATCTGAAAAATTAGTAATGACGGACGTGATCGATTATTTGCAACAATGGATGCCATTTCCGGTGATGGATCCATGTTTTATATCTCGTAGCTTCGTCTAGGGATGTGCGCAGTCGATACTGTATAACATGAAACGAATGTAAACTTTCCGTTAAGAAAGAGCCACTGTAGTCTGCCGACGCTGCATCGGCAGAACGCCGCACTGCCAATCACCGACAGTCGCCGACAGTTGACATTATTTGACATTATCCCCTAATCAGACTGTTAATTGACATTTGCATAAAGTCCCCGGGACCGTCCCCACGTCGCCGGGGACCTCAGGCCAATTAGAGACCGTCTAAAAATAGACCCATCTGCGAATTGATGGACGCCGGGACAGTTTGCTTGTTTCAGTTATTGAAAGAAATAAAATGTACGGGCGAGACATGCAGAGTTGAGATAATTTAAATTTGCTTGTATTCTTCTCCGTGTGCCTCTCCTCGGGGGAGGTTTTCGCTGAACACTTGTGTGTTCGTGGTATTCTTAGGTTGAATATAGCAAAAAGGAAAATGTTTAGGAAGTACAGCCGAATTAGTAAAAAAATATATTCGATGAAATGGTCGCCAACCTCATATGAGGAGAGGCACCCGAAGAAGAAGAAACAGCATGAAATTTTCACATTCACCACTGGTATATTATTATACATAAGTTTTAGCTTTTTTCAAGTGCCTCTCCTCAGAGAAGGTAAGCGACCGTTTCACTGAGCCAGTGTGTCCTTCTACACCGCAGTTTTATATTGCTGCTACCCAATAGCATTATTATCGAATCCTTTCTTTACATAGCTCTAGCGTTTAGATCTGATACTCCTTCTGCAGCAGATGCCCCCCCCCACCTCAAAAATGTACTCCCAGAGCACATAATTTACATATCCCGATCCTTTACACACGCTCAGGGCACAGAATGGCAGTCATGCACAAGCATCAGAATGAGAAGAGCGGGGTTTCTACAATATTTTTGGAGTTGAGGTCTGGACTACCATGCGGAAAATTGAGAGGCACCACCATGGATTGGGCTTGCGCAAATTAAGGGAACTCCTGACGATGGTAAACAAGCGTGCGATATCTTATTTTGGCCATGCTTCCAGAAATACTTAATAAAGCCTACTGCAGCTGATTTTCTGGTGAAAATCTAATAAAAAAATTAAAGATTACGTGGATGCGAATTTGGTGAATACAGTCGAATTAGTTAGACTGCCTCAAATATAACAATAGCATCCTCGAGCTGATAGTCCAGGGAAGAATCGAAGGAAAAAGGAGCATTGGAAGAAGGAAGTGCGGAAATGGCTGGAGATCGGAAGTACGGCCAAAAAGTAAAGTTTACGTGTTTCTTTATGGAATTGAGGTCTGGACTACCATGCGGAAAATTGAGAAGCACCACCATGGATTGGGCTTGCGCAAATTAAGATGGTAAACAAGCGTACGATATCTTATTTTTACTGCTATTGCTACTGCCCAGTAGCATTATTATATAATCCTTTCAAGCTACAGAAACAATACCACCCCTCCAGAATCATTCCACAACTTCATTACCGATCCTTTACACACACGCAGGGCACAGCACGAGCACAACAACGTGGAGAGCGTTTCATCTCAAAAGGTTTCAATATAATTTAAGAGCAAGTGATCAATGCTTCATTGCATATACGGGATGAGCGACAGCGTCTTCCGTACACGGTTTCCATTGAAATAAATAAAAAAAAAAAAAAAAAACTCCCATTAGTTTGTTTCCACGTTTATTGAACGCAATCGAGCAGCCGGCGAAGAAATTCAATTATGCAATTATAAACTGCATACTGCTCGTGTAAAATATCCACATTTCCATGAATCAGTATTCAATCGCCTATTATCGGGCGGCGCGTCTACCTGTCGCGGGCAGGTAGCCGCGACCGTACTGAAAATGCATGAATAATGCACGATGACAGATGAAGATATTTAAGATGGCCCCCGCCGCAATCAGCTGTGATTGGCCGCCATGTTGGATTGCAAATCCCCCCCCCCACCCCTCCCCCCACCCGCCGCCCAAATTGGCCCCTCAGTTTTTTCGCTGTCGTTGTTTGTTTTGCGATTGATTTGATTTGTATTCTTGCGCTGTATTGATAAGGTAATTTCGATCGGACGTGCCGCCGAGTCTGCCGAAACGGTGAAATGTATAATCGGATACTTTAAAACGAGCGTATTTGCGTTAGAATGCTTTAATTATAATGACAGATCGATCTTTGATATATATATATACGAAAAATAATACGAACCACGTACGAACGAGCGAGTTATTAAATATAACACTGCCTACGATTTGAATCAGAATTTCAAAAAAATTGTATTAAGAAAATATTTTATTAGTTGATCAGACTGTATGGATCTCGGAGAGGTGCGCTCAATTCCATGTATCCCAATTTTTATAAAATTTCTATGAAATAAGTTATGTTACGCTATCGGAGCCGAATTATCAAATATATGCATATGAGTCATATCAGCCGTGGTTTCAGATTTGTTCAGGGAAAAATCCATGGAAAAATAGGCGCAAGGAGGAAAGTGGACTTCAGGGGAGTACAGCCAAATAAGTGAGACTGGTTCAGTGTAAATATATTTTCAATGAGGTGTTCGCCGTCCCTACAGGAGAGGCCCTTGGGGGAGGAAGAAGAAATGTTTCGGAGTGCGGTTTGTGATGTGTGGTCACCCTGGCGGGTCATCCTGAAGGGGTGGATTATACTGGGACGCGGTGACAAACGACCCCGGGTGGTCCCCGCTGTAGAAGTATGAAATATGTCCCGCGCGGCCATATTGGACTCGGTGTTGCCAGCCTCGCTCGCCGTGGCTTCCAGGCCGGGCTTCCTCCTCTCAATTTGATTTAATACATCCATGAACACGTCCGCAGGGCAGTATTATGACTGCGCAGTCTCTTTATGGCATTACGCATATACATATAAATATATTTATGCATATAAGTGCCGTGGGGTGAATCCAAAATCAAGGCAAGCGTATTGAAAAGTTGAAGCATATACGCGATTCGTGATGCAATTAGACATCATCCCGGCTATATATAATTACAGCTTTCGTTTTGAAACTCGTGGTCAATTATATACCGTCGAAAAGCGAAAAAAACCCACGACAGGCATGCTAGAGTCACAATCTAACAACTTAGCATACAACGATTCAAACCCTTCCCAAGTCAAAGAGGTGGTCGAGAGTATATGTAGTAGCCGTGGGGGTGCAGGCTCGAACCCCACCTATGCCTCTAAAGAATGCTTTAAACGTGCCCCAAGACGATTTTATTGTTATATATAATACTAGTAACAAGTAGAAAATATATATTCGGGATGCGCGGGTATTGTATTCGATCACGAGGCTTTGTCTATGTCTATGCATATACGTGGCGTGGGGTGAATCCAATATCAAGGCAAGCGTTTTTATCACTGCTCAGTAACGCACACAACTTTGTAACATGTAATTACAGCTTTCTTTTTGAAACTCGTGGTCAATTATATACCGTCGAAAACCGACTAAAACCCACAATAATTCAGTGCACTTGCATACAACGATTCAAACCCTCCCCGAGGCAGAGAGGTGGTCGAGAGTACAGCCATATCCAGGGGGTGCAAGCTCGAACCCCACCTGTGCCTCTAAAGAATGCTTTAAACGTGCCCCAAGACGATTTTATTGTTATATATAATACTAGTAACAAGTAGAAAATATATATTCGGGATGCGCGGGTATTGTATTCGATCACGGGGCTTTGTCTCCATTGTGGCCGCCGGAGCACCCCGCGGCTCCTGTCGCCGGCCCGGCCGCCATGTTTGATTCATCTGTGGTCTATGGCCGGGTCCGACATTCAAATGAGCCGCGCCGGAAGTGGCCCGCTGATTGCCGGGCGACGGCCATCTTCCCGTGTCGTTAGCCCGCTCATGCTGGGGTGACCAATTTACTGGACGCCTAGCTGTTTATTTTCATTTCCTCCCCTCGCCTACACCGAATGCTCAGTGTAAACGACCGCCACGCGACGAATAAAGCCCATAAGACCCGCCACTGTTGTTTTTGATGTCCTCAACGCAAACCGTTGATTCGAACCTTCGACTGCAGAAATTTTTCTGGTCGCAGACTTTTCAAATGCTGAATAATCCTCTAAAAGACATGATCTCTATTTTCCATGGAGTTATAAGAATTACAAGCATTTAAGCTTGTCGAGAGACAAGGCATTTGTTTGGTGATGATTAATTTTTTTATTAATGATATATAATAACTTTTTATAATTTCTAGTTTCAACCAAAAGACTTGGTCATCATCGGATGCAGAGCAAATGTTTTGTTTTGTTCTGCATCTGATGATGATCAAGTCTTTCGGTTGAAACTAGTCATGCATAAATGTTAAAAATTTTAATTGAAATTAAAAATTAACATATCACAAAATTCATTTTATAAATTAAATAAACAAAACGACACGAAAGTGACTAAAACCTTCTTTTTTCATCAGATCGGAGATCTCCTTATACCTCAGTGCTTAAAAATCACCACCAAGCCTTAAATGATTTTCTATTGGTGCAGTAGAGTTTTCGCATAATATTGACCACCAGCACGGGCTGCATGGAAGACTTGCCCCTTAATTCCACGTGAAATGCATGAGACTCGGTGTATTTTCCGCGTTGAAACGATGCTCAATCGCTTGCCTCTGCGGCCATTGTAGGGAGTGCATTTATTTACTTTGCTTCTTGTTCGCGTCATAGATAATTGGCGTCGGTGGGAGGGCCCCTAAAGCTTCCGCCTACACCCACAGGCCCGGATTAAGGACTAAATAAACCAAGCTTAAAACTGAGTAGCAGCTAAGCCAAGCGTGGCACAAAATCTTAAAGCTAAACTTGTCTCAGATCAGTTGCTACAAGTAGTATAACATATGTAAATAAACAAGACAGCCAAGAGACATGGGTTTGAATCTTACGTGTTTCTTAAAGATTTTTTGATTAAATGATACAATATACACCCACAGGGCCGGAATAAGGACGGAATAAACCAAGCTTAAAACTGAGTAGCAGCTAAACCAAGTGTGGCACAAAATCATAAAGCTAAACTTTACTTACTAACTTGTCTAAGATCATTGGCTACAAGTAGTTTAATGTTATATATATAAGCAAGACAGCTAATTGGTTAAGGATTGCCAAGAGACGTGGGTTTGAATCACACCTGCTTCTTGAAGATTTTTTTGTTTGTATATCAATCTTGAGTACAACTAAGGAATAAGCAAGACACGTAAATCTATTATTAATACAATAAGGGGTGGCAATTGTGGATTAATTAAGTTTTCAGTTGTACACCATTAATGTAATAAAAATAAATATACGATGACCTAGTCTATTTGGTCGAAACTAGTCATGCAAAAAATTCAATAAACTCAAAGTGAAGACAAAATACAAAGCTACTTTTATTATTATAATAATGGATCTTCACCAATCAAATGCCTTGTCCCTCAACAAGATTCGATTTAATCTAATACTAATAGAATAATACTTGACTTATAAGAAAGAACGATATAAAGTTTGATTAGTGATACAATACTTTGTGCATACTAATAAATTGTTTATTTAATCAAAATTATTTATTTAGGCATAGTTAAGTTTATTTTCATTATATATAATTAGTGCAAATTTAAATCCGATTCCCAGTCCACCCCTGCCCCAATCAATTGCGTTTTTCAGCATCGATACTTCAGCAGTTGAGTTCTGGCAACCGACAATGGATTACGCAAATAATGAAACATATTTTCGATTGTGGCAACACTGAACCAAAATAATTGTGACCTCTTATCATCCGCCATATTGGTCTCAAGCCCTCACAGATGCAAAGAGACGCGAAGATCTACTATGGCTGGCGAATATACGTGAATAATATATATGAAGAAATTGTTAATAAAAATGCCCAAGGATATACTTTTTAAATATTTAATGACGTTTCGGTCCCGGTACTGCGGCAAAACACCCAAGAACGAAGTGGTAACAAGAGCTGATAAAATCTACAAACAAACTTAATATATATTAAGTTTTCAGTACGCCTTGAAAAACTCCTGAAAAATCCCTGAAAAACGTCGGTAGATTGAATTTAACGCAACACCCAATAAAGTAGCACATCAAATTTATTTTATGTTTATATTATAGGGTAGGAATTAGTATGGCACGGTATGGTTGGTCCACTCGAGGGACCTTCGAAGCTCTTGCCTAGGCAATTTATTCTTACGTATGTAAACGAAGTCCTTTTGTTTAACAATTCCCTTCTCCTCGACTCAAATGGACAGCAACTGAGTGCATCCTGCCAGGAGCAACAATGCAGCAAATTGCACTTGCACCCATTAACATCGGGTGCTTTTTAATAATTTAATTGGCTAGTCGATAATTGAGACACAAAAGCTCAGACGCATTAAAAACTTAAATAAAAAAAAAATATACATATGCAAAGTTTCATCGAAAATAAATAATAAATATGATTAAACTTGTTCACAGGTTCTGACACTGAAAACGAATATGACACCAGTACCGAGACCGAAACGTCGGAAGCCTCAAATCATTATTCTGTTATAATTGTAAAACATCTTGAAAATTGTGTTGTTTATATTTTACTATACGTTTACCACAACCCTTAAAAAAACGTATCATGCAATTATATTATACTGTGCAATATTACGTTGAATGGTAGAATTAAACGTTAAATAGTTTTAATAACAATTTTTTTTTTAAATTTACCTACAAATAAAAATGAAGAAAGCAACACATAAAACCGAAGTACGAAAAGTGTTAAAAAATTACCGTTTGTACAACCAAAGAAACAGTGTTATATTTATTATTTTAACACCCTTACGCAACTTATCACACGACAACTGTACTGTGCACTCAAACTATGATCATATATTATTTTTTCTGTCCCGTGTTGTATATGGCGAGGCAAGTCAGAAGTAATGTTCCGACCTACCATTTATGAACGCTCATATAAATATCTTACAGTTTTTATTCACAAGCGAGCCACACAACAATAGGAGATATCTCCTCCGCCCGCTCTTGTACGTATACGCAAGGATGTACGTATAAGTATACGTACAGATGTACGCATACGTACAGAAATCGCATCGTGAGCTCGGGGAGGCTCGGACCCCCCGCGCGCCCCACCGTTGTGTGGTCCCTGTCGGCGGGATCGGACACTCGTAAATATTGCACGAGGCGCTGCCCCAGTGGATCCAAACCTCAGGGAAAGTAACAAGTATTAAAAAAATAAATTATTTCTTTAATCAATTCTACAGCTGACCGAAAGACAAAAAGGCATCTGAAGGAGGAAGCTTACGCGGATGCAGAATTTGATCTGAGACTGAAATGATGAAATGATCACCAACCTCATATGAGGAGAGGCATCAGAAAAAGTTATATTCAGTTCTCCTTTCTCGAAGCTTGGACACTCAATACAGCTACTATGCGAAGAATTAAAGCAGCAGAAATGTGGCTGTATAGAAGAGTCCTTAAAACACCATGGGTAGGCCGCATCACAAATGAGAGAGTCTTGCACAGAATGCGCAAAGAAAGAGAACTCTTGACGATGGTAAAGAAGCGGATGATTGTCTAAAGAAAAATCGAAGGAAGGAGGAAGTTTACTGGTCCAAGATAGGAATATGCTCGATGAAACGGTCACCAATCTCTTATGAGGGGAGGCATCACAAGGAGAAGTAGACCACCTCTAGTGTAGCATATGATTGTGGTTATAATGTAAGCGTCACAAATAGGAGAGTCTTGCACAGGATGCGCATAGACAGGGAACTCCAGTCGTTGGTAAAAAAGCGGAAGGTCTACAATTCTGGCCATATTTTTCGTCACAGTATATATAGTCTCCTCCAGCTCCAAGGAAAAATGGAAGGAAAAAAGAAGGGGAAAGTTTAGGAAGTACGGCCGAATAACTGAGACTGGCCCAAGATATGATATTTGGCCCAAGATATTTCGATGAAATGGTCACCAACCTCCCATGAAGAGAAGCATCAGAAGAAGAAGATGCAAATGCAAATTAATTAACGTTTAGAAAGTGATTTTAGTATTATTCATAATTAAAATATACAGCAGCGTAATCTCTTTTTTGTATACATTCTGCAATTAGTAATTTTGGATAAAATAAAATCACTTTTTCCCTTGCTCATTATAAAAAATGAACAAAGAAGATTTTTTTAGTCGCAATATAAGCACTTGCTAAACACAAATAAGTATTCATTTATTAATTATTATTATTTCGATGCAATCAATGATTTCAGTAGAAGCCTAACTGATGATAATTTATAATTGTTTGTTTTACTTATTAAATTCAGTATAACAAGTGAATATGTTACGACTGCGCAAATGAAACTACGAAACTAAAATGTCTGTTTTGTCATAATCGTATTTGTATCAAGATACATTTCTATTTTATAAATAAATAAAAGTAAAAAGATTTACTACGCTAAATTAATACGCTGAAATTTTCGCGAAGGTAGTATTTGAGTAAAAAGAGGTAATTCAAAATAACCCAAGGGTGCTTCAAAAAAAAAACGTGAGGATTCGCAGGGAAGGCGTTCCATTCCGATTTCAAATTTTAATAGTTTCAAAATCAACATCCGTTCCTTTTTTAAATATCGCTCGGCCCGTCTTGTGATTTCAAAATGGCCGACGTATTGTATATTTCCATATTAGGCATGTTTTCAATTACACACCTCGCTTGAATTGGCGCCGCCGCTGCCAACTATGCGGCATTCGGGCATATCGAGATTGTATTATTCATTGATATGAAATTCAATATTTTTGAGTAAAATACTCGAGTGATTTTGACCGGTTTCGCCAACCTTTCGCGTTGGCATTATCAAACAGAGTGATGCGTTTATTGTTATTGATGTGTTTCTAAAAAATGTATTTTGACAATGAAGCCTCAAACGGGCGGCCGTGTGTTTTGGTTGGCGTTACGACGCTGCCGCTGCCGACCATGTGGCTCGTGAGCGAGCCTGCACTTGCGGTGTCGTGTGCTGTGCGGCATGTACACGCTGCTGGGAGTAGTCTCGACCGGTGGTCGAGTGGTCCGGTCCGCCTTGGCGCCGCGGGGGCCCGGGTTCCCATCTCGCCGGCGCCGGATGCGTCACCAGCGGCGCAATGGAGCCCAGCCATACCAGAAACAACAATCCAACGGACGAAAAAAATAAAAAATAAATAAAATAAAAACACCCAACATTTCATCGCAACCGCTACACGAACTATAACGCAACGTTCCTTGAACACAGGCAGTAATGCTTCCCCTAAAAACACAACAAACGACGAAACACTACAAATTCGAGTCTTCTTTTTCATCTAATGCCTCTCCTCATCATCATCTCGGAAACAACAATCCAACAGACGAAAAAAAAAAAACCTAACCTAACCTACATTCTTCGCAATAACATTTCTTGAACACGGACAATAATGCTTCCCCTAAAAAATATAAGAAACGACGAGAAAAATCAATAAAAATATATTTACTACGGATTTGTGTCTTCTTCTTCAACTGATGCCTCTCCTCATAGGAGGTTGGTGATCATCTAATCGAACATATCCCTATCCTGGGCCAGTCTCACCAATTCGGCTGCACTTCCGATCTCAAGCCACAGGCGCAAATTCCGCATCCACGTATACTTCCTTTTTCCATTGCTCGTTTTCCCTTTGATTCTTCTTTGGACTATCAGCTGGAGAATGCTATTGTTATATTTGAGGCAGTATTACTAATTCGACTGTACTCACCAAATTCGCATCCACCAGAAAATCAGCTGCAGTAGGCTTTATTAAGTATTTCTGGAAGCATGGCCAAAATAAGATATCGCACGCTTGTTTACCATCGTCAGGAGTGGTGGCTCTCAATTTTCCGCATGATAGTCTAGACCTCAACGCCATAAAGAAAAACTTCAGCACATAAACTTTACATGTCTTTACTTTTTGGACTATCAAAAATATTGTAAGAAAGCCCGAATTCTGTGCCCTGAGCGTGTGTAAAGGATCGGGATATGTAAATTATGTGTTCTGAAAGTACCTTGTCGAGGTGGGAGGGGAGGGGGTTAGGTTAGGTAAGGAAAGCATTATATAACAATGCTATTGGGCAGCGGCAATATAAAAATGCGGTGTAGAAGGACACACTGGTTCAGCATGAGTATATGCTCAGTGAAATGGTCGCCAACCTCCTCTGAAGAGAGGCACTTGAAAAAAGCTAAAACTTATGTATAATAATACACCAGTGGTGAATGTGCCTCTCCTCATATGTAGTTAGTGGCCATTTCATCGAATATATTTTTTTACTAATTCGGCTGTACTTCCTAAGCATTCTCCTTCCCGTTCCGCCCCTTTTTGCTATATTCAACCCGAGAATACTACGAACAGACAAGTGTTCAGCGAAAACCTCGCCATCCTCCTCTGAGAAGGGGCACTCGATGAAAAATATATATAGCAAAATAATTTCAGCCAGTGTCCAAGTGAATCGCATTTACTTCCAGCCGTTCCCACGTGTTGTCCACGCGTAATATTTTTTAAAATTTCCTCACATTTCAATTAACTCTGGTGCTTCGGAAATGTCGCGCAGTTAAGCCATGGGCTCGGGCAGTTCTCGGGTCCAGTGGCGTGCTGTGGGAAGCTGCGGGGACATCCGACCGGCGATCACATCCATCGACAGCCTTATCTCCTCGGGTTTTATTTTTAATTTCCGAAAACGAGGTTTCCGACGTGTAAACGACGCGTTTTTATCGCTTTTCTATTAATTTTGGGAATTTTTGTACGACGCCGCACGTATTAAGATAAATAATACCTCGGTAGAAATAAAACTCGAATATAAACATTTTTACTCACATACATAGAGAAAGTGCTTATGTAAGTATACATACAATTTTTTTTTCAGATCTTTCGAGTCGAAGGTCTGAAAAAAAACTCGAACAAAAAAATTCAAAAATACACTTTCCAAAAATTCAATTATAAACAGGGTGATACATATATTGATAAAAAAACTTATCACTTGTTATGTTTAACACAATAGTAAAAATCTCACTTTTTTGTGAGATTTTTTCAAATGCAAAAAATCACAATAATATATAGGGTGATGTTACAAAATTTTCTAGCTGTTTTTTCTATTGAAATGTTGTAAACAAGCAACGATTATTGGAAAATTTTTATAACCAATATTATACAGGGTGATGTGTTATTGGTTACAGAGCATTAGTACGCGTTGTCACGCTTCGATTTTCACTATTTGCAGGGTTCCCGGTGACTAGCGTAGAGCGTTAAAACTATACACTTGGAGATGTTAGAGAAAAAATTTATAGTTATAAGAAAACTACGTTGAAAGACCTGCAATGAGTCTCTGTGTATTAAATAGAGCGTTGTGGGTTATTAGTGAGTTTTCACGATAACTTAAAAATCATATGAGACTCTGAGGTTTATTTGAAGGAATAATTAATTTTGTGTGCTCCAAGGACTAATTTGACTTTCAAGGACATGGAATGGAAAGGCACGGAAGCCCATGGAGTGCCTGCTGCACCAGTCTCGCGGTCGACTCCCGCAGGAAGCTCGTGTGGTCTGGGGAAACGGTTTTGAGGTGGTCCTGACCGTCCCTAATTGAATAATGGCTTACCAGGGGCGTAGGGGTTAGATGAAAAAAAAAATAAAGAAATTCAATATTTTTGACAGAGAGTACTTGGTGGAATTCCATTTTAATATTTTTGAATAAAATACTTGAGTGATTTTCCACATGTTCGTCTTTATTTGTGACCGGTTTCGCAACAGAGTGAAATTTGAAACAGAAAAAATTTGCAATTATATAGAATCTTCCACTTATCAGTTACATTAAAATCACACTAGCCCTTACCACCTGACCTCTCCCTCTAACAATTGTTTACATAATTGCTTATTATTATATAAAATCTCACTCTGTTTGATAATGCCAAACAAACAAAAACGAACATGTGGAAAATCACTCAAGTATTTTATTCAAAAATATTTTTCATAAACTCAATGTCGTGTATCTAACGCATCCTAAAAATTATTATGTTTGTTATTTTAAAATTATTTCAATTTACAAGTACGCATTGTTACGTAATATTAATTTAAAAAAATATATTTAAATTAAATACAGTCAACCCTTATATAACGCGATTAATTCGAACCGCGTTATATGGAAACCACGCTATGAGAAACACACAAGTCTTAAGCCTATTAGATTGATAGAATAATCTTGAACGGAAATCGCGTTATAAGAGTAAAGCGTTTTAGTTATAGTTGTATCGCTAAATCAATTTTACGTAAAAAAAAAATATCTCATCGTTTAGATATAATTCACCCTTTCACGAGGCCGCACTGTTTTCTAGTCCCACTTTAAAAAATATACAAAAAAATGAATACCCGGCAGCAGGAACGCGCCAGAAATTATGTGACGCTCGTTCTCGGTGTCTATGCCCGGCCTAATGATATAATCTATGGTTCTGGTTTCAAACGGCAAACGTGACGACACAAAAATTATCCCTCAAGTTGGCCGCACCGATACGGACTCCCCAAAACGCCGCAAGGGTGGCAACAATGCCTTTCAATTTTAATATTTAAAAAAAAAAAAAAATACTTTGACCGATTTTTCCGCATGTTGATTTTTATTGGTGACCGGTTTCGCCAACCAGTCTGTGGAAAAATCACTCAAGTATTTTTATTTTATTTTAAATATTAAAATGGAATTCCACCAAGTACTCTCTCTTTCAAAAATATTGATTATCTCAATTTCAAATAAATACATTCATAATTATCATAAAAGATTAAATATTCATATATCATAAAATAAAGATTAATAATTTTGCATTTTTTATAGTTTTTGCACACTGATCACTTAAGGCTCTTGCGGCCTGCTGCTCTAACAAGTTGACTAACGATAATCGTGGAAGTGAGCCAGAGCCAGAGACATAACATCAAAGCTCGCTGAAGATTCACAAAATGTTATGTCGTTTCAGTTCTGCTTTATGGAGTTAAAATTTAATGAGAAAAGTCGCATGAAATGTGGCTTTATAGAAAAACATTTAAAATACCATGAGTTGACCGTATCACAATGCGTTATTAATGATGATAAAAAGAAACGCAAGATATTTTAACCAAATTTTTTTTAAATATCAAATATAACTTACTGCACGTCAGTTTTAATTATTCACCTCAAACAGAAGATTCGTTTAAATCTTTGTAAAGTGGATTTAATTTTATGTTTCTCTCTATGAAATAAGAGAGCAAACGCTTTAAGGCAAGTCTACGTTGTTTGAATATCAACATAGCAGGGGTTGTCAACCAATCAAAGTTATATACAGAAAATCATATTAGGCAATGTTTTAACACGTAAGCAATATTTTGTCCCAAGTGTAGTAATTATTATTATTATTAAATATACGAGTAGTAATATATATATTAATCGGAACACAAGTTGAAATCTTTATTGCTGTTTAATATACTACAATATTCGCTGTTTAAAAATATGTTATGTTATATTATTTAATATTGACCATTTCATGTTTATAATAGGCAATTTTGATTGCTGAAATCTGGCTCTTCACTTGCGGCCAGATATTTTTTCAGAGTAGTACAACTATAGACTAAAAAAATCACACGCATTCACACTTTGATTCGATACCCAACAACGTTGATTTATCAGCTGTGATACTCAAAAATAATAAAAATACAAAAACATTTTTATTCTACGATTGATTCGTTTTCTGTTCACTATTTGTGCATGTAAATTTTATTTTAAAAATTATTGTGTTTTCCGTGCACCGTGCGTTCGACACCCCTGGAAAATAATGACGTCATTTAAGTGTTATTTTTTTATTTCTACAAAAAATACGGTTGACCGAGATTGGACGCGAGAATCCCGCTGCTGGCTGACGATTTCATCAAAAAAGGGTGAAACTCCCTCACCCACTTAGATAATGCCAGTCCTTATGGTTTTTTTTTTAATTCCTTGTTCTTACCGCAGTTGACGATCTCTTGTTGGCCTGTTTTTACCATGATATCCTTATCCCATGATTATCATGGTATTATTATCCTGTAGTGTTTTTTCTTCAAATAAACGATTTGTACTGACACGTGATTTCAATACAGTCTTCGCTGAAGTGAACCAGGCTTGAGTCCAATGACATCAGTTTGGAATTCGCTTTATAGCACAGGGATCGAACCGAAGACCTTTCGATTAACCCAAGGTCTAAGCACTGAGCCATCAAGATACCGTTATGTTATCGAGTTCTTGATATTGCAATCCCATGGTTATCTTGATAATGTGATCTCATTGATTTCTATATTTTGTATTACCTCAAAGCTGTTCATCTGTAAATACTTGATATTGCTATCGTATTTATTTTTTAATATTATTATTTTGATATTAAAGTCACATTAAAGATTAAGCAATCAATTGAAATAAAAAAAGTTTTGAAAATATTACAGCTTGAATATTTTTTAGCAAGTGCTTTTTATAATTTCGATATAATTTGTAAGGGTCTTTTGAATGAAATGAACACTTCGTTTATTTGTCAAAACCACAAGCTATTGAAAAACAGGACAACCCTTCGTGGAATATATTAATATTATCAACATTATTAAAATATTTAATAAAAAAAATGAATAAAACATTTTATGGTCCATTTTCGGTTAATACTAAATATTCTGACTATGTATCTCAAAGTCCCATAAAAATCCCACATCTATTCTTAATATCTCAATCAATTTAAAATCCCCAAAACAACAAGCAGAGATAAAACCAAATAAGATGTCATCAGAAAATGCTTGTCCACCCACAGCGTCCCCGACATACACGCACAACACGCAATAGACGCTAGTCAGTCGTAAATAAACACATCATCATCATCAGGTCTCCTCAGAGGAAGTTAGTGACCACCTCAAAAAATATATCTCTATCCCAGGCCAGACTTATCACTTTGGCTGTACTCCCGACTTCCAGCCTTTGTCGTAAATTCCGCATCCATGATATTATACATTTCAATACCTCTTTTTCTTTGATTTTTCATTGGAAAATCAGCTGCAGTATGTAATATTTATTATTACACTTATTTAAGTGACCTATTGTATTTTGAGTATTCTCTTATAAGACACTAAAAGCTGGCTACACACTCTGCGACACAACACACAACCGAATATAACTACTCCATTGCGAACTGTTTTATATGTTTTACATAAGCAAAACCATAAAAAATACCCAAAATAATGAAACGCTTTTGGTTTCAGCGCGTGTAGCCAGCTCAATTCTCACAGCTGGTAAATTCTTGTTGAATAATCTCAAAAGTTAAATTTTCAGAACAACAAGTGGATGTCAAACAGATCCATATTTTTGCCCAAATAGCCTTTTTGTGTTTAAATATGTTGATTTTATACGGTTTTATATTTTTATTTTATTTGTATACGTCAAACGACAAAAATAATTTAATTTGATTTTTACCATCGATTGCACATTTAAAAATATCAATTAAAATTCAGTTTCGAGATTATCAGTTTTATCAATCAAGGTTTTTGATCGCTTTCCAATCAAATCTTTATAACCTAAAATTAATGTTTATAAATTAATTTGCGGCCCCCTGGACAGTACTGCTGGATGTGACCTCTGTGAAGCTAAAAATACTAGTTTTTTTAATTTAATTTGATGCATTTTGATTATTTCATTGATAAGCACCAAAAAAAAAAGGATCGATTTGTTTTTATATGGAAGAACCTATAGAAAAACCAATATTTATACATTAACTTCCAGTTACATGGATAGTACTGTAGATTGTAAATTACAACTGAGGATTACAATCTAAAAATACTAGGTTTTAAATTTATTTTAATAGCTTTTAGTTATTTAATTTATATAAAAAAAGGGTGATTCGTTTTCTAAGGCAGAACCTAAAACCACTATTTATAAATTACTTTGCAGCTACTTGGATAGTACTACAAATTGAAAATTACAACTGAGGATCACAAACTAAATACTAGGTTATTTATTTACTTTGATGCCTTTTGATTATTTCATTGATTGACTATAAAAAGGATTGAATTATTTTGTACGAAACCTAAAACCAATATTTATAAATTTATTTCAGCTACCTGGACAGTACTGTAGTATGTGACTTACAACTGAGCATTACAAGCTAAATACTAGCTTATTTATTACCTTTGATGCCTTTTGATAATTTTATTGATAAGCAACAAAAAAAAAAGGATTGACTCGTTTTCTAACGCAGTCCTTATAACCCAAATCCAATATTTATAAATTAATTTGCAGCTATCCGGACAGTACTGTAGAATGTGATTTACAACTGAGGACTACAAGGATGAGCTAAATACTAGGTTATTTATTTACTTTGATGCCGTTTGATTATTTCGTTGCTTGACTATAAAAAGGATTGAATTATTTTGTACTAAAACTAAAACCGATATTTATAAACCAATTTTCAGCTACCTGGACAGTACTGTAGTATGCGACTTACAACTAAGGATTACAAGCTAAATACTAGGTTATTTACTACCTTCGATGCCTTTTGATAATTTTATTAATAAGCAACAAATAAAAAGGATTGACTCGTTTTCTAACGCAGTCCTTATAACCCAAAGCCAATATTTATAAATTAATATGCAGCTACTTGAACAATACTGTAGTATGCGACTTACATTTGAGAATCTCAAACTAAAAATACTAAGCTATTTATTTATTTTGGTGCCAAGGATTGAATTTTTTACATTATCTTTTATATTTTATTATTTTTATATATTTTATATTATCTTAGGAAGTTTTTAAACCTAAAACCAATATTTATAAACAAATTTTCAGCTACCTGGGCATTACTGTAGAATGTGAGTTACAACTGAGGATTACAAGCTTAATACTAGGTTATTTATTTACTATGATGCCTTTTGATAATTTTATTGATAAGCAACAAAAAAAAAGGATTGACTCGTTTTCTGACGCAGTCCTTATAACCCAAAGCCAATATTTATACATTAATTTACAGCTACCTGGACAGTACTGTAGTATGCGACTTACAAGCTAAATACTAGGTAATTTACTACCTTCGATGCCTTTTGATAATTTTATTGATAAGCAACAAAAAAAAAAAGGATTGACTCGTTTTCTAACGCAGTCCTCATAACCCAAAGCCAATATTTATAAATTAATTTACAGCCGCCCGGGCCGGATCGCCCGCGCGGGATCCCACCCAAGGTCCCGGGGGCGCGGGCGCGGGGACGCCTTAATACCCTAATAATATTGTTTATGACCGCGGCCGGTGGTAACATTACCTCGTTAGCGGTCCGGGATATTAGAAAAGGCATAAAAAGACCGAGAGGACGGTCGGGAAAATTCAAATTATCCAATTTCGGTCCCGCGCTCGTGGCGGGCCGCGCTGGCGCCGCCGGCCCGAAAGGCGCCAGTCAGCTGATCGCCCAGTGTTGCCACTCGCCTATTGTTATTTATATATATATATATATATATATATATATATATATATATATATATATATATATATATATATGTAAAGTAATATAAGTGCTTTAAGATTATGTGACAGCGAGACTCGGATACCGACGGTGACAATGGTAACTGTTTTATCGACCATTAGTGATCGGTCGATAAAACAGGAGCCGAGCAGTCATAAATTGTTTTAAAGATATAAATGATATTGTGCACGTAATCATATTAATAATAATTTAAGATAAAGTAGAGTGGAATGGTTAAGACAGATAAATTGTCGTTTCTTTACCATTTTAGGTAAGAGAATATATTGTATATATATGATTTATAATTATAATTATAATTATGTATAAATGTCAAATAAAATCTTTACCATTTTAGAGCAACGCCATTGTTTTCCTACCCACGCTACATAATCTTATATATATATATATATATAAAGAGATTTGAATTTGTCGCCATTTTTGCAGTAAAGTTTTGGGAACACCAAAAAAAAAAAAACAATTTGACCGCTGACAGTTTAGGGTTAGAAAAAAGGGAGCGTTACACGATAGAGCAACGTGTCTTCATTATTGGACAGTATTTTAAAAATAATGAAAGCTTGGCAGCCGCAGTTCGTGAATTTCATACAAAATATGGTCGGAATTGTGTTTCAACTTCGTCAACTGTGAAGAGATTAATTAATCGAATGTCAATATCGAAGAAGTGCGTAAGAGTGTCGGTGACAATCCAGGAACCTCAATTCAAGAATTGCATATTTCAAGAAGCTCTCTACAGCTTATACTAACTAAAGATCTGTGTCTCCATGCTTGCAAAATTCAATTGACACAAAAACTGAAGCCTAATGACCATGCACAGCGAAGAGAGACGAAGTTAAAACACTATATATATATTGGGTCTATTCCCTAAAAACCGGAAATTTGAGCGTTTATTTAAGAAAATCTTGTACAATACTGCTATTCAAAGTATTGTCTGTCAAAAGTTACAGTATTCCCCATCCTTTTGGAAATTTGTGGATGCCATCCCCAAAAAAACCGGTCATGTTTTGAACCAAAGAACGAATCGACCCAATTTTTGATGCCTTGGACTGAAGTGAAGCATATTCCGGAAAGTGCATTCTGCATCGACCGACTCTAAAAGTGATCAGAAGGCACCAAGTCTGTACTTTATGGCGGATGGGGTAGAACTTCCCATCTGTTGTTTTTCAAATAGTTTTTAAAGGGTTGAGCAACATGTGGACGAGCATTGTCTATATAAACTCAGTAAATTCACTCAGTTAACCTGCCATTTTATTTTGTCCTGTCTTGTATATTTATCCTTCTTTTTAAACCGTGAAATTAAAGTGAGTATTGAAATTTAACCTACGTACTATGCTCAAGAGATGTTATCCTGAAATCTCGCTGGAGATTCTCCAAATGTTATGTCGTCTCAGTTCTACTTCGTGGAGTCGAAGCTTGGAGCTGGTATGGGAAGAATTGAGGCCGTATAGGAGAATCTTCAAAACACCATGGGTTGAGTTCTTGCACAGGATGCAAAAAGCTTTGATGTTGTTAAAGAAGCGGAAGGTCTACTGTTTTGGCCACATTTTTCGTAGTAATAAATATAGCATACAACAGCTGATTATCCAAGGAAAAATTGAAGGAAAAATGGGCATTGGGAGAAGGAAGATCACGGCCAAATTGTGAGACTGGCCCAGGATAGAGATATGTTCGAGGAAATGGTCACATGCCTCCTATAAGAAGAGATATTTCTAAGTGTTTACTACTCGTGTAATAATGGGTTTTTACACATATTTTTCCATACAAAACCTCAATAACGAAAATAGAGAAATTCATATACGCTACCTAACCTAACCTAACCTAAGCCAGGATCAGAAGATAACCACATTCCACATTGTTAGCATACCCCTGAGAACATAATACTCTTAACAATTAACAATTTGAATTAAATTATTTATCTCAATATCTTAATCTCTCTCTTTCATTAATTGCTCACTGTCTGGGTTCTAAATCAAACCAAAAAAACAATAATAATTACCAGCTACGGTGTACATATTTTTATTATCACATTTCCGGCACGTATCTCCGGTAAATAGTTCTTCTAAACTACGAAACCGTAAATATCAGCATAAATTTTATTTTCAACATAATGTGTAAGAGTCCAATCAGGCAGCAATCCTGGATAATCGATCAGGTTCATGATCCAGGACTTCCCGTAATCCATAAATCTATATGTCGAACTTAAGGCTGTCTTCAAAAATATTGACGACATGATTGCCGTTGGAACTTAAAACATGAAGCCACGTAAAAAATATATACGTCTTACTATATACGTATTAAAAGAAAACAACCAAAATCATATAAAATTAAAATGTATAGAAGGGCAAACTATTGCTTTCAAAAATATTGTATTATCGTCTTTATGTGTAAAATAATTATATTAAAAATAAACTCTCGTCAGGTCACCAGTCGGCAACACAAGCGAACAAGTGTTTTGAGTTATTTATTCAATGGCAACTAGAAGAATACGTACAACAAAAATTATATCAAAGAAAAATAATTTTAAAAATTCTTATAAACACTAAGACATAGTCGGAGGTTGCAGCCTTTCCCACTTGTTGTGTATGGATCTGCAAAACCATAGAATCTGTTTATATCTTTGCTCCACAAGCGAGACTCTTTAGTGGACCATTCTACGATATAAAAGAGCGCAATTAAAACGGCAGTTGCGGGGCAATCAGAAGCGTTGCGCCTCTCTCCGGCTTGGTACGTTTCCGGCATTTGCCTGGCTGTGTACAAAAAAAATCACAGAGAGCTTTGCATAAGCGCTCCTTTTAACCCTGGAATTTATTACAGTGAAAAATACAGCATTTAGTCAAAAATTTTAACCGATACATGCAAGTGTGTAACCAATATGTTTTAACCCTTAACTGCATGATTTTTTATTTTTATTTGAAAAAAATTGAGAAGTTAGGGAATTATGTGATGATTTAAGGAAAAATAATGAAAAAAATATTTTGCATATTTTTCATATGTTTTATAGGAAAAAACTGAAAATATTCATATCTCATAAAAAAAATAAAACTTAATAATTTTAATTGTTTTTAAAAATAACTTACTTTGAAATTTTAAATATATTTTTGAAGTAGAAAAAATATCTCCAATAATGTGTTCCAATAGTTTATACTTAAATCACGTTTTCGCTCATTTGCCAAAAGTGGCGAATCTCATCTTCTAATACGATTTGTGTCTATTCTAGGATTGTTAGTGATAAAAAGTTGATTTAAATTAGTTAGACAGGTCCAACATAACGGTCACAAAACGAAACGGTTGATTGTATAAGTTTTTAAAAAATAGGTTTTACGGTTTGTTACCGATCTGTCATTATATGCAGTTAAGGTAGTTGCTTCCAGCCTTTTAATAGCAGTCCATTACCTGGCGAAATCGTGTCATTCAATTAATTTAATTGTCACTTTATTTTTCTATGTCGAAAGTTGATTTTTTTACAAAATATTGATAAAACTATAAATTATATATTTTTATTTTTTATTATTTGATTAACTTCCATTTTCATGGTAAAATAAAATCTTAAATATGTTGAAAAAATTGGATAAAATGACGACTTTTCAAAACCAAAGTTTGTTAAAAAAAATTTTTTCTTAAATTTTAAAATTAATAAGACGCACATGTTTTATATTCAATCTTTTAATTCCAATTGAAAAAAAGACTTTTAAATGCTTAGGACTCTTAGAACAGGGACACGACGAATCTCCAAATTCCTACACCTCAATCGGAAAAACACATATTTATCACATTAAAAGTACATTTACAAGAAATAAAAATATGTTGTGTTCGGAAGAAGGAATCTATCAAACTTTTTGCATGTAAATATTTTTGATTGGTGCAGTAGATTTATCGCAAAACGGACTAGAAAATGATCAAAAAAACTCGATTATGGGACCTAGACCCTTAAGGGTTAAAGCGATGTTACTGCTGTCTCAAATTTTTTTTTTTTTTTTTAGGTATATCCATGGAACTGAGCTTGCGTCAAGTCATCATTACACATAAATTGCTGAGAAAATACCTCCACGACCGCAGTGTGTTCAGGTGGTCGATGATGAGAACCACCCCCGGGATTTAAAAGGCTTTTTTCAGGGCTCCCGGTGTCTCCGGGCGCGTGCTGCGGCTGTTTATGACCGCCAGTTAGTAATAGAGGCTTGCGCCCGAGGTGGTTGCCTCCGAGTCCCCAAATTACGGGTTCGATATCTGTAAAGCTTGAAAAAAAGCACGTTGATTTTTACTTGTGGCCTACGCTGGACTGTGACATTAGCTGATGCAGTTTGTTTGATGATGCTATATGTATATTATTGATTTATATGAAGACCGTCTCGCAGGAAGTACGATTTTGCCTATGCAGGTTTTTTATTGATTGATAATGATTAAGTACATTTTTTAAAATATTGAAAAATGATTAAAGTAACTCTCGAACCCAAATCCCCAAGCTTACAAGCTTAATTGGCATAATAAATACGTTGTTTCACGTATAGGATATGATTGTTAAAAATTCTTGCCAAGTACCTAGTGATTCGTTAGTATAATTGGTAATACACCGGCCATATACAGCGCGGTTGCAATACAAACGGTAATAATGGTATTTTTTGTGTATTTGCAATCTGATATGCCTTTGTAATACCCCGCTTTACGCGACTCCGTTATGCGCGGTTTCACTATAACGCGAATTTCAAATTCGCGTTAAAATGCCTCGAATTACGCGAATTTTTTTTTTTAAGAATGTGTATGAACATAATGTAGTCATTGGACTTCTTTTAACAATTAAAAACAGCGTTAGTGTGTTATGAACGTATTTTACAAGAACGTAAAAGAAACGCTACCCAAAAGACAATAGATGTATTTTTCAGTAAAAATAACATGTAATACTGCAGAAAGTATTTTTAGAGTTAAAGTGATTTATTCAAATGATTTATATTTTTCTGTATTAAGTTTAGAACTATGTATGTATGTTTAATCGTAAACACCGATATACGCGAATTTCACTTAACGCGATTTTTTCCGAAACGTATCCCTCGCGTATCACTGTATACCCAAAAGTCTAGGAATTCTCCAGATAGTGCAAAAAAGCCCCCCAAAGGAGAATGCACCCAATAAATAAACTGCGTAATCTCCTAGCCATCCGGCTGTTCATATCAAAATGAACCAGTCTGTTGTTAGTATTGTAAGTAGTGGAGATATTCTCAATATAGTTGGAAAATCTATGAAGCAATTTATTCAAACATTTTGGGTATTATTCTCAAAAAAATATTTAAGACATGTTTTTTAGCATGTTACATTAATATATATTGAGTTACAAGCGAATTCTGTTTTTTCAGACAGAATTTTATGTATATTTCATCAACTTCTTCTTCAGGTGCCTCTCCTCAGAGTCTCATGGTTTTTTTTTAGGAAGAATAGTGTATTAGGTCCCCGGTTCCTTCTACACCTACACCATCAACTACTTGACATAAGTAATAAAAATATTGTTTTGGTAAATATATTGCATATTTTTACTTCAAAAGACAAAATAAGTATAAGGCAGCGTATGGTATTTTCTGTCCCAGTACGTGACCATGGTTACGGATGCCTTCGAATGATTTATTTGATATTTTTTCCCGTATGGTTTCCACATCACGTGCGTACTTGGGTTTCCTATAGATGGACCCTTGCACCGTGACCGCTGGACGAACGATCGATAATAATATTAATTTCCACCGAACGACGATCATCGCATCCATCAAGACAACTATATTTATATACTCATAAGTATTGAATAATATTTAAAGCGATTTGGTATCGAGTTACCGGTAATTGTACCACGATCATTCTATGATATGTTTTGGTTCATCTTCAGGGATTTTGAAAATGCTGGGACCATCTTCAAAGACCCCAAAGATGGTCCCAGTACGAGAACCTGAGAATCCAAATCAACTCATGACAACGGTCTTTTAATCTACATATATAGTGTTTGTCCACACAATTGTCTTTTTAATATAATAATTTATAAAAAAAAACTTTGATATATTTATAACATATTATTTTAATTTTTTAAATTTACTCTGCGATTGGAAAATATCAAAAATTAGATATTCTAGAAACAAGCCTATTTTAATCATTCAAGTTCGACTTGTTGCATTTTCAGCGATGGAGCAAAATCATACAACCCATATGAATAGAAAAAAGACTACCGTATTCACCTTTCAAGGCTTTTATCATCCTTGTGTCAATTACATTTATAAATTATACATTGAAGAGTATTTAATAATATTGGACTTCGAAAACTCTTACTGCAATTACCAAAAGGCTTAAACCTGCTAAAGTTTGGTAGAAGACGATTTGTATTAAATTCACCTGTGAGTACAAAATATAAAAAATATATAAATTAAGAAAGTACGCCACTGTCCTACTTTATGGTAAATAGTTCCATAGTCTCTAGACGCTGTTATCCAAATCGTTATAATCGCTGTTTGTTTATGGGATGATTCAGAAGGCTGTGCAGGGAGTGATTAGTCGGTCCTCTCCATCTTCCAATAACAATTAACTTCCGATCGACCACCTCGGTAACCGGAGACCCTGGTGGGCGAGGATGCTACTCAGTAAACTCTGTTCATTATATTTAGACACACATAGCAACCACCAACTGACAACCGACCAAAAAATCGCAACAACAAACTGCCATATTGACTTTTCCAGCGAACACCATAAAAAAACGATACGCAGGTGAGATTTGAACTCATCCATCATCATAATCATAAAAATAAGTTGAACATATATCTACCCTAAACCAGTCTTACTAGTTAATATCACAATACATTCAGTGCCTTTCCATAGATTTTCCATGGAAAATCGAGCATTTTAAAGATTCTTCATAAATAAGAAATGACACAAAAAAAAACAATGGGCGATTCTCTTCAATGTTACGTTTTTCAAGTTGTTTCAGAGGCTCTGTGTAAGATTCTCTCAATTGTGGTTAACCCATGGTAATTTGAGTATTCTTCTATAAAACCACCTTTCAATGGCTTTTATACTTCGCATGATTGCTGCTTAAAGTTATATGCAGTTGTGAAAGCTGCGTGTTCAAATACAATCTGTATTTGTATCAATATATATATTTTTTGTTACACCGCGTGTGTCTTTAAAATTATCAGAAATATGATTTATTTTTTTTATTTTTTTTACTCCTTTATTGTATATTATTTCATATCTACGAGCAGCTCGCCTCGAACGAACTTTTCAATAGCTCAGCGCTTTCAGTGGGAGGATGAAGGCCTCCGGGCTACAAGGTCCGATTATCTAGGATAATTATGACGTGATTCAATTTCCGGTGCATATAAAATGCTGCAACTCCGCCTGCATTATTGGGAATATTTCATAAATTAGGTATAAAGCACGGCACTGGTTTATTACCGATTAATTTGGTAGGGGCATCGGCGCCGGCTGGCAATTTTAACAATTTTATGAAGGCAGCTTTATAATTTTAGTAATTAATAGCAGATATCAGACTATCGGTAATTTTAGAGTACGATTAATGCTTCGATTCCATTGTGATATTAGAGACTTTCTGTTGAATACAATATTTTTTATGATATTTCCATACTAGGGTATTAATTGTGTGAGAAAAAATGCATACTTTTGCGGTCGCATAATACAATAGATGTTTAATTATTTTAAAATAACAGTATGCAAGACACCGTGAAAGATTAACCATAATATAGAGCAATAAAAAATAATAATACACTGATACAAAAGCTCAAAAAACTATTAAAATTTTCGTATCTTTTCTGGTAAATATCAACAGTTTTATCAGTTTTTTTTAAACATTTTGTATTGATCTGCAGCCATTCATCCAGCAGGTGATTCGCAAGCTCGGGAATCGTAAAATTTACAACCGTCTTCCATAAACCTGTTGCAATTCGTGAACCTGTGGTAAAACAAATTTTACTAACCCATATTCTGGCGTTGTAAATGAGCGACCAATATAATAAATAAATATACGTTTGACTATGCTAAAAATTACTTATACACAATTGATAACGAAATAATCTCTTATGTCCATTTTTTTAATTTTTAAAACACCATTAAGGCATATCGATTGATATATATTTTTTTGTGGTTTCGTATATGATTCGTTCATCAAAAAACGTAAACAATATTGTGTTTGTGCTGTCCGACGTTTCAGACAAAATTCAGGAATTCACCTTTACTTCATGGAGATGGACCGAACCCAAGCAACTGTACAAAATATTTTTTAAAAATGTATAAAGCAATCGAAGAGATAAAAAATAATTATTAACTATGGACTGCGTTACGCTATAAGCCACGATGGTTATGAAATGAATATCTATGGTGGTCTTGCCACCATTTTATTGGTAGCTCTTTATCCTTTACACTAATAAATTCCCAGAGCGCAGTCAGAGCTCGCTGTAGACATTTCAATTTAAAAAATCGAAGCAGCCGAAATATTAATTGCAGGGCATTTATACACGGCCATGCCGCCACCCGCCATTAGTTGAGCGGTCGGTTCTAAATAATTGATTAAAAAAAACGACCCCCGCTATCGATTTATAATTAGACTCGAGTGAATCGATCGTATCGTAATCGAGAGAGATCGCCCTGCCCCTGCCGCGGCCATTTTAGGTAATCACCTTATTACAAGACGACAGACTTTTATACTTTTATAAAATGATAGACCATATATATACGGAGTACATATCAGAGACACTCAAGTGTTTTTACACCACTGAAAAGCATGGTTTTCCTATAATCGAGTTTTAGTTCCTATATATTTTTAAACCACTGCACCAATAAAAAAAAATTAAATGCAAAAAGTTTGATACATCTCTTCTCCCGAACACAACATATTTTTATTTTTTATAAATTTACTATTAATATGATAAATATGTGTTTTTCCGATTGAAGTGTAGGAATTCGGAGATTCGTCATGTCCCTTTTCCAAGAGTCCTAAACATTTAAAAGTCGTTTTTTTAATTGAAATTAAAAGATTACATATAAACGCTGTGCGATATATTATTTTAAAAATTAAAAAAAAAAAAATCTTGAACAAACTTTGGTTTTGAAAAGTCGTCATTTTATCCAATTTTTCAACATCTTCAAGATTTTATTTTTACCCTAAAAATGAACGTTAATTGAATAATAAAAAATAGATACGTATAATTTATAGTTTTTTCAATACTCTGTAAAAAAATCAACTTTCGATATAGAAAAATAAAGTGACAATTAAATTAATTGAATGACACGATTTCGCCAGGTAATGGACTTTTCAAAATAAAATGTCACACGTTTCTCTCACACCAATACACACACGCGTGTAAGGCAATACGCGTAGTTTTTTTTTTAACCCAGGGGGGTTAAATATCAAGATGGCCGCCGCTCATGGGACGGGGTAGGGTTGACACCGCAATGGGGTCGCGTATACCTACCCCATTGTTCCACGTGTCGATATTACCTACTCGGGGCTCGTATTGTTTTTACGTGCTATAAGCCGACGCGGGAGTGATTGAAGCCCCACAAGAAACGAGGTTACACCAATGGCGGCTCTAAAGCTGCCTACACCCGCTGCGACACAACTACAACACATCCCATACATTTCGATCACCATCAAACTTCCACTAGCCACGTTGAATCATTCAATTAATACAACACAGAAAGCTTTCTAAAAATAATAACTTCACTGTAAAAAAAATATAAAGTACGTTTATGGTGTACAGGTGTATTTTTTTACTATACACCATTAGATTTTCTTCCCGAAGGTTTTTATTAAAAAAAAAGCTCCGCCCTAAATACAAAGCTTTTCCTACTTCCTGGCGTGGCAGCGTATAAAAGCGCTTCATAAGGGGGCGGGCTGAAAAGTTTACGGCCTAACTAAATCATTTTTAGTAATACTCAACACTTTATTTACATTTGCGTGAAAAATCGTTTTCGATACGATGCAAAAGCGGGAGATTTATTCTTAATAAAACATTAGTTTTCATAAGTTTTTTTTATATTTTACTGCAGTATAAAACTAAATGAAATAGTACAGTTTTTATGCGACACTAAATTAATAAAAATTATGACAGGGTGCAAACTTTCAGACCTCCCCCGCATTAAGGGACCGGCTGCTCTCACACACGCGGTCGCACGTTAATTATGAGGTTTTCTCGTCTGCTGATTTTCACTGCACACGTGAAGTTACGCGGTTTTTCGTCTGCTGTGTGGCTGGTTGTTTACGGCGTTTTTCCATTACCCGAAGGGGTTTCACTAAATGGAGGTGCGGCGTTACTTGTGAATAGACAGAGAAATAAAAAAAAATGTGCTCAAATGTTCTACACACACTGGACTGGCGAATCAAGGTTGGTTGCGTTTAGAAGTTGCCTGGAATCAGCCTGGAGCCTTAGAGAAGCTGCACAGATCGGCACCGAATAACTATTGAAATGCCTTGTATTTATTATTACATGGTATGAAAAAAGTTTAGTTACAATCGCGCTGGATCCTAAAAATAATTGCACAGAACAGTTGAGAATTTTTAAACCTGTGAATATTTTTTTACCTTTGTAAAAATGCTTAACATGCCAGGTTTTCTTATGCAGGTTGTGTAGTGTTTCTGTGACGTATGCAGGTGACACCCCCTGAAGAGGGGAGGTTTTTTTTTCTCCAAACGCAGCCACAGGCCATGCATTGCGTCACTCGCATTAGGGTGAGTGGTACTCCATTAGGGTAGGCTTCTCTCAGAGGGCGCCGTGACGTCATACGTCCACGAATTACGTCACAGCGGCCATCTTGAATTTGTAAGAAGGAGGGGGGGGCGAAATTTTGGTGATTTTTATTAAATTTATTTATAATTGAAAATTACGATTCTCACTGAAATATTTCTCATCAATGCGAGAAATATTATAAGTTTCAAAATATATTTAAAAAACGTGTCATTTTGAAGCTCTATTCATAAGCTGTCAAAATCAGTCATCAATGTTTGATTTGCTTGTGCGCATCATATTTTTTTCAATAATGGAAAATTTTAATATATGGCGAAAAAAAAAGCATTTGTGGGAGTCACTGCAGTCGAAAGTCATCGTTTGCCCATGGGATTGTATGGCAAACATGTTCTTGCGAAAACCCAGTTTTTTGTGAGGTTTCAACGCTTTAAAAGTGGCGATTTTGACATCAAAGACAAAAACAGCTTGGACAGCCGAAAAAGTTTGAAGATAAAGAAAGCAGAGAAAGACTCGTGTCAAACACAAGAAGAGCTTGCTTTGTAATTCATCCAGAAGCAAGGAAATTGGGTGCCATACGAGTTGAACCCGAGAGACGTGGAAAGGCGATTTTGATTGAAATGATTTGAAAATCGATTCATTAAGACAACCCAAAATAAAAAAAAATACTCAGTAATCTTCTAGCTGTTCGGCTAAGCGCGTCGTTCATCAGTCCCGATGGCAGCGCAGGGAGGGCCGGCATATCTTACGGATTGCGAGTACGAACGTAATTCACCGCGGACACCTCTCGGTCTGTTTCGAAGAACTCGGAGTCGGCTGAGTCACCGCACGACGAATTATTCGACTCTTTGAGGAAGCCGCCGCGACATAAATCTGTCCGCGGACCGCCGGGGTCGGGGACCGCGTGGGAAACGAAGGTTGGGAGCCGCTGACAGTGACAATTATTCAGACAATCGAAAATAAACATCCAGTCATAAGTCCACCAGTGACTTAATCGTTTATTTTTATTCACAGATGCGGCTTAACACCCAAGAAACGGCAACAATAAAATTTTATAAATTATCTCTATATTAAACGCCTGACATTTAACGACATTTGTATAGTCATAAAAATTAATATAAAAATATTTTACAGTTTTTATATATTTTTGGGTTCTGTTAATTCAACGATAAAGTTGAACAAATAAGCAATGAATATAAATACAAAGGTTTTCGAGCAATAAAAATTTGAAAAGCAAATAATCTATTTTCATATTTTTTACGGCCAACCGAAAGCCGTAATGGCGTGATTATGAAGATATTTATTACGGCAAAAAAAGCTCTACTAATATGTATTCAATCTGTGGGGGTGTTTTTTGTGTCTTATTTATTTGGAAGGCTCCTTTATTAGGGTCGAAAATGAGCCCGCGCTTAAGATTCCCGACACAACTTCCCATAAAGCCTTCAATTCTCTCACGAGAGTGTTGTCAGCGTGAAAATATACGACCCAGCGATGGGAAACCGGAGTTATACTTTACAGAAATAAAACCCCGAAACGCCGTAAATTTTTATTACTTCAATAGGTTGTATTTTTTTACGTAAATTAAATTATAACAATTTTTTATAATATTCTATATATATATTATATAAGCACTTCTTCTTCTGATGCCTCTCCTCATAGGAGACTGGTTACCATTTCCCCTGAACATATCTATATCCTGGGCCAGTCTCACCAATTCCGATCTCCGTGAACGTCCTCCATACAATGCCTATTTTTTCTCCGATTTTTCCTCGGACAATCAGCTGTTGCATGCTATATTTATTATTACGAAAAATGTGGTCCAAACAGCAGACCTTCCGCTTCTTTGCGCATAAATAAACGACACCTTCTTCTTCCGATGCCTCTCCTCATAACAATTCGGCTATACTTCCGATCTTGCTTCACGATCAACTTGCTCCTTCCAATGCCATCTTTTTGTTAGATTTTCCCTCGAACAATCAGCTGTTGCATGCTATATTTATTATTACGAAAAATGTGGTCCAAACAGCAGACCTTCCGCTTCTTTGCGCATAAATAAACGACACCTTCTTCTTCCGATGCCTCTCCTCATAACAATTCGGCTATACTTCCGATCTTGCTCCACGATCAACTTGCTCCTTCCAATGCCATCTTTTTGTTATATTTTCCCTCGGACAATCAGCTGTTGCATGCTATATTTATTATTACGAAAAATGTGGTCCAAACAGCTGACCTTCCGCTTCTTTGCGCATGAATAAACGACACCTTCTTCTTACGATGCCTCTCCTCATACCAACCGCACCAATTCGGCCACACTTTCGATCTTGCTCCTTCCAATGCCTCTTTTTGTTCGATTTTCCCTTGGACAATCAGCTGGAGGATGCTTTATTTACTGATACAAAAAAATGTGGCCAAAATAATATACCTTCGCTTTCATTACCAACGTCACGATTTTATATTTCTTCGTGCATTCTGTGCGCGACTTTTGCATCTGTGACGCGGTCAACCCATGGTGTTTTGACGATTCTCCTATGCAGCCACACTTCAGCAGCTGTCTTGAGTGTCCAAGCCTCGACTCCATGAAGGAGAACTGCATGAACTAATGCACTATCCATTGCTATTCAGCTGGTGTGGCGGCCGTAAATCGGTGTATCAGCTGGCGCTGGTTTATCGCCTCGAGTCCCTCACGCGCGGTGTTCGGACGCCTCCACAAAACGCCGGCGGAATAAATAAAAACTCATATTTAAATTTGGCCACTTTGATTTTGGCCGATCGGTAGGGTGACCAGCGCTCCACAGACCCTCAGGACTAGGTACAAGTTTTAAACTGCCTGCGCGCGCTGAAACGCGACTTGCTACAGAACCGAATTTAGCCAGAAGCTGTATATTAATTTTGATTTTTTTTTGTCTGTTGGAGAACTTAAAAATACCACGAAAACTGGCTATGGTCGCTAATCTTCTTTTATGAGGATTGGCGACTGATCTAACCTAACCTAACCCAAAGAACAAGAAAGCTGCTTTATAGTGCTTCGCATGAAAGCATCACTAGTTAGTAAATTGAAGGCAAAAATAATAAGAAATTCAATATTTTTGACAGAGAGTACTTGATGGAATTCCTTTTTAATATTTTTGAATAAAATACTTGAGTGATTTTCCACATTTTTTTTTTTTTTTTAAACCGGTCACTAATAAAAACAAAACTCTGGAAAATCACTCAAGTGTTTTATTCAAAAATAGCAAAAATAATACGCGAACCCAATTTTTAGAGTTCTTCAACATGTATTCATAAAAAATTAAATAAAGCATGTCTTCAGAATCAAAATGATTTGATATTATTTTAAAAAAAATATGCTCTGTCTATATAATAAGGCTTCATAAAAGTATTACGATTAAATTGAAAAATATATTTTTTTCTTTTTTTAATTAATAAAGATCTCAAACCTTGTATACTTTTTTTGAGAAATTTTTTTTATGAAAAATAATATGTATTAAAAAAATACAAATATTTTTTAATTAATTGATACCAGTATCCAAAATAATTATTTCATCATTAAATATAGCAAATAAGACCGGTTAAAACTGCCGCCTGGTCACCCCACTCGGCGGATGACGTATGCTTATCTTGTATCTGGTAACATGTTTTTTAGTAATCGATCTGACCTCGTATTAATATGTCCGTTCTATTGAATATTTAACACTATGCTTATGCAGTGTCGTCATTTCGAATAATCGAACATAAATTCTCAGAAAACTAAAACAAGATTTTTTTATTCAAGACATATCACGTGACCCATCCAGATTTCAATCAATGAAATAAGCAGTCTTAAAAAAAAGCTATTTTGTCTTATATATAAATGAAACATTTATCTAGCAAAATTTTTAATGAAATAAATATAATTGTGCACTTTTTTAATTTTAAAAACAGTGTGTTGTAAAATTCAAATGCCTTTTCACTTTCATGATACTTTTTAATGCCAAGTAACTAGATTGCTATTAAGTGACCATTTATTTTTAAGGCTTTTAAAAATTATAAAATACAACGACACAAGTATTTAATAATACGAAGTATTTGAATGAACAGTGGCTTTATTTATATAATATTTTTATAGCGGACTAAATCATTTGTAGATATGTCTAATGGTACAGTGTTTTTCAACCTTTTTGTGAGTTAAAATTTTTTAGCGACCCCATATGTTCCTATAAAACTATGTCAGTGATTTTAATGACTAAATACAAACAATTGTCTTTTTATTTTACCCGCGATCCCCTGAGCAAGGCATCGCGACCCACAGGTTGAAAAACACTGATACAATAGATCTAACACTAAACACAAACGCAAGTCATAGTGTCAACAACTTGATAAGTTATATTGTATCTGAGCGTATTTTAAAGCTTTTCAAAATATACATGGTTTTAAAATGATGTGTGCTTATAAGCGATTGTATATTTTGAAGTATTTATATACTAAATAAGAATTTATGCACTTAGTGCAAAGGACACATGGTATGGATCTAATAAATCTAATACTAAACACAAACGTAGATCTTATAATCGCATGTAATATTGTTAATCACTAGATACGCTACGTTTTTTCTGAGCGTATTTTAAAGCTATATATATAGTTTTAAAATGATGTGTGCCCATGGAAGATTGTAGACACAAAGGTACTTAATAAAACGAGGCATTTAAAACAACAGTGGGTTTTATTTATATGGTGTTTTTATCGCGTAGTAAACGCACTCGAGTCGCCGCGACGCGTATCGAATGAGGTGTGTTAGGAATTCACTTGCCGGTTGCCACGTCCCGGGGACATCACATGTTCCGCGATCTCAATTTAATGTCAGGTGTGACATCTGAATGATAATGGGAATAAAATCTAAGCGCGGGACATTTCACACGGTTTTTATGTTCTGGGAACGCTCCGAGGTGTGAATACGGATTTGATACTGTCTATGATTTGAATTTATTAAGTGTATAGTGCGCTTGTTTGTTTTTATTACTTGTCAGCTACTTATAATGCTATTTCAGGTTAAATGGCTACTAATCCTCTGAGAAGAGGTATTTAGAATATACGGTGGGTATTAATGCAAAAACCACAGTGTTACGCAGGGAGGTATGGACGATATGAATATTAAATAATTTGAGGTAGGTGGATAATGGGAGATTTTTGTAATGGCAACATCCAAGTTACACATTGAAAAATAAAATATAAGTTTCGCCGAAAAATATTACGTCAAATCATCCATACCTCCCTGTACTATTAAGTCTTACAGTTTAACTTTGAAAACAGTAGAGAAAATACGAGACGGCGTGTTGAACGATGGCATCTGTTTTTTTAATTTTTTTTTTGTGTTTCTACCGCAATTTGTATTTTTAAAGCGTGAAGCAGACACCTTCCCAGCCGGGGACAGACTTTTAGTGGCGACGTGTTATTTCCGTGTGCGCCATTGTGGACTCGCTGGCGACGTGTCGCGGCGTGAAGCCCGAATGCCGAGCTAATTACCAGAACTAATAGTTCATCTTTCGCCAGAGAATCTTCCCATGCTGTGACCACACTTTCTGCCGTGCTGTTGCAGCGCTAAACGCGTTGATATTTATTCTGATCCACGACACAACGAATGTGCATAGTATATAAATTTATGACCGTATTTTGTAACAAGTGTTTTCGCTTTCAAGTGAAGCGTCCCAACCTTATACGTGTAACATTTAAATATATCAATTTTTTATTATTTAATCAGTTGAAGCTTGGACACTCAAGACAGCTATTATAGGAAGAATTGAGGCGGCAGAAATATAGGAGAGTTCTTATGATACCATGGGTTGAAAGAGTCATGCACAGAATGCGAAAAAAAAAAAAAGGGAACTCTTGACGTTGGTAAAGAAGCGGAAAGGGTACTTGTTTTTTATCCGACCACCAAAAAACTTGCACCTTTTTTTTTTTTTTTTTTTTAAACCTAACCTAACCCAACGAATCGAGCGGTCATGGAAATCTGCAAAGGAACGAAATAAACGCCACAACGGGACTCATCGTCATACGATAGATTGTTATCTCTGCGAGTACATGTACATTAAAAAATTTTGGTGGTCGGATAAAAAACAAGTACCGCGGAAAGTCTTCTATTTTGTCCACGTTTTTCTCAACAATAAGTATGGCATCCTCCAGCTGGTTATCCATGAAAAAAAAAAAAAGTAAATAGGAAGTTCAAACATGCAGCCGGGTTAGTGAGACTGGATAGACACAAGTTCGAGGAAATGGTCACCAACCTCCCACGAGGAGAGGCCAAGAATTAGACTAGAGAGTGGGATTTTTAGAGACGTCACTTGGTAAAATAATATATATTTTTTAAATAACTTACCATCAGAGTCCCGGGAAAGGTCGTGACGTGTGGTGACCCCACTGCGGCCGCACACCGAGTGGGACGGAGAGAAAATTTCACGGCTACACTTCACATCCTGCGCAGCGAAAAACCGTGTAGTGCGAATCTCCGGTGGCCGCTTCAGCGCGCTTTCAGCTGCTTTCAGGCCTGAAAAAAAAAACGAAGCTATAATCATAACTTATCTATCCCCTCTGAAATCCTATCTAACCTTTGCTAGTCTTAGTATAATTTTTTTTTTTACCTAACTGAAAACTCCCGCGCTCTGAGCGCATTGTTTTGTATGTTGCAGTGAATTTTTAATTTTTTTCAGGAGGCAGGGGCGGGGGGTGAGGAATAGAAAGGGGGGAGAGGGGCAGAAAGCAACGGAAATAAATAAAATAAAGCACACGGCTAATGTGTGAACGGTCGCGCCTCGGGAGTGGCTTTAAATGCGCAGCGGAGACGATTCCTGTCCCCGGCCGACTGTCTCGATCATTTGTCACCCTGTATCTGTGAAATCGCTTGTATTTGGATTTTTTTTTATCAACGAGGAGTTGTTGGTATTTTAATTAACATCTTGAGGGGAAAAAGTCTTTTGAAATATCATCGTCTTCGGTTGTCTCCACTCAGAGGAGGTTGGCGACAATCTCACTGAGCATGTACTTATGCTCTCCCCGATCCCACAAGACAACTTTAAAAGATGTGCACAAAATTAGTATAGCGTTGATAATAGTGAAGAAATGAAGCAAATTTCCTTTAATTAAACATTCTACCCTTAAACTCAAGCCCTCGAAACAAGGCAGTCTTCATCAAGTGCCTCATTTCACTGAATAGATACTCATACTGAGCCCTCAGGTCTTTTTACTCCGCAGTTTTATATTCAAAGGAAAAGTTTGCGTATTGCTACTACCCAATAGCATTATTATAAAATCATTTCCTTACAAAGCTCTGGTGTTAAGATCTGATACTCCTTCTGCACCAGAAGACCAAGGTAGAGCACATCCTTCTACAATCATTCCAAGTCCACTACTCCATTACCGATATTTTACAAACGCTCATGGTACAGAATGGCAGCCATGCACAAGCAAAAGGAAGTTTGAAATTACTTGTACTAGATAAATTGTGAACAAGCAGATCTTAATAATAACAGTGGCGTGCATTGAATACAAGAGATCCTAATACATTACGAAAATCTCATTGTTATTTTTTTATAGTAAAAGGGCTGCTTTGCTTTTTTATTCGCGTATTTTCGCATACGACAAAGGGTCCGAATAAAACGATCGCAACGTAGGCCCAGTGATATGCCTGCGAAGGCCACCCCCAGCCCCTTTTCTTTGCGGCACAGCCTCAAGAATGGGGCCCCCACTGGAAGGCTTTCGAGGAATCTCGAGACCCCTTTGGAATTTAAATCACGATTCTGTAGAATCGGAAGAACTAATAGAGGCTTAGAATTTTAAAAGACGTCTTCAAAGCTACCCTTTTTTATTATTTAATTGATGATTTTGTGGTTTCTTTCCTCCGACGTATCGAAACGTTGGAAGACAGAAATCACAAAATCATCCAACAGCAATGGCTGCCAAAACCAATGAATATACTAGACAAATTAGTTTTATTCATATAATAGTTTTATTCGTATAATTAAATCAGGGCAAGCCGGGCTTTCGGGTCCACACAGCAGCTTAACGCAAAAATACACCAGATATTTTTGACGCGCCATTTATCAATACGCTGAATAGGATGTCAGTTTTTTCTAAAAAAAACCACACAAAAACACCGACAACCATCGGAGAATAAATAAATTCAAAGATACCAACATCCTGGACGAAAAAACACTGAAGTGAAAAAAAAACCGTTTGATCGGCCGCCATTTGCATGGGGACTCGCTCGTTGTCTCTTCAAATCTAATTATTCGAGATTGTCCGGAGCCGCGGCTGAAGGGCTGAGAAGGTTCGCGTGGGAGAGCGGTGGACATCAATAGAAGGGAAGGCTCCGCCAAAGGGTCGCGATGGAGACGAGTTTTTTGGATCCCAGAGGCACGCGTTGTCCCCTTTGGCGGTTTATTCAATTCAATGCTTTGAATGAGCGATTTTTCTATGCCGGTATATTTGCATACGCGTCTGATACTCAGCACTAGTGATGGGCACGATCGATAGATTTTATCAATCGATTTAATTCGATCAGGTCCCAACAACAAAAAAATCGGATTAATTTTTATAAAAAATTTACACAGAAAAAATTATACGATATATTAAAATTTAATGGGCGAAACAGTGCATGTCTAGTTTTTATTAATATATTTAATTCACATTGCATTTATATTGTTCAAAAATGTAATAAAAATAATTAATCTATATAAACAATTTGATTATTAGTATTTCACTCACACAAACAGAATTGAATATTTTTTTGATAAACCTAGATTTTAGTTTGCAGATGAAATTCCACTGTTCATTTGGAGTTTAACATTAAAAAAATTATCAATATAAACAAAAACAAACAACTTAATAGCAAAGTACTTAAATCGCAGTATTTTTTATAGATTTGTGTGTCAATTTATTACCTTAATCATTTGCTTTGATCGGAGCTTTAAAATAGTATTTCGTTTTAGATTCAAATATATTTTGCGTTTTGATATTTTTAATTTTAAGAAGGATAGCAAATATCTGATTGGAAAAGATGAAAAGCGAAGTAATTCTCAAATATTTTTTTACTAATTTATATCACAAGATCTCGTAAATAACCAAGCGAGATAAAATTAAGCTCGGCGTAAATAAACCGTGGCTTAGCCCAAACCATCCAGACTCATTATTATTTTTAAAATCTCGATAGTATAAAAAGTAAATAACTGATGTGGTCAGACATGATTATTTAATATTTAAAACATCCGCATTTTTAACCTCATTGGCCAATTGTATTTAAAATATGTTGTCGACGAGATTTTTACTCGAAAAGTATTTATCTTGCATACCGGTTGAAAGCACATATGTATATATTTTTTTATTAATTTATCTCTTTTTTAAAGCAGCCTACACACGCAGCGACACAACTTGCAACCGATTAGCAATCACCTAATAGAGTAGTAGTTTTTTTTAATAGTTTATTGGATCATCAAGGCTTTTTGTATTTTTACTCCCAAAATGATCGATATTTGCTTGTAATACAACTGGTAACCAAATTGTAACTTACCTCATAAAATAATGTGTTGTTTACTTTGAAAAAAACTATAAAAAAACACATAAAACATAGAGACGGTTGTCGGTTGTGTCAATGCGTGTGTAGCCTGCTCTACTTATAGTACACGTTTTAAGCAAAAAACGCAATTAGTAACAGGTGAAAATCAAGTCTTCAGTATATAAATAAATTTCAGATGTCATTGTTACTAGAGCTTTTACACCGTTTTCAAATATATATTATAATCTTTGGTCACGTCTGTTAATATTTCAGAATTACTCGAGCGGTGGAATATTAATATCAGCTAATCTCCTCCATCTTAAGAGTGAGATGTCTCCGACGCCGAACGAACTTTGGCTTATTAAAATATCCCACCAAGACCGGTATATCTCAACAGTGGGATATCTCAAGTGGTACATTCAAAAGTCGTGCCTCAATACTGTGATTTTCAATCCCCATGCTGAAACCATCATCAGGAATTTTTCGCAAACCCATGAAAATAGTCGCAGTACTGAAAACTCGAAGTGACTCAGAACATGAGAAACCAAATCAGCTCGTTACAGCAGTTTATATTGAATAGATTAACCGTGGCTCTATATGGGTCTGCGAGCCACAGTTTGAGGTTTGTCTTTTTAGCAGAGAGCGTGTTATCTCAGCACAGATCTACACGTGTGGTCTCTAATTTCCGGCCCCTCGACGACCACGTCTGTCCATCCATTCGTCGGCCGTATCTCGCGAATCGCCCCATGAATCATAAACTTGCGATATTAATATGAAAACTGCGAAATTCTTCGCCTATCTCGAGAAAGATCAGATAAATTTGACGTGGCTACTGCGTTGTGGATGAACTTGGATTTGCCAAGAGCCCGGTTTTCCAACTAAACGAAACACTTGAATCAACTGCCTATGAGGTAATTTCATATTTTATTAAGCTTACAGTCAAGCAACAACCTCAGAGTTCGTATCTGTCAATATCGTTAAAAAAAAAAACTAAGTATTTTTGTGGTAACCGCTATGACTATAAAAAGCAATTTTATAATTATTTTTAACGATGTAGCGTTACGTTTAGACATGAATATGGTGTAAGATACCAAAGGACAGGTGTTTCAGGCAAATAAATTAATCATTAAGATATCAGAACAGGTGTCTAGAGACACTTAAAAATTACATCAAAATAATACGTTTTTGAGTGACTAATGAAGATTATTTTGAAAGATAGATTTTTACCTATTGCAAATGTAAGGTAAATATATATATATATATATATATATATATATATATATATATATATATATATATATATATATATATATATATATATATATATATGCCGAGGCAGTATTCATGGTTTTCTAAGGAGAAAATAGTGTAGTGCTGCTGCCCAATATCATCATTATATAATCCTTTCCTTATATAGCTTTAGAAGCAGGAGCCCCCCTACTCCGACAAGGTACTTCCATAGCACATTCCTCCACAATCATTCCAAGTCCACTACTCTATTACCGATTTTCTACACACGCTCAGGGCACAGAATGGCAGCCACGCACAAGCAACCAGAACGGCGAGAGCGGGGAGGAATTATATTTAGTTAGTACTATGTAAGCGATACCTGGAAGTGTGGTCCGTCCGTCTATTCCGGGGATGCTGGTCTCTCGTTTGGGTTCGCCGGGGCGTCCATTGTTCGTCTGCAGCGTCGCAAGTGACGGTCGGGGCGTCGCTCGGAATTAGATCTCCTTATCCGCCATCTGCGCGAGCACTATCTCCGTCACTTTGTTGGGGCATCTCTGCGCGCCGTGCATGACCGCGTGCTGCGCCTGGTCGCCGCGTATTCTTGGACCGGCGATTGTCTGAACGGGGATAGATGGAAGAGTAACGTGAAGAATATATTGCATTTCGTACGAATCACCTTTTACACACCTCCTTAATTACCGCGAACGTAGCTGAACAAGAATTTTCATCGTTATATGCAAGTCATATAGACATTTTGGTAGATATATAGTAAATTATTTAATGACACTGATAGCATTCGAATGTCCTTAGAAGACTGAAAACTGTAAAAAATCAACATACATTGGTGCAGTACTTGCATATAACATACAAGTCTACGTCATGCTCAGTAGCAGCGACACTGTAGATCAATTGGCTAGAGTACCGGACCGCAATAACCGCGTAGAGTAGATGCGAGTTCCATCGGTATCGAATAAAAGCTTTTCGAAGATTTTTCTCAGTACCTTAGTAGCTTAATTGGAGAGAGTGCCGGGTCAGGCTTTCTGTGAAGGTATGAGATTAGTTTATTTGGTTTCGTGGGTTAAGTTTCTCACTTCACCTACAGAAGACCATAAGACACCATAAGACCGTCACTACCGTTAATATTTCAATCGAATTAAATAAATTATTTCAGGTACAATTTCAGGGGCACCGTGTGCACCGCTCGCAAGTACCTGTGCTAAAGTCTAGATAATAACCCGGCCATAAATCGTGTGCCTGTCGACTGGCTCGTGAGTCCAGCCCTGAGATTGGAAGATGACGATAAAGTCGGATTCCTCCATACGTCCTCATACCTCCCGCTCGTGTACGCAGCCGCCAAATGTCAGCCAACTAATTCGGTATTGGACTGCTCTCAGTCGCTGTGGTCTGGTGTGATTCCCGGGTTCGAACCCGGGAAGAGCTCTGCCAAAATTAGCCATCAATAAAATCAATGCTTGTACTTATTATTGATAAAAAATTGAAACATGAAAAGTTAATATAAATTTAATTTTTTGTACAGCAAACTTTAAGTACTCGTAGACGACGCTTACTGTGTTTTGTTCCAGGTGATTTTTTTTAGCACAGGTGCTTATGTTATTAATATAGTTATTGCTGCGGGAAGGCATCAAAGGCTCGACGGGAAGAATTCTGGCGCATTGGAATTTTATGGGAGAAGTTGGGAGGTTGACTGGCGCCACCATGGAATGCATACAGCGGCCGTGCTTCACCAAGCATACACCATGAGTGCGGGGCCTTTTCCAATTGTATTATCATCATGACTACATATTCGTTAAATAAATAAATAAAAATTAAAAGTTGCAAGAATAAAAATTACTCACCGAATATCAGCGGTTTTCGCTGTTCGCGTCGATTCGGTATTACGAAACAATTTAAACACAATCACTTAGTGAATTTCAACCGCGAGTCTTGAGCTTTAACTTTTATGTATTTAAGCAAATTGTGAGTTTGCACAAGTGTAAATAGTATTCTAGACTTTTAAGCAAATGATTTACGGCACCAGACGCCATTGTCCAGGTTTTAGTAGAAATCCTCGCGAATTAACTGCACACCCACGAAGCCACAAGTTTATTATAAGATACACTTTGTAGATCCAACACTTGTATATCAAATTAATCTGATGTTTATATTTTAATATAAATTAAAATTTTCAGAGCACGCGTCGCGGACACAGCGGACAAGCAACTGCCAAAACTAATAATAAATATATTTTTTTAAATATTTCTTGTGACAATAATATGTTTTGGTGCATTTGTGTTATTTCTTTCTCACTTGAAGGTGTGATTCATTAAACACTTCCCTATGCACTTGCGTTGCACCACTCGTTGTCTTACTGTCCCAAATATGTAACAATAAAAATTATATTTCAATGTAATACAAAAAAAAAAAATCGCATTATTCTTTTATACAAAAAAAATGACACAGAATATTTTTTTTACTGCAGTAGAAAAAAATTGCAAAACCGAGTCGTGGATCTTCTTAATCAAGAGTCTACAATTTAGCAACTGAGGCAAAGCATATTATTTAATAAATATTATTTTTTAATTTTTTAATCTTTTATCTATAATATATTGTGATGTATTAAAAAAAAAAATTTCAAATGTATTTAAAAAAAAATGTACTTGTATTTATTTACACGAATATCATAAAGCCATGTTGAAATATATATATGAAAAGATTTTTATTTAATAACAAATATTAAAAAAAAAAAAATAGCTAAGAGATCATAATAATTTTTGTGTGTGAGCGCTTTCGCTTTGCACGACTTTTAGATTATCGAAGCACTCGAAGAGACAACAAGTAAAAGTTGAAAATAACTTCTAATCGCTTCGAACGCGTCCGTCGTTTTTATTGTTTTAATTTTTTTTTATTTGACTATTTTTGGTTTTTAGCAAGACTATGTCTGTCCTTGTCGTTTGCAGCGGGTTGGAAAGAGACGAGGCCACTCGAATTAGCATTCTCGCCGGCACGACTTTGGGCCAGAAAAACTGTTTTCCTCGCGAGGGAGCGAGACGGAACGACACTCGAAACAATTACGCGAACGGGGGGAATATACAGCGCCACTCGAAATAATGTAAGCGAGAATAAAAAAAAAAATACTCAAATCAAAATAAACTGAAAAAAATTATCGAGGAATTTTTTTATATCCATAAAAAAATATATATCTACAACAGACTAGTTAAATTTGTATTTCTCTATATAATAAATTTGAATAAACAAATGTCAAGGAGATTACTAGCCATTTGGGTTTTTTTTTATATTTGTCGTATATAAGAAATCTTTTGAGTTGACACGATAAAATGCCTCGCATTACGCGAATTTCTTATTTAAGAATATGTATGAACGTAATGTAGTCATTGACTTCTCATAACAATAAAAAAAAACAGTTAGGGTGTTATGAACGTATTTTACAAGAACGTAAAAGAAACGCTACCCAAAAGACAATCTATATATTTTTCAGTAAAATTAACATGTAATACTGCATAAAAGTGATTGATTCAAATTATTCGTATTTTTTTGTATAAAATTTTGACTATGTATGTTTGTTTAATCGTAAACCCCGATATACGCGAATTTCACTTAACGCGATTTTTTCCGGAACGTATCCCTCGCGTAAAGCGGCGTATTACTGTATCGAGTAATATATAGTTGTATTTTATGTATCAAAATGTATTATTATTCATGGCAAATAATTGAGTTGGTAAACTGCACACCAATTTTTTAAATACATAAAAAATATATATACATTATATGAATACTCCTAAAAATTATATAATTTTGTTAAAATAATAAAATAAACTTTTTTCTTTATTTATTTAAATATATTTTTAACCACTCTCTAATGAATGTACACACAAGAAAGAAAAAGACAAAAAGACAGCACGAGCAAACAATGCGCTAGAAAGAGACGAACGTATGTGATTTCCACCATTCCAAATAGAGAGGTGTGTAAACTCTCGCTCGTATTAAAAAAATGTTCCAGGTGTGAAAGGGAAGCAAACATGGTGTAATTATATAGACCTGTGTGAGTGAGAGGGAGACAACCGCACATAGCAGCTTAATTATTTACTATTCGGTACACCTGCTCCGCACGGAGAAAAATCAGGGAAAATGTAAACTCTGCATAGAATTAATTAAATACTTATTGCCTTTATTTTTTAAAAATATTTTAAAGCACAGACTCAGCTTGAAACAACAATTAAACTACTATATCAAATCGTAAAAAAGTAGCATAAATTATCTTTGAAGGAATGCTACGAATACAGGTTTTAAATAAATATATTTTTCTTACAAATGTTAAGCTGTTTGTGACATTACCTTGAATTGAATTTTGCTAGTAAAGACATCAAATAATTTACTTTTATTTTTAAATCTGACTTTATTTATTAATAAATAAAATTTATTCATGTGAAATGGTCACCAATGGACATGTTATGATGTATTGAATGATTTACGTGTAAAATAATATGAACGCTGTTATAATTCTGCTTTGGATATTTCATCCACTTTTGTGTTACACACTTAAATTAATTAAAAATGAATAGCAATATATATTATTTTCACTATTATACTGGAGTGGTAAGACCATTGAATCTTGATACCTGTCCTAGCAGGCGAATCCTAAATCAATGCATAAAGGCTCACGCCTCTTTTTGTTTTGTCATTTTTTTTAGACTGAATAACAATTTTTTTTTTTTTATAAATGAATATTATAAAAAAAATATTTTGTAGCATTAAAATTATATTAGTGCAACATTTTTGTATTCAATTAGACAGAAAGCGTTTTAGCACAATGAAGTGTTCAATGAGTCACACTTTTAAGTGAGAAGGAAGTAACACATATTATTGTTACAAGAAATATTCGTAAAATAAAAAATATTATTAGTACTGGGAGTTGCTCGTCAGCTGTTTCCGCGACACGTGCTCTGAAAATTATAATTTATATTTAAATATAAATTTCAGGTTTGTTGAATTCCCAAGTGTTACATCTACACAGAGTTCGTATTTTCTCAGAAGACAATGGCGTCTAGTGCCGTAAATCATTTACTTTTTGTGATGAAATAAAATTAAATATGGTGAAATAATAGTGTAAGACTCTTGGATGGAGTTTCAAAAAATTTTGAGTGAAATTATTTTTCGTATTTTGTGATAAACTTTCGTGATTCATAGTAAGATTTTTGTTTGTATATTTTAACGTCTATTGACTTGTTTTTTTATTAAGTGGTTTTAATTACTTCTTCATTACTGAAATCAACAATGTCGCTGTTGCTGGTATTTGGTGAGTAATTTTTATATTATATTACGTGATTTTACTGTTTGTTACGAGCTTAATGAAAGGCCAAACGTCAATGTATTAAACTCTCAAATCAGAAAACTTTATATGAATAATTTTTTAGCAACGATTACACAAGCCTTCGTTCTCCATGTATACTTATATAAGATACTTTTTAACAAATTGTTAAAGTGCTTATAAAAAAAACAGCAAAAAATCAACAATTACGAAAATCAATGATTTGTATTCCCAATTAACAAAATATTCCGACTCAGATATTTATTCTACGTAATTGGATTAATCGATTGAACTTCTCATTCAGTTGCAGTGTCACAGATGCCATCGAATCCCATGTGTGTTTCATTTCTTAAAATATCAATAGCCACTTGGCTAGGAGATTACGGACATTTATATTTTTTCATCTTTCAAAGGTTTTTATAAGCTTATTAATTATAAATGGTTTTTAGCGCCTCAGACACGTACCAACAAACTGCCATATCGTTCAACAAATTGAACAAGATTGAGGATGATTATACAGTGTGTCCAAATAGAGTATCGGGTATTTGTTAGTTCAGTAAAACAAAAACTACTGGTAATCAAGTATTTTTTTAATTGTTGATTATAAGAATACAAAATGGAAAATTATTTCGATAAGATGATGTTATCCAAATGGTGACCGTTACGATTGAAGATTGTTGATAACACGTTGACACATAGTCCTCGATATTGCTGCCATTTCTGACCTGATGTTTTGTTTTAATTCCATTAGATTATTCTCATAAACCCTACTTTTAAGGTATCCCCATGCGAAATAGCCAAGAGGGCTAAGGTCGCGGCTTCTGGGAGGCCAGTCGATGTTACCTCTGCGTGAAACGACCTTATGGGGGAATAATTCGTTAACAGCTTCGATCGATTGATCGGATGTATGGCAAGTGGTGAAACCTTGAAACTCCTGCAACTCTGGGCTCAAAAATAACGGTCACTATTCACATTCACCCGATACTCTTTTTGGACAGTACAGTGTATTTCATTGAGGTACTGAAAAAGCTTTGCTCTTTAATGAAAGACACACTAAGCATGTAAGATTCACTCCACTGCTATGGTAACATGTCCATACAGCTTCAATTGATTGATCGGAACCACGCGAAACCTTGAAACTCTGGGCCTAAAAAATTTCCGATACTCTTTATTTGAGCGTAGATGTCTACCACTCATTGTACAGTGTATTTTATCGAGGTACTGAAAAAGCGTCTCTGATTAGTTTTCACTCTTTAACGAAAGACACACTAAGCATGTAAGATCCACCCCAGATGTATGAAACCACGCAATACCTTGAAACTCTAAGCCTAAAAATTTTCGCAGTATATATGATTATAGCTGTGTTGGCGATTGTGTCGCAGCGTGTGCAGGCAGCTGGAGCGAATATAAACGAAATAATCAAATACACCTAGGCCGATGGCGAACAATGGGGGCTGGTGGTGCAGGAGTGGTGCAGGAGTGGTGCGGGAGTGGTGCGGGGGTACGATTTTCAGCGGAAAGCGTCTGTGGGACCGCCCGCGCGGCGCGGACCCCACACGAGCGGGTGCGAGAGGGACGCGGCGAGCGGGCGGCGCGCGCGCCAGAGCGAGAGGTCCGAGGCCGGAGATGCTATCGCGGCCCGGCGCCAATGCTGGCCGGTCTCCTCAGACGCCGCAGCGGCGCGCAACCGTCGGCACGCCTGACGCATTCATCAAATAAGTCAAATACATGATGTCTATTTTTTTGGATTGAACGTCAATCAGATGCGTATTTACGGGTTTATTATAAAGGTGTCCCAAAATTAGCCCACATCCCAAGCTTACATGGCCGGTGCACTGGCCCTTGTACTAACGAATCACATCCATTAATCGAGAATTTTTAACAATCATGCTCTAATATTTTTTTAATAAAATACTTGAGTGATTTTCAACATTTTCGTTTTTATTAGTTTCGCCAACCTTTCACGTTGGCATTATCACGTTGGCAAAACCAGTCACTAATAAAAACGAAAATGTGGAAAATCACTCAAGTGTTTTATTCAAAAAAATATTAAAATGGAGTACTCTCTGTCAAAAATATTGAATTTCTTAATCATACTCTACATATGAACCAATGTGGCCAGGCGTACCAATATTTAGTAATTTGCAAGCACTAAGTAACAAGTGAAGCGTTTTTAATCCAATCTGGATATTATTTTTAAAATATATTAATTTAGCCAAGACGCGCACCATCATATACGTATGTCTATTTTTTGGTTTGAACGTCAATAAGATGCGTATTTATTACCCATTACGGGTTTGTTATATTATTACTAATATGATTAGGCAAATTAGTTCACACATATTAGTAATAATAATAATAATATAACTGTATAGATTTTTATTGGTGACCGGTTTCGCCAAACTTTCACGTTGCTATTGTCAAGCAGAGATAATCATCTGATGACATCTGTTTAATAATGCCAACGTGAAAGGTTGGCGAAACCGGTCACTCGATTATTTTACTTTTTATTTAAAATATTAAAATGGAATCCTACCAAGTACTCTCTGTCAAAAATATTGAATTTCTACATTAATATTCAATTCAATCATTTACTATTTTCAATAAATTGATGTTTCCACGTGTTAATTTTTACTGGTGACCGGTTTCGTCAACATTGGCATTATCAAACTGAGTGAAAAGTCACTCAAGTAATATATAAAATATTAAAATGGAATTCCACCATGTACTCTGTGTCAAAAATATTGATTATTTCAATAATTTATATCAAACTGATCGTGGGAAATTATAGATGTTGTGCTGCGTGGTGGTACCAGTACCGAGACAGAAACGTCACCCAATATCATCTAATAACAACAGCTGCCAAAAGTTACGATCACAATTCTTATTGTTAAAGTTTTGCTTATAGTTATTGTAAAGTAAAAATATTAAATTTAGATGCGTAGAGTTGGGTTTTGTGAGATGTTGCTAATGCTGGAGATATATAAGTCATGTGTATATATATATATATATATAAACCTTTTTAATAAAGTGTTTCTGCTGTGTGATACGTTGATTGCACGCTAACAGCTAATGCGGTAAAAAACGATTAGTTACTTAATAATTAAGTGATTAATAGACCACTAACTTCAACACCATCAAGACATAAAATATCACAAAAAATAATGCAATATATAAAATTCGGCATGCTCAGTGCATGTCTGGTGAATAAAAACCCTGTAAGCCTAATAATATAAATAATTTTAAATAGCATAAAATTTATATATATATATATATTTATATTGTACAGACAGCGCAATGTTTGATTTTGCTTTATATAATTTTTTGTAAAAGGACGATATATTTCTGGCAACGCTCGATTGCATTGCAAGCTAAGTTAATTTTGTTGCTGAGCTAATTACAAGTCTTTGATATTTTTATAAACATAAGTTTTGTTCGACTCGAGTCATGAACTTCCCCTCGACGGGTCGTTGCTTTATCATTCCACCTATCAAATTAGCAGATAATGAAGATGTCCGCTGTAGACTAAAAGCGGAAGCCTCGGATCAGTGATGCACGCAATCGAGCAGGCATACTCGAATATTCGATTATACGCAATAATCGATTAAAATAAACGGTAACACAGTGATTGCAGACTTCATCAGAATTTAAATATTATTTTATCAAATATTTTATGTAATTTTTTTCTTTAAGAGTAACACAGAAGTGATAGACACATCCGTGTCGCGAATACGTCTTTTCGAGGGTTTTTCTCATCGTTTCATATAGATTCAAGTATATCGTATTACCAACTTAAGTTTTAACCATTTTCATGACCATTTTCTCGAACATATTCCTATTCCGGGCCAGTCTCACTAATTCGGCCGCATCCACGTAAACTCCTTTTTTCTTGGACAATTAGCTTGAGGATGCTATATTTATTGTTACGAAAAATGTGGCAAAAATAGGAGAACTTCCACTTCATTACTGACGTCAGAATTTTTATTTATTTCTATACAACCCATGGTGTTTTAAGGATTCTATTATACAGCCACATTTCTGATGCCTCAATTATTTGCATAGCAGCTCCAAGCTTCGACTCCATGAACGAGAACTGAGACGACATAATATTTGGTATATCTCAGCGAGATTTCAGGGCTTAAGGTGATGAGTGCCAATATGAAAACGTATTCTTGGACAAGTAATGATAAATAAAACCGATTCCCATATTTCTGGTGGCACTAAAATCGATGTTTCCATCGAGTGATTCGATTAAAGTAGTTCGATTGTGCCCATCACTAGTTCTGATGACACTGCCAGCGACCCGGAAGGCTTAAGCGTCTCAGACTTCATCCATTTGAAATTCATATTAATATCCCCGCAGGCGTTTCTTCGACTCGATAAATTAGGCGTGCAGGGATGTGACCGAGCCGCACGCGTCATTAAAATAGCAGACATCTTTTTTTACAGATCACAAGCGAGACTTTATGACGAATGGTTCGTTTTTCAGTAGCAGCATAATGACGCTGCATTAAATCTTTGTTTGCATACACGATTTTTACCTATCACACCAGCGGCGAGATTTTTTTCTATAGACTTTATACACAGGCTTAAAATAAACGTTTTTAAATTTAAATAAAAATGCGTTTTGTGATGATTGATTGATTGATTGATGGCTAACACACACGATTTCCTTAATAATAAGACAGTATATTATTTGATTTTCTTGATGAATCTACGTTTTTTACTTACACAGGATTATTACAAATCGTAATAATTGTGATTTCCGCTTTTTTTTTAATACTCAATTATTTATTGTTGTATATCAATCAACCCTTAAACGGCAATTCTGCGAACAGTTGCATCTCTAGGCGTTGACCCATTGATTACTATGTCTATTTTTTGATTAACGTCAATCAGATGCGTATTTATTACCCATTACGGGTTTATTATATTATTACTAATACGATTAGGCACATTAGTTCATACATAGAAGATGATTTTAAAGAAACTCTCAGAAAAATATCACCACACACACAAATCACGATGATATTTTTCTGAGAGTTTCTTTAAAATCATCTTCTATGTATGAACTAATGTGCCTAATCATATTAGTGATTCTTGATTACTATCAAAGAAATAAAAGGTTGAGCAGCTCTGCAGCGGGCAGGCCCCACGCCCGCCGGCCCGCGAAGATCACGAGTGTTGATGATGATGATGCCGCCCGCACAGTGAGAGCGTGTACCCGCCTCAGCCTCCACTGCCTCCTATTCACCTCATCTTCACGTTATAGTACTTCAGTAATCCCTCCTGCCACGCTTGAGATGAATAAAAACTCACATTTAATAATAAAAAAAATAAATTATATATATATATATATTTTGATGTTCTTTGTGCGATGAAATTATTTAAGTCCGATTGTTTTTTTTTATTTCTCGTGCACAACAGCACAGGCTATCAATCTTGAAGAGCTCGCGGCTTAACTGCTGAGGAACTATCGCGTAATTAATCGATACGCTCAAGTCCAGTGCACGTGCAGTGAGGCGTCGCGGCCGCGCAAACTGCAACACGACGACCGCGGCCGAGACGAGGCTTGACAGGCGCTCTTTCAGGCGACACGCCACGCTCGTGACCCGCAAGTCTAATGAGTTTACTAGTGATATGATAGGAGAGGGTTGTGAAATTAGTTATTTGGAAAATAATGTATCTTACAGGTGAACGTGACTTTCATGCGAGAACAAACCGTTATGGTAACATGCTTTTTTAAGTGGGGTGAATCTTACATGCTTAGTGTGTCTTTCATTAAAGAGCAAAAACTAATCAGAGACGCTTTTTCGGTACCTCAATAAAATACACTGTACAATGAGTGGTAGACATCTACGCTCAAATATAACGTGTCCAAAGTGACAGTTATTGCGATGTGCTGCGAAAATTTTTGTGCCCAGAGTAGCAGGAGTTTCAAGGTTGTTAACGACTTATTCCCCAATAAGGTCATTATACGTAGAGTTAACATCAACTGGCCTCCCAGAAGCCGCGACCTCAGCCCTCTTGACTATTTCGCATGGGGATACCTTAAAAGCAGGGTTTATGAGAATAATCCGATGAACCCAACGTAATTGAAACAAAACATCAGGTCAGGAATGGCAGCAATATCGAGGGCTATGTGTTATCAGCAATCTTCGTTCCAGATTAGAAGAGTGCCAGCAGCGCGTAACAGTCATCATTTGGATAACATCATATTTACGAAACAATTTTCCATTTTGTATTCTTATAATCAACAATAAAAAAAATACTTGATCACTAGCAGTTTTTATTTTACTGAACTAACAAATACCCGATGCCTTGTTTGGACAACTAAAAAATTATAATAGGCGACTAGATACGCTGACTTATACAAGCAATGAAATCAATCGCATCTAATTTGGTCTCTCGCCGCTTCAAGTGTTCGGCACTGCGACGTTTCGGTCCCCGTGCCGGTACCATCTTCATGGATTCTTTGATTCGAACGCGAGGCTCTGTCTCCGGTCTTGCTTCCGCGAAGTGCGCGGACGGTCGTTCGGGACTTCCCGGTAGTGCGCAGATTGCATGCGCAGATGCGCGCAACCCGTCCGCGACGGCCTCTGGCGATTTGTGACGTCAGCACCGAGAAAACAAAAGAACTCGACATCGCCAGATCTAGAGCGAATAGGATAAATGCCAAGACGCTAGGAGATCACGACTTTTATAAAGTCCCGCTTTTCAAACGCGTTGATTTTTATACTGTTAATCCCATACTCGAGTTTTTTTGATCATTTACTGGTCCGTTTTGCGAAAAATAAACTGCACCGATAAAAAAAATTTAAATGCAAAAAGTTAAATGCATTCCTTCTTCCGAACAGAATATATTTTTATTTCTTGTAAATATACTTTTAATATGATAAATATGTGTTTTTCCGATTGAAGTGTAGGAATTTCGAGATTCGTCGTGTCCCTGTTCTAAGAGTCCTAAACATTTCAAAAGTCTTTTTTTCAATTGGAATTAAAAGATTAAATATAAACCGTGTGCGATTTCTTATTTTAAAAATAAAAAAATAAAAAATATTTAACAAACTTTGATTTTGAAAAGTCGTCATTTTATCCAATTTTTCAACATCTTCAAGATTTTATTTTACCCTAAAAATGGACGTTATTTTAATAATAAAAAATATATAAAAATAATTTATAGTTTTTTTAATACTTATAAAAAATATCAACTTTCTACATAGAAACATAAAGTGACAATTAAATTAATGAAATGACATGATTTCGCCAGGTAAAACGGTCTTTTTTTTGTGGCAGACAGGGGATGGACACCAAGCAAGCTTAGGTGGCAAAATCGGTATCCGCCATAGAGATACACACTCCGCAAATGTTAATGATTTTTTTTTTTTTGTATTAAGCAGGGGATGACATGAAAGTATTTGTGCATCTCGAGGGTGCGAGTGAAATGAAATATGGGAACCTAAAATTTAAGCGGAGCGCGCTCTTCGCGCATTGCTGTCACGTCCGGAATTGGTAGTGCGCGGGGCGTGGGACAGCGGAGGCCGCGGCCGATGGGAAGATTACCTCCAGGAGGTCGACCAGCGCGTGACGTCACGTGCCAGGGTGCCTTACATTTGGACGGCTTCACCAGAACTGCAGCGTGACCTCTGCGAGTGAGATGCACCCACGGCAGTGGTCCGCAAACCGCGGCTCGCGGGCCGCAACCGGCCTCAAAAAATCCAATTCACAGCACAAGCTGTTTGCTTTGAAAAACCTAGAAATTGTAACACCTAGTATAATATTTCCGACTCATAAGATCAGTTGAAAAAAAATTTGGTTCTACACATTCATGGGATAAACCTTTTTAAGCAAGAACCTTATGAAGAGTAATTTATTGTCGTCTTATTGGTAAAACAACGCACAAACCCCACTAACCCAAATTTCATGTTTAAAGTTTATAGATACCTCACGTACATTGTATTTTTCATCAATAAACTAGACCAGTGCTCCCCAACCCTATGCCCGCGGGCACCATGGCGCCCGCCGACCGTTTTACGTGTGCCCGCCGCTGTGCTACCACGATAAAAAATATTAAAGTTTACAATAAAATGTTATGAAAAATATTCATATTTAGCAATTAAACAGAGAAATAAATATTTTTTGTGCATTATATGTATTATTTATTAACTATGTCCAACTATAAACCTTTTTATTTTTTTTTTAAATATAAATGGTGCCCGCCGCCCGACCGGCATTCTAGAATGTGCTCTTGGGTGCAAAAAGGTTGGGGACCCCTCAACTAGACCTTTATTTAATTTAATATAAAGTTATATTCAGGGTTCGTAAAGTTTAATTATTTAATGTTAATAAACACTGTACCTACACACACAGCTTCAAGTTAAGAGATTTGGTTTTTGAAAGAACGCTCAATAGTTGTACTGTTGATATTTGTCTCCAATGAGTTTGCCGACCACTGGCTTATGATATGATGCAGTGGCGTGCATATTTTAAAGCCACCGCTGTTAGATTGCCGCTAACTAAAGTGCATATGTTAACATATCAACGGCGGTGAGGTTTAAGATAAGCAATCTACATCAGCTATTTAAATCCACGCAGTGACGTAAATTAAATTCATACCAGCTACGTTTATTCGCATGCTTTGGCAGCCGTTGTTAATTGTACGAATAGTCTACAAATATACTCATTTATTTATGGTTTAATAAACTACCCGCTCTCCCCATCGTGTTGCTAGTGCATGGCTGCCATTTTATACTCAAAGTATGTGTAAAAGATCTGTAATGGAGGAGTGGATTTGTATAAGGAAAGGATAATATTATAATGCAGCAGTACGCAGACTGCGGTATAAGACACGAATATCGGCTCAGCATAAGTCTCCTCTGGGGAGAGGCACTTGATGAAGCAACAATTACATTTGAGTCGGCAACAAAGTAGCACCACGGAACACGTGTGTTTGATTAGTTATCTGAGTATTCGTTCTTGAAATATAGAAACAATGTAACCTTCTGAATGAAGTAACCGAGAAACTATAAAAATCGCATTGGAGTTTTCAGTGAGGCTTAGGGAAGAAATGAGGTGTGTCAGATTGGTGTAGATCAGAGGTCCCCAAACTTTTTGTCCCGTAGACGCCTTGACGAGTTTTCCTGTTTTTCGGAGACCCCCTGCGTTGCTAATATTGAATTTTTACATTTGACCGTATTGGGTCCGTTATATCGAGGTTTTAATGTATACATTTATACATAAAAACACACAAAATGCAAATATAGTAACATTCACAAAAAAAAATCAATACTTTTAATCGGAGAGATGCGTCTGATGCTTTGATAGCAAAACTTTCAATATTTGGCTTCAAATAAGTCAAATTTAACTTTAAATCTCTTAAATCATGATTTCCAATCTATTTTTTCTTGTAAGAAGAATGGCAACCGCACTGAAACTCCTTTCCACGAGGTGTGAAGATGGAAAAGCTATCAAAAACCTTCTTGCGATAGTCCATAATGCTGGATAAATAGCAGGTATGTCTCTCTGAAGCCAAAATTGCTGATATCCCTTTCTAAACTGCACCTTCAGCTCTTCATTAGTGCTTGTTCCGATCAGTTCTTATTGTAGTATGACTTTCGATTCTTCATTGTCACCGTATGGATTGATTATACACTGTTGTATTTTGGAGATGACCTGCTTAAATGGGATCCACTCTCGTAGACCTCGATTTATAGTTCATGCACCCCAGATTAAAATTTTCGCTGTCATCGACTCCTTGCAGGGCGTAATCGATCCCTGGGGGTCGATATTGACCACTTTGGGAACCTATGGTGTAGATTATGATTTAACCAGGGTCTTTTGTCCTTTGGCCACAGGTAAGGCACAGTCCGTGGCACCCTGTTATCGCTCGGCATCTTGGACACGTGCGCGAGGGCACGCGCGGCGCCTCCGTAAAGGTGGTTTGACACCGGCCCGACCTGCTTCCAGGAAGCGAACTGAAGAGATGGACTCTTGCGATACCAGCTTAATGTGTTATGGGTGCGTGCAGTCTGAAAAAAAACGAGTATCAAATGCTTTTAATATTCTTAAGCTGGTTTAAGAGACTACTGCTCCGAATCACGAAGAAAAATTAATATCAATCTTCGAGTGCGTCTACTCTGTTAGTCGAGAGTATACTCAAATTATAATGATATAGATATGCTATGTGAGATGGTCACTTGTCTTGGAGCAAATCATCTGAGTTTCTTTATATGTAAATATATATAACGTCCCCTCTTCAGCGTCTCCGACTCGCGTCCTATCAGATGGCTCGCAGTCACGTCTCTGCTGTTGAGATGCAACTCCTGGAAGTCATAAGCGGAGTACCCGCGAGCCAGGCTGGTATCAGCAATCGAATTACGTCTATTAACAACTCTATGCATTAAAATGTTGTTTGTGGAACCACACGGGTCTTTTCAGACCCACCGCAGTCTTCCCGAATAGTTAAAAAAAAAAAACCGAAGAATTATTAAACAAGCCAAGTCATGATTTTTACCGAAATATCTAAAAAGAAGTTTATTCAACCTGAAAAAAAATCGTCGCGAATTTTTCTCCCTTAAGGTTTTTTGCACAATCCGCACCCTGATGACGTTCCAGGCTCTCGGGGGGAGTGGCAGACAACCCCACAATGCGCAGGTAACGAGGGCACCTGAGACGCCCTCAGCCGGAGACGGAAGACGCGACGAGAGGTCATGCGGTGCATGCAGTGCATGCGGCGCAGGCTGCACCTCATCATCCGATCAAATCAACCAAAACTTCCGTCATTTATATCACTCGTCAAAATATTGAGTATCGCCAATTGATCCAGCCTATCGTGCAAAAGCAAAAGCCATTAGAAGAAATTCTCAAGTCTCACTTCGTCGTTTCAAACGTTGACCATTAAGCACTAACGATAATTCTTTTAAAAGCCATAAATCGAGTAATCAATTAAACTACCCCTGCTGGTATGAAAACAACCCTTAGCATTGTCAGGATGTGACGTCACGCGGAGGTTTCTACACAGGGAGGGTAATTGTTTATATCATTTGGGGATGATTGTGAGAGCATTTTTAATTTAATATATACGTCAACAACCGCCAATATAAACCGGCATATCTCAAGAAAATATAAAAAATATTTTTACACCCCCATACGTTATTTTGTTGCACATCTCCATCAACCCCTTCCGGGTGATTTCCACTTATGGCGTGATTGATTGATTGATCCTCCGCGCAAACAAAGATGTTGTCACGCTGGCCACCATCAGCGGCGGCCGTTTAGAACAATTTGGCCAGGGGGGCTGTATGGGGCTGTATGGGGCTGCATGGGGGTGCAGGGGGTGCAGGAACAACAGAAGGACTGGCGTGACCGCTGGTCATAACGCCGGTGTGCCGCCGATACTCCGCTTGATTGGTTTTAAACTGTAAAAGTGAGGGGCCCTTGAATGGCCGCTTCCCTCGTGTTTGCACACGAGAAGCAATTAGACACAGCCTAACGACGTTACATATAAATCTACCGCAGTTTTTTAATAATTTATATTTTAAATCAATGAACACTCAGCCTTTAACAAATCCCATTATTCACATGCAAAAAAAAAAACAAATATGCAATGGATACTTTACAAAGCCACCAAACAATCAATACTAAACAAACTGTATATAAATTAAATACTTGTATGTTTTAAGATCTTTTGCTAGTTATTTTTTTAATTATTTGATTCTGTAGTTGCATTGAAAGGCAAGATAATGCGTCCATATAAGTCTTACACATGAACACCTGTCGTGTACCTGTAGCAAATATATTTGTTTAATATATAGAGTGGAAAGTTTTTGCATCAGAATAAATCTCATTTAAAACGATTTTTTGCTATTTATAAAATTCAATAGAAATTCTTGTAAATGTACTAATTTAATAATACGTATTTGTACATATTACCTGAAGACACCCTTTTATAATCTACCCTTAAATAATCTGCCTTTGATGATTTTGAAACTTTGAATTGCTGGCATACACTTATGTTCATAAGCAATGATTATGGTGTTGTAGGTTTTTTGATAATTTTGTATGAAGATAAAGCATTTGTTAGGGCAGGATGGGCGGTATTTTATATTTTGAAAGTACAAAAGACTTTTCAGCCAGAACGGAAGCGATAACAACCATCGCAATTAATTTCCAAAGAACTTTGAGTTCTTTCTGTGGTTTTTCAGCCCCGTGACTCGAACCCATTGAAGATGCTCTCTGAATTACCCCGAAACGCGGATGCCCGACCGCAAAGGGTTAAAAACATAATATGTATCATTATCAACTTAATGCGACGTTGCGTTCGGTTATTGAAGTAACAAAAACGAGCTCCTGTTTTAGTTCTTTGAAGATATAATTTTTTTTACGTGTTAAGTGCGAACCCACCAGTGGCGTGCAACCACAAGAACCGTATAAAAGTATTAAAAAATATCTTAAACAAGTGTTCATTTAAAAAAAAATGGGTGTTTAGTACTCAAATATATTTTTAGTAGCTCTCAAAGGAAATCCGTTTTATTTTTGCTCATACAAATTGAAGGCTACCAATATATATTTTATGGATTGTTTAAACTTAAATTTTATTTACAACTCAGTCATCACCAAAATTTAGGCATTGAACCTATGTACTTACATAATAATGCTATTAATCCTGCATTATGGACTATCGAAATAAAGTTTTCGAAAGCTTTTCCATCTTCATACCACATGAAAAAGGGTTTCAGTGCGGCTGTCAACCTTCTTACAAAAAAAAAGAAATAGTTATTCAATGTTTACATACCGACATAAAATATGGCGCATTTTATATATCAGATGTCAAAAATATGTTTGAAGATGATGAATTTGTATAAAATACAATATTAGCAAGGCAAGGGGTCTACAAAAAACAGAAAAACTTGACAAGGGGTCGACGGGTCAAAATAGTTTGGGAACCTATGCCCTATGTTAATGTTACAATTACTGTTAGCAATATCGTCTTAGTGAGAGCTTTTTAAAGTACTTTTACTTCAATTTTTTTAATTTTTTTTTTATCAATCAACTGAGTGTATTCGTTTAAATTTTGATTTAATTGAAATTGTATAAAAACACGCAGCCGTTGTGCAAATATTCTGCACCCCTTCTTCTAGTGCCTCCACCCCCACCCCCGCCAGCTGATACAGTTATTGTGGCCGCGGGGGTATCGCATAACTAATCCGGGCCTGTGCTGCATGATAAATAGGGGCAGGGTGGGATCCGGAAATAAAAAAATATCAGTTTAATTATTATTTAAATATAAAAAAAATATTCTCGCTATATAAAACTAGTCGCTCTGTTGCAACATCGTTTGCAATTATTATTACTTATGCGTCGCTGATTTTTATACAAACTCCATGTTTCTAGTTATATTTTGTAGTGACGTGCTTTTTATTAAATATATATACTTAATAAAAATTTTATATTTTTGACAGACCAATTTGTACTTGGTGGAAATACATTTTAATATTTTTTTTGAATAAAATACTTGAGTGATTTTCCACATGTCCGTTTTTTTATTTGTGATAATGAGTTTGATAATGCCTGCCAACGTGAAAGGTTTGCGAAACCGGTCACAAATAAAAAACGAACATATTGATACAAAAAAATATTGATATGTACTAAAATCGATTTCATTTGGAATAAAATCTTAACTCGCAGTAATATTTCTATAAAGTTCATATTTAATATGTTCTTCTTTTTTGTCGTAGTAAAAATGTATACTTACTGTGCATTAAGCACAGAGAAAATTAAATAAATATAAAGACCAATTCAATTAAATTATTTAATATATACAACAATTCAGTTTTGAGATTATCGCAAGCCATCACAGAAAAAAATATTACAATATAAATATATATATATATATATATATGAGTTCAGTTTTAAATCCTAAAATCACCCTTGAAATTATTTTTAATATCCTATAATATTTTTTTAATTATTGTATAAATATTTGTTTTAATTTTAAGTCTGCCCCTGGCGCCCGTGAATCAGATCCACAAATAAAACAAATCCAATAGATTTGTGCAAAATTTAATAAGGGTTGATTACAATCAACCGGAGGTGGTTTGCTTTGGAATTATCTGCTAGGGGGGCGGAGGGGTGGACGAGGGCGGATGACCACCGATCGAGTAATATAGATCCCTACGTCCAGCTCCGTGCCGTGACTCCAACAGTAGAGCAAGACGTAATCGAATATTGAAACCGGACTCGGATGATTCCAATACGATTATAAACACCTCAGCAAAAATATTTTTATGGAACCCAATAAAGACAGCTCTTTTGAAGCAAGCAATACATAACTATACATAATAATTTAATTTAAAAACAAAAACATTAGATATCAAGTAGATAGAGGTTTTTAGTTAGTGGCTGTAGAAGCTGTCACTAAAAACAAAATTAAATCGTTTTTTTTTAATAAAAAATATCATAACGGAATTCCAGCAAATATTTAATATATAAATAATAAATGGAGCACAAAATTTGTCCCCCATTTGTGGCGCACGTTTTGGCAACCCTGGGTGTAGTAACAAGATGATTATCTGCATGTTATATTGCATGTCTGTTGTTATAATACATATGATTGTTCTTATCATTTGCAACCATTTAAACAAGTGTAAAATTACACCCACCGCGTCTACTTACACCACCGGTTATGTAAATCACCTCCATTGAGTGAGACGTGCACGTAAATAGATGAATAACTTTATATTTAATTTGTGTAAACACCTTGAAAGTAAAGAAATAGGTTATAATATCTATATATATATAAAATAACGATTCTGTTATTCGAAATCTAGCAAAGTGTCTAGTAGATAAGAACCGATTTTCAGGCTTAGTGTGAAAAAAACCCTTGAAATACAAAAATGCTTTCAATAGCAAAATATCGTTGTCTCCTAGCCAATTGGCTATTTTCAGTTGTTTTTTCTGATATGTAGAGTTTGTAATTAAAATATTATATATAATTATGTCATGTAATGATTACGAAGACAATTATTGTTTCAGTAGCTTGCTACAGAAGGAGTATTAGATCTGAACGCCAAAGCTTTGTAAGGAAAGGATTATATAATATAATGCTATTGGGCAGCAGCAATACGCAGATTTTTTCTTCCAATATAAAACTGGAACAATAAGGAACCACTGTACTATTTTCCCCTTAAAAAACCATGAACACTGGCTCTGCATGCGTATATGCTCAGTGAAGCGGTCGCCAACCTTCTATGAAGAGAGGAACTTTTTTGATCAATAATAGTGATGGTTATTATGATAACAAATTTTTTTTTTTTGAATTGAGATTGTTATTATTATTTTATTAAAAAACTTCTCAGGTTGCTTGTTGCTGCTTTCAGCAGCAGCTCGACTATTGTCCGAGCTGCTCGCTGCCGTGTCCGCCGCCCCACATCGCGTGTATCTTCCTCGACAGCGGTCATTACTAATGTAGCCGGGTTCGATTCCCAGTGCCGTAGCGTGACCGATCCGGCCCTATCGTCATAATAATTTGACGGGCGCAAGAAGCCGACATGTGCCGGCTGCGAGAGCCTGTAGAAGGCGTCGCACGCGTCCGAAACTCGAGCGCCGAATTAAAACACAAACTCAAAAACTAGCGGGGATCTGGCTGCGCTAAGCTTTAGAACCATCCAACCGATATGCCCCAAACCCGTTTCATTTAATAGCCAATAATACTAAGGTGGTTTTAGACCACTTAAATTAAACAATTAATAGTCAAATTATGTAAGTAGATTTTCGACATTTCCCATACAAAAGTTTTAAAATTTTGCGTTCGCGAATACATTTCATCATCGCGGATAATGCAGGCTGCCAACAAAAAAACACTGGTCTTGATGTTTGCAAAGATTACTATGACGTTGCCGTTGTATAATGCAGGATACCACGAATTCAAATGATTTCAACCGATTTGCACTTCGATTTCAAGCGATTACAGTTTACAATGCGTCCGGCTTTTGCCATAACTATCAACAAGGCTCAAGGCCAATCGCTAAGTGTTGCTGGTCTGAACTTTGAAATTCCTGTTATGTTGCTTGCTCCAGAGTTGGAACTCTGAAAAATCTTTATGTTTACACGCCTCCCGAAAAAACTCAATATTTCCGCTAGCATTAAGATAAAAGAGTTAATAAATGAACAAAAATTGCTTTTCTTTTCTTTTTTTTTCGAACAAATCAATAATGTATTTTATTTCTTTTAGCGTAGAAGCACGCGCCGGGTATTATAAAATTTAAACCCAATAACATCGGTTTCGGATTCAGGACTTGAATCGAACCTACGATCTTTGAACCATCACTCCAATCAATATTAAAAAAAAAAAAAAAAATTCTTGCGGCTGTTAAGTCGGTCCCTTTTTCAGCGTAAATATAGTGTAATATTAAATGCATTCACCACTTACACTGTCAGTCTTGGGGCGCATTTACAAAAGCGACATTCAAAGCCTCTTCAATAATGTATGGTGGCTTCAGGACATCTGCTGAAGTGTCCACACTGGGCGATTATTGACCGAGCAATTGTGAATACCTTGAGTAAACAACGTACAACTTGGGGATGGGTGTCTGAAGCTGCCTACACACGTTGCGACACAACCGACGACCAATCTGTAGTTACCCAATAATTACCACTTTCAACCGAATAGTAAAAAAACAATACCTGTTAAAATGTAATATAAAGTTGATTGTTTTAGTGAAAGTAGTTTTGAATACACAGTGAAATAAAACGTCATTAAACCGTGCTTTAAAAAAATTAAAAAATTCACGCTATAAAAATAGTTTTTTTTAAAGCAACGCTATTCACGATATTCTGGTTTAATAAGTGATATTAAATTTTATAGCAAAAAATATGAATGCTAAATGACTGGATAATAACGTTCATCAAATTATTTTGATCTCTTATCCACTGAATTATTTTATATAACTCCGTTGTTCTTATAAAATGATCCCATAATTTTGAACGCACTATATAACACTGACGCGTATTCGGCACACTTGTTTCTTACAACAATTATAAATATTTAATTAATTATTTGTTTTCAAAAAGACCACCCTGTATTAATATTTCCTCTCATTAACACATAGCTCTGCATGCAAACCCCGTTTTGTGTTTTTATTCGTAATAAACGTATATAAATATTTTTCAAGTATATACACGCACACTCCCTTGGCAGCCCACAGGTTGCAAATCCAGCGGCTCTCAAACTTTAAATAGAAATATATATTTTTAAAATAACATTTAGTTTATTTTATTCATATATATATCCCGGCTTATAGGCTTAGAAAAATATTTCTGGATTACTTAAAAAAAAAATTGATTAAATAAATTAAAATAATTTGCGCAAGTATTCTTCATTTTAATGTTCGCATGTAAAAGATAATAAATGATTATATTTTATTTAACGTTTTTTGGAATAAAACTTGAGCACCACTGCACACTTGAAGTGATTGCATTACGCGAGACGCGAGTACCTACACGACAGTGGCGTGCCGTGAGTTTTAATGCAAGGCAAACAATAGTTAATTAATTAAACTATAAAAACACATATAAACTCGACTTTTATTTCACTGGAATTGCACATAGATTATTTTTTTAATAATTTTATTAACAAACAACTAAAAATAAGATTGAAAATATATTAATGTAGCTCGCGAAGCTGACGTTTCGGCTACGATATTGAAGTCATTTTCAATAATTTTTTAAAGGTGATCTATTGCTGAAACTGGACAATGAATAAATAATCACAATATATAAATCGATACAATATTTTTTTTTAATATTAAAAATGATGAATTATGAAAAGGCGTGATATTTTGTACGCCACTGCTTTATATATATGTACGAATAAAATGAATGCATTTCTTCTTGACGCGTGTATGTGTGAGCGGCATCATATGAACAGTATGTGTAGTGCGTCTGTATACATACACACTTGTTTCTTATACAGGGTGGTGCAATGTGAATACACCCAGCAAACATATACAGGTACTTGACATTGGTGGCACGATGCAATTGTACAAGGTGGCTTATAATAATTCAAATATTTTAATTAAATAACTTCCGAGGTAAAGTCTTCTATTTTGTCCATACTTTTAGAAAAAAATAATATGGCATACTATAGTTAATTGTCAGAAATGAGCATTGGGGATAGGAATATATTCGATGCAATTGTCACCAACTTCCTATGAGGAGAGGCACTAGAAGAAGACGAAAAAATAATTGTTATTAATATGATATATTTAGAAAATCTGCATGCATTTCAAACACACAGATGATTATATTGGTAGTGATTATTTTTATATTTCTCTTGTCATAATCATAAATATTAAACAGCATTGTTCCGAGATTAATGCAGTCTTATTTTAATTGATTATATCTGTAAATAAAATATGTTTACTTGTGCGGAAATGTTATTTATCATTTGGGGAAATCCAAGACTCCAAGAATCCTAATTGAGTGATCATTTAGTTAAAAAATCGATTCGATTGTAGGGACCCCACACGTTCCGGAGAGCCGGCACAAAGCTGAGAGACACACCTACAGACCCCATCTTCCGTCCCTCTCGCACCCTATGAGAACCCATGGGAGGGAAAGAGACGGCGGCGGAGGCGGCTCCATACTCCAGGCCTGCTTCCCTCGGTCGCACTTGATTGTGTACATGATGATTTTTTTGCTGGTGTTTGTGAGCTGCGACCACATGGATTAATGGATAAAACGATGATTATTATGTTTATATAAAAAAATTACATCTTCTTCTTCTGATGCCTCTCCTCATAAGATATCGAACATATCTCTTTACACTTCAGATCTTGCTCCACGATCAACATGCTCCTTCCGATGCCTCTTTTTTTTCGATTTTTCTTTGGAAAATCAGCTGGAGGATGCTTAATTTATTAGCCAAAATAGAAGACCTTGGTCTTCTTTACCAACGTCAGGATTTTTGCGGTCAACCCATGGTATTTTGAGGATTCTCCTATGCAGCCACATTTCTGTTGCCTCAATTCTTTGCACAGTAGCTGTCTTGGAATAAAGGAGAACTGAGACGACATAACATTTGGTGAATCTTCAGCGAGATTTCAGGGTTATATCTCTTGAGCATAGTACTATAAACATACTGTATACTACTATAAATCCTAACTTTAATTTTCAGGTTAGGATTCCACTACTTTGTTATTGATGTTGTCAATCAACTCTCTGCTGAAAACTATTGTTTGTTAGGGCCGCTATAAATACACAACTGTATATGATAAATGCATAACGATTATCTAAAAGGTTAAAATCCCAACAATGTCGTGAAAGCTTTAAACGCATTACTGGAAACATAAATATTCTGTGCGTTGCAAATTACGAACAAATTTTATTTGATTTCGAATTAAAATAAATATTTTTATTAGTATAGCTGTTAAAATTTCTACACAATACGTGTTTACTTGGTCAATTGAAAAGGTCGCCAAGACGCGGGTCGCTCTGTGTCCACACCCCTTGAAAATAATAAACATATTGTGTACAAGCTCTCAGTAGGGGAGGCAAAACACTAAAAGTGACCATTGGGGGAGGAAGTGGACACGGAGCGGTTTTCTCGGACGAGTGGTAGAAACAATAGGCTTTGTTTTGGTCACTTAAGGGTAGAACGCAAAAGGATGAAAGTACTTTCATATTTACTTTTAAATGTGTCAAGCTTGTTAGACAGTGGACTCTTGTACGATACAATTTCTAGATCGTGACAGGCGAATTTAAAACTGATCTTATATGGGTCACATAACAAGTAAAATTTTAGTTTTGCGTTTTTAAGTCTTTTATAAAATAATCCCAGGAATTTATTCTCGTATAACACAGCAGCTGCATGATTTCTTACTCGTTGGTGTTTCAATGCACCCCCAGTGATGACCTGTTTTCATGTGTCCGTTTCCAACCCCTGCAGTTCTGCAAACATCAGGCGATGGCACTCCATCCCTCCTGATGTGCGCCCATCAATATTAAAGCGTCATCCCCAAAACCAGGAAGCCTCCCAGGACAGCCCCAGGAGTTGAATTCCGACCCCGGCTCGAAGTGGTTCTGAACTTTTATTATTTTTACGATTTAACCGGCCAACGAATTTCAACAACTAGTGAGAATATCGCCACGGAGTTACTTTTAAAATACTAACCATAAAAGCAGGAAATATAAGAAATACTCTAGATTTTTTAATCTACACTATTCAGTAGGTGTAGGAGGTCGCAAGTGGAAGAAGTACGCAAACGAATAGTTCAAAGCGATTCGAATTTTTTTGCTTTATATAGGAAAATTACAAAAAGATGGCTTCAGGGCATTTTTTTAAAGAAAAACTTTTTTCAGTATATGTGATCGGTTTTATTTAGAGAACTACGTATTTTTTATTTTCTTGGTATGAAGCCGAGTTTCAATAAAATACCATAAGATGTTTTTTATGTTTTTAAAATTCATATAAATTAATATAGAAAACAAGCGGTATAGACAAAAGTAGAAGTTAAAAAATATGTATGGCCGAAAAATAATCAAATACTCCGTGGAAATGCAAATATTAAAAATATTTTAGATTTTCTTCTATAGTTTTAAGGGTTAAGATAAAAACATAAAAAGTTTACATTTAAGTTGCTTACATGACTGAGAATTGAACGGTAATAAGCCAACAAAATAATTAAGCTACCGTCTGATTGTCGTTTGCGTTGCAAACTGTGTAGTCAGCTTTAATTGAAAACATATTTAAAAAAGCCGGATTTATGCAGTTCCCCGCTCTCCCCATTCTGTGCCCCGAGCATGGGTAAAGGATCTGTAATGGATGTATTCTGGAATATTAATTTGTGTCGAGAATTTGAGGGGAAGGGGGGGGGATTTTTTGTAGCAGAACGTCAGAGCTTTGTATATAAAATAATAATGCTATTGCGGTGTAGAAAGACTCAAAGGCTTATTACACTATTTTTACTTTAAATAATCATGAATATTGGTTCAGAATGCGTATATGCTCAGTGAAGTGAGAGTTTGGCTAGTTTCGAGGGCTCGAGTTTGAGCGCGCGTTTGACTCACTTAACGCAATTTTTTATAAAAAATTTTGCGTCATTTTTGTACACAATACAAATACGAAATTAACCACATCAAAATAATATAATTTTTTGCTCACATTTTAATGATATCGGGGGTCGCGCGAGCGGTCGGCACCGCTGGGCACTCGAGCCGAGCTCGTGCCGGCTCCGAGTCCGCCATGGCCGCCATGTCCGCCGGCGCGGCCATTCCCGCGACGCCACTTGTGCAGATCAAAGATAGGCGGCCATTTTGCGCGCTCGCCGGCGCCATCTTGGGGAAATTGCCGGCGCGGGAAATGGCGGCTTTGTGGGCTCCCGCGGCGTTGAGCCCCGCCGCTAATATTTGTCCTGGCAACACACTCCGAGCGTCGCCGCAGATTGGAATTAATAAAACACGACAATTTTGCACCTTCCTCTTCCTCTTTTTGTATTTAAAAAAAAAAAAAAAAAAAAAAAAGGAGTGGTGCTGCTAACATTCTCATAGATTATAATGATAAACAATAACTTTTTATTCATATCTTCACTGTGAGTTTATAAGAATTATTTTGCATCATCATCATGATGATGACCTCGAAACTAGTTGTGCAAAATAATTCTAATAAACTCACAGTGAAGATATAAATAAAAAGTTATTGTTTATCATTATAATAATGGATCTTCACCATTCAAATCAACATACTCATAGATCTTACTACTTGTTTTATTTTTTTTTTTAATTATTTTCTACGTATGGGAAAATAACACCAGTATATTTTTGAATATACCGTAGTCGTACCACAACCTAATTTCAATTAGCCAACAGCAATTTTTTATCATAGGTGATTTTTTTTTTTTAGTAGTATGCATTAATTTTAAGGATTTTTTTGTGAAATTTGGTACTATATATTTTTTCCCATCTTTCGGGCAAATTATGGATTCCATCCCAAAAGAACTGTTCGTCTTTTCAAGAACGAATCAAGCCAATTTTTGATACCCTGTTCAGAAGTGAAGCGTATTCTGCATCGATCGAAACAAGTGGTAGTCGGAAGGGGCAAGGTCTGGGCTGTAGGGCAGGTGAGGCAGAACTTCTCATCCACTGTTTTCCAAGAATGCGATTCAATACTAGTAACGCCATCACTTAGAAAACCCTTAAAATTAATGCATGCATACTACTAATAAAATATTAAATTTTGAATGATCACAGCATTGATTAAATAAAAAGCCGATGCATGTAATATTTATATCTTTTTCGTGAATCCATATCGCTGAATATATAATACATATATATATATCTATCCTGAGCCAGTCTTATTAGTCCAGTTTTACTCTCAAATTTTGTATCCATGTTACGTTTCTTCTTTCAATGCCTTTTTTTTTTTAATTTCCCTGTAAAATTAGCGGTAGTGGGTAAAATTTGGTGTTTTTAAAAATACCTTTCGTTTTCACTATTTTCAGGAGTTTCTATTCTATGCAAGAATTTTCCACTTGTGACGTGGTCTTGTGTATTTAAGTATTTACCTATAAAGCCTTATTTCTAATGCCTCGATTTTAGACCTCAATCTTTAAAAAATATAATCTAGCATTTAGTGAATCTCCAGGAAGTCATGTTATAAATAAAAATATTTAATCCGGATGTACTCGCGTGGTATTTCAGTTCTCGTGTCTTTTTACGTTCATTCCTCACCCTCTATTCGGGGATGGGGACTTACATGTCTTTTCCAATAATTATTGGATATTGAATGGCGATGCACCCCAGCAATCAGGGTAAGTGAGCAGTGGGGCTGTAAAAAGAGAACCTGCACTATATCCTACACGATGTCTCAGTATCCACATTACAGGTTTTTATATTTCTACAAGAACACGTTTTTGGTGACGTATTTAATGTTAAAACGTTTTACTGCATTTCCATGCAAAATGAAAAAAAAAACGTATTTACTTAGCAATACAATAAAAAAAAAAACAAGAAATTCAATCATATACGAATCAATTTTTTATATGCAACAATTTTCGCCTTTTGATGTCAATTAAGAGTGAATACACAACATAAGAGAATAAAATGATTTTAATTCGTTACCATTTTTGCCCTTTGAGGGCTTCGTCGCATAGGCAAAGAATCAATTTATAAAATTGCAAAAAGTACAAATCAATTGTTCTTTCTTTAGTTTTTATTATTTATGAGTTTTTAGTATAATTTAAATATTTTTTCTTCATTTTGGTGGCTCCACCGGAAATGCTAATTTTGACAATCAGGGTTTCTCCGAAGGACATCTTCAGGTCACTACAGTATGGAGATGAGGTTGTTTGCGACTCGGAGATAAATTTAAATTTAAAATTCAAGGGGTGAGGTTTGAAATTGGGGTGGTTTTTGTGTTTACAGTTTTACAAAAAAAGTTACAGATTTTAAATTAGGTTTCCCTTATATATGAAAACAATTAAATTAATTTATTATTTTTATAACGTACTGTATTATTAAGTTTTCGGATAAATGTTTTAACAGAGTTTTCACCTTTTTAATAAAATTATTTATTTATATCATTGATTTGTTTCATAAAAAATAAATTATAAAATTACAATAGCTTAATTTTGATTTATATCATATTATGTATTTAATACAAAACAAGTTTAACAATTTCAAACATATTTTTATAAGGGGGAGAAATTAATGTACCATTTGCAGGAAAATACAAGCACTTAACTTAGAAAAAAATCGTAAGGGTTGCCTAATATAAAATATTAACAAAAATTTAAGCCTTTAAAGCTCTGAGGATCAATAAATGCTTTTACGCCCACTGTGGTCCTTTAACTTAACATTTTTTTAAACTATTAACAACATAAATTAAATACGACTTGATATGCCCTAAAATGATTAAGAAATTATTGTGAGTCACACCTTAAAGACTAGTAGTTAGCACAGTTGGTTTTTAAGTTAAGAGGGTCGAAAATACTTTGGATAAAAAGCATTCTAATTAAGGTTTCTAGCTATTTTCTCGTTTACAATATGACAATAGAGACATTGCTTGACTAGATAAACTTTTCATTTAAAAATAAATATTAATAAAGATAGGAGATTACAAACATTAAAGGAGCAAAATTTAAGCATAGGTAAAAGTGCCACCAAAATTTTATTAATTAAAATATTTAATATTAGATTTCGGTATAAAGAAAATTTGTCCCTTTTGGAATGTAAATATTGGTAAAATCATATTCGGTTATTGTCTGCGCTTTCTGTAGGGGAGGGTAGGGTCGATTGCGACATTATTTATATTTCTATTTATTATTTCGAGTATTTGGTATTTTGGCTAGGCGAGGGGATCTTGTCGGCTTTGAGACTTATGCAAAGAAAGGGGGATACGAAATTATGCGATAGGCTTGTTTTTCTGTTACATATTTTTGTATCAATCGACTCCATTGGAATATAGCATAGAAACGAAGTCATCGATATTATTTTGTATTGAAAAATCTCTTAACACTCGATACTGGGACTATCAAGACCGAAACGTTATATATTATATAGATCAAATGTAATACCATTGAGTTCATTCAAAATCGCACTTTAATGATTCTTGGCTCGTTTGAGTTGAGTATTGGTGCAATATTTCACAAAGTAATTACAAATCAATTTACAAAATCAAAATAAAACTGTACAATGGGTTCTGCGCCCCCTCGACTTGAAACCCTCCCCGTTTCTATTACTGTGTTGACCATCCCTAATACGATATATCGCAGCAGTACTTGCAGCCCACCCCATAGAAATATCGTTGACAAATGTAATGCCAAGTCCATTGTGACCGGCTCTCCTCTCTGGCCACCCTGTGTCGAGGATTAACAGGGTGGATACAAATCTCGACTGCCTTAAATCTCAAATATTTTTTATTATTTCTTGATTTTTGCGTTGGCAGAAAAAAACACCAAAAACATGAAATTTTTCTTAAGGATAGATAAGGTTTAGTTATATTAAGATATAAAAATATAATAAAACGGTTTGATTAGCAACTCTTTTATAACACCTGACTATTTGAGTAAATCTTTAAAAAATAAGTATATCACATTTCATCGTAATAAAAACAGGTTTTTTATTTTGTTCAAGTAAAAAATGTAATCACCAGCGAATCAAACCCAAAGCCATCATTTTAAAAATTATACTTAATTATCTCGTTATAAAAAAATCACTTTATACAATACCATATCTCATTTCTAAATAAACCATTCATTAACTCAAATAGGTTCGCTTTTTTAGAAACACCCTATGCGACGTCCCCTGTGAAGAGTCGATCTGCAGATCACAAATCTATACACGACCCCTAGCAAATGTCGACAGCCGACAATCTTCCACCCCAGTACACAGATCAATGCAATAACATCCCTTAATTCAAAGTACCAAACCATACCTAAGTGCTGTACTAAATTTGGCTATTTCATTTTATTATATTTAAACACCCTCAACATTATGAATACGAAGAAAAAGGTTTTACGATTGCTTGCGTCGCTACTGAAGTATTGTAAAAATATTTGATATTTACAAAAAATAATCATACAGTTAGTTTGGGTTGGGACATTCATTATTTCAAGAAGTGTTATCATCATCATATTAATAATAAATAAATCAAAGGATAATACGCTGTGTTGGAAGGTAATGAACTTTAGACCGAAACATCAAATGGTCATAATATAGGGTGTCCAAACAGAGTATCGGGTATTTGTTAGTTCAGTAAAACAAAAACTACTCGTAATCAAGTATGTTTTTTATTGTTGATTATAAGAATACAACATGGAAAATCATTTCAAAAAGATGATGTTCTCCAAATGGTGACCGTTTCACGCTGCTGGCACTCTTCTAATCTGGGACGAAGATTGCTGATAACACGTATAGCCCTCGATATTGCGCTGCCATTTCTGACCTGATGTGTTGTTCATCGGATTATTATCATAAACCCTACTTTTAAGGTATCCCCATACGAAATAGCCAAGAGGTCTAAGGACACGGCTTCTGGGAGGCCAGTTGATGTTACCTCTACGTGAAATGACCTTATTAGGCAATAATTCGTTAACAGCTTCAATTGATTGATCAGATGTATGCCTTGTTGGAACCATGTTCTTGAATATCGCAATAACCCGATACACTTTTCGGACACCCTATACAAAGCAGCAAATAATTTGTATGCGGATAAGTGAATTCGCGTCTAAGCTCTGCACCCTTTCTCGCGTCACTCGGACAGTGGTCGTCAAAGGTAGAAGAGGGAGGGAGGTTAGGTTAGGTTAGGTATCGATTAATCTTCAACACATTTTTTTTTCAAGATGCATTACACTGTCCATTTCCAAAGCGGCCGCATCATCCGACGCTCACCCCAAAAAATAATCATCCCCCGTCGGTTCGCAAATAGAACCAGAATGGGGTAATCAATCCCGTAACAAACACTCACAGTCGATTCTTCGGCGCGGGGGGTGAGGAAAGATGGAGGGGGGGGGGGGCGCACGCGGCCGGAAGTGCCACCATTTTGGCGCCACGCGCCGCCCGGAAGCGCGCGGACTTTTGAAATTTGGAACTGTGCGAAATTCGATATTCGAAATCACTTCCGGGCGGGGCTGTTTAATAATTTTTGAAAGATTTATTCCGCGATATTACGCTCCCGTGCGCGCGGCAAGGGTGCATTTAAAATGGTATTAAGTTTATTTTTAGGGTTGCTTGTTTTGTTAGTGTCCCCGGTTTTTTTTTTTTTATTTACCATGACTTTGCGGCTTTAATTATTTATTACTGACTTCCGAAGAGGGAGGAGTAAAACTTCTTTGACAAGATAGCTGTACTTACTTGTAGAAAAGACAAGGCGTCAAAAGTATGGTGAAGATCCATTATTGTAATGATAAACAATAACATTTTATTTATATCTTCACTGTGAGTTTATTAAAATTATTTTGCATAACTAGTTTCGACCTTATACACCAGGTCATCATCAGATGCATGACTAAACTGCATCTGATGATGACCTGGTGTATAAGGTTGAAACTAGTTATGCAAAATAATTCTAATAAACTCACAATGAAAATATAAATAAAAAGTTATAGTTTATCATTATTTTAAGTATAAATGTTTTGGGCTGTAAACTGTAATCATAAATATACTTTAATTATACAGCAATTATGAGTAGAATTCATTCATAATAGATATGAAGAAGTACGAATTGAACAAGTCTGTAATATGTTATTTTGTATTTAAATGAAATTCATTCAAATTAGCGTGCACTCGAGTTGTATTCGAGCTCGGGATGCGATTCTTTACAGTCGCGTCATTGCTGAGGGTGGGCGCCCGCGTGCGCGCATCTTGCGCCGCAGTGATTACATTTATCGTTTTATTATGCCGAGATTTTTCCCACAGCGCGCAGCATCCGGCGCAGGGCAAATGACTCCGCATCCGGGCGCGCGCTGCAAATCGGTTCTTTACTACTTCCGGCACCCTGCCACTCGTCCTGGTGACGGGGCGGTCCTTGCACAAGATACCATATTTATATATAAACACGCACACACAACACACACACTATATATGTAAATAAATAATAATAATAAAAAAAAAAATATATATATATATATATATATATATACGAGGGCGGTCCGATAAGTACTTGGTCTAAAAAAGAAAAACGAAAATTTAGGAAAAGTGGCGATTGATTTCTCAAAATAGTCTCCTTGACCCAGGATGCTCCAACTTCTTTAACCCATCTGAAAAATACGTTTTCTCAAGGTCTGCAAAGTAGGCCTCTGTGGCGGCGATGTCCTCCTCATTCGACTTAAATTTCTGCCCTGCGAGTGACTTTTTCAAGTTTGGAAACCATAAAAAATCGCACGGGACCAAATCTGGAGAATACGGTGGATGGGGGAGCAGTTCGTGGTGCAATTCGACCAATTTGGCCATGGTGACGGCGAAGGTGTGAGCCGGTGGGTTGTCATGGTGGAAGAGCACTTTTTTCTTCGCCAAATTGGGCCGTTTTTTCTGCAATTCGGTGTCGCATCGGCCCAATAATTCGGCATAGTAGAGCTCTGTGACCGTTTTGCCCTTCTTCAGGTAGTCAATGTAGATCACATCTTGTGAATCCAACAGTAGCCGTCTACGAGAATGTACTACACGATAGTAAATCTCTCTTGCGATACTGGCACCATCGGGAGTTGAAGCTAAGTCCTTATCGGATATATATATTGGAGTGAGTGACCTTTTAAAGCTTATCATATAATTCAAAAATTATATAATTAAAATACGCAATCTTTTGGTTCAATATTATAATATTCCATAGTCACGATTTCTATTTATTTTCAAAGGTTATTAATAAAAAAAAATATTTCTTGAGTATTTCGTTTTATCCAACATACTAAAAATATTGATAAAAATCTCTCGATTTATGCGAGCAAATTTATATATAAAATCAAAAATAAATACATTTACTTGTTGTATAAGTAATGCAAAAACATATAGGCTTTCTATTCTGTCTGGTCCATCTATGACAAACTGTTTTGAATGTAAACACTGAGCTTTTCCTCGAGGGGCCGGATGTGCCGCATGGTGCGCAGCGGGGACACGCGCCGGTCCACGCTTTATGGCCCGAAATAAGTGAAATGGTAATTTCCCAAAGTTATGGCTATATTTTTAATGGCTTCTCGCAGTGGCGGCCCCTCCCCATTATAATTTTTTTCTTGCATTTATGATAAGTGGTGGTCTTCGTGGATGCAGCCCCTTGCAGCTGAAAATTAACGAAACGAGGTTTTTGTCGTTTCTAAAATATGACGTCACATGACGAAATATTGATTTTGAGATTGAGGCATGAAATATGATTGGCATAAAATACAAGCAATCACTTGTATTTTGTGAGATTTTGTTGTTTTGGTCACTGCTCGTATTGCTTATGTAAACTTTTAGATGATATAGCAAGAAAGACTATATTTCCAAAATCTACAATACAGCGCTGTGCAGTATGATATAGAGTCCCAGAAAAAATTATTTGTGTTTTTAATAAAGCTGTGGTGACATGACAAATTTTTTTTTTCATTGGTAATAGCATAAAGGCACTCTGGGACTCGACCTTAGTGGTCGTTAAATAAATTCGCTGATATACAATAAAGAAGCTGCAATAAATTAAAGCCTCATTTTTGGTGACGCGATAGGTGATAGAATAAACGCATAAAAAAGTGACACAAGAAACCCTTCAGCGCCTGTATTTCCCATTGTAGATCCCACGCGGGACATTGAGTATCTCATGCCAAAGGTGACGTCTCTCGGGCGTGTCTTCTCACAAAAAAAAAAAAAAAAAAAGTGAGACACAAGCCCGTACACGGCGAAAAAAGATAAGGAGGCAGACGACGCCGAGACAATCGCCTTTGTCCGCGCCGCGTGTTCGGGGCCTGTCGGGACACATCGGCTAATTACGGAAAAAACTGAAACTGGTTGCGCTGCTGCCTGCTTCATGATCGGATCTTCGAGATTGATCGGCTCCGAGCCGAACGTGGGAGGCCTTCGCGAATTTATCTGGCTGCAAAAAAAAAAAAACGAAACACTGTGAATATTTTGATTTCGACCGTTTCCGCGCGGACTAATCAGCAACTCGAATTTCTTACCTCTAACTCAAAATGAGCACACACACAAGTGAACACATAAAACGTTTATATTACACCACTTAAAAGTTGAACCACTTTGCGGATTACTTGGCATCACAACAACACCACTTTGTCTTAAAAATGTTCAATAATTGGAGGATTATCACTCCACTTCTTCATTACTACTGAACAGTATTGGTAGAAGTAACGTTGACGAGTCTAAACAAACATTACGAGCTGTAAACCTAAAGAGTAAAATGACCTTATGCCACATTCAAAAAGGTATTAATACCCGCCCCGCCTTTAGTGTGTTAATATTTAATGTATATTTACATCTTTACGAAGGTAATTTCGTTAACATAAGTCTTTGTAATTATGCTTTTGTGTGATATTTCATGTAACAATTGCCGAGATGCATGCCCGGCTTATCGGGACAAGTATCACAATACGAGGGCGGTCCGATAAGTACTTAGCCTCACCGCCCGATGGTGCTAGTATCGCAAGAGAGATTTACTATCGTGTAGTACATATCTGTTGGATTCACAAGGTGTAATCTACATTGACTACCTGGAGAAGGGCAAAACGGTCACACTATACACACATATATATATATATTTATGTTGTTTTTTCTAACTTCACTACATACTAACTCGTTGAATTTGATAGTGGACTCATCCACACAAATTAAATAGTTATTACCGCACATCGAATTTCCGCACTATACAAAATGGCGAGCGAGACTCATCTCTCGAGTGCAAAGGGCTGATATAGTAATGATTTTCATTTCTTTGGAGTCAAAGTGATGGGTTAGGTTAGGTTAGTCTAGTGCACATGTCGTATTACATATTATAGCTAGCAACCGATGTGCAGTCCGTTATTTCGGGTGTTTTTTTTTGTGGCTTTTACAAAGACGGCGCTATTGGCCCGTTACGTTATCAGTTGTGTCAAGGTTTATTAAAATTCGTTGTCGCGATTTGTTGCAACGCCCTCGGCACCGTTCATTAGCACGCGGTGGCAGGGGGCAGGGGCAGGGGCAGGGGCAGGGGCAGGGGGCAGGAGCAGGGGCTTGGGGGCGCGGGGGCACAAACGCCGCCGCCACTGGGCCCGACAAGGGGCGGCGCGGCGCCCACATAAATCCATCACCGCGAGGGGGACAATTAAAAACAATTTACTGGGACGCGCCAGCACGGGGGCCCCGAGCCGCGGATGCTGCGGCCGGCTGGAACAGCTGACCGCGGAGACTGATCATTCAAACAAAACAGAAAAACCCTGACGATGGGCAAAATCAACGAAGCCGCCCACACACGCTGCGACACTGCCGACCGATCTGTAACCGACCAATAAAATCCTTTTTATGTTTAGCTTAAGTAAACAAGGCAGACGTTATCGTTCGGATGTCAAATATATATACACACACACTGCGACACAGCCGACTGATTTTTAACTAGCCAACAAAATAAAAAATCCTCTTGTATTTTTTACAATTTATCGCGACGCATATAAAGTTGCCTACACACTTTTTTTAACTCACCAATAAATTACTTTTTAAGTCTAGTTTAAGTAAACAAGGCAGAAGATACCTTTCGGATGTCAAAAATATCGCGACGCCTACACACATTGCCACACAGCCGACCGATTTTTATTTAGCCAAAAAAATCCTCTTGTACTTTTTACCGTTCGCAAGTCAATTAATCGCGACGCCTGTAAAGTTGCCTACACACACTGCAACACAGCCGACCAATAAAATCATTTTTTATGTGTTTTTTAAAGTTTAGTTTAAGTAAACAACGCAGTAGTTACCGTTCAGATGTTAAACGTGTCGCGAAATGTTGCCTACACTTGCTGTGACTTCTTCTGTTCTTTTGTTGCCATTTCCTTGAACTTGTCTCCATCCTCACTAGTCCGGCTGCACTGGCGCAAATTCCGCATCCACGTGAACTTCCTTCATCCAATGCCCCTTTTTCCTTCGATTTTTCCTTGGACAATGCCATACTTACTGTTGCGAAAAACATGCATGCAATAAATAACAAATTTGTGGCATTTATATCTGAATAGCTGTAGCTGCGATTTTAACAAAATTTTAACAAGATTTTTTAAATTTTGTTCACTATATCACGTACTTAAAAATATATTTGTTAGCGCGTTTGGATTTCAGAGGTTAGGACTATTTGCAAGGAGGGGGGGGGGAATCGAATCACCCATTTGCACCGCCGTATAAAGTCAAACAGAGAATCAGTCCGACCGACTCATGCTGAACAAGTGGACAGTCGGTGGCCGGACGGTTTCGCCCAAATCTGGAGCGTCCACAGCACCCGGGGGCCTCTCGACTGCGCCGAGACCCCGATCCAGCAGTGCTCGGACTGACCGCGGCACGTCCGTGGAAACTTCTGCAGAAAATCGAATTAATTCAGAGTATTGGCTCGGACGCTTGCGAACTGTCTCTGGATTTTTAGACAGAGCCGATTCGCATCTGAGATTTATAAATCATTTACTAGTTATGCAGCAATTAAAAATAATAATAATTTCTTGAGTTTATCCGTGATGATAGTCTCAGCGCGAGGACCGAAACGTCGGAGAGTATAAAACTCGCTCAACTCTAACGTCTATCAAAACCTGCAAGTATACATAAAAGACATAATATAAAATACCCATACATTAGCAGTGATGCTGTGAAAAATGCGAATTTATAAATAATCACTGGTAAAATATAATAAATAGTTTTCGTTAGGGTCAATTGTATTTAAAAAAAATTATATTACGTCAAAGTCACGCTTGATTTATCCTAATAAAACCACGAACTTCTGAAGAAGAAGAAGCTAGAATGGTACCAAGACTCATAAGCCATAGACTCGTGTGTGTCGTTTTTCGTCGTTTCACGTGTAAAACATATTGCACATAAAAATATCATTTATCTTACATATCTTGTTATTATATAATTATTGTAAGTATATAGTTATTTTTTGTGTGGTTAAGTTTTAAGGCTGTAGAAGCTTTTGGGCCGGTGAAAGCCGTTTTGGATATGCGGTAAAATTTTGCAAGAAATCTAACTCAGCCAGCAAACAATCCCAGTTTAAATATCCGCAGGTATCTGAAGTGATTACCTGTAGTTATTTTAGATAATTATATGATATTTTTATTGTTATAGATAGCTTGATAGAGCAATAACCCCTTAATCTGAGAATCGTGTTTTGATTTCAAGTCAATTTAAGATATTTCCTGTGTACAGGCTTATACGAAAAAAACTTAAGTATTTATAAAAAATATGTATAAGCGTATTTTTGAGACAGTATTTAAGGCAGTCTTTAATGATAAAGATATAAATAAAATATATTTAGAATATATTCAAGATATACTGTGTTTTTGGGTGCTTTAGCTAATTTTTACGTTTTAGTCTCGTTTTTTTTTTTTGCAGATTTTTCTTATCCCTGAAGGCGTTTTATGAGTAAAAAATAAATTGCTATTTCGTATTTAAATTTGAAACCCAGTGATCGGAAAGCAAATGGTCTAGACCACAAGAAAGTTAAAATGTGTAAATATAATTAAAAAAATATAATTAAATAGGCTGAAGTTACTTCGCGAGGACCGTGTAGTCGACGTGGTTTCGTAGAGGCAACGTTTTTATCAAACACAGTACACTGGTTCAAGTACATGAGTTATTTTGGAAGGGATACGTCGTGGTTTATTGGTTGCACCACGCGGTGGGAGTCGTGTTTCGGTTACACCCAATAATTTAAAAAAAAAACTCGTATCTGTTTTGATTTATACTCTGTAATAAGAAAGGTAATTGCATACCACTCTCGTTATGGCGTATGGAGTACGCGCTGGCTGTATAAGGCACGCCATGGCAGGGGCTCTGTCTCCATTTTGAAAATATAAAATAGACTAACCTAACCCACCGAGTAAAATAATCTTATGCCGCATATATAAGTCTCTCATGGTACACTCACGTTGAAAGCTCGTCGTCCTTAAATCGTTTGTTTAAAATATTAATAAAACCGATTGACCAGATTGACTTGGCAAAATACCTTGCCATTAGATATATACTTAAATGTGACGACATAGCTCTGCTACATACTTGTATTAATTTTAACCCTAAAATCACTATTATATAAAATAGTAATTGTATAGAATTCCCGATTAGTCAAGAACGTTAAACTGACTGACCAAATAAATTACTTCTGATAGTCATTACCTCTCCTTTCATAATTTTCTCACTTAGCATGATACTTTTTGTCAAAAAACGTTACACGCTTTGTTTATGAAAGGATTGTTAAATCACGTATATTTCGTTGATTAACAATAATTGAAAATAACTTATAAATTAGTCTGATTGAATATTTGCGAATGATTCCAATCCGGATCTGTGTGTTTCGTATATTTGACCAGTGACCGCCGATAACGAGCCCCCCTGTCGTGTTCCCACCCCTAGTGACCACTGTCCGAGTGCCACCCTGGCCGAGGCATGCGAGAAGGGGTGCAGGGTAGGTTAAAGGGTTAAGTTTGCATAATTCACTTAAATACTAACCATATAAAGTTAATATTTCATTTAATTCGATATTCATATACCATAAGCTTCAGTACTACTACTGTAATCATCTTCAAAGATTGGACTTATATTTATCCATAAATATATTTTTAAGCTTTGCGAATTTTAAAGATTCATTATTCAACATCTGATACTAGATCTACATTCAAGGAATAAAATTTCTATTCATTGATAATGAGTTCAAAACTGAAGCTGAAACGTTGGACAGTGAACTAAAAAAATTACTTGTGATTTTATATGAAGCAATTACCTTCGAAGCTGATTAAAATGTTAATTCAGTACTGAAGCTAAAATTTGAGCAGTGAATCACAAATTTACGCGGCTCAACATCTAAGAATACAATATCACAAATAGTCTCCAAAACGAATAGTGTGGAGCAATCGAAAATGTTAGTCGATATCTGAAAAACTCTGAAACAAAGGCATTTTCCGGTTCCCGGTCGGCGGCACCTGCCCCGCTGTTTCCGGTCGGAATTGATTGGCCGCCCTCGTTAGGCTAATCAGATCTCCGGGTTCGAATCCCAGTCGGGCAAACCTAATTTGGCGCATCGATTCGGAGTTCTTGAGAGCTTGGACGGCGTCCACACCGCCAATTTAAAATTGCGGTCAGTATAGATGGAAGTGAATTCTTGAAGACGCACAGTAAACAGAGCTTAAATATATTAACAATTTCGGGAAAGAACTGTTTATTAAAACTTTTAATCAGACATATTAAATTGAGTTCGGATAATCGAATTATAAATTAAAAAAGCTACATTAATAAAGCAACTTTTCTTTATTTTTTTTGCATCCAAAACACTTGATATAAAAAAATATCACTTTAAAGTAACCGATGTTTTTCGGTTGTATTCGAGTGATCTACCAGCATGAAATAGTTTTTTTGGTGTACTATTAGTTTTAACGTCTTTGTATTGTTCATCGCATGTAAAATAATCTATGCCATGCTTTAAAAACATCCTTATTAAAACGATTTTAGATAATCAAATAGCCTACAGAATTTTTTCTGCAAACAAATACAGTACATCGTAAATTGTGATCGGATGATTGAATAATTATAAAAATAAATTAAGCATATAAAAATGTGAACAAAGAAGCTGCTTTATTAATATAGCAGCTTAAAAATATTTACGTTGGTGTACGACTCGTCTCGACCATGTCTTCAGTGTCAATACAATTAATATTAAACACAAGAAGGAAATAAATATCTCTCTGATTTTGTGTGTCTCATTCTCATGGGATAAATTAAAACATAAATTATCACATTGTCAATCAAATGCGCCGTTATTATTCCCACAAAAACCATGTTAACCCCCATGTTATTTATGGTTCCCAATTAATTAAGTCCACTTAACGAATTATGTCTCATATTCGCTTTACAAATCTACCACACTGCTTGAGCGGTCCTTAATAACCCAGCATTTGAATAACAAAAGACATTTAATTCGTCCAATTAACCTCCCAGCCTGAACTATACTAAATAAAAAAAAATACAAGCGAAACAAAAGTTTTATATTGGTGACCGGTTTCACCAAGTTTTTACCTTGAAATTATCGAGCGAACTCAAAATAATATTACTGATAAATTTTTTCAGTTAATTTTTTTTTGAGGAAATGTTGGGTTATATTTATCGAAAACCTTGTACATATGAAAATTCAGATCAAATTGCTTGAGAAAATTATAACTTCCCTTCTGTTGAAAGCAGAACTTCTTTGATACACATTTTTTGTGGTCTCCCTGTTTATAACAAATAAAAAGTTCTTATAAAGCAATGTGGTTTGTTAAAAATTTTATTTACGTATATATTGGTTATTAAAAGTTAACGCAATACCTGAAAAAAATTATTAAGGGGTTGAGACCTTTGATGGGTACAATTTTTAGTTTTTTTATAATTTTAGAAAATATTTACTGCACCAATAGTGTCATTTTTTAATTGAAATTAAACGATTACATATGAACCTATGATTAGGTATTAGTTTTAAAAAAAAATACTTTAACAAACTTTAGTATTGAGAAGTCGTCATTTTATCAAATTTTTCAACACCTTTAAGACATTATTTGACCTTGAAAAAAACGTTAATTAAATTATATAAAATAAGTATATATATTTTTTTAATATTCTGTAAAAAAAACCAACGTTCAACATAGAAAAATAAAATGACAATTAAATAAATAAAATGATACGATTTCGATTTCCGAGTCAGCTCCGCACTAACAAAAAAGGTGTATTTTTTTTACCTGCACTTTTTTGCGAATCGTTAACGATATTTAATTGAATCGATTTAAATTTTTTTATCTTAAAACAATGTTACGGTATCAATTCAACATATGAGATGAAGAAATATTTGAAAAATATTTTTCACAGAAAATCTATTAGTGGTGCTATTGTTGTATGAAGACCAAATCCAAGTTTCAACCACGTAGTAACTATTTTATATTCATAAACTAGCTTCTAGATGCACTTAAACGTGCATTCAACGTGGTTGATTGCAGTTGCTGATTTAACCAACTGCCTGGTATAGTTTAATGCACGATTCGCACTAACGACTTACCCCATTAAGCAGTGGCTTTCTACTAATGAATTTTTTCAGGCCGACCCTTGCATAACTTATCGCCTCTCCGTCTTAGTATAAACCCAGTTAATTACGAATTCAAACTATTCACCCAATTACTTACTCACAGAGATATAATGAATTTATTTATTATATATTTTTATTATTCGAAGTATATTTTATAGGTATAAACGCCTATTTGATTGATTGCACGCTGACAGCTAATGCGTGACAGAATTGTAAATAAATATAAAAAAATACTTGACATGAGATGATTTGGTTTATTTGGTGATGAGACGCTTTTTTATGTCTTCTTAAGTTTGTGGTTTCGGCACAACGACCGAAACGTCGAATTATTAATCGAATATAAAAATCGTTAAACAATTAGATATAGATGATGTGTTTTGATGTATTTTTTTTGTACGGTTTAATAAGCATCGGTTCGATTTCCACAAAACTGATGTGTTTTCAATTAAAATTCATGCGCTCGAGTGCTTCAAAATATTGAATGAGCAGAACGAAGATGAATTATTTGGAGTGTGTGTGTTTTTTTTCTGCCAATTAATAAATTATGTCATCTCTCTCCCTCTGACGCTAAAAACCGTCGCGCGCCGTCCCGCTTCCTCAAAATTGAATTAAAAACCACTCGTCCGCCATTAGCAAAGTGGTCTTTGAAAAAACCATGCCCGTTTGTTTTCCGCCTCTTTTCTGCGATTTCCAAACGCAGACGCCGCGCAGTCCAGGGGCGTCTCGAAACACCAATTTAACCGTGAAAATAAATATATATTTTTAATTCCATTTGTACACCCCTGGATACGGTGGATTTTAAACTGAAAACTACCCCCGAATGATTCAAGATTGTGAATAATGCAAATATATATATATATATTGACTGGGATTCACTTTCTACTATAAACAGTAGTATAGAAATGCAGATTAGAATTTCTTTGCAAGTCTCATACTCGAGTTTTTTTTATCATTTTCTGGTCCGTTTTGCGAAAAATAGACTACACCAAACAAAAAATTTTTAATGCAATACATCCCTTCTTCCGAACAAAATATATTTTTATTTCTTGTAAATTTACTTTTAATATGATATATATGTGTTTTTCCGATTGAAGCGTAAGGAATTTGGAAATTAATCATGTCCCTGTTCTAAGAGTTCTAAACATTAAAAAAAAAAAAATTTTAATTGAAATTAAAAGATAAAATATAAACACTGTGCGATTGGTTATTTTAAAAATTAAAAAAAAAAAATTCTTTAACAATCTTTAGTTTTGAAAAGTCGTCATTTTATCCAATTTTTCAACATCTTCAAGATTTTATTTCACCCTAAAAATGGACGTTACTTTAATAATAAAAAATATATAAATATAATTTACAGTTTTTTTAATATTCTATAAAAAAAATCAACTTTCAACATAGAAACACAAAGTGACAATTAAATTAATCAAATGACACGATTTCGCCAGGTAAAACGGTGCTTTTTTTGTGGCAGACGGGGGATGGACACCAAGCAAGGTCAGGTAGCCTTTTAAAAGCTCTAATAAGAATTTTATAATACATGTTCTTATAAGCGAATTTAATATTAATATTATATAAAATATTATATACGGTATGAGCCGGGACCGAAACTCAAATACCATACTATGCCAGTTTAAAATATTTAAAAAAATTATTTAATATTTTTGAACGGCGTTTCTCTTCTACGCCTCTGGTTTCCGGCGAGAGGAAGTGGCAGCCGCGGGCACCGGAAGCCGCGCCAGGGAGAGGCCTAATTTGATAATCGCCCGCCATTTTGTCAAAGCCTCCTCCATTCATTATTGTGCCTCATAATACGCGCGTATCCGGTTGGATGTTTACGCGCGGACAGAATTTTATTCATCTCCTTTGCATATTGCAATGAATATTTTCTCGATCCTTTCTTTCGCCCGATTTGTTCCCTTTTGTATTTACGCGAAATCAAGATGCCTTGTTTTGATATCGGCTTATACAGAGTGGATTTTGAGGCTGCACAATGGGTCTTTTGATTTTAAACCTAATTAGACTGGTAAAGATGTCTTTTATATTTTGAGCGTGTGTATAAAACTCAAGTCGCGCGTTAGTGAAGAATATAAATTTTAAATTTGAGCACACAGGGCGATTTAAGGCTTGTTATTTATTTTGTATGGTTTTTTTTGTGAATCTGAATTTTTAATAAAAAATTATACTCGTTTTTATATAAAGTCTAAGCAGATTATCTTTTTTTCCCAATTAGATTCTTTTTTAACAGTATATAGGATTTTTTATGTAAAATATTTCATCTCAGATATTTAATTTAGAAGACATGAACATCAAAAACTATGATTAAAAATTTATCACTAAAATATAATATAAAGCTATTATGATTTGTCTTCAGAGAACGATTTTGAGCAATTCGTAATGATTACAGAAATAAAAAAACACCCAGACTTTACCGTCGATACGCAAGATTTCTAGGTAAATAATAATAAATTGGGTTATTTGGTTAATATTATGCAGGTTTTTTATATATAAAATAAATATTTACAACAATGTTATTTGATTGTTATTCATGACGATAGAAACTGGTCTGATTATCAATATTAACCCATCGAACCTAAACGTTGCCCCCGATGATGACATTTCACCAAATTTATTCAATTACATAATAATTGGTGTTTCATATTTATTTTACGAGCTGTATTCTAATTTCTATCTCCTGATAGGTTCGACTGACGGGGAGCGCTGGATTGACATGTCATTAGAAGTCGTAAAACGTAATTTCATTAACATTTCAACTCATAAAAAATGTCGTAAAAATGAACGATGGTTTCCTTTTCAATTAACTTTATTGTGGTCAGATTATCTGGTCAATAGAGCAATCAAATAATTCCACGTAATTAATGGGTTAATAACCGAAACTCGATTCACTAACCTCCTTTTACGGACAATTTAATTTTTATTGTTAATTTTAATATTATGTTATGAAACGTATCAGAATGCATTTTAAACTTTCACTTTTATATAATGACATTAAAAAAAATGTCTCATCCGCAGTTTTTAGATTAATTGATCCCAATTTTGAGCACCTACTCAAAACTGCTTTTGCTTTTTTTATATACAGAGAAAGCAGGCATTGGAATAAGAATCGATAGCTGCTTCAACTAAAATGATCCACGTTTTTATTTCACAATAAAAAAATAAAAAATCCAATTACAATAAATACACTCAAAATTATACCTGTCGTTTTCACAATCTCCATAATTTCTTCATATTATGGATCATTAAAAATAAATCGATTGAGTTCTCCGAGACCCTCTCGGGGCAATCACGAGTACATCTGCTGTATTAAGTATTAAGCATTGAGATAGATCTATTCCGGCTGTAATGATATCGTTAGATACGAGTTGAGCCTAAAACAATAACCGATAATAATAATTAATAGACTGTCTGTAAGTTCGTGGTGCATTTTTTGTAAATTATAAATAAAAATCAATTTGATGGGATTCGTTGGAGGTAGGGTCAGACTTTAACTATTAAACCAAAATTCTCTTCAGGTCTTCACAACGCTGTAGAAGGTGGTCCTTTATTAATTAAAATTATTATATTATTTACCAAGGAATATTGACTAGTTACTCTTCGGTTGTCAGTTGTGTCGCAGCGTGTGTAACTGGCTTTACACAACTGACTTAGTCAAAAGAGTTTACGTACAGGTTAAACCCAAATAATAAATGTAACTATAGTGAATTGGGCTAAGGAAATAATGAGATCAAGTCATTGTACCTTTCGCATAATCAAAAACAACTGACAATCGAATGTCTCCTAGCCGTTTGGCTCCTCATGTTATTTTGCATTTTAAAAAACTGATAATCATAAGTCAGTTAGACGTTTGGTAATTTTTCTTGGTATTGGATGGTTAAGATTTATTTTACATATTTTAAAAAATAGCTAAACATCGAGTGTCTTCTAGCCGATAGGCTACTCTTTTTTTAAAGTGAGGTTAGGTTAGGCTATTAAAATAATAATAATAATGCCTTCCAGCTGATTTATATTGCTTAGGTTAAATTATTTTGCATATGTTCAGTAAAATGAATATCGGCTTTCTGGTAACACGTATTTGTTTCAGTTAGGTTAGGTCATCGTTACTTTTTGCATATTAAAAAAAAAAACAGGTGATCAAATGTCTCCTAGCCGATTGGCTTATTAATTTTGGTTATGTAAAGTTACCTTTTTTTTTTTCATACTGATAATCGTATGCCTTCTGGCTACCAGTATTCATTTTGCTTCTTCTTCAATAAGTGCCTCTCCTCAGAGGAGGTTGGCGACTGGGCATATACTCATGCTGAGCTTATGTTCATAGTTGTCTAAGAGGAAAATAGTGTAGTGGGTCTTTCTATACTGCAGTTTTATATTTGAAGGAAAAGTCTGCGTATTGCTGCTGCCCAATAGCATTATTATATTATCATTTTCATGCAAAGCTCCGGCGATCAGATCTGAAACAATAGCTTATTAATCTATTACCGATCCTCTACACACGCTCAGGGCACAGCATGGCAGCCGCGCACGAGCAACAGAACGGATAGAGCGGGGAGGTCAAGTTTCGGTTGGGTGAAGTTATTTCGATTTTTTTTTCACAAATTCGATACTCGAGTGCCTCCTCCTAGCCGGGCGGCTGACGGTGCTCGGCTCGCAGCCCTGCTCGGCCAGGTGGGAGAGGCGCGGGTCCGTGCGTCCGCGGCTGATGATACGTTTGTTAGTGTTTGTTTGTTTGAAAGATCGGCAATTTGGGAGGCGCTGTGTGCGGCGAGCGAAATTGCCCGAGATGAGTGGCGCCTTGTTACGATCGCGAGACGCTCAAACTTTAGCGTGCCGCGGACCCCCCCGATATTTAAAAAATACTTTTTACTACAAATGCTTTAAAAAAACTGTTTTCGTACCTCCCTGCTCTCCCCAATCGGTTGCTTGTGCGTGGCTGCCATTATGTACACTGAGCGTGTGTAAAATATCGGTAATGGACTAGTGAACTATCAGAGTATCAAATCTAATAACCAGAGCATTGTAAGCAAATGGTTATATAATAATGCTATTGGGCAGCAGCAATACGCAGACTTTTCCTTCCAATATAAAACTGCGGTGTAGAAGGACCCGGAAACCCACTACACTCTTTTCCACTTAGAAAACTATGAACACTGCCTCAGCATGAGTATATGCTCAGCAACCTCCTCTGAGGAGAGACACTTGATGAAAAATAAGCGTTTTCGTAGCTTTGGTGGCCGTTTTTTTAATTATAAGCACTGAATTCATGGGTGTTGTATTTTAATAATACTTTTTTTATTGCTCAATGTATTCGTAAATTTCGACGTTATAAATACTGTATTATTGTAACCAATATGATGTATACACTAAAAGAAAATTAAACTGTTAGTCTGGGGTATATAGTTTGCATTTTTTGTTGTTGAAATCGGGGGGGGAGTATAGGCGAATAAGTAAGTCTGGCCCAGGTCACCAACCTCCTCAGAAAAGAGGCGGCCGTAGAAGAAGACCTGAAACAAACCTGATTTGAAAGTGTTCAAAAACAAATTACCCGATGATACGTTAATTTTTTTGTCCACACGGTAGATGTTATTTATACTGGGAGGACTCACTCGGAAGGCACTGCAGCGGTTGTGGAACCGGCGCGGTATCCGGGGGGCCCGGTGGGCGGCCGGGTTGGGAACCCCTGCAGCGCCCGGGGCCGCTCGTGATTGCTCACTTCGGGACCGCCCTGCGAGGCGCGCCCCCAACCGAGGCCCGCGGCCCCCGACCTCTCAGAACCACTCCTCAAGACGCCCTTTTAACCCGACACAAAACCACATACTTTGTATTGAAACGAAAACACAATCTGTGACGTCACTTTGTAAACAAGTAATAATTTTTTTAATAAAGTAGGCTTCATGTGACATTGGAATTTATACCCGAAACACCTGCAAACGTCTTGATGTATCTAGAGTTTGGGTGTGCGATTCGGGGCAGAAATAAAAAATATTAATTTTATTGTAAAGGCGATAGGGTTGGGCGCCCCTGGCCAGCTTGCACGGGGGGGCCGACGATTTATGCGGCGAGGCCCCCGGGCCCGTCAGCGCCCGCCCAAATTGAACAGCCCTGGCCTCAGCACCACCGGCGTCTCCGGCGTTGAACCACCTCAACCAAACCTAACCTAACACTTACTTAACTGCTCTCACAACTTATTAAATACTTCCATATATTATAAATCTTCCTACATAAAAAAAAATATATTTTATGAAATACTGCGAATTTCGTTAACTGGGTGTCTTCCGTAATTTCACGTGTTTTCTTTATAAGTATATTATTAATTTTTGTGAAGACCGCCTCACAGGAAGTACGATTTTGCCTATACAGGTTTGATTGTTGAATATATTGAAAATTGATTAAAGAAACTCAAACTAAAGAATTTTTAACAATCATATCCTATAAGTGAAACAACAAACATTCTTTAAGAACACTGTAGGAAGGCATTGGCAGTGCTTCCTGAACTACGGGGCGTGGAGGCCCCACGGGCCGAGCAGCTGATTAGTTATTGTCTTGATGTTTCAATCCCGCGGTGGACCACCCGCGGCCGCTCGGGAGGGCAGGGGTGGACTCGAACCCACAGCCTTTCAAGATATAACCTGAAAAAATTACCAAATTAATAAAATCAAGTAGATCAATCAACACCTGTGATACTAAGGGAAATTTGATTAAGGTTATCACTGCCCGGTACTCTGACTCTCTTATCAATTGATCTATTCTATCGCTGTCGTTGAGCAATAATTTTACTCAACAGTGCAATATAATATACGCAAGTTAATAACCCTTTCAATTTTCTGTTGTTCAGACCAAACACAGGGTTGCAAAAGCGTGGAGGTGAAACTTCAAATCCCATCGGTGTCGTCAACGTTTAATAACACACCTGTGATGCGTGAATCAAAACCACTCAGCTGCAAGCCTCGATTGGCTGCTCATTTGGTGTGCGAAACTAATCAGATTTCGCTCGTCGTTTCACGTCAGTCTCGCCGGTGATTTCAGGCGGTCAAGTGCGCCTCTGGCCTCTGACGTAATTCGTCCAAATTGTCGCTCCGGAGCGGCTCTACAACCGTGAGAATGCGTTTTTTTCCAGGCGGCACGACTCCGCTACGAGGGCGGCGGGGAATTGAGATATTATGATCTACGGAGACGGCTGTAAATTAAAATCGAATATTTCTTCATCAATAACCAGTTTCGCGGCGGCCGGGCCCGTCTGCTCGTCGTGCACGCACCGACGCACGACTCTGTGAAATGTTGCGCGTCTCCGGTGGACGCCATTTTTGGGCGAGATTCTTGGGTATTTTTAAAATATAAAAATGCCTGTTAATTTAAAATTTAATATTTCTTCACCATACACGTCGATCTGATCGTCGACCTGATCTTCTGCTCTAGGTGCCTCTCCCCAGAGGAGGTTGGTGAGCATCTCACTTAAGGCAGTTGCTTCCAGCCTTTTAATTCATTTAGTCCATTACCTGGCGAAATTGTGTCATTTAATTAATTTAATTGTCACTTTATTTTTCTATGTCGAAAGCTGATTTTTTTATTGAGTACCAAAAAAACTATAAATTATATTCGCATATTTTTTATTATTTAATTAACGTCCATTTTCAGGGTAAAATAAAATCTTGAAGATGTTGAAAAATTGGATAAAATCACGACTTTTTGAAATTTTTTAAATAATATATCGCACAGGGTTTATATTTAATATTTGAATTCAAATTAAAAAAAAAGACTTTTAAATGTTTAGGACTCTTGTAAAATGGACCAGATGAATCTCCAAATACCTACACTTCAATCAGAAAAACACATATTTATCATATTAATAGTAAATTTATAAGAAAAGATGTATCAAACTTTTTGCATTTAAATTTTTTTGATTGGTGCAGTCAATTTTTTGCAAAACGGACTAGAAAATGATCAAAAGAAACTCGATTATGACATATGACCGTCTCAAGCCAGTCTCACTAATTCGACTGTACTCCTGACTTCCAGCCACTATAGATTTATTTTTTAGATACCACTACAGTGGTATTTATCCACATTTCAAACTCCTCAGTTTTTTTGCATTGTTGCTGTCTTGAGTATCCAGGCTTTAATTCCACAAGGAAGAACTGAGACAACATAACATTTAGTGAATCTCCAGCGAGTTCCCAATCTTATGTCTCTGACATACAATACTTAATACTTATCTACTCGTCGTGTATTATTCGTGTCAGATGAGACCATCGTTGTTATAAAGTATTAATACCTAAAAGGTATCTAAATAAAAACAACGAACTGATCTTTATATTAATATATAGTACACGTGCGGGCTCACGTATTTTTTTGTTGTTATTCTTAGTTATTTATAAAAACAGACAAATTTTGTTAAAAAACATGTTACGATGATCTAACAAACGGTTGTAAATTAAATTCGAATATTTATTTCCTCAAAACCCAGTCGGCTTGTCTGCTCATCGCTGTATCGAGAGCGCGTTGCGCCTTTTTAATTCACTTTCTAAAATTACCGAAGGCCAATAAACCGGCAAATCGATAAATAATCATTGCTTAATTCGTATCATTTTACCCGAATGCACAAAACCGCATCGATTACCGGCGAGAGGTAGCTGCAGCGCGTGTAATTACTGCATGCATCGCGTGCCTGCCGAGCCATCTGCCGACGAGGGCCTCCATCCAGTAGACCACCGGATAATGGCCGCCGTCACGCGACTGCAGCTCCTCGATATAATCAGATCCGACCGATTTTGAAGATATCGATTCATACGACGACACAGTTATCAATCAGTGTTGTCCTACGAGTGTTTCAATAAAATAAAAAAATTCGATACTCGATGCAAATCTTCGACGTTTCGGTCTCCGTGTTGGGACCATCTTCAATTTGAAAAATATGATCTTGATGTATTGACACGTCTATTTATAATTAATTACTACAAAATGTTACCAACATTTTCAAGTTGTAGAAAAAAATATATTGTAGGCTTTTATGGCATGCATCGTTCATTTCAACTCGTTACACAATGGTGATAATACAAATTACCGTGTAAGAAGCACCCTCGCCTCCAGATTTCACCCTTGGTCCTCAATAGTCCCATGGAATGAGGTTACATCCATGGCAAGGGATAATCTCGCTGAAAATATTATTGTACTCTATATTAAGGGATGGAATACAACATCCAAGGGTGGCTTAAAAACTTGAAGTGTTCTGTTTGTTTTTCTATGCTTTATTGTTGGTAGATTAATATATCGACGCTACAAACGACTACCTTTTTGAAATATTTTATAGTATTAATTATTTGTTATAGAAAACAAATATTTTTTTGATGTTTGACTATAAATAAGTTTCAATGAACTGTAATTTATTATAAAAGCATTAATTGATTAAGGTAGTATGGAGCATTTATAATGCCTTTATATATTATATCAGTGAACAAAAATTTTCGATTTACTATATTTTTGACTTTTTATAGTTTTGGTAATTTTTCTAAGAACGTTCATGCCTCAAAAATTTGTGATACGTCTTTTATAATTTTTATATAATTTTCTTAGGTGTATTTATTATTAAATACATCGTTTTAGGGACAATTAAATAATATTTGATTAAAACAACTGTAAAATATGAATAGAAGATGAAAACACACAAAAATAATAAAAGCGTAATCTACTTGTTGCTTTTAGTGAGCATGTTGCAACATTGTGATTAATTTGCTTCTAAGGGAATATACAGTGAGCTTTAAGCTGCCTACACACGCCACAACACAACCGGCATTCAGCCGGTTACCGTAATATAGCGTCTTTTTTCATTGTAAACAATAAAAAATATATAATAAGAAGACGCTAATGGCTAACAACCGTGCAATTTGCGGTTGTGTTACGGCGTGAGTAGGATGCTTTAAATTGCCTATACACGCTGCGAGACAACTGATAATTGACCTGTAGCTGTTTCTTAATTTCGGTGTTTTTTGTGGTTTGTGTTGCAATGTGTGTAGCTGGCTTTAAGCCGCCTACACACGCTGAGTGGAACGATGGTTAATAGTGGTTTCTTATTTGAAGTTTTCCTATGTTATAAATACAAACTAAGACAGTTCACCGTTCGGATGTCGGTTGTGTCGCATCGAGTGTAGCCGGCCTTAATAGGATGCTTTGAAGCCCGAAGGGTCATTTGCGGCCTCAAGTGGCTCCCATTGTCCCGGCCTAAGGCTATTAGGGTCTGAAAATCGTTTTGGGTCTCTTTGGGGACATTTCAGGTAGATTAACGCGTTTTTTGCGCACCTTTTACTGCCAAATTTGTTGGATAAGTGGCTATTGATTCCGATGGACGAATACTCGGCGATTATCCAGCAGAGGATCTCGGGAAGCGACATTTCTTTGTGGACCAAATGCAATTATAAATTGGACCGACAGGTTTTGAAATTGGACGTGCATAATGTATATCGCAGTAAGCTCAAGTAGAAAATAGTATGAACGTAAATACGACAGTATAATTCTAGTAAATATATAAAAAAAACTTAGTAAAGACTTAATTAATACTGTCTTGTATAATTTAATGTATTACAAGTCATTTAAAAAAATAATTAAAATTGCCCAAGTACCGATTTAGGCTCTCAGGACGCTCCGGTAGTATTCATTGTTCGCGGTGTACAGAGTGAGGAAGACCGTCATCCAGTTGCAGACAGGCAGCGGCTGGCGATTGAGGATCGCAGTCACTCAAACGACACATAATCCCTTATCCATTTAGCCCACCGCACGGTCCGCTTCCCCTGCTCAATGCACGCCCGGGGGCCGAAAAAAATCCGAAATTGCTTTATTTTCGAAAACGTCTTCATACCGGCTGCGCCCGATTTCTCTTTTTTCAGTCGCAAAAACACTCAACAATAATAGAAAAAGAAAAAGAATTGTCAAGGCATCTTTTACACAAGGCCCGAGCGAGATATTAGCGCCAGTTATTCAGGTTACAAGCGATGCTAGAATTTTATTATACAGGGTGATTCACAACATGCTACTTACTATTCAGCCCCTCACTTCTCAAACATACTTAAAAAACCTTTTAAAAAAAATTATACTATACATAAAATAAAATACTGTTCGCTTCATTATAAAATTAAAAATATTTGTGGCCAATAAAAAAAAATAACAATAGAGCTACCAAGATTTTAATGGATTATCAATTGAACAAAGCCAAACGGCCAGGAGATTACGATATTTTATGCCTTTGAGTGCTTTCACTTTTTTACGCATTTTATAAATTTAAGCAGCCTATCGTAAATAATACTAAGCATGTGTATTATAAACTAAAAGTACTCGGTGGAATTCCATTTTAATATTTTATATAAAATATTTGACGGGTTGAACGTGAGCAATCACTGAAATATTTAAAAAAATATATTATTATATGTATAATATTTTAATTAATGATTTTGATAGTCACTATGCTTTTTTAGTCATAATTTGTGAGGACACACGCAATATTCTTGAAGACGATACCAGCACGAGGGCCGAAACGTAGGAGTACCGAATATTTTTCCAAGCATCCAAAATTTTTTTAATTTTTTTTTAGATATTATTGTCAGCATGAAGCACCCTGTATGTGCGTTCCTCAGCTCCGGCCTCGCATACAGGGGGCTCGCGAATTACGCGCTTGCATGCGCGGCCTGCGTCGGATATATATCCAATTTGCGACAATGGACGCAGTTTATCGCGCTCGGCCCGCGGAGGCTCTCCGCCATTGTTGTCGCCGCCTGGATGCTGGACTCGCGTCCCCGCTCGCACTCGGGAGTATTATTTGATTTCGTATTCGTGTTTAAATACCCTAACACAGTTTTGGTTTTGCACGGCTACTTTTGATGATACACACACACTAATACATGTCAGTGGCGTGCGGTCCGTTCAAGCAATAAAGCATGCTGAACATAACAATTTATGCTACACACGTGTTGATATATTTAATGATATGAGCAAAACTGCTTGTCTTCATTTTGCTATTGATATAAATATATATTTTTTAATAAATTTTATTATTTCAATGTACAGCTTTTTTAAATTTAATTTAATATTTTTTCTCTTAGTCTACATTAATCATATGTTTTATAACGCGTCTTCGTATCTGAAAAATACAACAAAATCAATATAGCAATGATAAATTTTAATCGGCTTTATCTCAATCATTACCCTGACTCTTTATTTATACGACAACACTAAAGCTGCCCACACCCGTCGCAACACAACTGACAACCGACCAACAAATTGCGGCAACAAATCCCCACTTGACATTTGCGATAAGCTGTCGCGATTGCTTCTTCTTCTTCTGATGCCTCTCCTCATAGGAAATTGATGACCATTTACCTATTCTGAGCCAGTCTCACCAATTCGACCGCACTCCGATCTCCAGCCACGTAAACTTCCTTTTTCCTTCGATTTTTCCTTGGACAATCAGCTGTTGGATGCTATATTTACTGTCACAAAAAATGTGCCTTCTGCTTTTTTACCAACGTCAAGAGTTCCATTTCTTTTCGCATTCTGTGAGCGACTCTTTCATTTGTGACGCGGTCAACCCATGATGTTTTAATGATTCTCCTGTACAGCCACATTTCTGATGCTTCAATTCTTCGCACACTAGCTGTCTTGAGTGTCCAAGACGACATAACACTTGGTGAATCTCCAGCGAGATTTCAGTGTTATATATCTTGAGCATAGTACTGCGTGCTGTCTCAATCCTCACTTTCATTTTCAGGCCACGATCCCAGTTCTCATTCAACCAGCTGCCCAAATACCTAAATATCGCGAATAGTTTTTACAGCCACGTTTCTGCTGCTTCAATTCTTCACATAGTAGCTGTCTTGAGTGTCCAAGACGGCATAACACTTGGTGAATCTCCAGCGAGATTTCAGTGTTATATCTCTTGAGCATAGTACTGCGTGCTGTCTCAATCCCCACTATTATTTTCAGGCCACGATCCCAGTTCTTATTCAACCAGCTGCCCAAATACCTAAATATCGCGAATAGTTTTTACAGCCACGTTTCTGCTGCTTCAATTCTTCGCATAGTAGCTGTCTCGAGTGTCCAAGACGGCATAACACTCGGTGAACATCTAGCGAGATTTCAGTGTTATATATCTTGAGCATAGTACTGCGTGCTGTCTCAATCCTCACTTTCATTTTTGGGCCACGATCCCAGTTCTTATTCAACCAGCTGCCCAAATACCTAAATATCGCGAATAGTTTTTACAACCACGTTTCTGCTGCCTCAATTCTTCGCATAATAGCTGTCTTGAGTTTCCAAGACGGCATGATACTTAGTGAATCTCCAGCGAGATTTCAGTGTTATATCTCTTGAGCATAGTACTGCGTGCTGTCTCAATCCTCACTTTTATTTTCAGGCCACGATCCCAGTTCTCATTCAACCAGCTGCTCGCGATTGCTATGGACATAGTTTTGATTAGTTATGGTTCGTTTTTCAGTTGTGTCTCTGCGCGTATAGGCTGCTTAGGCCGGTAGTCATCTCGGTGGAGGCTGTGGCTCCAGTGGCGGCTCGAGGGGCGCGGGGGCAGGGCGGGGGGCGCCAGGCGCGGCCCCTCAGTGTGTTTGTTTATTTTCAGCTGTCAGCGATCGCCTTGTGTCTGCCGACCCACCGGGGCTCCGAGCCAGCGGCGACTCGTTCTGCGAGAGCCCCGGGCACCCAGCGGCTCCAAACCTTGCCTGCTTTAACCCCCCCCCCCCCCCCTAAAAATCACCAACAATAATCGTTATTCATTAAAAAAATAACTGGGATCCTGACCAAGAAATCAAAGTGAAAATTGAGACCTAACGCAGTACATCCAACAACTTGAACAAAAGACATAACTATTACTAATATGATTAGGCACATTAGTTCATATATTGAAGATGATTTAAAGAAACTCTCTTTCTAAATATTGGTTGGCAATGGGTAATAAATACGCATCTGATTGACGTTTAATAAAAAAATCGACAAAAGACATAACATTGAAAACTCGCTGGCGATTCACCATGTTTTATGCTGTCTGAATTCTTTTTTATGGGGTTAAGGTCTGGACACTTGAGACAGCTACTATGCAAATAATTGAGACGTTTGATATGTGGATTTATAGGAGAATCATTTAAATACCACTGGTTGAGCGCGTTGAGTGCAAAGAAAGAGAACTCCCGACGATGGTTAAAAAAGCGTAAGGTCTCCTATTTTGTCCATATTTTCCATACAAATAATTATAGCATCCTGCAGCTGATTGTCCAAGGCAAATTAAAGATGTATGAGGAATTTACTCCAGTGGCTGGAAGTTGGAAGTACGGCCGAATCAGTGAGACGAAAATATAAATATATCCAATGAAATGATCACCAATTGAGAAGAAGCACCAGAAAAAGAAGAAGTAAAATCACTTATGCCGCCTATACGCGCTGTAACATAATTACAACAGAGTGAGCCGATAACGTTTTCTTAACAAAAATCACAAAAAACCCCCAAAATAAAGGGACGCTAATGGTTGTGTCGCTGGCTTTTTAATTTTAAAACTTCGTTTCGCCAATATGGTATACTAAACAAAATGAACGAAACGAAATACTTCGTAATGCAAATTGTTGGCGAAACCGGTTACCAATGTAATTAAAGCATGTGGAGAATCATAAATTATTTATAAAAGCCTGTTACACATGCAGCCACGATATGTCAATAATGGTTTATCTTAAGTTAAGAATGCAAAAGACGACTCTCAGTTACTATTTGGTTGTGTGTAGTGGGTTTGATATATTAAATGCAGGTTTATCATGTAAGTAAGTTGTATTGAAGCCGGTGCGCCCCACAGTTTGGGAAGCCGTCACCACATGCCGATGCCGACATTCCGGTAATTCCATCAGTCGGACTGTCTCCTGTCGCGAACTCGCCTCGCGCATGCACACCACCTCCGCGGGGCTCTCTACAGGGTGGCCCCGAACTGTTACCTCTGGACTTGAAGGAACCACTTGCAAATTGACGATTAGACTCTTGCTCCGGTGGTTAGTGCACTTGCTTGTCTACCACGAGTTCCAAGCCTCGAGACCAAGTAACACCTTCAAAGAACACAATAAGGTAACTGCCATAGTATGAATAGCATACTAAGCAATAGGGTATACATACATTCGCCTTTCAAGGGCTCCAGTCTATAGTCTTCATAAGGCCAATATACAAAGGAATTTGTTATTTGTTAGTTTAAAGTTAGGAAAATGATTCAAATAGAAGTTGGCCGTGTTTGCGAGCACCCTGTACATTATATACACATTTGTATCCACAACCTGTGCTTTTAATTACGAAGCCGGGACGATTAGGGCCGCCGGGGTCACATTCTGGGGTGGACCACCGTACGAAATTCTAACTCCCCGCGCTTGGAATGCTCTCGTAGGGCTGTGCCGAGTGCCAAAACGCGTCGTGACACGGTTTCATGCATTGTCGTGACTACGTGAAAAACACAGCATTTACTTAAAAAATATATATATTTGATATGACACACGCGTCATTCATATTTTATGCCTTACAAATTTTTTTATCGAATGCGTTATTTTGACTTTTGCGGTTGCACAGTCGACAGTTTTTACGTGATTCACGACCGTGAGTTCATCGCCCGCCCCTACAAGCGGACGTTGTCACTGGACATGAGGTTTTTTTATTAGATATTGTCAGATGCTTGTCGGGCGGCGACGACACTTGTTAATGGCGCCGGGCGGCCCCTCAAAGGCCTCCGCCGTCCCTGTGCCCCGCGCACTATCACTTCCTACACATCTGATAAGCGAGTATCTGATTAGCGGCAGGGTCCACGGAATTCCAGCCTCAATCTCTGAGAAGATACGTCTACCGAGAAATCAACTAATACTCAAGCAGCCTCCATGCTCTGCGGCACAACCGACTTTAAAATTTCGCCTAATTTCAGTTCAGTGTAAGCAGCATGATACTTATGATGTCTACACACGCTGCGATAAAAATGATTTTTTTTATACAGCCTTTACACATTACAGTGACATTCAAACCATCTTAGACCAAGCTTTATAAAAAAAATATTTAAATACACCATGACACAAGCGATTTCAAGCAAAACGGACGAAATGGCTTACTTTTGATTTGATTTCGTTTTTAATCGACTCCGAAAGGTCGGTAGACCGAAAATTGAATTTTAAAAAAAGGCAATCCTCACGAGGGTCTTTAAAAATAAATTATCACCCATTCCTTGCGTCTCCTGTCAAAGATCGGGTCTACAACATCTCCATCACATCTTTTTTTTTTTTTTTTTTTGCCGAAGGCGTAGGTTTTCCGATGTGCGACCCCCGCGGCTCGACGAAAGGTGCAAAATATAATTAAAAAAATATATCCACCTGAAGATTCTATGATTCACAACACTCAGACACATCTGTCAATGTAATTTTTATTTTATTTTATCAATAGTTCATAGAAAGAAAAAATATATACTCATAATTGTTAATATTTTAAGTAGACGAATACATCTCAGCGTATATAGTTGATCATACGCAATTCAAATATAAATATTGTTAATTCAACACGTATGACATAAAAAAAAAACAATATTACGGATTTGAAATAGTCAATAATATATATATAAATATATACTTAAAGGTTGTCCCAAAATTAACGCAAGATTTGAATCTGTCGCCATTTTTGCAGTGAAGCTTTGGGAACACTTAAAAAAAAACAATTAGACAGTTAAGGGAAAACCTTATTGTATTGACTTTATGATTCATTTAAAAAATAACAATTAAAAGACTAAAAACTGCGTTTTCTATTTAATTCAAATCTTGCGTTAATTTTGGGACACTATATATATATATATATATATATATATATATATAAATTGCACAGCTGCTAAGAGTCGAGTAAAGAGTTACAGGAAAACAGATAATCAACTGTTGTCTACTCGAACGATGATGCAAAAAAAATGAAATAGCATGTATTAATGGTTGATATATTTTTTTATTATATTCAATAAATAATATGCAAATGTATACATTGAATAGTATATAAGCTGCCTACACACGCAACTTAAAATTAGCCAAATAGCGTCTGTATTAGTAAGGTGTTTTTTTTATCGATTTGGGCATGTAATCAAAGTTCGCTATTGGCAAGTTACAATTCGATTGTCAGTTGTGCGGCAGAGTGCTCGGAGGATCACATGATAGTTTGAGTTGTCAGTAATGGCGGATAGTTGTCATAACTGCAGTTGGAATCGCCGGAGCTCCGGCAACTCCGCGGGTCGTCGGGCGGTAATTGATGAGCGCCTATTGGGCCCCGCCATCCCGGGAGACGATGACGAGACATTCTGGGCATTCCTGGCTGGACCCCCGCTGCTGCAGCGCCCAGGACCCCCAAGAAGACTGGTTGGGCATGGCCTTGAATGCTAAGCAGGCGGCTCGTGACCCAGTTGGGCGGCTCTGCTCCACCACCATTAATAACGCAGAGAACAATCTAATACACATTTCCAACATACATACATATTTATATATATATATATATATATATATATATATATATATATATATATATATATATATATGTGTGTGTGTGTAAAATATGTATGTATCTTGGATTTAGACTAAGCGCACGCCACTGATATAATAATAAGACTTTTTATAAATTATGCATTTTAATTACCCCGTTATGCGCGGTTTTACTTTTAAATTTCGTTAAGATTGTAAGAAGTTGGTGACCATTTTTACGAATATATTCCTATCCTGGGCCAGTCTCACTAATTCGGATGTGCTTTTGACTTCCAGCCACTGGCGTAAATTCCGCATCCACGCAATTTTTCTCCTTCTAATGAATATCATTTTCTGCAAGACTCTCCTATAAAGCCGCATTTCTGCTGCCTCAATATTTCGCATTGTAGCTGTCTTACGTGTCCAGATCCCACAAAGAAGAACTGAGACGACATAACACTTGGTGAATCTCCAGCGTGTTTTCAATGTTATGTTTCTTGCACATACAGTAATACCCCCGCTTTACGCGACCCCGTTATGCGCGGTTTCACTACAACGCGAATTTCATATTTCGCGTTAAAATGCCTCGCATTACGCGAATTTCTTATTTTAAGAATGTGTATGAACATAATGTAAGTCATTGACTTCTCTTAACAATTAAAAATAGCGTTGGGTGTTATGAACGTATTTTACAAGAACGTAATAGAAACGCTAACCAAAAGACAATCGATGTATTTTTCAGTAAAAATAACATGTAATATTACATAAAGTGTTGTTAGACTTAAAATGATTGATTCATATAATTTTTTGTATTTAGTTTTGACTATGCATGTATGTTTAATCGAAAACCCCGATATACGCGAATTTCACTTAACGCGATTTTTTCCGGAACGTATCCCTCGCGTAAAGCGGGGTATTACTGTATTTATTAAAAATAAACTAAAATCATCGATTAGACTAAAAAAATCCATGAATTCTTATAATATTTTGCACACACAATAAACCTGTTTAGGTATCACTATTAATATAACTATTCAATCATAAGGTTACTTAGTTGTAAAAATGAGCATCCTTGTGTTTTTTATTCTATTTCCGACGTTTCGACTGTGGTTCTGATGTCATTTTCAAGGAAAAAAAAAATCAACACTTTGATAATTAAAAATATAAGATATAACTACATTGATAACTTTGTTTGGTCTGTTATACTCAATATTTAAACAACAAACAATAATAGCCGAATAACTAGCGGGTTTCGATCATGTCTTGATTATGTTTGAATAACCCCTTTGAAAGACTAAAGCGCTCACAACCACTGAACATATTATGATATTTCTTTGAATTATATACTCAAATTCTGTGTTACTACATTTTGGCCAACCATTTACGTTGGCATTATTATCAAACGAAGTGAGTTTGATAATGCAAGCGTAAAAGGTCGGCGAAACTGGTCACCAATAAAATTAAAAAAATACTAAAACATATATTTTTTGATATTAAATAATATTGCGATAATCATTGTTATATTTTATCTTCATGATTTATATTTATTTGTTACTACAAATATATGACTTTAACGTGAGTTCCTACAAACTATTATTAAATGTATAATATTATACAATTATTGATCTTGTCGAGGGACAAAGCATTTGTTTGGTGAAGATCCATTTTTTTATTAATGATATGGGTAACTTTTTATACTTTCTTCACGTTGAGTTTATTTTAGTTTAAGCACGACTAGTTTTGTTCTCCATCTGACGCATAGTATAAAAAGTTACCCATATCATTAATATACAATTATTGATAGTTAATAATATATATGTATATATATATATTATATAAAAAATTAAACTCAAAGCTATATTGTATCAATAAAAAAAAAATAACACCACGTCTTCCCGCAAAGAAAAAAACCTGACAATTGATCGATTGAGACAGTCAAGTTCACAGCCGCGATCTACATCAGACAGGAATAGAAACATTTCCCCCGAAGCTGCTTCAAATATTTCAAAACAAAAACACAACCAAAAACACGCTTTTTCACGCAAAAATGGCGACGGGCCGACGCGGGCGGGTGCACCGTTTTTTTTCGGCGGAATTCTAACCATTCGGGAGAGGAGCAGCCTGCACTCGCTGCCGGACGGGCGCCGCGTCGGATTCCTCTGTTTTAGTGTCCCTTTTGTTAACCTTTATCATATTTGTTTGATGCTTTTTTGTTTCGTATTTTTGTTTGGATTCTTTACGGCGTTTCTGGGCGCCAGCGGCTCCGAACCTTTTCACCCTTCCGGGCGAATATAAAATTATGAAAAAGTTCAAAGTTCAAAAAAATATTCTTATTCTATTACAAAATAATGTACAGTGCTTATTTCAATGGTTATAAAATAAACGCTTGAGGTTGAAATTTCAAATGCTTTAACACTAGATTGCCCAAGGAAGTCATTTTGACTGCTTTTTAATTTCAATAAGAATAACAATTATTTATATAATGACACAATTTCATAGAATTTTATGACTTTTTGTACAACATATAAATGTGTTTATTAATAAATTTAGTTCATTTCCGATATATACACACACACACACACACATATATATATATATATGTGTGTGTTATACCTTTATTGCAAAAAAACAAGTAATTTTGACTGCTAAGCCTTGAGCAATCTAGTGTTAATAGCGTCGTATACTGCGTTATTTTTTTCGTCTTTTCACATTTTAACAATAGTAAAAGTTTACTTAAAATATTTATAGTAATACCACCAAGTGCGTTAAAAAATATTGACCAAACAGTTTTGCGGATCGTGTAATTTGTATGCATAGTTTTAGTGTGCAGTTTGGGAGCCGCTGGCGTGGGTCGTTTTGAAATAAATTAATTACCTCGTCGGTGATTTTGTACCCAAGATGATCACATTATGACCAGTTTAGGATCCGATTTTCGGGTTTTCTCGTCTGCCCAAACACGGGCTCAGATCGATATCTTGGCGGGGACAAAAAACTGCATTTCGAGGCGCAACGACGGCCGCAGCGAATAACGGTGTAGCTCACAACGCATTTCCCATGCTCTTACGCCGTCTACACAACTTGCAACCGATTTGCAATTAACCAATGGTTTTTTTTTTATTTTGGGTGCCTTTTTATGGTTCATCTTCATCAAGTGACTCTTATACTCATACTGAGCCAGTGTCCATGGTTTTCTATGGGGAAAATAGTGGAATGGGTCCCCGGGTTCTTCTACACTTAAAGAGTGTAGCCAGTTTTATTTTCTGTGGAAATACAGCCATAATCGGTTTATATTAAATTAAATATTTACAGCTAAGGTTTATTCATACTGATATTATATTATTTAATATATAGTTATAAAACATATTGTTTAAACAAATTATTGGTATATGAAAATATTGGTATTATTATTTTCGATAATATCACAACTTTGATCAATGTTACAGAAAAGTACTGTGTTGAAATATTTTTAAATATTTATGCTATATATTATTAATTAAAAACTGCCCGTTACTATGTTTTGAATTAAATTATTAAATATACAAAAAACGAAAATATCTGCAGCATTGCATGAATAATTTTTTTTCATGTACATACAAAAATTTGTTTTTGTCTTTTACGTTGTATGCATAGTATGTAAATGCGCTTAGTCATATTGCAATAAAATAAAAAATATATATTATTGTTACACAGTCGGGCATCGCAGTTAGAAAGAAATATAATGTGAGAAGGAAATAAAAATACTGCATCGATCATATTATTGTCACCAGTTTTTAAGAATTCTTCATTATTCTAGAATCTAGTACATTCCCGATCGCGCTCAGTACAGGCGGCTGCTAATCAGCTGTGTCTTCTAAAAATTATAATTAACATTAAAATATACAAATTTTATATTAATTAAATAAACAAGTGTTGGTAGTATAACGTGTCTGTGTTTTTGGGGTTGCAGTTTCGTGGTTGTGCGGCTAATTCGATTTCTATCGCGAGCAAGTGCGTTTTTTCTCTGTGACCTATGGCGTCTGCTACCGGAAGCTATTGACTTTAATATTGAATATTTTTATTATTTGTGCAAACCGACCCTTTGATAAATTGAATATAAACATAAGAAACTTAACTCAATAAATATTATTTAAACTTAAAGACTGTGTATTTGTGTTTAAGTGTTTTTTGGTGAACGGCAAGATTTTATCAGCAGTCGAGATATCTGTAAGTGATTTTTTTGTTGCAATAATTTTTTTATTTTTGTGCTTCTATGAAATGTTAAAACACACGATTACCATATATTATTTTATAATATTATATATTCCGAGTTGCAACTGTATTCGTTGCGGACGTTAGCACATACAGTGTCCCGATCATTCTATAAAATTTCTATTACTTAATTATTTTCATCTAGTTTTGAGTCGACATACATGCATAAAAAAAAATTACATATATTTTTGGTTTAAGTTAAAAATATTTTTTTTTCGTAAACTTTATTTATTAAATAGCTGTATGTGATGACTTCGTGACATTTTTTCTTTATATAAACAGGTCTATAAATAATTGCCATACAAATAAGAAGATTATATAATAGCTATATTTTAGAGGTCGAACGCTTTTAGAGGCTTTACGGCTACTGAAGGCTTCTCTCCCCGACTGACCGCTTCGTAATAAGCTCTTCAGCTGCGCCCTTCCCTCGAGGGTTGGCCAATCAGGAAGTCGTCATTCGTATTTTCCTATATTACATGAATAATTTTTTTAATACTAAACTGTACAGTTTTGGTCTATTTTTGACATCTAAAGCGGTTTGTAAATAATGCTTGAATTCAAATGAATTTTCAGTGATACATGAGGTGTTATATTTCGGGGGTAGTTTGTAGCCATCAAGGGTTGCTGCGGCGTATGCGACGGAGGCGCTATTCGCGTCTCGTATTCAATCAAAATATATAAATTTTTAAAAAAGAAAATGGCCGAATCCCACCCTTGGCTGCGGGGTCAGATAAAAAAGCAAATGAGGTTGGGTTTTTTCTTCCACCCCTAATTTGTCTACTCCCCTTCTCCCTCGCCGGCGGCCGCACTACTGTGCCATTATCGTAAACGCTCCGTACGGAGAGAGGCCCACTTAGGGCGCTTGCGGCCCGTGTGCGACCTGCTTAATAACACTCCGGCCCGAGCGGCGCTCGCAGGCTTTATGTGTTTTTCTTTTGGCCGCGGGAGAGAGACATTGTTCCCGCTTCTTTGTATCCACACGGCCGCGCTGGAAAGAGGGAGTGACTTAATCGCCACACCATCAACTCCACAGCGAAGCGGTTTTGACTATATTCAAAAGCATGCTGTTAACCAAAGTTACTTTGAAATTAAGAGCTCTAAACCCTTTCCTGTAAAAAAAAAGTTAAAAAAGTGTCATACTCGTTAGTTTCAGAAATTAATCACAACCACATCCTTCCTTGCAGATTTATATATATATATATATTTTTTTTTCTTTCACATATTGAAAATGATCAACTTACATATCCAAGCTTACATGGCCGGTGTACTGACCCTTGTACTAACGAGTCAAGTTTCTTTGAATCATTTTCAATGTGTGAAAAAGTATGCCTAATCGTATTAGTAAGTAATATAAGCTTGTAAAGGTAATTAAAACGCAAACAAAATAGACATATATATATAATTTTTCATTTGCATCCTCTTTACATTTTACGCAAGTGTGTATCGTAGCAAAAATATCCGAAACGATTCTGATATTGAGATAATTTTCGTTAAGATTTTGTATTTTATAACAGCGATATTCAATAATTAATTTTTGAACCGTCAATTCCTGAAAAGCAGGCCATTTCCTGAAATTCAAAGATTCGGTTGTCGGCACTCACACGCGCATTCCGGTGTTGTTATAACATGACAGATGTGATCATTTGGAGAAGACGATTGTCCGCAACCCTCGGCAAGAAGTGGAAGCCGTTTGTGGCGCAAAACAAACACCCCTGACTCTTCCACCCGTCGCCCTGGCAACCGCCATTATCTACCCCTACCCTCGGCTTCTCCCCTTTCCACGTTTCCTATAAACAATAACGAATACTCGGCCTTTCAGGAATGACGATTCCCCATACCGAATCAAAGAGATGTTACTTTGATGCTGCGTACGAGGATTCGTATTCCTCACAATAATGAAAACCAACCTTGATAAGTGGTACAATTTATCAAGGTAGTGTTTTCGTAGATTTTACTGTCAGTTAATTCAATACTTATTTAAGATAGAACCGGAAATCTAGCACCAAGCCATTACCATTATCAACTGAGCCATGCACCGTGCGTATGACAGTGGTGGGGTGAGGTTGAGATGAGAATGCCACCACCAGAATTTAAGGGTAGCTCGTCTCTGAAGGGTGCAAGGATTGGTTTCCGCGTACCAGGACGATAGATTATTCTGCTGTTGAAACGAATAAACAACAATATGCTAATTAAATATTAAAAAAACACCCAAAACAAAAATAATTTCTTAATGTTTGCAACGTGTACTTAAAATCTCAAAGCCTCTCTCATAATTAATTACAAATTATTTCTATTGATTTTATGTACTCTTTACTTTGTTTTGAAGGTATGTTCATCGACGTAAGGCCATCTATTCGTCGGTATTTATTATGTAGCCAAACAATACAAACGTTTCTACCACGAGGCGCAGGGTTCTTAAGTATGATCCGTCACTTGGCAACCGAGATCTTTCATGTCTGTTTGAAAAGGCAGCTTTCACCGCGACGTAAATGCACCCTGTATATTCATGGAACTCAACCGACTAAATAATATTTCAGCGGTTCAAAATAAACTGATTTGTAAATAATGGGATAAACAAATCAATATGATAATGTCGTTACAAATAATAAAAAAAACTTTGTTATAGGGTTACCAGGAAAAATGTAAAATAAATTATGCAAATAAATAGGAAAAAAGTCCGTTTCATATTTATTTTGTTTTTATTTTTGGGGTATATGCTAAATGTTCATTTACATAGCAAAAAAATACGATTTTATTAGAATAAATCAACCTTGAATAGAACACTCATTAATTTATAGTTTAATGATTATGAAATTTGAAAAATTTATAATGATTAAGTACATTTTTTCAAACTCTCAGAAAACTTCCTGAGATGGTCTACACAAAAATCAATAATATATTGAAAAATTTAGGTTTACTTTAAATAAAATATGTATGAAAAAATACTTGTAAGTCTATACTCGTACACAAAAGGCACAAAAAGTAATAGAATTTATATTTTTTAACAATTTGTATCAAAATATTCAATTTCAGTACAAATCGTCACCGACCAAATTGAAACAGGCGTTTCAATTTGGTCACCTGTTTGGTATTCACCTGCCACTACGCGACGACCTCTCGATCAATAATCAACCTCTTAGACCTAATATCTCTTTGATTTCATAAAAAAAAACATTAGTCGCGATTGTTGCAGCGTGCGTAGGGCGCTTCGTTGTGAGCAGTGCGCCGGCGAGGCGGATACTCTAGCGGGACCGCAGGAGCGTCGGTTATCAAAGGCGACGTATTTATGGGGTTTTTATGTAATTATGATGGCGATTGTCATCGTCCCCGCTGCCCAGGTGTATAATGATGCGGATTTATCATCGTCCCGGTCCAGGCAGCGGCGACAGGCCGGTTGAGACGGCGGGGCGTGCCGCGGCCCCATTGTCCCCCGCGAGGGCCCCGCCGATTTATTTATACGCTTTTTATGCGACGGACCCCGCAGGCGCCGGTTATCCGATCCGCGAGCCATGCGTCGACAACCAGTGGACACCGACAGCCATAAAACACGCCCGTGCTAGTCATAATACCACCGTAACAACAACTCCATATACAGGGTGTCCGAAAAGAGCATCGGGTGAATGTGAATAGTGGTAGTCTCACCACTTGCCATACATCCAATCAATCAATCGAAGCTACTAACGATTTTTTTCCTAATAATGTAATTTCACCTAGAGGTAACATCAACTGACCTCCCAGAAGCTCCAACCTTAGCCCTCTTGACTATTTCGTATGGGGATACCTTAAAAATAGGATTTACGAGAATTATTCGACGAACCTAACGCAATCTTCGTTTCATATAAGAAGTGTGCCAGCAACGCATAACAGTCACCATTTGGATAACATCATCTTTACGAAACAATTTTCCTTGTTGTATTCTTATAATCAACACTAAAAAAAATACTTGATTACTAGTAGTTTTAATTTTACTGTACTAACAAACACCCGATACTCTTTTTGGACACTTTGTATTTATAGTTAACAAGGTCCCAAACAGACTGTTTTAATTATAATGCTTTATTTCAATATATTTGAATGGCAAAACGTCTTGGAGATTACGAAGTAATTATTAGATCGAAGGTTTCCAAGTTGCGGGCCTCTGACGCAGACAATGGCCCATTACAGGCCGCGCCGGGCCTGGTGGGCGCGTCAGTCCTGGCGCCGGCCCTGCGTCCAGGGCCAGACTTCGCCATGGCAACTACCATGGCGAATCTTTAAACATATTTTAATATGATGGGATTTTTTGTGTCACGATACGCGATGTTTTTTTAGGGGTTTTCCCCGAAGATGCTCCGAAAACCAGTACCTAGCATAGCGCCTGAGAAATCCTAAACCCCCTTGTGGGTTCGTGCCCCATCTTTGACCTTCAGATACACCAGCTGGAGAGCCAATGCCTGTGCCTGGATGACCTGAAGTCTTCTTGAAGCATGTCATCAGAACCATAAAGAGTGTAGGGGGTGTAGCTTCAGTCACTCCCATATATAGCACAATTCGATTGACTAGTTTGAGTGAAATTGTGATGACAAACCTTGTACATAACAAGCAAGGTACCAAACCTTTTACACCAGTATATGGACTTGCACACCAGACATACATACATACAAGGTTTTTTTCATATTTTTTTTATATATATACATAATGGATTAATAAAAACCGACCCATGGCGTCCCTGGCAGTATAGACAGTGCATGCATTACAAGCGGCCCGGTGGTCGCGGCACTCCGCGGCGCAGAAGGTCTGCTTCTCATCCACCGCTACACGTGTACCCACGACGTACCGACCCGCCTCATGGTCCAGTGGTTGGCACACTGCGTACCAACAACAACCTCCTTCTTCCATTCCGATCATCGACCGTCCAAAACCTCACACTGGTACCATATACGTAGTCTGTTCAAAAAGTATCACGAATTTTGTTTATTCATGATTATCTATTTTGACCCCTTCAGATATTATACACTTCCAATCGTCGAAGCACTTCAAAAAATCATTTTTTAAATTCCATCTTCGATGCCGTCTTTATCTCATCAATCGTAGCGTGGCGTCGTCCTTTCGTGTGCCTCTTCAGTTTTGGGAACAAGAAAAAGTCACAGGGGGCCAGATCTGGGGAATACAGTGGCTGCGGCACTTCTCGCACAAATCACAAAAATTCTCGCACAAGCAACGATGTGTGAGCAGGGGCAAATGGTGCAAAAGCCAATTTTTGTTCATCCACAAATGTGGGCGTTTCTTGCAGATTGCTTCGCGCAACTTGCGCATAACTTGCAGGCAATATTCCTTATTGACCGTTCTGCCCTGTTGCAAGAACTCATGATGCACCACGCACCTGAAATCGAAGAAAACTGTAACCAAAACCTTCACATTCGTCTTTTTCAGTCTTGGCTCTTGCGGCAGCTTCCATTGGGATGATTGAACTTTGGTTTCCACGTCATAACCATAAACCCATGTTTCGTCACCAGTTATGATCCTCTGGAGCAAATTTGGGTCGTCACGGCAACTCAACACCTTAAAAACATCAATATATTTATTTTATAATAAATTCCATGTATTCTAAACATTATTTAAAATATATATACAAAACACGCGATATTATGTGCGGAGCTGTCTGGACTTGAGCGGTTCAAATATTCTTTAAATAAAAACAAGTAACTTCATTCATACCGCAAATGCTAGAGTGTGTCTTCATAGACAATTTAATGGCTATCCCCATAGTATATTGAGCATTAACACACCATACTCGTATTCATCTATAAATATGATATTTTAATGCTTGATATCGTACACTTTCAACTGTTATGCAGATATAATTTTTTTAGAACAATTTATGCACAGGACGTATAAAAATAAAGATAACTATCTATATTCATAACGCGTACGTGGAAATGGGTCTCTTCTTCCAACGACGTCGTCTTAGTCGGTTGTGTACTTACAATGCAATAATATATTTTATATATTTGCCGATACGTTAAAATGAACGCATATTCGTATATGGTTCACAAAAATCTGTATCTATTATGTATGTAAGTGCTGTCAGATAGTCTCAATAAATTATATTTATACACTGATAAGTTCATCCTATATATATGTAAATTGTTCACAACTGGATATACCTTGAAAACATTATATCAATTTAATGATAGTCACATAAAACGATGCATACTCTTATCTTAAGCAACCCTGTACATGGATATAAAGTTCACCACTTGCAAGATATTCACATATGTTAATGCTTGCACCAAGCTTAATCCACCCTGTATACGAGTGTATAGTTCAAAACGTGTAAGATATTATCATTAGATGATGCCTGCACCATGCTTTATCCACCGTGTTTATTAGTACATAATTTACAACGTGTAAGAATGTCACAAAATTATGCATCCATCCTGCTTATTCCACTCTTTATGTGTGTATATAGTTCAACAGGATCCACCCTGTTTATTTTTAACCCTTTTAATGTCAGGCACATGATTTTACACAGCCAGATCCACCTGTATATTGTACAAAAATTGTAAGAAGTTGGTGACCCTTTCTACGAATATATTCCTATCTTGGGCCAGTGTCACTAATTCGGCTATGCTTTTGACTTCCAGCTACTAGCGTAAATTCCGCATCCACGCAATTTTTATCCTTCTAAAGCCCTTTGTTTGCCTAAAAATATTATTATTTGCGCATTCTGTGCAAGACACTCCTACAAAGCCGCATTTCTGTATCCGCAGACCCCATAAAGAAGAACTGAGACGACATAACACTTGGTGAATCTCCAGCGTGTTTTCAATGTTATGTTTCTTGCACATACAGTAATACTCCGCTTTACGCGACCCCGGTATACGCGGTTTCACTACAACGCGAATTTCAAAATTTCGCATTAAAATGCCTTGCATTACGCGAATTTCTTATTTTAAGAATGTGTATGAACATAATGTAAGTCATTGACTTCTATTAACAATTAAAAACAGCGTTATGGTGTTATGAACGTATTTTACCAGAACGTAAAAGAAACACTACCCAAAAGACAATAGATGTATTTTTCAGTAAAAATAACATGTAATACTGCAGAAAGTGTTTTTAGAGTTAAAGTGATTGATTCAAATGATTCGTATTTTTTTTGTATTAAGTTTTGACTGTGCATGTATGTATAATCGTAACCCTCGATATACGCAAATTTCACTTAACGCGATTTTTTTCGGAACGTATTTCTGTATCGGACTCTTTTAAGAGTAAACTTACAAGATTATAACATGTTTTAAGATATTGCATATATCATTTTTTACAGCGCCACAGTAATTTAATTGGATAATGAACAAATCTGCGATAGTCTGTAAGATGTGAATTCGATTCTTAGCCATGTAATTTTATTTAAAAATGACTATTGTGAAAATAAATAAATGCTCTCTGTGATAACGCTTATCTGAGATTTCCGAGAAGAAATAGCTTGTAATACTTTTTTTTTCAAGTTGTTGAATGCAATGCGTGCTGTCGTAATTCTCACTTTGGCATCGTGGCAAGGATCCCAGTTCTGACTTAGCCAGCGGCTTAATTTTTTTCTGGCCATAAGATAGTCACATAAGGATGATGCCAAGCTTGAGCCACCCTGTATACAGGTATATCGGTAATAAGTTGCTCGTCGTGTGAGTGCCGCCATTGGCTAGTCGGCCGGGCGCTCGGCCCCCTCGGCGGGGCCCCCGCGGTGGTCCGGCGTAAATCATCCCGCCGCAGCGGCTCCTCAACTGTGGGGCGCGGGTCCCCCAGCCACCCACCCATGGGAACCAACGCCATAGCTGCTGCGAGTCGAGGCATTCGAACTTAAGTAGAAAAACACCACTGAAAACCAACCTTCTACTTCATAAAACGCCTCCCCTCAGAGGAGGTTGGCGACCGTCTCACCGAGCATATACTCATGGTATCTAATGGGAAAATAGTGAAGGCGTGTAGGGGGTTCCCGCCACGCCATCAACCTCGCAGCTGAGGGTTCAAAATCTGGCAAACTCCGGCTTCTGACGTGGTGGTTTCTGATGGAATCAATGTGTTTTAAGTTTTAAGTATACTTACCTGAACCGAAGGCCTGAACGCCTCCCCTCAGAGGAGGTTGGCGACCGTCTCACCGAGCATATACTCATGGTATCTAAGGGGAAAATAGTGTAGGCGTGTAGGGGGTTCCCGTATCCTTTTACATCGCAGTTTTATATTGGAACGAAAGCATCAGCCTCGCAGCTGAGGGTTCCAAATCTGGCAAACTCCGGCCTCTGGCTGAAAGGGCAGAAGTGGTTTCTGACGTAGTCAATGTGTTTTAAGTTTTAAGCATACTTACTTGAACCGAAGGTCTCGAGCTCAAGTCTTCATTAAGAGCTTCTCCTCACAAAAGTTTGGGACCAATCAAAAGTCTGGAGCTCAAGTCTAAAATCTAGTCTTCATTTTCACCTAGAAAACCAACTTTCTTCTTCATAAAATGCCTCCTTTCAGAGGAGGTTGGCGACCATTACGAGCATATACTCATGCTGAGCCAGTGTTCATGGTTTTCTAAGGGGTAAATAGTATCTGTAAGGTGTTTCCAGGTCCTTTTACCTCGCAGTTTTATATTGGATCAGCTTCGCAGCTGAAGGTTCAAAATCCGGCAAACTCCGGCCCCTGACTGAAAGGGCAGAGGTGGTTTCTGACGAAGTCAATGTACTTTTGCAAATTGAGTTATCTTACCTTGCTAGTTGATTTTTAAGCATACTTACTTGAATCAAAAGTCTCGAGCTCAAGTCTCAAATCTAGTTTTCATCAAGAGCTTCTCCTCAGAGGTGGTTTGCGACCATTTCACTGAGATGCTCCCAAAACTAAATAACAAAAAAATAAGCATTTCACATGCTGAGGCAGTGTTCACGGTTTTCTAAGGGAAAAATAGCGTAGGTGATTCTCGGATTCTTCTACACCGCAGTTTTATATTATTAGTCCACTACACCATTACCGATCCTTTATACACGCTCAGGGTACAGAATGGCATCCATGCATGAGTAACGGAATGGGAAAAGCGGGGAGGTTTCATTGGCCGATAGCAATTCAATGATGCGATTTGTTCACTGTTCGATGCAATTTGTTGGTGCAACTTGTTAATCAATTGATTCTATTCATTGATTGCTTGATGTAGTAGATTTTCAGTTGACGCAATTTATTAATCGATTGTCAGTTATATATATGCACTATGCCAAAAATATATGCAGAAAATAATCAGCGTTGTTAAAGCATTGAAAACAAATACTATAGACGTTTCGATAAGACCAAGAGCACAGGTTCGCGATAACCGTAGAGATGAAGGTTCGAATCCCTTGTTCGAAGACTTATGATCAATTTAATTGTATCTCCAATGATGGTTTTAGTGACGGAAAAACTTTACGATTTCAGTTTGACAGTCGCTGCCTCAGCGGTAGGTTGGCCGAGAGCAATTTCGGTGCGATTTTCAATTTGCACCAACTTCTGGCTCCGAGACCTGGCGCTGATGCTGCCCAGCTCCCGGAGGATTGACTCGTCTGCCAGGTCCTGCAATTAATTTACCCGTGAAAGCTGTCAGTTTTTTTTTTGCAGGTTTTGAACGTTCATCTCGGATTGATTTATCTCGCGAGATCACTCACGTCTCTCTCATCTGGCACCAGAAAAGAAAATTAAAATTGAGCGAATGTAAGACAAAACGGTTGCATTAATCCTCGCTTACAATTGGAAATATATTCAATATTTTTTGGCAGAAAGTACCAAGTGGAATTTCTTTTTTATATTTTTATTTAAAAGAAATGTTTACCATTCATTTTTCGTGCTGTTCTTTGATATTTATTATTTTAAAAATCAACATAATATTCTCAAAAGAGTTTGAGGTGATATTTCTTATTATTTAATAGTTTTAAAAATATATAAAATCAGCGTTTGATAAGTGGAAGTCCTAGGTTCGGTTTTTGGGCTACGCCTGTTCTTGCTTGATTTAACATCGCCTGTGTTCGTATTTAATGAATGGAAATTTTCTAAATAAAAAAAATTATAATAACCGCCGAACAAATATGATAATACATATGAAATTCCTCAGATACCATCTTGAGGAGAAATCTTCTATCAAAAAAATAACATCAGCTGTGTACTCTATCAATGCAGCCATTCATAAACTCAGAAACGTTGTAAAGTAGAATGGGGTGACGCCACGCCAACTTTAAATTTATAAAATATATTTTGACTTGAATTTAATTTTTTGATATTTCATTAACGAGGAATCATTACTTATTGTAACTGTTGCCATTAAATTAATACGAAATATGGTTAAGTTGAATTTTTTGAAATCAGTGTCATTATGTACATGGTCTACGATGGTCGGAGGACGGAAATAATAAAAGTAACAACGGCTGCTAAAACCTACGACCATACATCTTTATGTTTAGTAATTGTCGGCCATTTATTTTGGGTGTTTTTTTAATGGTTTTCCCTAAGTAAACAACGCAATGGAATACGCTATGGGCAAGCTGCATATTGGTTACAAGTTAAGTTGATTTTGCGTTATTTACATAGGCTTAGCTCGATGAAATGTCCGAAATAAAATGAGGATATTGGTTAATTGAAAATCGGTTGCAAGTTTGATGGTTGCTCGTCGGCTGAGGAGCCCAAGTCTGCGCAATGTAGGACGCTATTGGCTAGCTGCAAATCGAGTTGATTTTGCGTTATTTCCTTTGGCTTAGCTATATGAAATGTCCGTAATAAAATGAGGGTATTGATTAGTTGAAAATCGGCTGCCAGTTTGATGGTTGCTCGTGTGTTGAGGAGCCCAAATCTGCGCAATGTAGGACGCTATTGGCTAGCTTCAAATTGGTTGGAAGTTAAGTTGATTTTGCGTTATTTATTAAGGCTTAGTTCGATGAAATGTCCGTAATAAAATGAGGGTATTGAATAGTTGAAAATCGGCTGCCAGTTTGATGGCTGAGGAGCCCAAGTTTGCGCAATGTAGGACGCTATTGGCTAGCTGCAAATCGAGTTGATTTTGCGTTATTTCCTTTGGCTTAGCTGTATGAAATGTCCGTAATAAAATGAGGGTGCTGATTAGTTGAAAATCGGCTGCCAGTTTGATGGTTGCCGGTGTGTTGAGGAGCCCCAGTCTGCGGCGGAGTCCGGAGCGCTTGGCTGGGCGCCGGCGCCTGTCGCTTCTTTGTCGGCGGTACAAAGGCGCCGGGGCGGCCCGCGAGGGGCCCCGCCGCGCCTCGGAGATCCCATCTCGAGATGATGCTGCGCAACGCGTGGGACGGGTAAGTGAATCGGCCGGTAATTAGGCACACCGGAGGGTGGGCAGGGGCGCGCGTCGCCGAAACGCGCCGAGCCTCCGCAGCCGGTTCACTCCCGCACGAGCTGCGACACACACTCTCACCGTTCTGCTGTTGTGCATAGCTGCTATTCGTGTGTAAAGGATCGGTAATATAGTAGCGGACGTGAAATGATTGTGGGGGGGCTTCTGCTGCAGAAAACGTATCAGATCTAAACGCTAAAGCTTTGCCAGACGAGGTTTATATATTAATACTTTTGAGCAGCAGTAATACGCAGATTTTTTCTTCCAATATAAAACTGCGGTGTAGAAGGACCCACTACACTATTTTCCTCATGAACACTGCTTCAGTATATGATCGCCAACCTCCTCTAAGGAGAGGCACTTGATTGAACACATGTCGCCACACAATATACGTCCTACTTCGCTATATTAACTATTAATTATTTAATAATTCGTTTTGAATTTTCGCCAGCAAGAAAATTTTGAGCGATTCACGACAGCTTAGCATAATTTCAAGAGCCAAAAAGCCAAGTAGCGCATGTCGCCAAAATGAAGTTAAATTGTATAACTACTTGCTGATAAAATTGTTGAATCTTTGCTATGAGTGAATCACGTGGCAGACTGGCTCAACGCAATAAGCTTAATAGTGAATAAATTACATAATAATCGTTGAACAACTTCAGTTGAATCTGAGTAAATGGGGATGCGAAAAATTCCGAATACCTAAATATTGTTAAAAAGAGCAAATTTTGAAGACTTTTGTTTGCTTGTCTCAAACGTTATTCAATTCTTATTTATTCAAATAGGTTTATTAGATTTTAATTAACAGTCACATTTGCATTGGAAATTAATTAAAATTTCCACATAATACATTTCGGTCTTTATCTTTATCCAGCGCCGAGTCGATCGATAAAATCGAATAAAACACGAGCGCGGCCGATCCGCGAGCCGCGGGATTCAAATTCAAATTCAAATTTGGAAGACGAACGCTCGGTGGCGGGACGCGCTCCCATTGGCCGGCGGCTCCTTTGCCCCCCCCCCCCCTACCTAACCTAACCTAACCCCCCCCAAGCCGCTTTGTAAGACATACGAAATGCTTCATGCGTGCATGAATTATATATTAATGCTGGTTGAAAAATAATTTATACCACCAGAGCTTGCTATTTATTTAAAAAAAAATTTAATCAAAGATTATTTTAATTATTTTTTTAAATTTACATTAGTCTTTAAAGTTATGCTTACAATACAGTGTGTCTCTTGATCCTGGCGCAGGTCGCGGGGCTTACAACATGTGGCTTAGGTTAAAATTCTCTATTTGCGTTGTTGAGTTTGCGTAGTGTAAAAAAGTCGAATAAACAAGTAAAGACTTAATGATAAAGATAAATATTTAATCTTACAATTTTGCCGTTATAATACTTGCTGGCGTTGAAGCCGACCGTCTCCGGCATTTGCTTTGTTGAAATCATAAACGAAGGTTCATTAGAAGAGTTTCAATCCTTTAAAACTTAATGATAACCAAATTGCTCCACCCGGATACAATGCCAAGATTTCGTTACTTAGGATTTCAGATAACCATATAATTAAAAAATAAACATTATATATAATTATATTGATAAAAAATAAATAAAAATTAGTACAGGCTTCAATATCATGGCCTTGTGGGTCCATACACAAAGTTTAAGAGAGGCTGCTCTACAAGCTTAGATATAAATTCGCTTGTAATTTTAGTTATTTTGTACAATTCATAAATATGTCTCACTATTTTTGTATCAGCGTTTAAATGGATATTTTAAGACCTAAATACCTGGAATTAATACATTAGTATCGTAATTTACGATTTTACAGCCTCTAAGCACCTGAAAGACCATAAATTTAAACCAGGATATTAAGAGCTAAAGATTTGACACCGCATTGTTAAGCCATGGTTTACGTTTATGCGGTTCAATAAATGACACAACCCGGGAAGAGTTGAATAATTTTTTCAACATTATTATTAATTTGTTTTTTTTTTAGATTTGTTATCCGCAGAGAACAAGATAGTTAGGTAATTAAGCACTTACAGCAGGTAGGCATTACCTGAATGATCATTCCAATTTACAATACATCGGTATTTAATGTTCACCCATTAACCACAATCAGCTGCCAGGTGGTCTAGAAAACTTAACGATTTTGAATTGATGTGATAATAGTTGGCTTACACAGTTGTATTATTGACAGCCTCATATATCAACTATTATTGAAATTAACTATAATTTATTATGCAGCATATAAATGTAAAAAAAACACACTGTTCTTTCACATCTCAAAAGTCAGAGAGGCGTGTATTTTTATTTTAAATGCTGCACATTTCACGGAGGTATTATAAAATATTTATACACCGCGAGAAACACTTAAATGTAAGTCTTATTAAAATAATATTAAATAAGTTTTTAAAAAAAATAGTATAAAACTAACCGTAGTATAAAACCCATTATTTACGTTTATTGAGAAAGCTGATGGCTTCATTTCTTGAGAGTATCAAAAATCGGGTTAATAATATATATATATATATATATATATATATATATATATATATATATATATATATATATATATATATATAATACGTTAGATTCAGACTCTGAATTCCACTCGTCTCGAGGCACGGGTCTGTAAATTTTACGGCAGGCCTTACTTTGGCCATAAATTTATATTTCTTCGAATTTTGATGCTAATTGCTATTTATGAAGGTTCAGTGAGAATGTTTTGATTAGACACAACCGCAATTACCTTTGAAAGCTTTCTACTATTTATTCTATTTTCACTTACTTTATAGTATTTGAAACATATTTTTATGATTTAAATTATATATTGATCAATTTATAAAACTCATTTTTAGTATTCAAATATTTTCAGGAGCCTAAAATAAATAGTACAAATTTTTTGCGGATTATTGACAAAAATTTATATTTTCCATGTCATTATGTATTAAAAGTAAAAATTAAAGTTTAAAAACGCTGAGCTACGATTTACAAACTGTTTGTTGATTATGAAAAGTACATTGATTGTGTCAGCAATTATTTACATTTTCGAAACGCCATTAGTTAGAAAATGTCCCCTTGAGGGCTAATATCTACAAATTAATCATTTCATAAGAAATGCATAAATTTGTTTTTTTTTTTTGTTACCAAACGTACTTTCATAATTTTAACTTTAACCGAGCTTAATTTAAATTTTGATTTAAAAACAATTCACTGTAGTCAATAGATCAAAATTGCATTAATGTACAAATTCTTTTAGCATATTATTTATAAATAGGAATAGCAAAAGCTAGGAGATTACGGTGTCAACCCAAATTTGTAACTAAAACTTATGTCTATTGTCTATGGAAAGATAACGGGAATGCAATTTTATCCTTTACTAATTTTTTGCACCATCGTCCTCCATGCAAGCATGGGGTATTCCATGGTTTCTAGGATTCGAGACCTTCTTTCCGCGTATTTGGATACGCCATTAGTTCTTCTACCTGATTTTTTTGTTGTTTACAAATAACATAACGTTTCGGTTTCTCACGCTACCCGTCTTCTTCTGTGCGAATTGACAGTCGCCGTTAAGCTGCCTACACATGCTGCAAAACAACTATCCAACAATTGGTAATTATCCAATTGCGTTCACCTATACAATGGTTTTTTTTTTGTGGACGTTTTGGCTTATCAGCAATTGTTGGTTGGTTGCGTGGCAACGTGAGTAGACAGCTTTAAATTGCCTACAAACATTGCCACTGTTAGCATTGATTTATAATGATTTTTTTCATATCGAATATGTATTATTTAATTTAATTTATTCCTCATTTCGGTATATACGCCACTACTAAGTAGTTTATAATTTTTTTTTCAAATAATCTTGAAAAAATTACAATATAAACAATTTGCATTAATTTATAGTTTTAACTACATCACTGCCAAAATTTCACTAGTAAAAGTTTTTTGTGGGACAAGGCATTTGATTCGTGAAGATCCATTATTATAATGATAAAAAGTACCTTTGTATTTTGTCTTCACTTTGAGTTTATTAAAATTATTTGCATTACTAGTTTCGACCCAATACACTGGGTCATCATCAGATGTTTCTTTAAATCATCTTCTATGTATGAACTAATGTGCCTAATCATATTAGAAATAATATAATAAACCCGTAATAGCTAATAAATACGCATCTGATTGACGTTTAATAAAAAAATAGACATATGTATACGATGGTGCGCGTCTTGGCTAAATTAATAGATTTTAATAATAATATCCAGATGGGACTAAAATCGCTTCACTTGTTACTTTGTTCAAAAAAGTCCAGTGAATATTGGTTGGCCTGGGCACATTGGTTCATATGTAGAGTATGATTGTTAAAAATTCTCGATAAACGGAAGTGATTCGTTAGTACAAGCGTTAGTACACCGACCATGTAAGCCAGGGGATGTGGGTTCAAATCCCACACAAATTACGATGATATTTTTCTGAGAGTTTCTTTAAATCATCTTCCATATATGAACTAATGTGCCTAATCATATTAGTAAACCTAATCATATTAGCAGTAATTTTTATCAGTAAAAGTTTGTTTGATGATTTTACAAGTACATTAAATATGATGATTATTTCTACAGAAATTAAACAATTATTCCACCCCACGCCCCTGGTAAATCATATCTCGCACAAGTAAGTTCGTTTGAAGATCTTACAAGCATTATGATTTATTCCTCGGCGGAAGAATCTAGAACAAATTAAAGCACCGAGAACAGACATTCACATGCTTTGCAGCGATCGCGCATACTACTTCGTTTGTTGTGTGATTTTTTTTTTATTTTAATACGTTTTTTTTTCTTTTCGTTGGTCGTGTTCAAAAGATCCCATCCTTTGCGGTGCGCCGACGCGTAACGCTCCGCACTGGGGCGTGGAGGCGCCGGCGCCGCGACGGGAATAGAGGACGGACCGTTACAAGGCTCATACCCCAGCGGCCAAATAATATTATTATCCCATTCGTATATCGTTTCATCCATTGACACTAGCAAACCTATCCACTTGCATACAGTATGACCACAAAAAATCGATACCTTTGCAGTGACGAAGGCTCCAACTCAGAGGTTCCCAAAGTGGTCAATATCGACACCCAGGGGTCGATTTCGATGATAGCGAAATATAAAATTGGGGGTCTATGAACTATAAATGGGGGTCTACGAGAGTGGATCCCATTTAAGCAGGTCATCACTAAAATTTAGACATTTCGTAAATGTCATAATGCACCGAACACAGATTGTAACGATGTACTTTGTAACGAATCGAAGCCCTAAAGCGTAGAAGTATTTTGTATATATTTTTAATTAATGTATTTTATTCTATTGAAGATATTAAAATGGAATTCCACCAAGTATTCTCTGAATGTTACTATATTAGCATTTTGTGTGTTTTTAATTAATGTATTTTAAATTTTTCATTTTTAAACCCACTGTACAGTAAAGTGAGTTGTTCTATGTAAGATGTCAAAAATATGTTTGAAGTTGATGAATTTGTAAAAATTTAATATAAGCAAGGCAGAGGGTCGACGAAAAACAAGAAAACTCGACAAGGGGTCGACGGGACAAAATAGTTTGGGAAACTATGCTCTATCTGTATCATATCTTCTTCAGGTGCTTCTTCTTATACGAACATATGTATATATCTGTTCAAGATAGAATAGTATAGGGCAGTGTTTTTAAACCTGTGGGTCCAACTTACAAATGCCTTATTCAATAAAATCACTGACACAGTTTTAGATATCAAAAAGGTCGCGTATTCATAAAGGTTGAAAAACACTGGTTCAGTGGTGATCCCGAATTGCTGCTCTTTCCTTGCATAACTCTGATATTCCTTCTCAAGCCTAGTATACCCAAAACACTTCCCTCTCACTACTCAATTACCGATGCTTTACATACGCTCATGGTACAAAATGGCAGCCATGCACAATGCAAAAAGCTGGGAGGCGAAGAATCAAGCTTTCCATTTCTATTTATTTTAATAATAAATAAAAAAAATAATAGTCTACATCTTGCAGAATGTGTCCAGGAAACGAAATAAAAATTTTCAGTTTCAAAATCAACAGGTGTTCATATATCAATGATTCAACTTTTCGTCCAGTGATAGAGCGAGGGTGGTTTTAAGGTCAAGTGTATCGGATAAAAAAATAATTTTGACATGCTCATGACATCAATAAACCATGGCTCAAGCAAAAGTGATTTAGTAACCGACAATAATTTTCACTTAACCTGATACATATTTAAATTCGACAAATTAATCTGTTGTCTTACATAAACTTCGTAACACTTATCCCTAAACATTCTCACACACACACACACACACACAATACAATATAAACACACAAACACTCACACATACATTTAGTACCATGAGTTCTAAGTGGGGTCTCGGACAGTGCGATGGGAAATTGGTTTTCCCAGCTAGTAGCTGGCTAGCGCCGTCCCTCTCGCACGCGCGGCGCCCGGCCTGGGCCAGAGCGAGACGGAGATAGGCCGGGGAGATCGATTTATATGAAATTGCACAAAAGCTCTTAGGGACTGCTTATGCGGAGGTGCTTCGCAGTGTTTACGTTCCGGGTTCTATCCCGGATGCGTATTATTTTTATTTCCATGGAAATCCTTTGTTTTTATGCCTCTTTTAGAGACGCGTGATTTGAATCTTGAAACAAATATATATTTTTTTGCAAATTTCGTATACGGGTGAATCAATCAAACTCATATGAATGGGTATTGATTTATTCATATTTTTGGGTCGTTCGATTTTAATACCTAATCAAAAATACTTTTTTATATATATACTATGTATATACAGGTGGATCCTTTATAAAAAAATATAACATTTTTTTTAAACGAATTATTTTTCAGAGGTAAGCAGGTAATAGAAAAAGATGGTGTTACTATGTTTTTATAACAGTAGAAAGAGAGAGAGGAAGTAAAGCCTTATCCGCCACGAGCTCCTCTGGTATTGTTTAGACAGAGCAGCTTCAATGCGTCATAAAAATGTTTTTACGGCATTAAAAGTGGCATTTTGAGTGGATTCTCCGTTTATTGTTATTAAAATGCTGATAATAAATAATCCTAAATATTCTTTTTTTCGCCGGGTGGCTTTTTATATGGCAATACTAAAAACAATGGCAAGCGGCCGATTATATCTCGTTTAATTACATAAAATTATCATCCATCATCCGAGAACATCGGTTCATGTGAAAGGCAGTGTTGAAAAAACTGCAGTATCTCCCCTCTTAATTGTGTGCGGTTTACGAGAATTCGTTTTACATGGAAATATAAGGCTTTGGTGTATTTTTCCTGAAAGGAGGGGTTATTCTATCTTTATTCTACGTGCTAGATATATCCAAACTTAGATTTTCTGAGAATTAAAAAAAATTACCGCATTACTCTATAAAAGTGAGTACTGCAGTATAAAGCGTTTAAAAGCAATCGCGGCGTCCAACTTGCATTGAAAATTTACATATTTACAAGAAATTACAAAATATATTTATAATAGAGGGTAGTTTTATACATAACGCCGAAAATCCCACATCACGAATGGGATAATTTAAAAACGTATTATATAATAAAAAGGTAGATGCGTAGTAAAAGATTTCTACTCGAAAATCTCAGATAAGCTTTATCACAGAGAGCATTTATTTATTTGCACAGTCTCAATAGTATTTTTTAAAAAAAATTACACAGCTAATATTCGAACTAACTTCTTCAAGCCTATCGCAGATTTGTTCACTATCCAATTAAATTACTGTGGCGCTGTAAAAATTGATATCTGCAATATCATAAAACATGTTAGAAACTTGTAAATGTACTCTTAAAAGAGTTACGCGAAGGATACATTCCGGAAAAAATCGCGTTAAGTGAAATTCGCGTATATCGGGGTTTACGATTAAACATACATACATAGTCAAAACTTAATACAAAAAAATACGAATCATTTGAATCAATCACTTTATCTATAAAAACACTTTCTGCAGTATTACATGTTATTTTTACTGAAAAATACATGTATTGTCTTTTGGGTAGCGTTTCTTTTACGTTCTAGTAAAATACGTTCATAACACACAACGCTGTTTTTAATTGTTAAGAGAAGTTAATGACTACATTATGCAAAACACATTCTTAAAAATAAGAAATTCGCGTTATAGTGAAACTGCGTATAAAGCTTGGTATTACAATTTTTTTTTTAATGCTACGCTATTGAAATAACGCATATTCTAAGTATCATGATAAATGAAACTTCGTTTCATAACATTTGAAAAATTAAGGATATGTCAATGTTATGATATATATAGTATTTTTGAATAAAATACTAGAGTGATTTTCCACATTTTCGTTTTTATTAGTGACCGGTTTCGCCAACCTTTCACGTTGGCATTATCAAACAGAGACCAACGTGAAAGGTTGACGAAACCGGTCTCTAATAAAAACGAAAATGTGGAAAATCACTCAAGTATTTTATTCAAAAATATTAAAATGGAACTCCACCAAGTACTCTCTGTCAAAAATATTGAATATATATATATAGCATAATATATAGACTGAAATGTGGTTTAAAAAAAATTTAAAAATACATGATGATATAAAAATAAAATATAGGAGAGGGGTGCCGTGGTGGGGGAAGGGGGGAGGGGGGGTCCGCCACCCGCCATAAACGCAAAAAGGTCTGAACAGCGCCACAAAAAGACGCTCGCATAAAGCGACCGGCCGCAGCCCGCGTGACCGCGCAGGCGAAAAATTGCCCCCGGGGCGACCGCCCCCCCCCCCCCCCCCGGGGTCCCGCCACGCAGAGGGGGGGAGGGGGGGAGTAGGGGGCAGTTTTCCGCACAATTTGTCCCGCGGGGGGGCTAGTTATGCGCCCCCGCCCGTGTAGTGGTGTCCATTGTTTGGGAGTGGTCGTGCCCCGTGGGATGACCACTCGTCGGGGACGTTTCACCGGACGGACGTCACTGATACAATACGAGTAGTTTGCCTATGGATATACTTGTATTGAATCGCATCAGGCTATACTTTAACATTTCGCTGTGAAGCGTCATACGTGTTTTCAGTATCAATAAAACCCAATTTGCGGGAAGCTTTACTTTTCTGTTTCAATTGGATGAAAAAACCAGCTGAAAGTCAACGATTGCTGTGTGAAGCTTATGGTGAACATGCTCCATCGAAAAAAAGTGTGAGAACTGGTTTCGACGCTTTAACAATGGTGATTTCGATGCGGATGACAAAGAACGTCCAGGCCAACCGAAAAAGTTCTAAGATGAAGAATTAGAGGCATTGCTCGATAAAGACTCGTGTCAAATGCAAACAGAACTCGCAGAATCATTGGGAGTTGATTGAGCAACACTTAAAAGCATTGGGAATTATTCAAAAGCAAGGAAATTGGGTGCCACATGAATTGAAGCCGAGAGAAGTCGAAAGGCGATTTTGCATTTCGGAAATGCTGCTTGAACGCCACAAAAAGAAGTCATTTTTGCATCGTAAAATCACTTGTATATTTTATACATTTTTATTACACACACCGTATATATTTAAAAAAAAAAATACACTCCGCTGCTTGTCTTTCCTGAAATACACTACGTGGACTTCCATAAACCCCATGGTGCGTCTTTAGTAATGATTAGACAGAAAGCATGGCAGTGCCATATTGTTCCTGAAAGACATATTTAAGCTCGACGTGTAGATTATATTAAACAGAATCATGCCACAAATTACTTGTGAAAATTTGAATAGTTATATGCAAGTTAGAAATCGTTTTACATGAAAGTATTTAAACTAGCATCGATAATATCAATTTTTAATTGTGTATATCACATAACCTTAATATTTTATATTCAACAATCATTTATAAATTCGTTGTGTTACAAAAGTTTATCAATTATTTTCAAAGCGTTCATTTCGAGTCCGACCCCATCGAGTGAATACCGCACAGGGAGAAAAGGATTTCCTTCAGGAGATGTCACCCTATGCGGCAGGAATTCTTTTCTTAAGGTCCTGAAGGGTGGCCAGGGGGGGGAGTCGGGTTGGGCCAAGGGGGTGAGCTATGGGGGTGCGGCGGACCCTGGCCGGCTATGTGTTCAGGGAAAACTATTACGTTCTGTGTGAGGTCTTCACACAGCGCGCGTTCAAAACTAGCCACGGTCATTTATTTTTTGAGCCTCAAAAGTAGCATTTCATTTTTTTACATTAAAATAAATGCAAGACTAACACGAAATAAGTCTTAAAACACACTGAAAGCGGGGCGGGTACTAGTACCCGTTCCGCGGACTACTGCCTGAAAGCGGGGCGCATTTTAATACGTTTATGAATGTGTTTACTCTAAAAGCGGCAGAAGATCATTTTATTATTTAGGTTTACAGTTCGAAATGTTCGTTTAAGACTCGTCAACGTTACTTCTACCAATACTGTCCAGTGATTCTGAACAAAGTGACAATGAAGAAGTGGAGTGGTCAGAGAATGATAATCCTCCAATTATTGAACAATTTTTAGAACAAAGTGGTGTTGTTGTGATGCCAAGTAATCCGCAAAGTGTGTATGAAGTGGTTCAACTTTTTATAGGAAACGATTTATTTCACACGTGCAATTTCACGCGAATTTCGTCCGATTCGCACATCAGTTTAATCAATTTGGTACTTGCCTAAAGTCCCCGGATTCTGGTCGTCTCATAGCACCGGTATATTTATCCCTCGATGAGGACATTTTCTGAAATTTATTGATCATTCAAGGCAATCGCGGACATGTGCTCTAAGTGCTCAATTGAAATCGTTGTGAGAATTTTTCTCATGCTTTAATTAATTTATTATTTTTGAATACACAAATATTTCGAAGCTACGTGACATTGTAACAAAAACTAGCACACATGAACATTTTAGTCCTTTTTGTATATAGGCGCTGCACACTCGTACAAATATATATGACGTACAGTCTACCACACACCATCCGTGTCAAGTGATCTACTGCGCTTATGTACGCGGCGTGGGCGGACTGTACCTACAGCTCACATCTGACACTCGAGTCCGGCGAGAAGGGAGTCATATTATATTAATAATATAATTATTTACGCTTCGTAAACACTTCAGGTGAATCCGGGTAGAGCTGGGATTTATTTAAAATAAAAATATTATAATAAAAATAAATTTAGGATATGTGTAGAAGGACCCGAAAACTCACTTCACTATTTTCCTCTTAGAAAACCATGCCTCAGCATGAGTACATGTGAAATGGTCGCCAACCTCCTCTGAGGAGAGGCACTCGATGAAGAAGAAGTTTGAAGTATAGATTGTATATATTTACTGGTTCTATTCGCGTTAGGTACAGCGAGCGTGGCGTGCGCCCGCTTGCCTGTGCCGGCAAGACGTGTGCGGAGCGATTGGGCGATTATTGTTTAATTATTGGTTTTGCATACAACGTCTACTGATTTATTTATTGTTTTTTTTTTAAACATTGATCACTAATCTAAAAAATAATCAATACAAATATTTCCGAGGTCTTTTGCAGGCCGAAAAGCTTAAGGCCTCTATACACGTATCAATAAATTTTTGCTACTAGATTGCAGCTAGCCGATAGCGTCCTTTTGCTTAGGATATTTTTTTTATGGTTTTGGTTAAGTAAACAACGTAACGCAGCACGCAATTGGATGAGAAGATTTGTTGCTACGTGTGCAGAGGCCTTTGCAGGTACTATGAGACAATCTCGGGCTATTTAAGCTCGCGGCCGAGGCCATCGAGGTATTTCAGTTTGGTATTTTCCGAAATTTGGCTTTCGCTTTCCCGTGCGCCCCCCGCGCCCCCGCCCCATGGGGCGGGGGGGGTTCTGCTCGGGTGGAGGGGGTGGGCTTGGGGTCGGGGGATGGGAAGGCTGACGCACCCCCTCGCCTGCCGGTGACGGCGCCGGGGGCGACACTGGCGGTGCGGACTCCGACAGGGCCCCCCTCGTGAAACTAATGCGCCAGAGTATCGACACCAGACCCGGATTTAAGTTAACAACAATTAAATCATCTTCTTCTGATGCCTCTTCTTATATGACAACTAGTGACCATAATTTCCACGAACATATATCTACTATGGGCCAGTCGCTATCACGCAAACTTCCTTCTACCAATGCTTCTTTTTCTTCGATTTTTCTGCGAACAATCAGGTGGAGGATGCTTTATTTATTGTTACGAAAATTCCGCTTCATTACCAACGTCAGGATTTATATTTCTTTGCGTATACTTGCAAGACTCTTTCATTTGTGACGCGGTCAACCCATGGTATCCTATACAGCCACATTTCCGCCGCCTCGATATCCTGGGCCAGTCTCACCAATTCCAGCCACTGGGGCAAATTCCGCACCTTCCAATGCCCCTTTTTCCGCTTTTCACCAACGTCAAGAGTTTATTTTCTGGTACTTGTTTTTTATCCGACCACCAAATTTTTTTAATGTACATGTACTCGCAGAGATAAGAATCTATCATATGACGATGAGTCCCGTTGTGGCGTTTATTTCGTTCCTTTGCAGATTTCCATGACCGCTCGATTCGTTGGGTTTTTTGGTGGTCGGATAAAAAACAAGTACCTATTTTCATTACGCATCATGTGCAAGACTCTTTCATTTGTGACGCGGTCAATCCATGGTGTTTTAAGGATTCTCCTATACAGCCACATTTCTGGCGCCTCAATTCATCGCATGGTAGCTGTCTTGCATGTCCAAGCCTCAACTCCATAAAGGAGAACTAAGACGACATAACATTTGGTTAATCTCATGTCAGTGTTATTCTTAAGCATAGTATTACTAAACGTACTGCGTACTGCCTCAATCTTCACTTTAATTTCTAGCCAAGAATCCAAAGTACACAACAATTGAATCATCGTCATTTGGATCTTCATACTTGTTATCCAAGTACGTATACAGAGTTTTTTGTGCGATGTCGCCTTATTTGCATTTCCGACGTTTCGGTCCCGAAACACAGCCCATGTTCAGGGAACTCTCTTAAAAATATATATTTGAAATAAAAATTACTCATAGTATATATTATAAATATAATTAGTTTATTTTGGAAGCCCTGAGACTTTCTCCAGACGCCCCCCTTTCTTTGTCGTCCGGGCGGGTGCTCCGGGGCGCGGGGGGCTGCAAGACACCCCCTCCCACCCCCATCGTCCCGCCCCAGCCTCCGCGCCGGGGACCACTCTACCTACCCATTGTTTTATTTAGTTCGGTTTGCTCGTTTTCCGTATTGATCATATATCGCCCCGAGGTGTTTTTGAAACGGCACGGCGGCGCTATCGCCGCTTTAATTTAATTTTTATTTATTTATAAATAATATAAGCAATCAAATCGTAAGTACGTGAGAAACACGGAAATTAATATACGAAGACTTGATAAAATAACATTAAAACATGAAAATCTAGAATCAATAGTATAGTTCATTTATATGGGTGCATATATTTTTTTTACGGTTTACGTTTGTCAAAGGGGTTTAGTTTTTTTATTTAACATGAACATACAGATAAAAAATAATAACATAGAAATACGACTAGGTTTTTTTATGTATATATATATATATATATATATATATATATATATATATATATATATCGGTGTTTATTTGAGACTCAGTTTTTATCGGTTCTATTTCGTTATGAACAAAGCAAACTGTTTCAGGAGAAGAACTGCTTTATTCATATTTATATATGTAATTTTTTTGTTTTTTTTTTTAAATATATATATACAGTATTTATATATATAATTCTATAAATACTATAATATAACAAACGTCCTGCTATCGCTATTTTCTACTTCTCCCTGACCGCGCCCTGCAACCCACCCCGGGCATATCTCCTGAAACGGCTCTCTGAAGGGCTGTACAGAGGGACAAAGAAAGTCCGTTCTACAAGGGATGTGACCGAGACAATATATCAAGGAGTACGACTGACGAGGTATTAAATATAATATTCAGCATTTGTTCACGATGGTTTAATTTGTGATACTTAATAAATATGCGAAAAGACTACCCGCTTTGATCCCGCAAGGGAAAATATTAATACATCTATATGATCTGTTATTCACGTAGTTCTATCCCGTAACAAATTTTCATAGTATATATGATATATATATATAAACGTATCCCTCAAAAACGGATAGGGGTTTGTGTAAGCGTGGCACACAGGCACGTGACGTTGCAAAGTACGTATGATGATTTTTTTCTCGAGCGAGTGTTTAAAATACGACGTCCGCAGTACGCGGGGCGCGGGCAGGGGGCAGGGGGCGGGTGCGGGGGTGCGGATCAGGCGGCCTCTCCTTCTTCTTTCTCTTCGCCGGGGAAATTTCTTTCAGGGGATAAAAAATGTGTCCGAGGCGCGGGGACGTGACGTTACTCACCCCGGCGCCCCCCAATCTGCGGCGCACTTAATTTATTATTTTTAAAATATCGGCTTATTTTTTTAAATAAGTTGAAAGTTAAAAATGATACAGTTGAAAATGACACAGAATAAAAATAATTTTGTTACAATCAATCTGAAAATTGGTCGAACAGCCCCTTTCAGCGGTTCATACTGAAAGCCTGAAAATTTCCGTCAAAGGCAAAACGATCGCTTTTTAATAAATATTGACAATATCATAGCTTTTATAGCAAATAGAATCGTTATTTGTAAAAAAAACAAACAAAATTTATAATTATATTTAAACACTTGTTTCTGCAGATCACAGATTTACTTTAGACATTAATGAGGAATAAATAGGAAGTATTTAATTAATGATATTTAAACAATCTTTAAAGAAAAATAAAATTCGATATTTATATAAAATTACTGTAAAAAATCTTAATATTTTTGAATAAAATACTTGAGTGATTTTCCACAATTTCGTTTTTATTAGTGACCGGTTTCGCCAACCTTTCACGTTGGCATTATCACTCTGTTTGATAATGCCAACGTGAAAGGTTAGGTTAGTATTTTAATCAAAAATATTAAAATAGAATTCCACCAAGTACTCTCTGTCAAAAATATTGAATTTCTTATAAAATCTTGTTCAGTTTCTTTACTCCGTACAGAGGATTGCTTTGTTCCTATTATTCAGTGTTCACGTGTTCCCGGCCGCATCTTTGTTGCCGACTGGTGGCCAAGTGCATATTTTTTTTATTTCATAGTTATTTTTACACCAGCAAAAAAACACTAGCAGTGGCACAGCGTCTCATTATAGATTTTTCTTTGAAGTATTTAGGTAGTAGTATAAGTGGGAATGGTCGTGGTCCTCGCGGGCCACCGTTTGAGCTTCGCTGGCGGCTCGCCGGCCGCCTGGAAGAGACCATCCATCACGCGGGCGGCGGGCTGCCGAGGGGGGTCACGTGACGAGGGGTCGCGAGGAAATTGCCCGCGTGACCACCCCACCCTCCCCTTCACGGCCACAGCCTACACCAAGCGGAGGAAAAACCCCCGACGCCCTCTGATAACGGCATCCACGTACAACCACCCAGGCTCCCCGAAACCAGCAGCAGAGCAAATACAAAAACTACTCCAGAAGCAGCAATGACAATTTTATTTAAAATCATGAAAACGGTGGCTCTTCGCTCTCCCCGTACTGTTTTTTGTGCTTGACTGCCATTCTGTACTCTGACCTCAAAGTGCTGAATTCCATGTGCTCTGGAAGTACTTTGTCAAGGTAGGAAGGCTCCTGCTGAAAAATGAGTATCAGATCTAAACGTCAGAGTTTTCTAAGGAAAAGATTATATAATAATGCTGTTGGGCAGCAGCAATACGCATACTACCAGAAACCATGAACACTGGCTCAGCACAAGTATATGCTCAGTGCGATGGTCGCCATCCTCCTCTGAGAAGAGGCACCCAAAGAACTAACCTATATCATTTTCGAAATTTTTATAGTTTTGTCTAAGTAAACACTGCAATAGAAGACGCTAACCGTGAATTCCTATTTGGTTGTTGATTGTGTCACAACGTGGCCACTTAAATATGCATCAATATTTCACATTTCATATTCAATCTCAGCATGCTAAAACAGCTACTATAATTTTTTACGCCCCAAAGATCACAACTCAAAATTCATATTTTAAAAAAAATGTTAGGTTAGGTTAGGTTAGTTATATCATTTTTATAGTTTTGCCTAAGTAAACACCACAATAGAATTCCCATTTGGGTGTTGATTGTGTCACAACTTGGCCACTTAAATATGCATCAATATAATTCATATTTAAATAAAAAAGTTAGTATATTGAGCTGAAATACATTCGTCAATATATATATATATATTTTTTAATAGTCATGGCACGCCACTGGAAAAAAAAATCCATTGCTTTGGCCGACTTTCCCACCTGGCCGCCATGATGCGCGCCGCCACGCGACACCCCTGCGGCGCGGCTCGCGATTGGCCGACACCTGACGGCGGATTAGACACACCTAAAATGGCGCTCTCCGCCATGACGCGACCCGCGGGGGTGTGCTGCACTTCGCTGCATGCCATGCATGATACGCACGCCGGCTGCTAATTGATAACCCTAATGACGCGGGTACTTGAAAATGCGATTTTGCGATTTTCGAAAAACTATAAAAGTCTAGCATTAAGTGTGGCAGCGTGTGTAGGTAGCTCGATGCAACCCGTAAGGGTGTGTTTGCACTAAAGGGATGTGTGTTTTTTTATAGGGGTAGTTATTGAATTGAATATTGAATACGAGCCAACAAAAGATGGCCTGCTATATGTTTTATTACATATGTCGATTTCTTGATTAAACGTCAATCAGATGCGTACTTATTACCCATTACGGGTTTATTATATTATTACTAATATGATAAGGCACTCTCAGAAAAATATCATCGTGATTTGTGTGGGATTTGAACCCACATCCCCTGGTTTACACGACCGGTGTACTAACCCTTGTACTAACGAATCACTTCCGAGAGCATCTTCTATATACGAACTAATGTGCCTAATCATATTAGTAATAATATGTTTTATTGATGAAACATAAAAACTTTAGCCTACCACAGTGAATAGACACCTTGACGATTGAAATTTCATATTTTAGTGAAATGTTTGCGAAACCGGTCATCAATAAAAATTTCCACGTGAACATTAAATATGCTAATTAAATAAATAAAAAAAAACATAAGCAGGAGTGAAACCCGGTCCACGAGTATCGAAACACCGCGTATAGTAAAAAATAACTGATTTCCAATGTGCCTCACCCGTATCATCCCCCGTTGACAGCACCGCCTCAGAAATACACGTGTTTTTGGGTTAATCGTCGATTAACCGTGGATCTCCGATTATCCGGGACAGTGGCGGCCGCGGGAACAGATCGCCTGCCGCTGCAGATCAGCGGTGCGCTCGTCTGCCCGCGCAGGTTTTGGACCTCTATCCAGTGGCGTGCGCTGAAAAAAACATATTTTTTTAAAATAATTTTTGCGACTTTTGATTCAGTAACCTACAGCTATCCGTGTCGATAGATAGCATATATAAATTAAATTTATTACTAATTTTAAAAAATGCGATTTTAAATATATATATATTAGGGTGTCCCTTATATGACCAAAAAATTTTTTTTTTCAAATTTCGAAATGGGTACCCTCTACTTTTTTTAGTAATGCTATAAGAGTCTTAAATATAAAATTTCATCTTTCTAGCGTAATTGCAACCAGTGCCGACCGAGCTTCAAAGTTTAGTAAAAAACGTGTTTTGTCTTGATATTTCGGTCTGGTATAAAATCATTATAAATGCAATAAATTAAGTAAATAATAGTAAAAATTCAATTAGATGAACATTAATCTTTAATCAAAAACATAAAGTAATAACAATCAGCCAGGGTAACTTTTTTAAAGAGTTGTTTTTTTACAGTCCGGATACAATTTTCTATGTTCCTGGACACAGCGCAGCAAGAACTGTTTTTGTTCTTCTTCAGCCGTGATAAGTCCGTTAAAATCTTGCATCATTTTAACAGCCCTTTCAGCAGTATCATTCACAATTCTCAAATAACAATTTAAATATATCACAAAAAGTCAATTTAACTTACTAAACAACCTTTGAGGCAGTTCTTCCTTTGACGGGTCATAGCGTTTGCTAAAATCTGAGGTTTTGTCCCGGTTGAAGTTGGCAATCATTTTCTTCTTAGTTTGGTTATCAACTTCATCATCAAACAGTGATAGAATAACTGTCTCTTCACATAAATACCACAAGTGATGGCTAAACTTGCTTATAGAAGCATTAGAAATTGTTGCGTCAACTTTTTCGTACTCTTTTAACATCTTCAAGAAGCGCAAATCTTGGTTAGGTGCTTTGATCGCCACTGTACATTCGAGCCAAGGTTTAACATACAACATCACGACAAATAAGCAAACATCTTGTAGAGCCTTTTTGTCCTTCGCAGTTATTCTGCATTGTGACTGAAGTAAACATATTTTTAAAGAATAGATCGCTCTCGCCATCCAGCGTGCCTGATGCATGGCTCCGGGGGGGCTTAGTTTTAATTTTACCTCTGTGTCTCCTCCCAAAAATATTACGCACAGTTCGACCAATTCGCGGTAGTCATCTCTTACATAACCTTTGTCTAATTCTGCCTTATAAAATAAATACAAAGCTTGAATGTCTGTCTCGGCAACACGTTGTTTTACGAAATTAAGAGATGGTTCAATGTTACTAGCGTCGATGTTTTTTTCCAATTTTCTCTGAACTTTTTAAGCATTGGAATATCTGGGCTACTAGCTTAATTTTGCTTTCAAAGACAGCTTTTAGGACCAATTCATAAACATGATGACGACAGGCGAAAAGCAGCAATTCTCTTCCTAAAGTTTGCTCCAAAATTGAAATGGCCAGTATTGGAAGCTGTTGTGTCGCAGCACATTATTTGTACTGTATCGTGAAGGTTCCAGTCAAAGAGAGCTGTTGAGACAGCCTTAGCTTGATGTTTTCCAGAAGAATGTTCTAGTTTCGGCACTGCAAGAAGCTGTTCCTTATCGTCAAACGAAGCAATAACTGGCAAGCGTTCTTCTTTAGAACTTCGTACATCCAACCTGGGTAATAGTTTTCCATCCCAATGGACTGTAACTACGTCGGGTACATTGTTTTGGAAGTCAGATTTTAATGCTTCTGCCCTTGATTTTCTAGTTTCAGCAGCTAGTGATTCTCTTTGTCTTACAACCCTTTCCTCTTCTTCCAATCGTCGTTGTTTAGATCTATCTTCTTTTTCCGCCAATTTTTTATCAACACCACCTAAGCATCCCGGTCGACCTGGCTCTCTCTGTTTCATTAAAAATAATTTATCTTCCTCTATTTTCATTCTCTCAAAAGCATCAGCATGTGCAATATCAAACATATTATCAAGATCAATTTTGAAATTGTTCTCACGGCTCTTGAACGTAACCTGAGTTTTCTTACAATTTTTTTTGCAACTCTCTCCAAACATGATATAAATCAACAAGTTTCTTCACGCAGTTAGGATATGCCCTTGTTGGAATTCTTGTTTTTTCCCAATATATGATGCACTCCCTAATCACAAGATTTGCACTTTCACTAACAATCAGTTTAACCTCACGAATATTGTAAAATAGGACCGAGGGAATTTGTCGATTAGATGGTAATTTTGCACCATTTATTTGATATCTAGGCAAACCGATAAGGAAATTATTTTGTTTATCACTCCGTAATTCCACCGACATGTTAACGCACTAAACAATGGAGCACTACTAATCTCAAAAATCACGTATGAAATGACAAATAAAACATGCAGTTACAAGTCACAGCGCAGTACTTACGCAACTTGTATGGACAAGTTAAAATCGCAAGTCGGCACGGGTTACCGTTTATAAATCGAACTAATATTTTTTTCTAGACAATATAGGGTTATTACTAAACTTTTAAGAAGGTACGCGTAAAAAAATATTGAACTTGAATTTTAAGGGACACCCTAATATATATCTATTATGGATTGGTCAATCAGATGCGTATTTATTACCCATTACGGGTTTATTATATTATTACTAATATGTTTAGGCAAATTAGTTCATATATAGAAGATGATTTCAAAGAAACTCTCTGAAAAATATCATCGTGATTTGCGTGGGATTTGAACCCACATCTCCAGGTTTATACGACCGGTGTACTAACGAATCACTTCCGTTTATCGAGAATTTTTAACAATCATACTCTATATATGAATCAATGTGCCCAGGCCAATCAATATTTAGTGATTTGCAAGAACTGGATTTTTTGATTAAAGTAACAAGTGAAGCGATTTTTGTCCTATCTGGACATTATTTTTAAAATTTATTGATTTAATCAAAAAGTACATTGCTTGCAAATCACTAAATATTGATTGGCCTGGGCACATTGATTCATATGTAGAGTATGATTGTTAAAAATTCTCGATAAACGGAAGTGATTCGTTAGTACAAGGGTTAGTACACCGGCCATGTAAACCAGGAGATGTAGGTTCAAATCCCACACATATCACGATGATATTTTTCTGAGAGTTTCTTTGAAATCATCTTATATATATTAACTAATGTGCCTAATCATATTAGTAATCATTTTAAATATAATTATTATTTTTTAAATAATTTTAAAGTATGTAGATTTGGATGGCCCCTCCCCGCGCCGCCGCTGGCAGAGCGTGGATCGGGTGACGCGACTCGGGCGAGTCGTGTTTCGCCCCGACCCGGCCGCGTGATCGACAGGTTCAGAGATGATACATTTAATCCCAAAAAACCCGTCGATCGTAAAAAAAAACCCGACAAAAAGCGTGTCGCGATGAATCTTACGAGATGTTCTTCACCGTCGGATCAATTTCAATTTTCGTCAATTTTTCAATTTATCGCCATATTTTTTTTTATATACAAAAAAACCACACCGAATCATCACAAATAAATACCACCACACGGTGGTTAGTGCGCTTTTCGAAAAACACCCCAGCGTAATCGTATTCTGCAAGCGTACGACGTTTGTAGAGAGGACCACCAAATTATCACGCGGTGATTAGTGCATCTCAACATAATCGGATTATTTTAGTATAGATGACCACCAAATCTATCAAAAAATAAAATGCTTTACACTGAGTGTGTTTTTCCACATTCTCCTCAATATAATCAGATGCTGCGAGCGTACGAGGTTAGCATAGATGACCACCGAATTACCACAAATCAACCGCAGCATTGACATTACGGAGGGCGCACAAAAAAAAAGGTCCAGCCCGTCCAGAAGTCCTGGAGCCGGCAGTATCGAAAAGATCGAGGCAGTCACTCTTAAAGGTCTCGAAGATCTTGGCAACCCCTAACTAATCGATATACCCTGAAAATATCTTCACTACTGAAATCCGCTGATATTTATGAATGACAGTCATCTCTTTTAAATAAAATTTCTTTACCAAACGATGACTTATATTTTTCAGTGGAAGCTTGATACAGTTGTGGCGTACTTAATAGGTTTTTCGTATGAGAATTATCGATTGGTAATAATTTATTTTAGGCAATTAAATTGAAGTATGTTAATTGTTGGCAAGCGAGTAAGCGTTTGTATTCAGCTCGGTACGCTTCAAACACGTGCATTGATGATTTGCAAACTTTGCATTGCAGAGGTATTTTTTTTTAAAAATATATGCATAGGGTGTAATTTTTAGGATGTCTCCACTACCAAAACCGTATTGTTGAACCACACATGAACATCAAAATCATCGAATCCGCGTTATCAAGATTCTCCCACGGGTCACCGTAGCGAGCGTGCAAGCCACTGGAGTAGGCGGCGGTTTAATCCGCAGCCCATTCATTTAGGCGCGGAATGTGTGCACTAGCGTTTAGCTGCATTCGGTGGCGTATCGTGATGGCCGTGTCACGACTCACGCCCGCTCACGGCGCGTCCCGTCACGCGCAGGGGCTCGAAACGCTCTCCCGGCTGGCCACCCAGCCGATGGTATCACGGAGCGGCAGTCTGGCTCGTCGATGCCGATATCATGGGGAATTCCTGAAAATAATTTTTACCATGATATAACCGATGAAGCCAGCTTCAATTCAACCTAATAATAACTGCACTTGATGATATATTTTTAGTGTTTGAGTAATTGGCAAGTTGCACGGCAGGTACTTGGCAGGTACTTGGCAGGTACTTGGCAGGTATGGGTATGGGCGTCTTCTCCCGGGTGAGGTGGCGCCGACCAGCCCGGGGTTAAGACCACCGGTCGAGCGCATTCCCCGGCGCCAACCACCTTGTTTAATTAATACCTTACACCCACCTGAGCCACGCGGTCTCCGTGCACCGACCTAAAGACTGATTGAATATTTTATTCAAATCTCCATCGCACTGAGTTACAATACTGTAAAAATTAAAGACAATCTTTGAGAAATCGATTCACATGTGAAACTACAGAATAATCATTTAAATTTGCAAATAAGTAAGTTATACGTGACTTGTGTAATGAGTTATCAGTCATTCTTCCACGTGTCTAGGGGATTGAAACTACGATCTGTCGGTCGGGAGAGAGCGGTCTGACCACTGTGCCAACGCGCCGGCCGATCAGACATATTAACTTGAAAATCAACATGCCTACTAGACGTTTACAAATAAAAGCCTATTAAGACTACGCGTATTAGTTTTTTGGCCGCCGGGGGAGCGGCGGCCGCCGACAGGACAATGCGGCGAGCTCCTCTTTTTAACCCCAGCCTCCCCTCGCCCCGCGCCCCTGGCCGGCGCCAGAATAGCTGAGCTTCCATCGCCAGGACCTCTGCAGCACCAGCGGCATCCGTCCCCAACCATGCTTATGCCAACTCATTATAGTATGCCAAAGCAGCCTACGCGCGCCGACGAGAAATCACACAAACATATTTTGAAAAAATCCACTTTATATCGAGGCTCGTCACTCTATCCAATTGAGCTACTGTGCCTCTTAAACTGAGCGATAAATCGACACGTTCATTCTTGTCGTGTAACAATGCATAAAACGCAGTCTTCAGTTATATAAGTATAAATTAACTCTTCAAGCATTCAGACTGAAAAAACTTTTGAAAAAACGTACTTGGTGAAATCGCCAACACGTGGCAACGTGTTGCACCAATGAAAATTAATTTAATTTAAAATATTTAAATGGAATATGTTTTGTCGTTTGTGTGGCTCGCGGATCGAAGGTTGTCCACAGCTCGACTTGATCTAGATAAAGCCCTCTGGTCAACGTTTTTGTGGCGTTCCCTCGAGGACGGCGGCGTTCAAACGCCAGCCCCGCGTGTGTGTGCACGTGTGTACACATGTGAAACTTCGATCCGCCGATACGGGACCTCTAAATATCTGGAACTGCTTTAAGCAGCAGTGACCCTTAGAAGCCCTCCCGTCCCCGCAACCTCCTGACGTATTTATCAGCATCCGTACGTCCACTCTGAAAGCAGGATTGAAACCTAAAACAAAGGTGTAAAACACAAGCGAATTTTTTTTCATTTCATGAGTGTCCAATCAGAGCATCAGGTATTTATTAGTTCAGTAAAACAAAAACTACTAGTTATCAAGTATTTTTTTTATGGTTGATTATAAGAATACAAAAAGATGATGTTATCCAAATCGTGCTGGCACTCTTCTGATCTGGAACGAAGATTGCTGATAACACGCTGACACAAAGCTCTCGATATTGCGCTGCCATTTCTGACCTGATGTTTTGTTTCAATTTTGGTTCGTCGGATTATTCTCATAAAGCCTACGTTTATAGTATCCCTACACAAAATAGTCAAGACTACTAAGGTCGGAGCTTCTGGGAGGCCAGTTGATGTAACCTCTACGTGAAATAACCTTATTAGGAAAAAATTCGTTAACAGCTTCAATTGATTGATCGGATGTATAGCAAGTCTAATTGGAACCACGTTTTTGAGTTGAAACCTTAAAACTACGCATATCGCAATAACGGTCCCGATTGCAATAACCCTATACTATTTTTGCACACCCTATATGTTCGATTTCTTCCATGAAAAATCAGCTGCAGTTATTCGGTATTTTTACGAGACTCTCTCATTTGTGACGCGGCCAACCTATTTTTCCTATATTTAATTACATAGAGTAGATTTGTGCCACTCCACTGCACACATGTATTGCTTCAAATAAAATGCCCAAGTCTCAGTTCTTCTATATAGAGTTGCTGCACTTCAGACAGCAACTGTGCGAAAAATCGACACCATAGAAAGAATACTCGAAGATTCCGATGCTGCTCTCTATTGAGCGTCAGTCTGATGTTTTCGCTCTTTCCAGCTTTGATGGGCGCATATTTTTTCTCGGTAGCCGTTCCACTTATGACAAGTGTACGTAGAAACAGTTGTTATATCACACGTCCCCACGCATGGCTGCTCAACTGTGGCGCGCGGCCCCTGCGGTCTCCCCGCAATGTTGGGTCGCGGACGGCTGGACCCGCTGATGGCGGCTTGCGACAATAATAAATAATTGTAATTCCTACCGCAAACCGCGAAATAACGCCTGCACACGCATGGCGTCCTTAGCCGTGAGATTCTGAGGTCTATACACAACAAATATATACATTTCATAAAAAAAAAATTGATTAAAGCACTCAATACACGCCAAAAAAATTTTTTTCAAAAACAAAACAAATCCTAACCAAACATTCTAAATATCACAACTCACATAAATATAACGTAATACATACCAAAAAAATGCCAGAAAGTGCTTGGTGTATTTTTAAAAATATTTTAAAAGAAATATTATAAGCGGTTTACCATATTTTTATTCATTTTGCGACTAGTTTCGTCAAGCAGAAAATCTCTGCTAGCGTCGCGTAAATCAAATAAAAATCATTCAAATTAATTACTCAATACACACTAAAAACTATTTTTTTCAAAAACAAAACAAATCATAACCAAATATTCTTAATATCACAACTCACATAAATATAACGTAATACATACAAAAAAAATGCCAAAAAGTGCTTGGTGTATTTTTAAAAATATTTTATAAGAAATATTATAAGCGGTTTACCACATTTTTATTAATTTTGCGACTAGTTTCGTCAAGCAGAAAATCTCTAAAAACAAAATTTAATAAAAATACCGACTAGTATTGGTACAACTAATGAAAATAATTATTTTTTAATATAATACAAAAAAAAACAAATTAAATTAAATATAGCAGCTGATTGTCGAGGAAAGCTGGTCTCCAACCTTTTCGTTTGAAGCAGAAGATATAAATAAATAAACATTATAAAATAAAACAAGTTAAGCATGTATTTTTTTCTAAATTACAAATTAGGTCTCACCATCGTTGGGTTTATCTGAAATACCATCTAAACCCCATAAAAACTAAATAAATGCAATGAAAACACGTGCTTTGTTCTATAATTGTACGGCTGACCGAAGTGGCCGATGTCATTAGGAGTCGTTTTATTACAAAAGGGCATAAAAAGATACACGCTGTACGAGCGGGTAATTATTTAATGACGCGCTGTATATAATATGCACAGGATGGGGCGGAAGTGTCGCTGTTCCGCTAAGGACGACCAAATAGATGCGTTTCATTTTACTTTACCCGCCAATTATGAGGCGCAATACAGGGTGACTCGTAATTATCTAACTCGAAACTATTTTACACGACGATTGCGAGGCGACATACAGGGTGACTTGTATATATCTTAACCACTACTGATCAAAACTCTTTACTTGACTTATTTTTTTTATATTTTCGTCAATTTCTATTTTTTTCATTCAACGAAAGCAAAAATTTATTACGTAGTATACTTAATAATTTAATGATATACGTGCTGAAAATATTTATTTATTTATTTATTAAACTGCTAGTGCGTATTTGCAATCGCCCAGTATACTGCTAGCTGTATAGACTATGTCACAGACAAGTTGCTAATCAAACTATCGCTCTGCAATTATTATAGTAGCAACAACAACAAAAAAAAAACAACCTGCTTCCCAACTGTTCATGGTATATTATAAAATATAAAATGCCTATTACAGTAATTGCAGTTTTAAAAAGACTCCATTGGCTCATTACCATTGGGTTATCAGTTTTGTCCCAGCGTGTATAGCAGATATATAATTCAAGCCGATCAGGTTCTAGAAGCATAATTACTTCCAAAAACCATAGCTTAAGTGTGAAGTCAGCAGTATAAAATTCCCAAGGGTAAACATAAAAATACAACCCCATGAAAAATAAGAAGTAACATATTCTTGAGTACTAGCTTCACTATAACTTATCTGTATGGATTAAAAAAAAAACACTATTTTTTATTGAAAAACATAAGCTTATACTTAATCTAATTTTTTGTAATATTAACTCATTTAAATATTGAATATATAACAAGTTAATATGTTTTTCAGTGCAAAGCAACAAAACCCATAGACGTATCAATAAATACAAATCCGCAATTGCCTTCTGTTGCATTGATTTGTCGGTTTACATTTTTTCTGCGTTTATAAATTTTAAATATGATGTACGGCATGCACTGCATAGTTTCTGACATTGACTGCATGCCAATCAGTGGTTGTAATTAAAAAAAAAAATATTTTATGGCATTCACAATGGAATATTTCGGAACGTCAGCTTGCTGACTATTAGATCCCAGATGAAGCAATTTTTTTTTCAGTTTTATTATAACGCTGTGAAGTATTGATTTATTGTATATATGCACGTAAAAAAAAAAAAAAGAAAAACAATAAAAATTATATAAAAATCGTTTTTCAGTAATTTACCTGAAAATAATTAAGTGTTTTTCGCATTTTATGTTTACGCTTACCTGCTTGAGGCTTCTTACAATGAAACTATTAATAGTATGTTTGGGTTAGGTTAGGTTAGGTTAGCAGCGTAGGTTAGAAGCAGCGTTAGGTTAGAAGCGTATTCAAACAACTGTGAATAGCCAACAGGCTAGGAGATTAAGAACATGTTTATTTTTGAGTACAATCGCTTTTCAAGTGCATCTGCAGAAAATGCGAAAATGCAAAAAAAGCTCACAGACAAGAATGTTCGTAGTCGCCTAGCTCATTGGCGATTGGTGTGATATTATTTTTTTTAAATAATTTATAGTGTTTGTAGTGTTATGTGTTTGATCGAAGCCTTCGAGACCGATTAAATCGATTGGGCGGGTCGGTGCAACAGATCGCACGCAAGTGACCCGCCGAGTGTGTCCACTTACGCCGCACGTGTAATTACTCCGAGTTTCGATGCGTTTTTAATTCCCCTCTTCAGGACGGCCACAATGGAGAGGACGCCCGGCTTGCGGTTTACTTTTGTGCCTCTCGGGCAACTGTCGTTTCGGAAGAATAACGATATTTTTGTTAAGTGGCCGGCCCTCGCAATTTCCGCCACGTTCGAAAAAAATTCACGCCGATACGCGAAACCAATAAACCAGCGAAAATAGCAAAACAGCTAAATAGAGATAAAATTTTGATATTTATATCCAATTCTGTAATTATTGACATTTTATGGCCAGTTTGTTGCTTTGTTTTTATAAAAAAAAACTTTTATAATAATAAGCATTACTTTTGATTAATTTTAAAACTAACATTTATTCCAGTGGTTAGTGTTTTTCCTTGACAGTCAAACGGTCTCAAATTTACCCCAAATGAAGTTTTTTTTAAAAATATTTCTAGTATAATTTATGCATTGTCTATATGTTAAAAAATAAAATAATTTAATTTTCATTTAAATTAATTATAAATCTAAGACACAGAACACAACTGCAAGTTCACGATAAAACTAAAAAATATATTAATTTTTAATATGTTGTCTTACAAGATCTGTTTTGGAAAAATACTACTGACTTTTTATTTATTATATTAAAGTACGAAATTAAAAAAAATGATTATTTTAGCGTCAGCCATGATTGATTGTTAGTAATTGGTGACAAAAAAACATGACAGTGCGTCAAGCTGTCACATCTCTTCATTCTGTGCGTTTTTTTGTATGAGCCAACCGAACAGGGTGATTAAATATATATATAAATATATATATATATATATATATTTATAAATATATATATTTATATTGTATATATAAAGCTTCAGGTATGTACGTGTCACAAAAAACACCCCAAAGTACCGCGTATCGTCCCTCAAAAGCGTTTCCAGGTACCGGGGGTAGTTAGTACCCACCCCGTAACACAAATACATAATCTCCTGAAATACAATTTAAATAGCAGATTACCACTCGGGGGCTGCGGAAGGAGAGCACGGCGGCCATTTTGGATATTCAAATTTAGAATATTCAGCCATTATGACGTCACAATAGATTTTTTTTTATCAAGGGGAGGTTTTTCATTCATGCAGTTTGGGTACAGTCCAGCGATTCCCAAGCTTAATTTCATTAAACAAATACGTTTTTAGTGTTGAGTTATTTTTAAGATTCAAACAAAATTATAGTAATTGTATTATATAATAAATAATATAATCACAAAAATTGATAATTATTCATTCTTCAACTGTAAGTTGACTTAGTAAGTAAAAATTTTGTCTGACGATTATGTTTCGGTGCGATGGAAGTATGCGTTTGATCTGGACGACATCATTGACAGAAGAGACTCATTTGTGTGGTTTATTAGTGTTGCAAGGTGTCGTTTTTAAAAAAGTCATTGTTGCCACAAATTTAAATTTAAAGTTAAAAAGGATATAAGCAATGGTTTCGATATTTATTTTTTAGAAGCCAAAATAATATGCTTAGGATAGAACCACAGCAATGGTTCTGGTACGGTGAATTTCAGTGCGTAACACCGTTTTGGAGCCAGTGTATGCTTAGAACAGCCTTTGTGAGAGGGGGGATGATAGAAAGGGACGCCAAACCGTTTGACTCAACGCTTCAACGATCAATTGTCGTAATCTTCTTATGGGTAAATATAATTTAGTTAGAATTTGAATTATACATATTTAAATCGAGGAAAGTCTCCGTGTTTTCTCTACAATATAATATTATCTTGCAGGGATGTGAAAATATTAATTATAATTGTTTAAGATTTATTTTGATGTACTCATGTTATTTATTTTGTACGCCTAGTAACAAGCGTTGTTCATTTTATTAGGAAGAGTTAAGTGTAAAACAATAAACTGTGTTTTTTTTAAGGCAGGTTTGAATTTTTTGTTATATACAGATATTTGATAATTTCTATATAATTTTATATATTTTTTTATGTTGGCCACCTCTAATCCGATGCACTTCGTTGCAGATGCGTTTATTGTATTGTCGATAGAATAGTTTGCTCGCATTCAAGGGAATAAGAACTCTATACGTCTACCCCCAGGCCTCAGATAAGGGGCGCAGGCTAACCCACCCTGTGAAAACCGACACGCCGGCTGAAACCGTACACACTTTGTAGACACCCTGTATCGGTAGATGAACAACCATACCGGCGCACCTATATACACACGTACAAATACGTAAAACACAATATGCTTTAAAACGAGGTTGTATACCTAGGTAAAATCTTTTATTGCGCATAACAAGCATCTGCGTATTGGGAACAAAATTATTGTATTTAAGTTCTTCACAAGCAGGAGACACTCGAGCTTAAAATAATTTTAACGAATGTATAAAAACGCTGTAAGAAAATGAAGCTGCCAGTTGATAAATGACAATTGAATACAGGAATGATACAAAAAAACTCACATCAGTGATTGCTAAAGCTGATAAGAGATCTTTTAATTATAAGGGCAAGTAATGCTTTGTTTTGGATTTGCTCGCATGCCATTTTTGGTTCTAATGCAGTGGCTCTCAAACACACGGATAATAGTCAAAACTTGCCCATGGACCCCCTTTCATAGTCAAAACTTGCCCACGGACTCCCTTTCACAGTCAAAACTTGCCCATGGACTCCCTTTCATAGTCAAAACTTGCCTACGAACCCTGGATGCCTGTGATTACTTGTATTTTATGCACATGTATATATTTATATTTTACTTAGAACATAAAAATCGCTTAAAATGTATTCATTGTTATTTATTTTAACTTCCATATTAATAAAAATGTGTGACAATTTTTTTATTTTATATTAAACACCCTGACGTTGTTCGGGGACCCCCAAATCGATTTTAATTTTATAAGGACCCCCTGAATGATCTTAGGGACCACTTTGAGAAGCACTGTTTTAATGCTTACAAAATACTGAGTAGCAAAAAAAAAATCCATGGTGAAATATTTTCCATGGTTTCAAAAATTCCGCGGTGATTAAAATTTGATGATGTCTGATGATATTCTACTCTTCGCCATCTTCTTGAAGCGTCGGAGTGCATGATGCGCCGGCCGGTAATCGATGACCCCGAGACACCCGACACCCCCGGCGGCAAGATGTCCGCCGGCCGCCATCTTGGCCATCTTGGCCATCAGCCGCCAGCGGGCGACCTTGAAAGCGCCGCGTTTTTCTGCCTCAGCGGTGAGATATGATGGAGCATCGTCCTGCTTTTTATGACTGACTTCACGTTACCTTGAAGTGATGACTGAAAGTGAAGCTGCCTGCACACGTAGCGACGCAAACGATAAAGGCCAGTGGCGTCCTATTTTTGAGGTATTTAACTTACAACAATTATTGTCGAATCACCTGTTGTGTTGCTACGCTTATAAGCTGCATTACAAATTTTAGATATTTAGCGTACGAGAAAAATAAATTGGATTTTCTATTAACTGTGATTCGATATATAAGTGTTATAAAAATATTTATTATGGCGATATATCAGAGTAAATATGAAAAAACACTTAAAAAAGGCTAAGGCATCATAAAAGCGCCCAAAAAAATGTGCATAATCTTTTGACCATTTGGATAATTATAATAGATATATATATATATTTAGATATATATATGTGTGTGTGTCAGTAATGTTAGTAAAAAAACTCTCAATAAGACGTTGAAAAGCAGCTTAATTAAAGTCTATGTAATATAACAGGGATTCATGGAAATTTTGAAGCTTTGCATCGCATAATCTCTGAATAAAAAGAAAAACTTGTCTAGTTGATAAAACTATGTTTTTATGTAATTTTATTCATATAAGTGTCACAAAATATTCTTTAATTCTTATTTTCGCATAAGCTTTTATATCAAAAGCCGACTACACACGCAGTGACACAAAATACAACCGACTTGCAATCATGCCTGATTGCAAGTCCATTATTTGCGGTTTTCGCCTTAGTAAAGAGAAAGCTATCGGCTAATCGCAGGTTGCGACGCGTGTAGGGAGCTTTCAGAAATTGAATTAAACCGTCCAGTCCAGGTGATACAACAGGGCTCTACAAAAATTCATCGAATCTTTTTTTATCCGGCTAATTTCAGGAAGGTTGTATAGATATTTGTTTTCGCCGCGGTTTCAGGCCTTTGTGCCGCAAAAAATCGTTTTATTCGCATTCAGACAATTGACGCGAGAAATTCGATACGCTGTATTGTGACGTGCCTTGACTATGGTCGTGACCATGGTGGTATTGATCAATGGTACCAGACCGGTGCAGCGGGATCTTCAATACCATTTGTCCCACCAGTGGTGCACTTAGAAATAATCATTATTTTATTTAAAATTTTCACTCATGTTTACAACATCTCGTCATACAATATTTTTTTAAAATTAAAAATTTATCTGCATCTATTTTTTATATCAGCAACTGATTCTAAAAGCAATCCAAGTGTTGTTAAAATATAAAAAAAACTTTTAGTGTTAATTCGATGTCTATAATTTAACAGAAATACAGCACTTTGCCTTTACATAAGACTTTTTTTAAACCAGTGTATGTAATTTCATATAAACAATTCACACGTAATATAAACAGTAAAATACTTTTATAAAAAATCTTTTTTACACTTGCATGTGTCAATTCAAATTCTCGCTCAGTTATGCAAAAAAATATTTTTCATACATTCCTGTCTAAAGTTTTCACGAAAGTTTGAGAATTATGCGTCGACATTTGTACTAAAAAATAAATAAAAATTGTAGATTATTTTTTTCACTTAAGCCTTAAACTTAGTCTATACATTTTATAAACCCTTAATCGATAAGTAATTTCACTAACAATCGAACCACAAGGCAGGCAATCTTTAAATATTTCAAGTAACTTTCTTGGGTATTGAAATTGCTGTAATGTGACGCGGCTTAATATATAAGAAATTCGCTTTATTTACAGCAGGTTTCAAGGCTTAATTACAATAACAAACAGCAGTAAACAGTTTTTTGCGATGTCGCCGAAAATTTGATGCCCAAGCGTGTAGAAGGCTTTGTGCCTCGAGTTGTCTATGAGTACGAAAAAAAAAAAACAAAATGGCTGACAATGCTTTGAAAATCGGAGACAGTGAGTGCAGCAAGCTAACCGGAAACTCTTCCAGACTCTGATCATCCTGGACGGGATCCGTTTTGACGTCTCCATCTGCAGCCCGTCCTAATCCTTCCCTTGGCCCGGCCAATTATTACGGTAACCCAATACGCCGGGGGCCCCAAAGGGCGCAGCCGCCCTCCGGACCCCTACCCTGCCTGCTTTTATATGTAAACCGCACAACATCATTAAAATTTGTTCATACTATGATAGTCATCAGCCTGAAATGAGACGCAATTCTCGAAGAGACACTATGTTTTAGTTTTGATATTACGAGTTAGAGACCTTTTTATGTATATACCTACCCTTATGTTTCAGAAGTGTATTGTAGTCTTAATATATAATCAAAGTAATAACATGGAAATGACGGTCATTAGACGCAAAAACAGGAATCAAACCTCATGGCGTAGCCGCCCCCCAGGCCCCTACCCTGACAGCTTTTATATGTAAACCGCACAACATCATAAAAATTTGTTCATACTATGATAGTCATCAGCCTGAAATGAGACGCAATTCTCGAAGAGGCACTATGTTTTAGTTTTGATATTACGAGTTAGAGATCTTTTTATGTATACGGTGTGTGCATTAATTTTTTACTAGTATTGAATCGCATCAGGCTATACTCTAACATTTCACTGTGAAGCGTCATACGTGTTTTCAGTATACGTCATATCGCTGAAGTGTATACAACATTTTTTTTTTGAACTTTTGTACGAACAAAACGCAATTTGCGGGAAGCTTTACTTTTCTGTTTCAATTGGAAGAAAAAATCAGCTGAAAGTTGCTCACCGATTGCTGTGTGAAGTTTATGGTGAACATGCTCCATCGCAAAAAACGTGTGAGAACTGGTTTAGACGCTTTATCAATGATGATTTCGATGTGGATGACAAAGAACGTTCAGGTCAACCAAAAAAATTCGAAGATGAAGAATTAGAGGCATTGCTTGATAATATATGCCTATATATACCTACCCTTATGTTTCAGAAGTGTATTGTAGTCTTAATATATAATCAAAGTAATAATATAGAAATGACGGTCATTAGGCGCAAAAAAGGGAATCAAACCTCATGGTCACTAAGTAGTAGAGCCTTGTTTGGGTTGCAAAGCTGTTTGACCTGGATTTTTAAAGATAATAACACTGCAAGGAAGACTTTTCAGTATCACAAAAAATCTCAAAGTTAAATACTACCTTCTTTTTAAGCGACACTGAAAGACACGCTATTTATCTTTTATGATCTGTTACTGCGTGCATTGACATTAAGAGCGTTTAAAGTCATTGTAAAATATAATTACTGCATGCTTTCAGATTTTAATGTATTGCCAGATGAACGAAGGACACTTTTTGAAGAGTTCTGTTGTATGCGCTATTAAGTGTATTTTTTTTAATCTTTAAACTGCCTTATGGCCCACTTATTTGGCGTGCAAAGTTTCTTACTAAATGATACCAATAAAATCTGTATACATATCATAAGCGTTATTTACTATCTCCGCTTGAAGATGCCAATCCAGCATAAGTGCGAAACTAGTCGCTTATTGAGAAGCAAGTAAAAACATGACTAAATTTTAAATCGTACTTTATAATGAACTGAATTAAAAAGGGACGCTTTCGGGTAATAGCAAATCGGTCGCGAGCGGCGTCGCCGCGTGTGTAGTCGGCTTTTCAAAATATAAAAGAAATATTTATACTTTTAACATCCCACACGCCTCGATTTTTAATTCCCCGATTCTATCTTTTATGTTCTTTTGAATGGCAACCCCGGAATATCTGACATCTGGCCGGCGCGGCGGCCGCGACATCAATGGGGTTCTGGAATAACCCTCCCTTTTGACTCGCGCAAAACTGATCGCTTTCGACACTGATTTGCGGCATACGATTGCAAAATTGCGAAAACGAAGCCTCCGGTTCATTGTGTGTCGACATCCTTAATTGCGTGGGATTCGAACCGCGGCATGTGTGTTTTTACACGCGACGACGTGGACTCAAAAACACCCGATATTTCATCCTTTATTCGATAATACGTTCTTGCCGCGTCGTGTACTGTTTTATTGAATTTTGATTTTATTGCGTGGGTAAGCATATACAGATCATGTATACGAAGGCAGCGAAGGCTTTTTTTTGTTATCCGATCATAGTTTTTTTTTTTTTTTAAGATTACAAATTCAACGAGTCGCCCCGCCCACTCTTGCTCTTTATTGAATTCATTGTGATCTGTATTTGGAGGGCGGATCAAACACACGGGAACATCCGGTCCGGAATCGCCAGGGACACACACACACACACACACACACACACACGCACAAGCACGCTAAAGCCTTCTACATATCTGACTACAAACTGCGACACAACTGACGACCGATTTTCAGTTGCCCAACAGCGTCATCTTTTGCTTTGTTTACTCAGGCAAAACCATAAAAAAAACACTACCATTACCATTATTTTATCAGTTGTGTCATAGCATAGCATTTCAAATGAAACTAGTCCACTGTGAGTAGTCTCTAACTTCGAGCAAATATTCGCATTGCCTCTATGACAGGTGAGTTTATACCTGTGCTCTTCATCTCTCATATGAAATTCTTGACACTCTTCAAGCAGGGAGACACTCGGAGGCGCCTCCAGCGAGCACTCCCCTCACTCATATGTGACAAATTCACATCTTATTACCCCTGTAACCTCTTTTGGCGACACCAGGGGCGTATTGGGCATCAGTGTACAATTTTATTTAAAAAAATATGTTTAAAAAAAAAAAAAACAGTATTGAGACACTTCAATCAAAAATTTTCCGTAGAATTTTTCACCTGTCAAATAGGAATGATCAAAAAATGTTTCGAGATGCATAATACGCTCTATTTCTGACCTATCAAATATAGCAACTTTGGTGGGTGTGTCGGGCTCCCGAGGCGCCCAGGGCCGGCCCCGGAGGCGACACTTCCCCTGTGACGTTCATGGCATTCTTCACCTCCGTACAATAATAAGACGCCCCCACCCCCTGGCTCCTATATTAAACCTCCCCCTCGCGCGAGGCATTCCCTCGCAAGTGTTGCCCTCGCAATAAATGTAATAAAAATATATTACTCGCGAAAATGGCAAAACGAGGGCCACTCCTGAGTGAAAATTCAAATCTATCTGTTTTTTGCGATTTTTGAGAAATTTGCGTTTAAGTTTAAATTAAATTTATCAAATTCGAGAATCGTGTATTATTTGCTAATTTTGAATAATTACGTGTTTTTTAAAACATTGTTTTATTTTTATTGTAAGTATATAAAATTTATTGAAACGATTCGTATTCAATTGTGAAATTTGCTTATTTAAAATTTATCACATCAAAGTATATTTTGTGTACTTTACCATTCATGAATTCGTGTATTTTTGATGTCATTGACATATTTTTCATTTTAAATAGGCTTGGCGAAGATATAGGCTTTTTGAGTGTCCGGATTGAAATGTATCAGGCATTTGCTTAGTCACCCACCCAGTATCGGAGAGAACAACTCTTACTATATAATATCTTGAATATCTTGAATTTTGAGGCAAAACTTTGTGAATCAAAAGTGCGTTTTTGTTAGGCGACCATTCGGTTGTCGGTTGGATCACAGAGTGTGTAGGCAGCTTAGAGCATCAGTGCGTATACCTTCTCAAACACAGGAGAGAGCACACTAATGTACAATTAAACTCATACCTGTTACGCTCTAAAACTTCTCCAAATGAATGCTCTACCGTTCATTGTTACTTTTTCCTATGAACACAACTGAAGACTGCTGAAAAAAATAAAATTGCGTTATGATAAAAAAAAATATTTTTATACTGAAATAAAACTCAAATGCTCTAAAACAAGAGATTACCAACATTTTTGTTTGTACTTCTTATTTCATGGAGTATTACAAATTAATCCCGTGTTCAAGATTTATCGTATATAAGTAATGATTTTTTTACACATTCATTATATCAAACTTCTAAACTCTTTTTATATAAATTATAGAATATTAATAAAAATGCCTAAAAAAAATATTGAAATACGTTTATTCATCTGTGATTTACTAAAGTTAAAATACTATATAATAGTTAAAATGATAAAAAAAAATTTCAAGTATTTTCTCGTCGTTTCGTATGTGAATCGATCATCAAATATGCGCTTTATTTGCAGTCTCATTTTTATTTTTAGTTTAGTCTCTGGAGTATTTCTCATGAAAAAATTATTTTTACACATAATTATTTTACAATCCGCTGCTAAATGAAGGCCTCTCGCTTTTGTGGTTGCGTCAGCTTTGAGCTGCATTTTTCCTCGACTTTCACTCTGCATTCCTTTATTGCCTTATTCACAGCCCTTTCTGTACGCGCGCCAGTGGCGTACTCAAAAAACGGGCATGCAGTTACATAAACCGAGTGCATTGCGTGCAAGTAGCATACAAAACAGAACCTCAAATTTGATTTTTTTTTTATACAATTTTATCATAGAAAATTGATCAACACATTGTTTTGTGATAATTTAAAATATTGCACAATGCATTATTATTAATTATATTTATCTCAAATATCTCAATAAGTATATATATATAAATAAATATTTATAAAACAATAAAAATGTATTGCTTCGCATGGAAACAAAAACACAAAATAAACTAACGTGCTTGTTACTTTACTACTATATTTATTTATTTATAATTAAAATTTTTTTTTTTTTACAAAATACTGCTGCTTAGTAGTTTACGTATCAAATAAAAATAGCCAAATGGCTAGGATACAACGAATAATACACTTTCTTTGATCACACCCATTTGACGATTCGTACTTTTCAACAGGGAGTACTACAAGTAAAGCCGCAGTAAAGTAAAGTAAATAAATTACTTACCGCAGTCTGCACGCCACTGGAGTTCAGCTTTAACCTAGTAATTTAATTGTCATAGCTCCGCTGGGTAAATATACGTTAGGTTACTTTAAAAATGCAATCACAGTGGCGTAGAGTGCACCGGCCGACTCTATCATTGCAGCGCATTTTTACACGTGATTATTGTTTGCACGAAACCGTGAGACAAAAAAAAACAAAACATAGATAACTTATTATACATTTTTTTTTATAAATTAAAATTAATATAATGAAATTCAACGCAGTTCTGTGGAAATTCCCACTTTTGTCTAGACACGTGGTTTTACAACGCTAATGCATAGCATGCATGATGCTCCACGAGAGGTAGTCGGGAATAGCTCATGCGACGGTTAAACTTGTCAACGAGATGGAGAGGCACGGTGGGCAAATAGAGTAAGCAACCGGGCGTGATAGCCGAGGGGCGCCGGTTTGAGCCCAACCTATACTTTTCAGTGGCGTGCGGTCCATACAAGCAATACACCATAGCTTCCCCTATAAACATATACTTTCAAATGAACGGATTTTGTAGTAGCTTTAATATATATATATATATATATATATATATATATATATATATATATATATATATATATATATATAATATATATATATATATATATATAATATATATAATAAACGTTATTTTAAAGTTCTCCATAATTAGTAAAAAAAAATTAAATCCAAATTATTTTATAAACCTTTTAAATAAACAAACATCTGTCATGTACGCATTTAGTTTGGCAATGCCATAATAGGTGATTATATGTATTGGGCAATGAAACGACGATAAACCTTTGATAATAATTTGGTCGCTTGTGTTGCAACATGTGTAGGGTTCTCAAGAATTCAATCATTAATCGGATGGTAACTGGCCAAAAGCGTCCTAACCCATAATTTAAATTTCTATTGATTATTCTAGTTCTATGCTCATGAGACATAACCCTGAAATCACGATGGAGATTCACTAAGTGTTATGTCGTCTCAGTTCTCCTCTATGGAGTTGAAATGTGACTGTATAGGAGAATCCTTAAGATACCATGAGTTGACCGTGTCACAAACGAAAGAGTCTTGCTCAGAATATGCAAAGAAAGAGAACTCTTGACGTTGGTAAATAAGCGAAAGGTCTCCTATTTTTCGCAACAATAAGTATAGCATCCTCCAGCTGATTGTCTGAGGAAAAATCGAAAGAAAAATGGGCATTGGAAGAAAGAAGATTTGCGCCAGTGGCTGGAGATCGGAAGTGCAGCCGGACTCGTGAGACAGGGCCAGAATAGAGACAAGTTGAAGGAAATGGTCACTGACCTTTTACGAGGAGAGGCAAGATTAGTTTTAGATAATGTATAACTAAATAAAACATTTATTAAGCTGAAGACTTCTCGTGCTTCTTCTTATGGTGCCCATCTACCCTAGGCCGGTCTTATAAGTTTCGCTAAACTGTCGTAAATCCGCATCCCCACTAACTTTCTCTTTTCAATACCTCCATTCTTCCGGATTTTCTTCAAGATATTTTCAATAAAATTGCAGAACAACTAACAAGCGACGATTTGCTGTTGCGACATGTCAGTTATGCTCCATAACCCGCGCGCAGTATCAGGGGAGCCCGGAGAATCTGTAATATTTTTTTGCGGATAGCTTCATTCGATGTACAGAGAGCGAGGCTGCGTGCTCGGATTTCATACTTGCCGCACGCCACTGGCGAGTACAAAAATGATGATAAAAAAATAATCCAAACCGCCCGGCGACGCGGCTCGGCGGCGATTAAAAAACGAAAGGCGCGCGGACCTGCGCGGGCGCATCCCGCGCCAGCCAATCACAGCGCGCCCCCTGGCCCCGCCCCGCCCCCCCCCGCCCCCCCACCCCCCACTACCATGCCTCCCCCCCCCCCCCTTCACCCCCTCCCCCCCCGCGCTCGAGAGCTTCCCGGAATCGCCGGCAGAGTCGGCCGCGGTTTTTTTTTGCTGCGCTTCCCGTCGTTGCGTACCGGCAGGAATAGGCTGTGTTTCTTGCCGACACGTGTGTCCGCATGCGGAGCTGCCTGCACACTCTGGCACTGTGTTGTTTGTAAAGGCGTTTAAAAAAACGCTTTTTCTTATCATATTTTATTTGGCTTTGTTAGTTTGGCTGTCGGTTGTGTCGCAGCGTGTCTAGGCAGCTTAATCTGGCTGCATCTGGCCCCATCAGTCCCCCCCTCTCATATAAAGTCGCCTGCACACTCTGGTGTCTTCGTTTTTTTTTTATTTACAAAAGCGTTTAACAAAACGCTTATTTCTTATAGTAATTTTTTGGCTTGGACTAGTTTGGTTGTCTTATTTGACCCATCAGTCCACCCCCCCCCCCCTTCATACAGAGCCGCCTGCACACTCTGGCTTCTTCGTTTTTGTTATTTTTTTTTATTTACAAAAGTTTACTTTTTTCTTATAGTAATGTTTTTGGCTTGGATTAGTTTGGTTGTCTAATCTGGTCCATCAATCCCCCCCCTCCCCCTCTCGTATAGAGCTGTCTGCACACTCTGGCGTCTCCGTATTTTTTATTGTTTACAAAGGCGTTTAACGAAACGCTTATTTCTTATCAAATTGTATATGGCTTGGATTGGTTTGGTTATCGGTTGTGCTCCATCGGTTCCCCTCAACTCAAATAGAGCTGCCTGCACACACTAGCGTCTTCATTTTATTTTTGCAACATTCATCAAAACGTTTATTGCTAATCACATTTTATTTGGCTTGGTTGTCGGTTGTATTGCAGCGTGTCTAGGCAGCCTTATCAGTCCCCATCGGTCCCCCACGCATCTAGAGCAGCCCGCACATACAAGTGTCTTCGTTTTTTTATTAATTGCAACAACATTTGACAAAACGCTTATTTCTTATCACAATTTAATTGGCTTTAATCGGTTGTGTTGTCAGTCGTGTTGCAGCGTGTGTAGGCAGCCTAATCTGGCCCCATCTGTACCCTGCGGCACCTCGAGGCTTCCGAATCCGTCGACATAGTATTTTTTCCGCAACGCACGCCGCTTTTTGTGCCCGTAGCTGTGTCTCTTGTTGGCACGTGTTCCCACATATAATGCTGCCTACACGCGCTGCGGTACTAGCGAAAAAAGTACAATTTTTTTTACAAATTGTCTAAGAAAACAACGCATAAAGGGGGCACGTTTAATTGGATGTTAAGATTTGGTTTGGCTGTCGGTTGTGAAGCAGCGTGTGTAGGCATCTCAATCCGACAGCACCGCGAAGTTCCCGACACGGCTGCCAGAGTCGGCCGAAGTTTTTTTCGCGTTCTGCCTCGTTGCATCGCACACTGCTTTTTATTGTTTTTCTGCTGTTTTGTTTTTTGTACGTGCAGGAATAAGTTGTATTTCTAGTTCACACGTATGTTTACATATAAGCTGCCTGCACAGGTTGCAGCGCAACCGACTAACGACTCTTTTTTTTTGGGTGTTTATTTTTAAGTTAAAAAAAAGCAACGCAGAATAGGAAGATAGTAATTCACTGTTCGGTCGTCGGTTATGTCGCAGCGTGTACAGGCAGCTTTACAAGCATTAAAACATATACTTCCATAAATTTAATAATTTAATTATTTTTTTTATAAAAAAAACACGTTGCTATCAATTTATGCTTAAATGGTAAATAACAATATTGTTATTACATAATTGTATTTCACTACTTGAACAAAGACTACTATGGATAGAAACATAAATAAATAAGCAAATAATCGTTGGTAGGAAAAATTATTTTTTTACTTTACACCTAAAAATTTAAATAATAAATTTATATTTTTAATGTTGTATGTTTATTGAAATCACCTAGGTTTTAAGTAAAATTTCATACCTATATTTTAAACCAACGCTGATACAAACGCAATACTGATATATATCATTTTTTAATTAAATGTAAAAAAAGCATAAGCTCTACACACACTTTATTATATTCTCAGCAATATGTAATATTTCTGCGAGCGAATTATACATAATTTCTTATCTTCTCTATCAGGTGTCTCTCCTCCGAGTATCTCACTGAACATAGCTCTATCCTGACCTAGTCTTATTAGTTCTACTAAACTCCTGAATTCCGATTCCAGATTCCGCATCCATGCTGACTTTCTCCTTCCGATGCCTATTTTCCCTTGGACGTTTTCTGCCAAAATAGAAAACGCCTTTATACCATCGTCGGGAGTTTTCTTTCTTTGCGCACTCTGTGCAAGACTCTCTCATTTGTGACGCGGTCCACCCATGGTATTTCAGGTGTTCTATTTCAGGTATTATTTCTTCAAATGCCTTGATTTTTTCATGATTGCTGCCTTAAGTATTCAGGTATCAATCCCATAAAGAAAAACTGGGACTACTTTGCATTTGGTGAATCTTCAACGTGTTTCCGTTTTTCAAAGTACCCGAGAAAAAAATGTATAAATATATATATATACATACTATATATACATATTTTTTTATATATATGTATATATATATTTATTTATTTATATATATCGCTTGTACAAGCTACACACTACTGCTCTGGCTACAAGTACATAGTCATGTTGGTGTACAGGTTTTTTTATGGCGTACCTATTTGCGGGTTCGTCGTTAAATTTCGATCTCCCAAACCGGTTGCGTCAAACCCAAGACCACTTCTAGCTGCACGGCACATCACTACGAGTTGGTATTTTGACAGCTGTACGCATGGGACTTGAGAACCACCTCTACAGAAGGCCGGAGAAATCAAAACTTAATAGCCTTCAATCGCATCATATCGCGTTTACACCACAAGAGTCACAGAACATAGATTTTTACTTTAACAGCTTCTACTCTAAACGACATCATACTAAAATCTTTACTCACTCATGTATCACATATCATACCCATTCTGATTTTTTTCAAGGTCACAGGCATTATGGTGAGTCTTAACAGGCTCTTTTCACCCATGAAATGTCCGGTTGGTATTATATTCCCTCCGGTTTTGCGATCTGGAGGTTTTTAAGACCTCCCGTGCGGAAATCGAACCGTACGTAATATTGTACAAAAAAAGTCCACGAATATTAATGATGCGTAATTTTTAGTCTATAATATTTAATAGTTCTTTGTTTCGTGATGAACATAATCGCATTATGAAGGCATTAAGTGGCAGGTTCTTTTAGCAGCAACATAATTCTTATCTCGACTCATCATCTAACAGCTAAATACAGAAACGTTTTCATAATGATCTGCGATTAAAAAAGACGTATTTTTTGGTTATCTAGATTGAAAACTTTTAAATTGTAAATATAAAAATAAGTTATGACGCGATTCAATATTATTTTAACTCAGATTTGCAATAAGATAGTCAGTATACTATAAATCATATTAAAAATACAAAAATTACAAAAAAATCGAGGTATTTCAAGATCACAACTGAACTGATAAACACAAAACAATTATTTTATATGATGTTTATATTGGAAGGAAAAAAATCAAAAACAACGTATTTATAGAATTTTTTAATTTATTTTACTAATATAATTTATTTATATCGAATGTTTTTCAATATTAATTAAATACATTTATACAATTATTTATTTATTTAAGTTAGCATGCAAAAAAATGTTTTAAATCCTTACGATTTTAAAGCTACCGAAGGCGCGCTATTTACTTTAGTTTTCTATCCATCGCGCGATGGCGTTTTACCATTAATTATAATAAATAAATATTATAATATTAATCAATTATTTACAGGTATCAGAATAAATAAATTATAACAAAATAAATATAATCTAATTAAATAAAATGTGAATTTCACTAATATATCTAATTTATTAACATTACAAACGCATCAAAAGTATCAAACAATTTTTTTTTTATAAAATACCCAAAAGGCCCATATTTTGGAAATCTATATACATTTTAAATCTTCAGTGAGTTTTATTTTCTCCATCCATCTTATAATATATATGTTTGCTCAATTTACCCATATTTCACATAGTTAATTTTATCACAACCATCAAGCTATTTTTTATTATTATCTTATTAGCCCTTAGTAACAGTGAAATAATATTATGCACAACGCTTAATTATATAAACAAATATAACATATTTAAGACAAAAGAAAATTCTTTCCGATACTTTATTCATCGACGTATAAAAACAATAACTTGACATTTATACGTAAAAAAAAAAACTAAAACAAGATATAAAATATTTAAATTTAAAAAAAATTGTACAAACATATATATATTTATATTCACATATATAAATAGTAAAAGTGTGTTTACTTGTCTGACTGCACGTAATCGCTATTTAGTAGAATAATTCATTAGAAACTACATAAATTAAATGGTTACTTTGTATGGGCACAGTGGCGTGCGGAGTTCGTGTATATTAAAAAAATGTTATAATTATTACTTGCTAGATGTTTTATCAAGTAAAGTGAAAAAAAAAACTTCAGGGACTGCCACTGATTCTATCGGTCCACGTCGATATTTTGATCTGTGACTTACGACATATTCCGCCGGGATAAGTGCGATTGTGAGACATATCCCATCCCATCTTCAGAGGCACTGCCGACGGTGTTTCTGGAGTCAGAAACAGTCCAAGCGTGCTGGAGGGTTTTCCAGGTAAACGCTGGAAAAAAGCACAGCAAGAAGTTAATTCGACCTCGTCAGACACTCACTCGTCGGACCAGTCCTGCCCAGCGGTCGCCAACTTGCGGTTCGCGCGCCCCGAGACCCTTTAATATAAGATTTACGCACATATAAAAAATATCGTATTCTTCTAGCCGTTGTGCTATTCATAATTTTTGATCAAAGATAACGGCCTCCCATGTATATAATGCTTACAAAAATATTCTAGATTATTTCGTTTAACGCAAATTTCAATACGGGTGATGCGAGCGAGAAAAGTTGAGAGCCAGTGGCGTGCGGTCGCCTTCGTGCGAACAAGACAAGTGTTGCAATAATAATAATAATTAATTCCCCGACATTACGCAGGTGTTGGGGGAGGGGGATACAATTAAACGGAAAATGAAACGAGATCGGAAAAGCCGATTGGGACTGCATTGCGCGTTATTTTAATTGATTGATAAAAAAAATCACCATCACCATTGTGAAATTAATATCGACCGGTTTAATTGGAGTTACTCCACAACCGCCTGGAATGGAGTATAATTTCTTTGAAAATGGTGCTGATACCGAGACCGAAACGTCGATGTTTTAACGAGGCAACGTAGAGCAACTCTGTTTTGGCTGGTCAGTGCGCAAGGGATTTCCGGAATCAGCTGATTATCCCATAAAAAGTGTTATGTCGGCCGACGAATGGCTTACCAATTACAAGATTATGGACGCTTGGTTGATTGTGAGAAACCCTAGTGTATTTTAAACTCCTCTAAAACCTTATACATCGGATTTTCTCAGGAATTTCCCAGCACGTGATTAACCGACGATTACGTAACAACGCGACCTTAATTTTTTAAATTATTCAAATCATTTTCAATGCAAATGATTGACATAAACTTACTAATTTAAATTTAATGCTGTCTCAGTGCTTCCGTATAGAGTTGATGTCTAGAAACTTAAGGCAGCATCGATTAATCTCTTGAGGCAAAAAGCCTATTGAGACCTACCAAAAAAGTTCATATTTTATAAAACAAGCATATTATATCAAAACTCTTCGAAGCCAAGACAACGTCACGATGTTGTATAAGAATCTCAATTTTGTTTTTGATATAAAATTATTTTTTTTATATCTGTGAAGATTTCTTATCATAAATAATCCGCAATTAGCCTAATTGGGGTTATCGCTTTTGCTTGATAGCCAAAGATCGCGAGTTCACATCCTGCGCAATGCACTTCAAAAGAAAATAGATAACATTTCTTTGTTGATATAATACTAAGAATTGTAGAGTAGATAAATTGCACGTGTGGTCTTTTTTTCTTTAGTTTTTTATAAAAAAAACTCAACGACTTTATTGATAAACTAAAGTAATTAAAACTGGATAGGCTCAATCTACTGCCAATTATACAAACGCTATCTTTACTTTGCGAGCGGAAGGCATTTAAGTTAAAACAATCTAAAAGAGATAAATATTTTTAAGCATATGTTTAAATGGTGATGTTTTTTTAAGCTTATTAAGTGAACAATGCATTGAACAATATATCTAACATGATTTATTATATATTTAAATGCTTAGTATCAGGAGATGTCTCAAAATAAAACCATTTTATTAATTATGTGAAATAAAACATATGCATCGGGTTTTTAAATATATACGTATGCAAATAAGATTACCATAAAATTTCAATGCCGCCATCGAGCCATTCTGTCATTAATAATTATACATATGATAAAAATAATGACGCGCTGTCACAATACGAAAAAGTACAATCGCCGTTCTTCGCAAAGCGCGTTACACACGCAGCGACGCGACTCGCGATCAGCCTACAATTCACCATTATTCATGGTGTTTTTTTTAAAATGGTTTTGCCTATGTGAAACAAGAAGCTGTACGCCAGTCACATGTATGTTTTAAATTGGTTTAAAAGCGTTATTGGTCGGTCGCAAGTAGTCTCGCCGCGTGTGTAGGGGGCTTGATGAATTCAGCTATTGCCGTCTCTCTCTCTGGCGCGCCAGTCACGTGTGCTAGAGCGAGACGGCAATAATTGATTTTGAAATATTTCAAATTTAAGACCGGCCATGACGTCTCATCCGGGGGTACAAAAAATGCGACGACGCTCCTGGAAAAAGTGTCTCGACTTGCTTCACCAACCCATTTGTAACCGGTCAATAGCATCGTATTTTGATATTCATATTTGGGTTAAGCCACAAAGCCTCTCACACGCGTTGCGACACAATCGACAAGCTCTTCTTTTGAGTTGTTTACTGAAGCCAAACTGCAAAGCTTCCTACACGCGTTGCTACACAATTGCCAATCTATTAGTGACCGGCCAATAGCGTCGTCTTGCTTATTAAAGCTAATATATAAAACCCTCCATACACGCTACGACACAACTGACAATAAAAAAACTTCTCTTTTTCTAGCCGCTACTGCCTTTAAGCGATCTTCGAGTCCAGGATTCGATTCCAGGTAAGCCAATCCACTATATATTTATTTTTCATCCTGATACATGCAAACAAAAAAATTAATAGTCATATGCAAGTGCGAAACACAATACACCTGCATTGATGAAAAATGATGATTCAAGTTCGTCCAAGATCAAAACTGTTGATACTCAACTATGACGCTGCAAATAAAATGATGGATGGCGTAAATGAAACACGGGGACGCCATTTTGCGGAGGTCTATTTTCCTATCGAGGCGCCCCGGACCACACAGCGCGGCGGGCCATCTTGTTTTATTTTGAATGTTGCATTCCTGAAATCGTCCATGTTTGTCCGAGTCGGCCGCCGACATATTTGCTATCAATTTCCTATAAAACACGAATTCTTCGAAAGCGGACGAGGGTATGCGCGCACGGCCGAATAAATCGATTCGATTATCCGAACCATCGAAACGCCTCAATTATCAACTTAGTATAAATATATATTAAAATAGCTTTCAAGCTTATAAAAATCAAGGTTTTATATAGGAGAATTGAAATGGAAATGTCTCCAACCTCTTCTGATGAGAGGCACTTGGAGAAGAAGTAAGCTTTTACAACATTAATTTAATCGAAAATCATCGATTATTTTTCACGAATCCACGGAGACTCAAACCCACACCTTCGTTGTCTTAAAAAATATACAACATTTTTATTATTAAAGTAATGGATAGATAAAAAAATGTGGGTTTATTTAAAATGTTAAATAAGTCGATTTGTCGTATTTGATATCATATCTAATAAAATAAATATTTCACTATCAAAGAACGTCTTGAATACGAAAAGTAAACAAATTTCGAAAGTTTCTTGCTTGTTTATTTATGTAGACCGCACGCCACTGATGTATATAATGTAGGTAAGCATGAAGCAAACAATGCAAGGAATCAATGTGTATTGATACATGCAATATCAATAGAAAGTGTCTAAGACCAAACTGAAGCAGGCGTGAGTCTAAATATATCAGTTTGGAATTCACCTGCCAGGACAAGTATAAAAATGACTTGAATTAATAATAACTTAAGATAAGAAAATTCTCGCTGAATTTCCGCGTATCTTTGGAGAATTTCACCCTCGCACACAAAAACACAGTAAAACTACCCCAAAACTATTCCACGCACCCCCCGGGCGCCTAGCAACGCGCCGCCACCCCTGCGCTGTCCGAACAAAGGATATCATCCCCGAAGCTCATCACGGCCAGGAAGGGGATGGCCTCGTCCTCACGACCTGGTCTCCGGACCTGGAAGACACTGAATATTCAATAAGTCCGCATCAAACTCCCGCACAGGTGCGTACGCAGGCTTTGACAGCCGTTGTCATTAAATTCCCCACCGGTCGTCTTCAATGCAATGACACTTTAAAATCACTTTTTTGAGATGACACCAGTCTTGCTTTTTTGCAGTAAAGTTTTGGGAACACTTAAAAAAAAACAATTTTTGACTTTGTGATTCATTTAAAAAATAACAACCGAAAGACTAAAGCGATTTCTATTTAATTCAAATCTTGCGTTTATTTTGGGACACTCTATATATTGAAAAATAAACCAATTCGCATATAACAATCAACTAATTATGCACAGTGCAATACTTGTGAAAATGTAAATTAGTTGAACATCTGCTTTAAAATCTACAGGTGCTTTTTTTTAAAGACAAAATGATTATAGTTGTTTGGCTCAGTGGCTCGTTCCCCATCCTGGCAGGCGAATCCCAAACTTTTGGCAAGTAGCTCAGAGACGAATTGTATTGAAATATTATACAAAGCAACAACCAATGGTGTTGTGGGCTTGAACATCAAAATTTGCCTATGGCGACCAATTTGCGGAAAGTCTCAGTCGGTGGTGATTTTTGACACCGCAGCAAACAGCCCGGAGCTGCTTGCCCGCCGGCAGTGCGGACGGAGTCAAAGTTTTTCACATTCTGCGAAAATACCTCGGGAGTACGTACAAGTTGCCTATTTCTTTGTGTGTAGGGAATTTTCTAAAGGACGGAAGAAGTGAGGAGGTCGGGGGTGCGGAAGAGGTGGGAGGGGATGTTTGATTCCTGGGAATCCGGGAAATTCTTTCTGGTCAGGGGTGCATTGTGAAAAAATAATTACAGAACACCTTAAGCTTATTTAAAGGGATGAAACAAGTCATTTTCGTGTCCGGATAACCAACCAAAATATAAAATAATTATCCAATACCGTCTCGGTATTATGGGTGTGTTAGTAAATACCGCAAAATAAAACGTAATTCGTTAATCACCGTTTGTAACGCAGCATGTGTAGGCAGATTAAACAGACGATAAGTACTTCTGCTCTTTGATTTTGCGTATATATATATATATATATATATATATATATATATATATATATATATATATATATATATATATATATATTCCAAATCCGCCCCTCGTTTCCTATGAAGACGCGCGACAAAAACAACAGAGCATGGACAGTGCTCTAAAATAAAGTTTGCAAATTTATGTTCGGATTTCGGACCGGATAGCTCGCGGGGAGAGTGGGGTGGAGGCTGAAGAATACATTACAGCGAATATATATCCACAGGCCCACTCTCCCCTATGATTTTTCTACGCGGCTTTTATTCGATTCTTAATGACAGTACATTATAGCTTGAAACTGGATTACCATTAACCATACTTTGCTTAAAAGGCGTCTACTTGTTTGGAGCACCAGATTATAAATATATATATATTATATAAAAAATAAGCATAATTTGTTTAAAAAAGTATTTTTATCAGAGTATCACGTTACTTATTAAATAAACGCGGTTTACTCAAAGTGTGCCTTGAAATCCTGTACACTTTTGATAAAATATACGCATACTTTGTGTGATATCAAGTCACTTGAAACAACCGTTTATTCAACATTATATAAACAAATAAATGATATATATATCATTTGTCAAAAAAAAAAATTGTAATTAAATTGGAGTTACTTGTGATGAATAAATAAACGCTTGTTTGAGTGCGCCAGTAGCGGTGTTGTTGCGGGTAATGGCGTGCCGGGCTGGTTCCCCTGGAAAGGATGTCTACCTACCTACCGCGGCGGCCTCTCCTCTCGCATATCCGCAGATAAAAAGTAAGTATTAGACATTGGCCAATAAAGAAAAATGGACCCATAACTTCAAAGTGCGCTTGGGGTGACCCGGGGAAGGGGTCGCCAACCCTGCTAATATATATATATTTATATAAATTTTTTATTCATGTATGCATAAAATATTTTTAATACCTGTTACCAAAATATTTATTTAATAAAGCGATAAGTTTTGCGGTGCAATATTTTATAAATATGAATTATTTCGTTTTTCTATGTCAAGCAGCCGGACTCGTGAGACTGGCCCAGAATAGAGACATGTTCAAAAAAATGCTCACCAACCTTTTATGAGGTTCCTTGAACAATATTAGCAGTCAATAATAGCAGTTTCGCTTTATAAAGCTTTACTGTAAAGTATAAAAATCGTTCTTTTGATGACACATTTGATGCGTACATCGTTCAAAAAATGAATTGGTAAAATGAATTATTTTTTCGCAAGGGTTGCGCGCCCCTGACTCCCCCCCCCCCCGGCACCCTGAAGGGGGAGGGGGGGGGGGGTTTCCGGAACTATTCCGAAAGCGACACCAGCTCCACGAAATATTCGCAAAACTTCCCCATTGCTGATTAGGAATCTTATATCCCGCACTGGAGATCGCGACCCTCAGCGCCGAGGACTGGGGAGGTTCTATTTTGTTTAATGCGATAAGTTTCAGAATTTTTACGAAGAGAGATATCACATTACCATAGAGTAGTATTTTTTCCTCTATAATATAGCTATTTTCACTGTGACACTGTGAATTGAGACTCTTCGTGGCTTGTTCTTCCCTAATGCTGTTATGTTTATACATAACTGAATTCCAGTGGCGTGCGATGACTTCTATAACAAGGCAAGCAATTTCTCTTTTTTTAAATATAAATAAGCTTTATCAATAAAGCAAAAAAATGTTTCACCACAAGTAATTACTATTTCACTGAGCATATCTCTATCGCAGGGCAGTCTTATGAGTTCGGCTGTACTCTTTGATTCCGCATCCACGTTAGCTTCCTCCCTCCAATGCCTCTTTATACGATTTTTCTTTGCACAAGCATTAGGCTATATTTCGTAGTTGAGCTTTCATTGAGCAATATGTGCATGACTCGTTTATTTATGACATGATCATCCCACGGCAAGTAAGCAAGCAAGAAGGCATTTTAAAAACTACAAATTATAATAATAATTTTTTTTTCAACAGATATTCTTTATAAATAAATGTACATCTAGTGCCTAATTACACACATGCATATACTGTTTTATATTCTTGCTCAGATGCACAGCTACGGTTGTCAAATAGATTATTTGCGATAATCAGGTTAAAAAATGTTTCGAAATAATTTTACTGTACAGATTATCATGTCAATCAACAACCCTTAAGTGTATTGTAAGCTTAATATTCTTGCCAATTTCCGGTCATGAAAGTGCGGGGGTAGGTTCAAAAAGGTGCGGGTTAGTCTTCAAAGTTTTAAACTTAAGAAATACTTCAAGATCTTCAAAGAGATTCAAACTTTAAAAAAGTTTTATACTTTCCCTTTATACCATGTACGTACCATTATTTATTATAAATATTTTTTCAAAACCAAGTTACTAATTTATACTGAACATTAAATATAAATATATATATATTTATAAAAATATATAAAAAATAGCTTTAAGACAAATTTTTATTATATGTCATAATTTTGACTGTTTTTTTTATATTATGGCTGTATTTGATTTTCAACTTCACAACTGAAAAATCTGTTGTATTTAGATATTTGTTTTATTTAATAATTTACAGGCGGAAAAAAATATTTATTAAAATTATTAAATTATTAAATTACACCAATGAATCCGCTAAGTTGATTTTGGGGATTGGATCTATTAGTGCTCTAACTTTTATAAGTAAAAATGTATGGGGACTTGTTGCTATTCAAATGAAAAAATGCAGTCTCAAATAAAAATAAATAATACGAAAAAAATATTTTTTTATAAAGCATTCTAAATGAAAAAAAATATGCTATAGCACTTTAAATAAACAGAAAAAATATGTGAGTTCAAAAAAGTTACAGTTTTTTGCTCGTTCTCAATCGACGCGTAAAACGACAGACGGGTATAATTTTTTTTGTAGTAATAAAATAATGAAAAACATCTAAATTAAATACAAAAAGAAGTGAAATAAACCGGTTTTGACTGTTGAGATATAGCTAGATATAATTATTTTTTTTATTAATAATTGAACAAATATTATTGTCAGTCAATTGTATTGTAAAGCTTTTGCGACACAATTGAAAACGTATTGGCGACTGGGAGATAGCCACTTTTTTTGAGTTGTTTACTTTAGCAAAACCATTAAAAAAACACCATAAATAATGGGAAATTGTAGGTTGATTTCGAATCGGTCGCAAGTCGTGTCGCTGCGTGTGTAACGTGCTTTACGAAAAACGGCGATTGTACTATTTCGTATTGCGACATCGCGTCATTATTTTTATCATTCATATGTAAAATTATTAATGCGACCCGATGAAAGAATAAATCGATGGTGGCATTGAAATTTTATGATTATCATATTTACATATGTAATTAATTAAATAAAAAAAACTCGATGTATGTGTTTTAGTTGCACATTATTAATAATATATTTATCTTAATGTATATCTCCTAAACTAAACATTTCAATATCTGATAAATCATATTAGATATATTGTCACTAGTTTAAAATCAAAGCAAGCAGTTTTATTCACTGAATTAAAATATATTTAAAAATATTTATCTCTTTCGATGAAACTTAAATGCAAAGTAAATAAAACACATTTTTAATAGGCAATATATTGTATTATATATCAACTCATGCAGAAAAAGAGTCCTTTCAAATATTTTTCTTACAACCTTCGCGCAAGATCAGGGGATAGCCCCACACCATGTTACAACCATAAGAACTATTGTAAATTTACCAAATAAAAAAATATACAATACATAGAATATATATATATTTGATTTTTGTGAAGACCGTCACAATAAGTATGATTTTGTATGTACTTAATCATATCGTTTATCGGCTAAAATAAATAGACTTTAAAAATAATATCCAGATCGGATTAAAATGCTTCACTCGGTACTTTGGTTAAAAGTCTAGTATTGCAAGAAAGACAATATTTAATTGTTTCATACATGGGATATGATTGTTAAAAATTCTCGCTAAGTTGCAGTGGTTCGTTAGTATAATCGGACAATGCACCGGCCGTGTAAGCTTGGGGGTGTGGTTTCGAATCATTTTCAAAGTATCAACTATTGTACTAGGTGTCCAAAGAGAGTATCGGGTATTTGTTAGTTCAGAATAACAAAAACTACTAGTAATCAAGTATTTTTTTTTATTGTTGATTATAAGAATACAAAATGGAAAATTATTTTCAAAAGATGATGTTATCCAAATGGTGACTGTTACGCGCTGCTGGCACTCTTCTAATCTGGAACGAAGATTGCTGATAACACGCTGACACATAGCCCTCGATATTGCTGCCATTTCTGATCTGATGCTTTGTTTCAATTCCGTTAGATTTGTCGGATTATTTTCATAAACCCTACTTTTAAGGTATCCCCATACGAAATAGCCAAGAGGGCTAAGGTCGCGGCTTCTGGGAGGCCAGTTGATGTTACCTCTACGTGAAATGACCTTATTGGGTATAATTCGTTCACAGCTTCAATTGATTGATGGGATGTATAGCAAGTGTCTTGTTGGAACCACGTTCTTGAGTTGAAACCTTGAAACTCCTGTATCTCTTGGCTCAAAAATTTTCGCAGCATATCGCAATAACTTTCACTATTCATATTCATCCGATACTCTTTTTGGACACTCTATATATATATATATATATATATGTGTGCGTAAAATCAAATAGCAAGAGTATAGTAGATGTACCTTGGATTTAGACTAACCGCACACCATTGGTTTTTTTAAAATAATATATGCACTTTAAAAATGTTATTTAAATAATATACTTCAGCGTTTTGTTGACCCGTTTTTGATTATTTTCGCAGCATATCGCAATAACGCTCACTATTCACATTACTCTTTTTGGACACCCTGTATATATATATATATATATATATATGCGTGTGTAAAATCAAATAGCAGAGTATAGTAAATGCACCTTGTATTAAGACTAACTAAACTTATGCATTTTAAAAATGTGTTACTAGTGCATAACACTCAGCGCATAATTTTTTTTATTCATCATCCTTTTTATCCGAGTAATTTAATAAATCGGTCGAGGGTAGTCCAGCCGCGGGAGTATTTGTATTGCCTCAACGGGTGATGCATGTCTTTCCGCATGTGTGTGTGTAAAATCAAATTGCAAAAGTATATAAGATGTACCTAGCATTTAGACTAATCGCACGCCATTGCTTTTTTTATTATAAAATATGCATTTTGAAAATGTTATTTTGATGTTTTAAAAAAATACTTATTTGATAAATGATTTTCGCAGCGTATCGCAATAACGGTCACTCTTCAATTCAAATTACATTATGTGCATATATTTTTTATTTATCAATCATTTTATTCGCGGGTAGTCCGTCCGGCCGCGCGTGTATTGTCTCAGGCCGCGCGAGGCGACGCGAGTAGCGTTAGCGGAGGAGCCGGAGTGAGGCGGGGCGGGGGGGCGGGGCGGCGGGGGGGAGCGGAGAGAGTGGGGGGAGGCCCCGCCCCCCGGCGCGCCCCCCAGGCGGCTGGACCAATGGCGAGGCGGCGACGGCGGTGGCGGCGGCTCACGCGGGAGGTGTCGCGGCGACGCCTCCCGCGCAGCAGTCGAAGCCGCGCCGCGTCGGGATTCGAACCTGTCGCCCCGCGCCGCGTGTGAACCTCTCGCGAGCCGCCGCGCCGCCGCCTCACCCGCGAAGCCTGCCGCACACCGACTCAAGACAAAACTGAAACCGAGTGACGATTTGTTCTCCGAGTGCTCAACGTATTAACTGTGATAAAAAATATATATCCGCGAATTGATTTGCATCGAAAACTCGAGTGGTGCGGCTGAAGTATACCTACTGCGTATCTCCGCGGCCGCGATCGCGCCGGAGCGGGGAAGCCGAAGCGAAGTTTTGAGTGATCCAAGATACCCAGAGTGCTCCCCGGAGCCTCCGAGGGCGGGGGGTGCTCCGGGTCGGTTGTCGGGCGGGATGCGCGGCCGCCAGTAGCGCCCGGCGCGAGGCAGACCGGCCGCAGCAGCCCGGCGCCGACGCGCCCGATGCGCTTCGATCAGACGGAGGCCGGGCCGGGGCGGGGGGAAGCCATGGCGTACCACCCCTTCCTGCAGCTGCCGCGCCCCACGGACTTCAGCGTGTCCTCGCTGCTCACGGGCTCGCAGACGGCGCCCAACTTCCCGGCCGCGCTGGCCGCGCTGTACCCCGGGGGGCTGCTGCCCAAGCTGCCGCCGCCCCCGCCGCTGCACCCGCACTACGCCACGGCCGAGGACGTGGTGCTGGCCGTGGCGCACCACCATCCCCTGCGACCCCTGCGCGCCCTGCAGCCCGAGGACGACGGCGTGCACGACGACCCCAAGGTCACGCTGGAGGGCAAGGACCTCTGGGAGAAGTTCCACAAGCTCGGCACGGAGATGGTCATCACCAAGAGCGGCAGGTCAGTCGAGTCGATGCCCAACTCTGCTCAGTTCTGCGTCGACTTCACCATCGTCCCTATTTCATTACCACACCCGCTAAACACTCAAACATTGTGCTCACGGTCAACACTAAAATAAATGAGGCAAGAACCTCTGAAAGAAGTTCCACAAGAGCTGCAAATCAGTCGAGTTCCTCCCCTGCGAGCAATACCCAACTTTACTCAGTTCTGCGTCAACTTCACCATCGTCCCTATTTCATTACCACACCCGCAAAACACTCAAACATTGTGCTCACGGAAAACACTCGACTCCGTCATTTAAACTACGCTAAAATAAATGAGGCAAGAACCTCTAGGAGAAGTTCCACAAGAGCGGCAGGTCAGTTGAGCGAGCAATACCCAATTCTACTTAGTTCTGCGTCAATCTCACCGTCGTCCCTATTCGATAGAATTTTATTACCACACCCGCAAAACACTCAAACATTGTGGTTACGGAAGACACTCGATTCTATCACTAAAACTACGTTAAAATAAATGAGGCAAGGACCTCTGGGAGATGTTCCACAAAAACGGCAGGTCAGTCGAGGTCCTCCCCTGCGAGCAATGCCCAACTCTGTTCAGTTCTGCGTCAATCTCACCGTCGTCCCTATTCGTTCGGATTTCATTACCGCACCCGCAAAACACTCAAACATTGTGCTTACGGTCAACACAACACAAAAAGACACTCGATTCCGTCATTAGAACTACGCTAAAATAAATTTTATGCTACATGTTTAAACATCACTCATACAGCAGCAAGTTATCGATAAACGAATACTCAAAAGTATAGTCTTTAAACGATGAAAATCTTGTGTATACAAATAAACAAATACTCAATATTCTAATCAACTATTAGTTAATTGTATTTTTTGATCTACAGTGAAAATGGACCGAAATTATTTTTAAGATTTTATGCGAAATCAACAAAAGATGCAAGATAAATAAATATCTGCAAATATGATCAAATACACACGCAATTTCTTTAGTGTTTTCACTTTCATACCTAATGTAAAAAAATTCTTATAAATATACTAACGTGAAAATAAATTAAATTAATAAAGTCATATCAAATATATGATAATATGTTATTTTATACGTATAAACTGTAGCTTTCATTTTATGGTTTATTTTTCGGTTATTAGGCTATGTTTTTTTTATATTTGTTTAAAAAAACATATACAATATAAATAAATAACTACCCACAAAATCTGATATTGCCTAGTATGTTATTCAATAATCATACTTTTACATTAACAGAAAAATATACGCATAGGAAAAATTACAATTTGCTGTGGGACTTAAAAAAAAATTCTACTAATGTGTAAATCAATTGCCTAAAAAAACTTTTAAATATATTTTAAATTTTTAATCAAATATCCGCGTAAAATTTTATATTAAGTGATTTGAGATATTTATTGCTTTTAGGTATTACCATGAAAAGTATTTTAAATCATAAACTGTCCTAGATATACCATTATTTTTAAGTTAAATTAGGCCTCACATGCAGGACCTAAGACATATTTAAGATTATTTTAATACAGTTAATTTAATTCTAAATTAAAATACAACATATCCTACATAAATAATTAATATTCTTTATCTTATTACATTGTAATTGGTCAGGTAGTTTAGTTTCTTTTAAAAAAGAACCTAATTATGTATACTTCAACCCTTTTTAATCGACTAACTTGCTGGCATAGTTTGTATCTTCTCGAGTGTGTTTTTATTATCATTAATAAATAGCTAACTAGATCGTTGATAATGTTTTTATTAAATTTAAAGGTACCACAGGAAAAGGTATTTTTTTTTCCATGGGGTAAGAAATGTTCTTATAATTAAAATAAACCATCAAAAGTATAATGAATATGACAGGAAATATCCGTATTACAAATCGTGAATTAATAATGTTTCATAATACGATAAAAGTATGAAAAATTAATTATAAATATATCCTCAATGCTAAAGCTGTAAATTCAATAGTGAAGAGAATAAAATAAATACATGAAACGCTTAATACAAATATTTAAAGTATTTTTTTGTAATTCTTTACTACTTATTTAATTATAAAAATATATATAACCAGCACTCTAAATCGCACGTTTATATAGAGTTATTTTCTTACTTAGTGATCAAACGCTTCACAACTGTTACTGGACCCATATTCAAGGAATAAAAATCATTAGGCTTTTCACGTTTAAGCGTACCACTCCGAGTATTAATTAAATAAAATTAATTTCATAAAAAAAAGACAACTAAGATCTTAGAATATTATATCTTGTCAAATAGAATTCAATATATTTATAGTTAAAATTCTGAGCCTTCAAATATATGACAAAATTATTTATTGTATCATAATGTGCAATTCTTCAATTACAGTGTTTTTTGTTGTTATTAGAATGCAATATTAAAAAAACGGCTTGATATTAAGAATAAAAAAAACAGGATCTCAATTATGAAAGTAAGTCTAGTGAAAGATCTATCAGAATTCAAATAAATGGCTGCATACAAATGTTAATTTTAAATATACCCATATGCAACATTTAACACTAAAATATTTGTACTTTCTACTTTATGTAGTAGATATTAACTTTTAAAAAAATACGTGATTATATATTTGAGTATTCTGGTGTTTTTTACTTAATTTTTTTTTACAAGTTACGTTGAAATTATTATTGAAAAATAAACACAAACGGTAGTTTTAAGTCAGAGCTTTCGATGCCAAGCTTTGATTTATACTTTTCAGGAATCGAGAAAGCTTGATATTTGCGTGTTAAGTATAAAATCTATTCCATTTACACTGAACCTGTAATCAATTCTCCCCGTAAATTGTACTAGTTTCCATGGCGGAGCGTTGTTTCAGTCTTGTAAATCAATCATCAACCCCGTGTAATTTGTCCGAGAGTTCTATGGTTGATATGCCAGCTTTTGATTTTCAATTCACCATTAAAATCACGGCGTGGAGCGAGGCTTTGATGGGCTGAGCCTTGTCTGACCGCATCATGGTATTCCCACGTCCACCGTTCGAGCTCTCAATTATTTCCTGAAAAATGCATGAAATTCTATAAACCTTATGGTGTAGTCTTTTGTACAGGTTCGACATAAAAAAAAACCATTATAACTATCAGATAGAGCTTTTAAAAGTGCAATGAATAGTTTTTATGCTTGATCGTTGAAGTGACTCTTAAAAGTTAAATACTCGATTCAAAATCCTTGAAGATGGCTTCAGTACCAGGACCGAAATCTCATTTACCTTAACATACAAGAAACTACAAAATCATTGAATTACAATTGACAGTACAATTGACTGCAGTAAAGGCTTTTTTTGGTTATTTTTTTAAATAAAAATTATAGTATAAATGTACACAAAGTATTTTTTTAGGTTGTTTTCGTCATATTGCTTAAAATGTTTAAAATAACTGTACAGTCATTTTAAAGTATGTTGAATTATATTTTGAGGCAAACGAAGTTGCAATCTAACGGTTTGATTATAAGCAAATTCAGAAATGATTGACCTAACTGCAAACGAAGTTTCAACGTTGAAACTATCTTGTGATTACTTCAAAAACAGTTATTTTTAAGCTCAAAAGAAGTTTGTGATTTTTCAATGTATTAACAATGTTCCTCGGCGATACGCGAGACCCGTATCCTGCAGTGGCCCGTCGGTGTTATGAAGTATTGGCTCGGAATTATCGGCAGACGCCGCCCTTCTTCCCTCACCACGCCTCTGTGCATTATTGATGGAGAGGATCCCATAAAATATGGAGCATCAGAGCTGACAGCAAACGGACCACCACGCAGTGGCGGCTAATGCGCCAATAAAACATACACAGCATGCCCATTAAAATATCTCAAAAAACATACAACGCATAAACACAGTACAAAAACAAAAATACTCAATCACTACAATTTTAAAAAAATATATAAATCATGTATACAAATTTTTTTTTCGGCGTTATACATCATATGTTCGAAAATACTTTTTATTAATTTTTATAAAATATTAGCAATGTTTTATGCATAACAAATTATTATTTTTTGTATATTTTAAATAAATGTACTTCGTAAAGCAGATCGATACTTCAATTATATATAAAGAAAGCATTTAACGTAGCATTATTATCCATAACATAAACTACTTGTCTGACTGCTAAATGCATATTTTTTTAAACAGGTTATTGAAACAAATTAAAACACAAAATTAGGTTCATATTTTCATAGCCTGCTATTTCAATAAAGCATTTTTTCAACGGAATAAATAGCAGTCGTTTTAGAAAGACAAGTTTTTAAAGCTGAAACAAAACAATTTTTTTTTAAATGAAAATATTATTTCTAATTAGCAAAAAATACTAGGAATTTGTGTTTTTGGTAATAAAAAAAGCAATACATTGTTCGTTTGGGCATTGTACGCCACTGCTTTTCCCTGGCACAGGTGAGGCGCAACTTAGCATTAGGTAAATACAGTCTACGCCGGGTTTAAGTATTAGTTGGGTAGGAATAATGAATACGTAGGAGAGCATGGCGTTCTGTCCAGTTTGTTTAGTTGCAAGTGATAAACCACAGGTCTTACTAATCACACAGACATGGCAGTTTAAGTCGCTGTTAAACTTTACTTCAAATATAAACATCAGTGGCGTGCGATCCACGCAAGCAAAAGGCATTGAATCCTGTACTGAAGCTATCAAAATAGTTATTTTTTGCCAGGTTTTATATTTAAATTTTAAGACAAAAAATCTCTAAGCTGTAATTATTTATTAACGCCTTTTTATCGGATCTAATTTTGATATTAAGAATTAAAAACTCCATCCCAAAAAAACCGCGTCATGCCCCTTAGTTTCAGAAATTATTCATTTTCCAAATAAAGGTATATACTTACGTAATATTAAACATAAAAAGCTTTTTCGTCTATTTTTTTTCATCGTTTCAAATTCGTATCATTGGTGTGTTAAAAAAAGCATAATTTTGATAAGTATTTTAAACGCTTTAAAATATTTTATTTTAAATTAACTCGAGTATTTGCTTCACTGGTGAAATGTAAAATTATATTTTTGTTCAGTATATTTTCGTGACCCGATTGAATATTAAACTGCGTTTGTTTTGGGGAGTGATTTGGGTAATTCGAGGGCCTGCTTCTTACGAATCGTGACATACGTCAATTGTTATATTTATACCATAATATAAACAGAAATTATATGTTTTCTGGACTAAAGTAAAATACAATTGATATTACATATTAACGTTATGACCAAATTATGAAATGTGTGTACATGCGATTCTAAATAATAAGTATCAATATATTTATGAAAAAATATTGTATTATTTATATATATATAGAAAATAAATAATTCATTAAAAACAAGAATTATTTTTTTTTGTATAAGTGGTTATATTTTGTGTCTAATAATATAGACCAAAGCTATACTAAAAAAATTTGTAATTTGCAAGTATTTGTTATATCGATAACGAGTTTTCAATAAACATAAATTCAAAAAATATTAAATATTTTTGCGTAATTGCAAGCAGGCTCGCACTGCCGTTAAATCTAAGGCACGCCACTGCAATCACCATTAAAATTAATATCTAAAAGAAGTGATACACGGGTCTTATTTTCTACCACTATTGGTGTATTGTGAATTAGTAAATATATATAAAAGCATGCAAATCCTCCATAATAATCCATAAACATGTTTTTAGGTAAATATCATATTGATTTATCGTAAGAAAGGTATAATTATCGATGCTATCTTTACACTAATAGCATTTTCAGGAATAATAACAAAAAAAACTAACATGTTATCCAAAAAATAATAAAAAAATAAACAACACATGCCGAGGGGGCGGCGCCCGAGAACACCCAAAGTTAATATCATGTTTACTTAATTATGTCCCGAATACCCGCTTGCAGGAGGAAACAAACTGGCGGGTCGAGAGACCAGCGTTAAATACAGGGGAGACCCCTGACGACGGAAGCGACCTGACCTACACCTGTCTGATCTGGGAAAAAATAACAAACCTACCCCCCGAGCCTGCGGGGATCTAGAAAGCCTCGCTTTGGACTAATTTAAAGCCACATGGCGTTAAAAACTTTCAGTTACTAGCAATAAATATTTTTAAAAATGCAAGTACTGTAATACAACATTGTCCAATTTTCAAACCCATATATAGGCGCGTTGCATTCAAAACCATTCAATAACACGTACACATTTAAATAAATGCATATACTGTATTACAGCACTGCCCTTAAAAGAATATCTAATATTCAATATTTTTGTTAATTTAGACTAATTTTAGGTCACATGGCTTCAAAAACTTTCGTTTACTACCTATAAATATTTTTATAAATGCAAGTACTGTATTATAACATTGTCCAATTTTCAAACCCATATATAGGCACGTTGCATTTAAAACCATTAAATAACACACGCACATTAAAATAAATGCATATACTGTATTACAGCACTGCCCTTAAAAGAATATCTAATACTCAATATTTTTGTTAATTTAGACTAATTTTAGGTCACATGGCTTCAAAAACTTTCGTTTACTACCTATAAATATTTTTATAAATGCAAGTACTGTAATATAACATTGTCCAATTTTCAAACCCATATATAGGCACGTTGCATTCAAAACCATTCAATAACACGTACACATTTAAATATATGCATTTACTGTATTACAGCACTGCCCTTAAAAGAATATCTAATATTCAATATATTTGTTAATATAGACTAATTTTAGGTCACATGGCTTCAAAAACTTTCGTTTACTACCTATAAATATTTTTAAAAAATGCATGTACTGTAATATAACATTGTCCAATTTCATACACATTTAAATAAATGCATATACTGTATTGCAGATTTACCCTTAAAAAATATTTGATATTCTTGTTATTCTATATATTAACTTGATAATAAACAAATTTAAAGCAACATGGCTTCAAAAATTTTCGTTTACTACCTATAAATATTTTTAAAAATGCAAGTACTGTAATATAACATTGTCCAATTTCATATACATTTAAATGAATGCATATACCGTATTGCAGATTTAACCTTAAACAATATCAAATATTCTTGTTATTCCATATATAAACTCGATAGTAAATAAATTTAAAGCAACATGGATTCAAAATCTTTCAGTTACTAGCAATAAATATTTTTAAAAATGCAAGTATTGTAATATAGCATTGTCCAATTTTCATACCCCTAGATAGGCACCATTAAATAACCATACAAATAAATGCATTTACTGTATTACAGCATTGCTCTAATAAAAATATGTAATATTCAATATTCTTGATAATTTATATACAAACTCGATAATAGACTGATTTTAAGCCACGTTGTATAAACAACTTTTGATATTACTAATAAAAATTAAAACGTGCAAATATTGTAATACAGCATTTCCTATTTGTGTATTTATATTTTTTATAGACTAATTTTAGAATACATGGTATTTAAAGCCATCAGATATATTTATAAATAAAGCACCTTACTTATTAACTTGATTTCACTAATTGCAGCCTTAAAAAGCCTGCGAAATGCAACCTTCTAAAAATTAAAAAAAAAAACCGCTAGACACAAAGAATTAGAGAGTGCTATTTCTAAGATTTTCTTTTGTAACTCATTATTAAGTAGACTATTAAAAATGTTAACTTGCATGGACATAATGTAAAGATAATTTATCTGTATAATGAGATGTGCACTCGCCTGTTATTAAAATAAAACTCTCATTAAGTTTAATTCGTTTGTGTAAATATGCGTCGGGCGCCGTGTCGTTCGACCCCACCCTGTGATTAAACAGAATATCTTTTATTTATCACAAGAGCGACAGGAGAATTCAATGTTCTCCGCCGAGAAGTAGAATCTGGAAACAAAACACGGTGTTGCAGGTAAAAATAATTCACCACCTCGATCACCATGCCGAGGCGATGGTTATCAGCTCCACCATTATTACGCCGACATTAACACATTCAACAATATATATTAATTCTTCCTTATACAGGGTGATTCTGTACCTAATTACAAACGTACTTTTTTTGGATAAAAATTATTTTTGTGTGACTGGTTTCGCCAACTTATCTCTTTGGTATTTTAAAATGTTTGAAAATTCCTTAGTTAGTTGTGTTGCAGCGTGTGTAGGCAGTTTACGTATTTTAACCGAAATTTTTTCCGAAATCACTTCTTACTACTTGCGAAGTAATTTTTGATAATTTTACTGATATGAAGACAAAATAAGCCTGATGCATCCACAATTACTTGTAATTACTACAAAACCGCTGTTTCGCCTTATTTTCCACATAGTTTACTATTGAGAAATTCAATATTTTTGACAGAGAGTACTTGGTGGAATTCAATTTTAATATTTTTGAATAAAATACTTGAGTGATTTGACTCTGTTTGATAATGCCAACGTGAAAGGTTGGGTTAAGTATTTTATTCAAAAATATTAGTTTATATTAACAAGTAAATATTATTTCACATATATAAATGTTAATTTTATATTTGAATTAATCATGACATTAAGATTTTATAAAAAAATTATATATTCGATAAGTGATTTTTTAACAAACAAACTGTGTAAATACTTAAAAAAAACCGCGTTTTATTTATTTTAAACTAGCGCAGATTCACCCTGTATACTTTTTTTTATCTCCATTAAAATCTCGATGATTAGCTCGCATGAGAGAATTTCGGTAAATATTTTTTCTAATCCGGCCTCGCTCCATTCACAGAGGCCCGCGGAAAGCGTTGGCCCCGGCTTAAAAACGAAACTGCCCGGCCCGCTAGTCCGGCTCTGTGAATACCGCGGGATTAGCTGCGCGAACGTGTTGACGCCCCCTTGTGTGCAGTTCGAGGATGCTTTGTTTGCCCATCAGTCTGAAGATAAATTCGTCCAACACCGTCTGTGCCTATGATTGATGGGCGCGTCTTGAAAAGTGCTGCCTACACGCACAACCGAAATCCCAACCTAATTAGTCGATAACACCATTCAATTTAGAGTATCTGTTAAGCAGCTCAAACACGTTGAAACACAATCCAAAAATCAACGTGATTTTTTTAAGCGACCTTCACGCGCTGAAATCCAATACCGTCTTGTATATTTCGAATATTAAAGTATTACGTTTATACACTTTTCAACACAAACCGACAGTTTTTTATTGACCAATATTGTCAACTTACCAATATATTTTTTTCAGCACCCTACACACGTTGCAATATCAAACCAATAGCTCGTAATTGGCTTAAATTGTCAAATAGGAGCGTTCTCCATTTACGCAACTTTACAAATCGGTAATTAGGCAAAGCGTCTTTTTATTTAGCGTATTTTTAAGCAGCCTAACTTCTCTGCGACGCAAACGACAACCAAACTGTAACTATCCAAAAGCGTACTATTATTTTTGAAGCTTATTTAAGCACGTTGAAAATTTTATTCAAAATATTTTTTGCTATTAAAGTAAAAACTTGTTCTTTTCTTTCGTTTGGGGTATTTATTTAAGCGGCCTGCACACGTTGCAACTCAGCTGATCTTCGAGTGGAAGTTATTTTCTTATTAAGCGTGTAATAGTCCGTTAATCAAACAGCGACGTTGTTCAAAGATGAAGTGAAACGAATTAAACCGGCATGGCGTGGAATCACGGTTATGAAGTATTCAATAAGAGACGAGAATATAGTCATTAAGAGCCGAGGAGTTATTTCGTTTAATTTGTTTGAGAAATCAGCACTCGGTTAATCCGCCGGTTACAAATGACTTGGTAGCCAGACATGACGGATCTCTTCATATTTATTTCCTTGCCTAATTCTCGCCGGCGTCTGAAATCTTCATTTCAATTTATGCATCATGCGGGAGATTAATCATGGACCGACCTTTGGGATTTCTCGAATACCGTTTGGAAAATATCAATTATTTTTATTTAAGAAAACACATCTTTGCTGGCTCGGTATACTACCTAATAGGCTAATATACCATTAGGTTGTCAGTTGTGTCGTAGCATGTGTAAAGGGCTTCGGGCATACTTCAGCATTCATTTTTATATTCCAAGCGATAAAGCGGATTTCCTGTAAAAAAAAAATTTCAATTCTGCGATTTAATTTTGACCAAATAAAATATCTGTAAATATTCGGGTGATTTTTTCGCAGCCTTAAATACAGGGTGGGACTGAAACGACATTGAAAACACTTGCTCCGAGGGGAGGTGTTGCGGCTTCAAAGGGAAATTCGTGCCTTCTGCGAATAGCAACACTGAAAAGAAAATCCCTGCTTACCGGAATTGAGTGCTTATTTTGAGCTTGCACGTGTATTTCTTCGCATCAAAATAAAACCAACGTCGGTTCAAAAATAAATATCTTTATTATTTATTTTATACGGGCCATATAAAACGCACCGCGATGGGAACTTTTACGGTGGTAATAAAAATACTTAGTCATACTGAATTTCAATTAAAACAAATAAAATTCGCTATTCTGGAAACTTCGTTACTCGCATTAAAATTTCATTTTAAGATTTCAGCATTCGTTTAAGAAGAAAAACTATTTTATATATTTTTTTTTTTATTCAATGGTGCAACGTTCATAGCGATGTAAATTTTAACAAACTTAAATCTGAATAGATTATTTATAGAATAAAATGTTTATAGTTTAACGGTAAATAATAAATCAAGCAAGTGTTTGTGTATTCTTTGCGAATATAATTGAAATGTGAGGTTGGCGGTCAAGTCCGTTGTAAAGCGTCAAAATTACTCACAACTGTGGGGGGAATTATCGCTTTCCGAAAATCGGTCGCATCCGAGGCGCTCTGCACACGTTATGCGTCGTAAAAACAGCGTCTCGTCCAATTATAAATTACAGCAGTTAGCAGAAACAGCGGCCATTCGATTTATACTGCCGTCAGTTTCCCGGTTGTGCTGTAAACGTGACAATTAAACCGGCAGTATTCAAATACTTTGTAGATTTAACCGACGAGCTGTAAAATATTTAATTCTACTTTAAAATAACTTCATTTGCGTATTAAAATGAAACATATCTTTTATCTTATTCTCAGGTGTTCATGGTTTTCTATGGGGAAAATCGTGTAGTGGGTAGTATTGCTACTGCCCAATAGCATTATTATATAATCCTTTCCTTACAAAGCTCGCGCGTTTTCACCAATCATTCCAAGTCTACTACTCCATTACCGATGCTTTACACACGCTCAGGGCACATACGTGCAGCCAAGCAACAGAATGTGAATATCGGGGAGGTTAAAATTAATAAAAAAATTCATTAACAAAAATCCATGCTTATATTTCGATTGAAGAGTTTTAGTGTGAACCAAATCAAATTCAAAACTGAAGTAAATCAAAGCTTAATTTTTATTTTACATTTTAAAGTTTTTATTTATAAAATAGCAGTTAAATTTGCACTTGCTTGTATTTTTTAAATTTATTATAACTATCCACTATGTTTATGCCATTCGTATCCACATTTATTTGTGAGTGGGAAATCGTCTCGTGTATCTCACACTTGCCCACAACTCGCGTAACGCGAGCCGTTTTAACCGTACGAACCACAGTTACAACATCGCATACGATGTGCAATCGTCGCGTATATCTTACACGTACTGTGTGCACACTTGTTTGTGTGTCCGCTGCACATTTTTAGTTGCTTTGTCAGGGGAGTTTATCACTTCTTATGTGCTACAATGACAGGACTGCGGCGTGAGGGGGACGAGAATTAGTCTCAAGCAACGGTGTGCAGGGGTGCTACACCTTTGGTAGCAAACTGCATAAATGCATTTTCACACACACAACATTTATCATTATCATTTTTATGATAATGATAATGATAAATTCGATAGATTCAATTAGATTAATATTGATAGATTCAGGTGCCTCTTCCCGAAGGAATTTCGTGACCATCTTACGAAACGTATTTATCTGTTTGTGGTTTTGATGTTCAAAATCATTATTATCACAGCATTTAGTTTTGAGTGTGAATAAAAAATATTATATTACAGATATTTAAAATATTTTTGAATAAAATACTTGAGTGATTTTCCACGTGTTCGTTTTTATTTGTGACCGGTTTCGCCAACCTTTCGCGTTGGCATTATCAAGCAAATAAAAACGAACATGTGGAAAATCACTCAAGTATTTAATTCAAAAATATTAAAATGGAATTCCACTAAGTACTCTCTGTCAAAAATATTGATTTTCGTAAAGGTATTGGTTAATGATTTATTAATATTTGTCAGTTTAAAATATTGAAAAGCGCAATTAAAAAAATAAAACACTGCAAAATTAATTGTGTTGTTTTCAAAACTCGAGTTATGAATTAATGATTTATTTAAATACTTAATTTAGGAATTATTAATAATAATAATTACTTACACACATGTTTGGGTGATTGTTTAAATGATCGGCTTACCTGTAAAGAGAAAAAAAAACTGTTATTTTATGCAGAAAGTAATAAATAACCTCTTTTGCACGTTATGTGATATTACGATTTACTTAAATATGCAATATGATACACTATGAAATATACATACATAGACAGATACAAATTTTATAAAAATATATATAAATACAGAATATATTTTAAATAATATCAATGCTAGAGTGTGATAATGTGTGTAAGACGACGTTAAAAATCAAATTAAGGGATGCAATATTTAAAAAAAAAACAAATAAATAAATAATTTTTTAAGGATTTATTTTAAATATAACCCGATAGCCTGATCAGACTGCGTGCTATTACAAAATCAATAAAATCACAAGCAGGTATCTATTAAAAAAATAAAATCGCGCTTCGCGGACCGACGGTTGGCCGTCCCTGACGCAGAATCGCATTATAGAGAGGCAGGCGGGGAGACAAATGAATACGGTGAACAGATTACCATCTGCGGGATCTGGCCATCATCAGACCCGGCTGCCGGGAGACGAGACCTGGGAGCCAAGTGAGACGGCCCCGGGACGCCAACGGCCTGAAGGTGCCCCCAGTACCGGCACCGAAACGTCTCGAAACCATCGAAACAAGTTTAAAAAATACTAACTGTTTGATCACGCAAACATGATGTGGAAAACAAAAAGATAACCCATTCATGAAACGACGAGAAAAAATGCTCTAAATTTTTTGGGATTCGAACCTACGATTAATCAATTAATTTCATATTATTGCAATCGCAATATCAAATATAATAATATAAATGTTTAAATATTTTATGACTCCGATGATATTAAATATGAATATTTATAATGTTTCTTAAGCATGGAAAATCAATGATAATGATAAACCCCAAAAAACGGTTTTACTTTACTTTAAACGGTACTTTTACATGCTTATTTTTATAAAAACACGGCTGCCCTAAATATTCTTGGCTGTCATCGACTCTCTTTAAAAAAAATGGGAATAAAACAATTCAGTAATTAAAACCGACGAACAAAGAGCATTCATGCAATAAAAAAGTTTTATATATGCGTCCGCATAGTCAGGTGTTTGCAAATTATCATAACACGTACGACTGATATTGCAAATGTATTGATAATAAAAATTTAATTCGTACGCAATAAACTATACACTGGAAGCCAATTGAAGTATATTTAATTTTGTTTATATAGTGTCATAGTATTTCTTTATTTTGGGTGTCTTTTATGGTTTTGCCTGAGTAATCAACTTTTCGGATAATTCCAAGTCGGTTGTCTGAAATCGTATAAACAAATATATTCGCATGTGTTTGAAATTTGCGCGAAAAACTCGCGGACTTTTTCGTATATGAAACACGTGCGCGTGGCCGACGTTGCGTGACCGCTCGCCGTGTCCACTCTCCGCTCTCACACTGCCATATTGACATGTAAACATGGAAACGCCATAACCATATACCGCGAGCGTAATTACCGACACGGAGTGTAAAATAAAAAATAAAAAAATTACAAACGCATATGTTATATAAGACTCCGTGTATCCGATGATATCGCATTCGCAGAATCATCAGAATTTAGATCATTTTCGGAGACGCCTTCAAGCGCCATAAAAATTCAGAAGTGTTTTATGATAAATAAAATATTATGTGTAAGCTATTTAAAATCTACAAAACCTCCTAAAATCGATGGCACAAACATTTTACATATAAAAAGTCCTAAAGCATAGCAATGCCATTTTTTAAAACATAAATAGGCTTGCTCTGTTTTATTGTTCATATGCATATAATTTAAATGCATTTGATTATTAAATATGATATATCAACGATTACTTCTTATAAAACATAGTTTTTTTTTTATAAATGTTGTGTTTAATTAATGTTAATGAAACCGTTACATTTTGAATTTCCTCTTAATCGAGTGTCTCTTCTTAGAGGAGGTTGGCGACCATTTCACTGAGCATATACTCACGCTGAGGCAGTATTTATGGTTTTCTATGGGGAAAATAGTGTAGTGGGTCCCCGGGACCATGCTGCTGCTCAATAGCATTATTATATAATTAATCCCTTCCTTACAAAACTCTAGCGTTTAGATCTGATACATCTTCTGCCGCACCTCGGCAAGGTACTTCCAGAGCAGAGCACATCCCTGCACAATAATTCCGCAGTCTTCTACTCGATTACCGATCCGCTACGCGCGCTCAGGGCACACAGTGGCTTGTCTGCAACGCGAGATATTTTAAGCAGCTTAGTTTTGATGTAATGATATTGTGTGCAAGCAGTGTCGTCGCCGAGACGGAGCGCACCCCTCCGAGGGCACAGTGGGCCCGCATGACCGTGCACGGGACCATTCATCCCGCGACCGCTAATACCGAATTAAAAAAAAAAAGCTTGTTTATATTCTAAACAAAAAATAAATGAAAACACCTTTCACGTTTAAGTTGCTGTGTCTGAATATTCAATAATATTTTTATTCATAATTGATAAATACGCTAGGGATGCTCGTGGATTTCGGCAGCCGTTGATTTGGATTCTTGGGTTAAAGTTTTTGGGACGTTTCTCACTTGTAAGTGATCTTTATCAGTAATATATATATTTTTTATAGATTCTTGACGACATTACTATTTTTAGTAACAGTTTCAATATAAGCGCACTACACATGCAACCATGCAACTCAAAACTCATATTTTTTTAAAAATTTTATAGTTGTGTCTAAATAAGCAACGACAGTCATTTTTCAGCAGGTGTAGGCAGCTATATTTTTTATTCTGTGCCATAGTACTGCCTTTTTTATTTAAAATAAATTATGAGGGATGTGAATTGGGTGCAAACTGTTTGATAAAAACTACCAGTAAAGGCATGATATATAAAAGTAAGATTTTTAGGTTTTTGAGGCAGTGCATCCGCTGTTGCCGGCGTGTGTGAATAGATCGTCATCCAGCAGTCGATACAAAAGGATGAATCGCATTAAATGATAACAACCCGGTTATTATATCTAAAATCGATTACTGTATAGTGTGTATCGAGGCCACTGCTCGGACAATAAGACAACCTTATGTTGGTGATGATAAAGGCAGACGCGTCCGGTGCGCGGGCGACGTGCTGCCTACACGCGATGCGTGCTGTCCGACACCATCTATTGACTGAATCCTGTCCCCGTTTCACGGACAATGCAGATCGGATCGGATAAAACACGTGATAATTGCCATTGTATCGAATATTCAATGAAACGCGATCAGCGAGCAGTCCCGTTGAATTATCGCATTAAACGTTTCCACTTTGTTTTCATAAAAAAAATATCGACTAACCCTAAACCCAGTTTGAATACAAAAATATATAATTTTGTTGCAGAAATATATTTAGCTTCGTATTACAGGTAATTAAAAAAAAATTGCTGCCTGTATTTTGTCTGTGAAGAATTATTATACTGGGTGGTCTACACAACATCAAACGCGAATATAAAACAGAATTGCTTTGGTAAGTTACCAAATCAAAGTGAAGTAAATTAATTTTATAAGTTACGAGCAATAAATTTTTTTTTATAATGAAATGAATATTTTAAAATAATTGTTTACGCACAAAAACCAGTGGCGTGTGTTTATTTTTTTTAACTGATTGCATTTGCGCTGCAAGTCATGTAAAAATTATTTTTAATCGTGTTGTTATTGCAGATTTATTAGCGTTTAGTATTTGTTGTTTCCATCTGCATATTTATTATTTTTAACCGTTTACAATAATAATTCATTTAAAAACACCATAACATCTATTTTAGAAAACGGAAATCTTATAATACTAAATTTGTATATTTCACTTTTAAACAAACACTTTTTATACAAATATTTATTATGTTAATTATAATTATAAATATGTATTGCTTATAATGATATCGCAAGCTTTTGATAACTATGCGCATAAATATATTTTTTTATAAAATTTTGAAAAATGTTATCGCAAAATACAAACTACTTTTTTAGTAAAAAAACTTTTTTCAAGGTCTTTTTTTTTTTTTAAAAAACACTTACGCGTTTTATCACGTCTAAAAATTTTTATAATTTTTTTTTTTATAAATTTTTTTTTTTTTTTTAAAAAGTGGTATCAGAAGTACTATGTCATCACATATATATATTAAAAAAAAATTTTTTTTTAACTTCAATAAAAACTATTTATAATAAATCTTATATAATAAAACCCCGAATGTGGTCATTATTCATGGGATGTGTTTCTTGTTTGAACTCGAACGTAAAACGCAAGCGGCGGGTGTTGGCAGCTCCGCGAGGTCCGCTCCACTGCGCTGGCAGGCCTGCCAAGCCAACATGGCCGCCGAAAACAAGATGGAGATCGCAAGGTTTTGAATTCACAAACACCGCAATACCCCATACACACCATTTAACCGTCAAAATCAAGCAAATAATAAAATATACTTGCGCCCTACGACTCGTACTAATAACTTCAGATTAGATATTTTTCAAGTCTCAAAAGATATGTATGCAATGTATATGTGGTATTTTTTTTAAAAGTAAATTCGTTTGTCGATTGTCAGTTTCGTGTGCAGTGCGCATCATTCTCCAAGACTCGAAATATATATAACTATAGAAATGATACGATGATTAGACTGCACAGGTAGTAGGCCGCAATTTATAGCTGTACTATCTGATATTAAAGTCTCAAGTCTCGGTCGTGTATGTTTCGGTTGTTTTATTTCATGAATTGAATACTTAAGTCTCGAATTGACGCTGATTGGTTAGTTTAACAAGTGATTACTGTACGCAGAGACCTCCCAGACGCGGTTGAATTGGCATTATCAAAAATTATACTCAACGATGAGTGACGTGGTCGGGCTGGTGAAGTGCCTGCATGATGGCTTGATTGCCGGCTACTTGAGAATATTAAGGGACTTATCAAATATTCAATAATCAGCAGGCTAGACAGGAACCAGTCGTGAAGAAAAAAAATCAGCGTGTAGTAACATTGCAAGGGTTGTTTGCGAGTTGGTCTGAAACACTTAGAAACCGCTCCATGAAACATCATAACATGATTAAAGCATTCTCGCGTATGCCGAATAAGATTGCATTTTAAGGGTTGAACAACCGTTGAGTCAATTTCGACGTTGGTACAGCTTATAAACTTGCGAACAATGTATTGGGTTTTTCCCTTATTTTTAGTTCCCCGGCGTCGTCTTTGCGCCAGAAGATGTGCCGAACTTTCAGAAAGAAACTCTCTCGGTCGGCTTGTACGTATGAAGAGCGCGGAATACAAAAAAGCCCCCCCCCAGTGCTTCTGAACATTTTTCACGCCCGCCCCTCAAAGGCGGCCTCTCTTGGAGCAATCGACGGTCCCCCCGACACCCGAGGTTTCTTACTACCCGTACACTTTAAGATCCGGTCACCAGAATAAAAATTATTAAAATATTTACATCCCAAACAAATTATTCAGTCAAAATTTAAAGCGTAATCAAAATAATTTTTTTTTTCTCCCCACTAGGCTTACAATGTTGTAGAGTGATTTTGTATTAATGCTTGGAATTTTTAAGTTATTTTTTAATATTTTTTACAACAAGGGTGGTCCTGAATCGGTTAGATGTCGCACCCCCTCTCTCTTGGCAGAGCTCTCCCGTGCCGAGACAAAACGACCGCTACGTTGCGAGCTAAGGGTAGTTGCAACCGCTTCGGCATAACGTGGCATCTCCATAATATTTTCATGCAACACATGACCAATAAGACATCACTGAATTCATTTTACACGATAATAATAAGTAATAACGTGCCTTAAAAAAATTGACGTTTCATTCCCGGTACTGTGACAATATTCAATAAATCATGGGGTTTTGAATTCAAGTTACATTTCTCGTGGATTATGGTATACTTGTGTTTTAGATTATAGATTATTTATATGCGCCATGTTAGTTCAGGCTGTGCTACAAACAGGGGTGGTAAGGTAGACGATGCCTCATCCCCCAATCCCCTTGGTTGGCTGAGGTAGCACCGACTTCTTCAAGAATCTGCGGTGTAAGAAACGAACCTACCCAAGGGGCGTCTGAATTGTGGATTAAGGGATGGAAATTAAGAGAGGGTGTGATTCGATTACTTTGCATTGTAGGAGGGTTGATGCCGGCTGAGAGAAAAATCTTGTTCAAACTAACCTTGTACTTGGTAATTTTTAATATATACGTTTTAATAAATTTACTAAAAAATATATATAGATTTATAAGCATAGGTAATTATCATTATATTCAATTTAAGACGATTTATCAATACATTTTATTTTATTATTGAGTTATAAAAAAACTCAATTTTCAAGTTTATAAAATGTCACTTACATATGAGTAATTTAATTTGATTAATTTATTTTTTTTTAAAATCAGCAAACTTCTTTTAGGGCTTATTGCCCAAAACGTCTAATGAAAAATAATTAATTTATAAAGCAAATTGCTGTCTTATTATAATTAAATATAAACTGAATGCATTGATGAAGTTTTTCGGATGTTGAGCTGCTCGAAATTTTTAAAGAATTTCTTTTGACTGGCGATATTTTTCGTTTATTGCTTATATTTTAAACATATTATAATTTTTCTAATGAAATGAACTTATCACGATAATGTTTATTTAATATTATAAATAAAAGTGAAGTGTTTCTTGTAAATTATTATTTTCAAGCATTCGTGGTTCTGGTGAATATTTCGGAGGCCATGGTCAGCTGATACATCCAAGGGGAGGGGGGCGCCCTCCCCTTGTGCCCCTTGTGCCCCCTTCTGCCCCCTTGTGCCCCCTTGTGCCCCCTTGTGCCCCCTGTTCCTCCTCCACCCCTTCAGGTACGCCACTGGAATCTTACGCAAGTGTATCGGCAAAGTCTGGATCTCAACGCGATGCCGTGTTTTTACTATTGAATTAGCGACCCCAAAAAAACGAGACGCCTTCAGGTTTGAACGAGCAGTCTGGTAAAAATTAAAATAATTACTGCTATACCAAAAAAAATACTACGTTTTATATATATTCAGTTCTAAGCTATATACAAAAATATTTTAAAAATAACTAAACCCAAATTCTCTGTCCGGATTCACGTTTTTAGCCACATAAGGAAACGATAGAATTTACAAGTGATATTCGAACCCACGTCTCTCGAGTTAGTACTGTTACTAAACAAAAAATTACACATCTAGATTTGTATGAAAATGTTTAAAATCGATTACCTGAAAATGTACTACAGCTTAAGATCTGTTCAAGCGATAAATGCGGGTATATTAAATATTTAATTATAATCATTGCTGCAATTTAGATTATGATTTCAGATTGCTTTTCTTTAAAACATAACATACACTGATGTTAAACATATTTTTTTCTTCTGCAATAAGTACTATATATGATTTATTTTGCTTATTTAATATTCAATAAAAAAATTGCTCGTTAAATTAACACAAGCCATTGCCATGCAGTGTCGACTCGAGTCCCACACGTGAGCTGTTTAAGTATTGAAATGTATTTTTTAATCTTATAATAACAAGAATGATTGGCTTTTTTTCTATGCACGTATCGATTATAAATAATCAATACTAATTGAAAATATACCGTATTAAATTTCAATAAAGCATTTCCATGCGGTTGGAACGCATTTCGATTAAATCGTATCGAAAAACAGGAACTGAAAAAAAAAAACCCTGTAATTTAGTGTAACAAGAGTCTCTGTAATTACCGAGTCTCGTTTAACTATTCCTGAAAAAAAGAGTTATTAGATTTGAAAATGACAAATTGGGCACCGGCGCGCCGGAAGTTGCTCGAATTAAAATTTCTAATTCGTAATACATGGTTATTACACACTATGATCGTCATCATGTCCACGGTTGTTAGTCCACGGCTGGATAAAAGCCTCTCTGGTCTTTACAAAACTGTTTCAAATTTTTGCTTTAACGAAGTGACTACGGAACAAATAGGAGCTTTGAAAATAATTGAGAAATTGTTGATATTTTTAAATCAGAATATTAAAGCTTGTAACTACACTTGTAGCAGTTGGGCAAGCGATTGTTGGAAAGCAAATGCGGCCGTGTTTAACTCGTATACGAACTCGGTTACTAAGATCAGTATGAACTAACTACGACTATGTCTTAAATTTTATTTAAATATTGAGTCCCTTATTGTATGTATAATTATATTTTTTGCTATAAAGTTATATTTCTAAAATTATCTGTTGCAATAAGTACATGAATACAATTTCTTACATAATCAAATTTTGAAATCTCAACAAGTAATTATGAATTGTCTGTTTTCATTTCATACTTTTATCAAATACCATGTAAGCCACGTTAATGTAATTACAGCGATTTGTTCCGAGCCAGGCAGTGGTACATTTTTCATACCTGGGAATAATTAGCAGGTGGAAATATAGATCTAAATATGAAGTAATGAAGATAAATCGACTGACACACCAATTAAATTTACAATTCAAGTCAAAGTACACCGAATTTACTGGTGAAATTTTATTACGGACATAGAATAATTGATAAGTTTCACAGTAACAGTTAATTATACTGTTAAATGTGGTTCGAATGTACGCCTCCGTGAAAATCGCTGCACAGTGCTATACCTAATTGAGCTACAGCGCCACAAAGCGGAATCGAATGCTCATGTCATTGGATAATTTTTTACAAATCTACGATTACATCGCAGAATTTTCAGCAACATCGATCTAGTGGCTGTGAGTCTAAAATCGATCTCCTGAAAGCTTTCAGGGTTAAGGAGGGCTGCGAGGGTTCAGAGGAAGAACCACCCCGACGCTAATTAAGTGACGGCCGAGCGGCTGGGCTCGATTTTCTGTAAAACTAAACCTTATTTAATACACTAAATTTCAAAGTCAATATAGTTCATAGAAACATACATAATTATTCAGCTTTATTATGCTATATATAACTTATGGAGAAATTTAAAAATATCATATAAGAAACTACTATAGGTAATTAGGTGACTTGTGATTTCCAGCCACTGAGGCAAATTCCGCATCCACGGAAACTACCTTCTTCCAATGCCCTTTTTTCCTTGTCCAATCAGCTGCGGGATGCTATATTTTCCACTTTTTACCAACGTCAAGAGTTCTCTTTAATTTGTGACATTTGTATATCAACCCATGGTGTTTTAAGGATTCTCCTATACAGCCACATTTCTGGCGCTTCAATTCTTCGCATAGACGCTGTCTTGAGTGTACAAGCTTCGACTCTACAAATGAGACGGCTAAACATCCGGTGAATCTCCAGCGTAACTTTGAGCATAGTACTATCTAAATCCTCACTGCACACAATACTAATATATATAAGTATCAGTCTGTATATACTTTATAATTCAGGAATTTCAGTAAGAATTAATTCAGTCGCAAAAGCAGTTCCATTTTTAAAACAATTTTAAAAATGGAATAATCCGCGTTCCCTTTTTGAATCCCCTTGCGAGTGCCCCCTCCCCTCGGCTCGTGATTGGCTGGCCCCCCACCCCGCCCCCCCCCCCCCCCCCCCTGGTGACGTCACGGCGGCTCAGCACTTCGCAACGGAACCGCTAACGGATTTTCAGTTTGAATTTGAAAAGATCGGATTAAAGGCTGCGCGAGCGAGACGCAGCCACTCTTCCTCTAAATGCTATAAATAATAATAATAATAATAATAAATGTACACTGTAAAGATTATGCGTCACACTGGTGTGACGCCCGAATCGATACGATATTGCTTCTTAGCATTTGTACATCTTGCCACAGACTAAACGATATTTATACTTATGCACATCGAAAATATTAATATCAACATTTTTTTGTTGTATGTCAGAATTATTTAATTTATATAGTATATGTTATATTATATATATAGTATATAAGGAAAGTTTGCAGCTGGTGCAAGTAACGCAGGGGGTTTTCACAGATCTGCGGCCCGCGAGTACAGGGGTGCTCCCGAGGGACAGGGGTCGTGCACCGGGCTTGAGAGCCACTGTACTGTGAAGGGCCAGCGGCTCTAAACATATAAACTATTAAATATATATTTTTTTAAATATTTTATTTCAATAAAAATTATAAAAAATGCTTTAGTTAGTCTGCTGGATCATGATAGAGAGATGCTCGATTCGATTTCCGATTCCCCAGCAGGTGAATCCCAAACTGACGTGACTGGAATCTGTATATATTTAGCAAAAAGCGATTTTGGCACATACGCAAAATATACGCCTCGTGCGTGTTTTAATAATTTAGGGGTAGTTCGCAGTTTAATATCCACTGTAAACCAGGGGTGGGTTAGGATTGTTAGCCGGGCATATTAGAATGAAGTGTATCGGCCGCGTTATCCGCATTTATCTTATGGGATTTCAGCGTGGCCGGGGTGGGTTAGGTTAGGTTAGTTTGCATGTGCACGGCCACGTGCAAGGGTTGTTACTCTGAAGAGGGAGGGCACCGTAAATATAACTTTTCACGGTGCAAAATGATGGCGGTGTAAATTATACGTTTGCTTGGACATGTATTTTATGAAAGCCAGTGAAATTTATTTATAATGCAAACATAAGCTAAAATTATAAATTCCTATTAAAATAAAATAATAGGTTGTGTACTCACTTAACATCAAAAAATATTTTTATACAACGAATATAAAAGTAAAAACTTAAAATTTGTATAAAAAGTGCGTTTTAGGTATTATATATATTTTTTTAATTGAAAAAACACATTGGAATATTTTCATTGGCAGTTCTTAATTATTAGGTATAGCTTTATTTTTTAAATAAAATTACAAGGCATTCTTGTGTTTGATATGGAGCGTATTGAAAATATTTATATTGATTTAATATTTTCTGAAAGCATAAAATATAATTTTATTTTGATGTAGGAGTACAACTCATGACAGATTAGGAATTCGTTTGCCAGGGTGGAATTTAAATCCTAAATAGCGAATGTGTGGTTAGTGGATTACTCAAGTGAATTGTCTTATTTGACTTTAGGTGTCTGTAAGAACGGAGTCTACAGTGAGAGATGTCGCTTGAATAGCTAAGTAGTATTGTCGCCCTCGTGTTTACCCTGAATTAGCAGCGTCTGGCTCTTTCTGGTACTGAATACCTTAGCAGTTGACACCGAATCTGTTTAAATTCTTAAAAGTTTAAAAAAATATATATTGCAACAGTATGATTGTATCGTTATTATAGACGACAAATCCAGTAGACAAGAGATACATTTAATTTAATACAAAATTACATTTGATATGTAGTAAATATTCTTATTTTGCTGTGCTTACTTTTATAACTCAAAACATATTATACTGGCGCTCAAACAAATTAATACCCAATAAACTTTTCAAAAAGTTTATAGCGTACTTAAAGCTTTTAACAAAAAAAATATTGAAGTAAAACGTGTTTAAAAAAATAAATTTATTTTATTTCTGCAACATTATTGAAATAAAAATAAAAAATTCGGTTCTTGGGTATTCTATGTATTTTCTTCATGCACCATCTTGAACCACCCCTAAAACTGATAATACACCATTTTCGATTAATCAATTCATGAAAAATGGAGGTCGATTGAATAGTCGTTATTATTTACGTATGCATTAAAATTATTTTTGCAAGGCTTTCTCGTCAATTTAGAATTTTTCAGCGGGGGGGTGCGTTTAGTTATTCTCAGAGTGTAGTCGAATCGCCGCTAATTTCTTAAGCCAACCCCGGGCTCTAACTCGGCCCTGGAGGCGTGAAGGTAGTAAGGGATGATGCAGCGTGTGCTCAGTGTGTTCTCCACACCCCTGGAGGCACTGTTTACTGAGCGTGCTACCCCTTCCATCCCCCACCCTCGACCGGCCCACCCCTTCTGAGGTGTCGAGCCACTATGAGTAAGATACCTATTTCAGCATACCTCTTAAACGCACAGTGCTTTCAGTATTCTGAAATATATATAAGGTATTATTATGATTCCGTTGTCAGTCTACTCGTAAAGCATAGTTGTTTTCTTTTTATGGAGCTAAAAAAATTAACCGTTTTATCGATCTGAAAACAGTTTCAAAAATCTTTAGACTCGCGTATAATGAATATTGGACAAGGGATGGTGACGTCAGATCCCAGCCCCGCCGGGTTTAACCCCTCAACCCCGGTTGGTAATTGATTAAATTAAGGCTTCGGCGCGCTCTGCACTTTCAGCAGACGCGAAGGGGTCAGCACTCTGCATTAATGACACGGAGACTGTCTGTCGCGAATGGGTTGAAACACTGGTATTTTAAGAGTTTTAACTTTTTTTTTTGTTTTTGGCTGAAGATGACCACTTAGCGTATTAGCAAACACTTGTAGCATCCGATTAAAACTATACGGAAAAGCGCAATATTGAATCCCACCGAGTACTCTTTGAAAAAATTATTAAATATGGTTAAGGTAGCTCAATTTTATATGATCATATTTAACTAGATCATTGAAATGATTACATGAGTTGGTCGAAATATGAGTAGTTTGCCTTGTATAAAAAGCTATATATTACACCTAAAAAAAAATATCAATAGTTTTGTGTATGAGCAAAAGACATTTTTTATATGTGTGATATATTTATTTATATTATATACCATTTTAAAAATATTGAAAATTGAAGTTCAATATTTTTGACAGTACTTGGTGGAATTCCATTTTAATATTTTTGAATAAAATACTTGAGTGATTTTCCACATTTTTGTTTTTATTAGTGACCGGCTTCGCCAACCTTTCACGTTGGCATTATCAACAGAGTCTCTGTTCGATAATGCCAACGTGAAAGGTTGGCGAAACCGGTCACTAATAAAAACAAAAATGTGTAAAATCACTCAAGTATTTTATTCGAAAATTGAAGTACAGCAAGCGAAATCGACAGAGCGTCATAAAAATAATTTACCAGCGCTCTATCGTCGAGAATATTAATGACGGACATCACAAAACGAGCCGATAATAAATACGTATCTGTTACTTTACAAATTCGAGTGCTCCCCACCGGCCCGGGACATCTGTAATCTCGCCGAGCGCGATGATGATGATGATGATGATGACGGACCGGCGTGATGGATGCCGTTGTCTCGCTCGCTCCCTCGTGTCGTCTCCCTCGCTCCTGCGCCGGCTACCGGGGCCAGGTGGCGCCTGCACGGACGCCGAGGGGCGCCGGCCCGAGACACCCGGTGGCTCCAAAACTAACCACCTCCCAGCAGCCTGCACGCGCGGCCACGCAACCGACAATCGGCTATAAACACCGAACACTCGTTTGCGAGTTTGATTTGTGTCTAAAAACAAAGAACTTGCACCAAATAACACCCCTGAAAATTACCACCGACTGGTGGTCAGTTGTGCAAAAATGCGAAATCTCTAATAAATTTTGTGGTTAACACATCGTTTAAAAGGCGATGTAGCAAGTACATATTTTTGTGTTTTTTTTTTTTTGGGTTCGGGGTCCTAGAACGGTAATAGTTGAGGAGCCGCTGCGCTAGACACCCGGAATGCTAGCTGTCTCGGAGGGCCCGGTATCTTCCAAAATCTTGTAGAAAAGTTTTTTTTTTTTTTTTTTTTTTCTCTTTCTCAACGGCGAGAATCTGAAGACCTCGCGAGCGGTATCGGTCCCCGGTCGTTCTCGGGCAGCCTCGTCTCTAACCTCGGCTAATTAATACTTACAAGATTGTTAATTGTTTAAACACAGTACTTATAGCAGTATAACCTTTTTTTTTTTTTAGATATTTTGAAATATTCAGGATGTTTACCGACATTGGTGGTTAACAGTGGCGGGTTGTGAGATAAAGCCGGAAAAGTACTGGATTGTTAATTATCAAAACGCAGCACAGGCTTAAACATTTTTTTTTATAATATTATGACATATTCAGGGTACTTACCATTATTTAAAAGCACCTAAATATAATTTTAAAAAATTCTTAAAATTTATACATTTGTAATCTTAGTGAATTGAAATCATATTTAATATTTATACTTATACTTTAACGGGAGTGAATTCTATAGATTTAACTTGTTTTATAATATTCTAAAATATATTCAGGATGCTTACCGTCATTGGTATTTAACAGTGGCGTGCAGAGAGTTAAAAAATAATTATATAATCACAGCACTTCCTTTTAAGGTTTAACTGTTTTTTTTTTATATTGAAATATTTATAATTAAATATGTATTTAATAGAGGTGCGTGCGAAAGAGTGTTTATTATTAAATTATTAAAACACACCGCAAATAATAAATATTCAAGATATTAACAGTGGCGTGAATTAAGTATAAAATCTAAGCAAGCTGTTTTGTATATTCAATATAATCAATCAATCTTATAGAGTAATCCCCGCTCTTCCCATTCAGTTTCTTGTGTATGGCTGCCATTCTGTGCCTTGAGCGCGTGTAAAGGATCAGTAATAGAGCAGTTGACTTGGGATGATTATGGAAGGATGTGCTCTTGAAGTACCTAAATGCAGAAGGAGTATCAGATCTAAACGCCAGAGCTTTGGGCAGAAATTAAAACTGCGGATAAGAAGGACCCGGGATCCACTACACTATTTTCCCCATTGAAAACCATGAACACTGGTTCAGCATGAGTATATGCCCAGTGAATTGGTCGTCAACCTTCTTGATTATGACATACTTTTAATAATACGATGTGCTTCGTTTGCGATGCGAATGACATTGGACTCATATTTATACAGTAATACCCCTCTTTACGCGACTCCGTTATGCGCGGTTTCACTATAACGCGAATTTCAAATTTCGCGTTAAAATGCCTCGTATTACGCGAATTTCTTATTTAAAGAATGTGTATGAACATAATGTAGCCAATGACTTGTCTTAACAATAAAAAAAAACAGCGCCGGGCGTTATGAACGTAATTTATAAAAACGTAAAAGAAACGCTACCCAAAAGAAAATACATGTATTTTTCTGTAAAAATAACATGTAATACTGCATAAAGTGTTCTTTAAATTAAAGTGATCGATTCAAATGATTCTTTTTTTTTGTATTAAGTTTTGAACTATGTATGTATGTTTAATCGAAAACCCCGATTGACGCGATTTTTTCCGGAACATATTCCTCGCGTTAAGCGGGATATATATATATATATATATATATATATATATATATATATATATATATATATATATATATATATATATATGAGAGTCCAAGGTCATTCTCATCGCAAACGAAGCACATCGTATTATTAAAAGTATGTCATTATCAAAGAGGTTTTCGACCACTTCACTACCATATATATATTTGGTGTACAAATAAGTTTTAAAGGATTTTCAAAAGATGACGTTACTAATATTAAATCGAAACGGACAGTGTTGCAACTAACTTCATTTTATAACCTCATCTTTAGGCTTTCTTTTTCTGAAGTGGAAACAACTCCTTCCGGCTACCATTTGTGTTCGTCGACGTCAGCACTTCCGCTCTTTTGAAGACGTCCAAAATTGGATCGATTCATGGATTGTGCATCAAAAGACACATCGTCTTTTCGAGATGGCATCCGAAAACTGCCAGAAAGATGGGGACACAACACAATACTACAATTTTTTCCAAAATCCCTGAAAACGTATATATTGATTTCTGCATTGGCGTCGACTCAAAGTGTCGACTGATATGATTAGTTGTTTTTGAACTGCATTGAGGTATGCGCGGGTCCTTCATCCAGCAGGGCTGTCGGCAGGTAGGGCCGCAAGCGAACAGGTGATGCGGGGCCGATAAGGCGCCCCAGATAAGCCCGGCTTGTTAACAAGACTGATCGGCGATCGCGCATTGTTCGTTTTTCTGTTTCTGTCCTTTTTTTTTTGCCCCGGCCCGGCGTCGTTTGTTCAACTTAAAATGATACACCGCCCTAAGTGGATGGAATTTGTTTGTATTTGATTGTTTTTTGTTTTGTTTTCTTTTGTTTGTTTTGTGTATTTCGTCCGATACAGCTGTCGACGTCGAATTAGCATATTTGGATTATTTATTTAACGAATATTGATTTTACCTCGGCTCGATCGCTTGAATCGCAAATGTCTGCTACAATTATTGCTTAGTTGTTTTTTTTATATAAAATTAGTTAAATATAACTCGTGTTCATACAAGATTATTACATTTAATATTCCGGATATCGTGGATTTTTGTAGGCATAATATGTGTAAAAAAAAAAAACCCTGTTTTGGATGAGTAAGAAAATAAACAAAATATTATATGCAACATTTGCTTGTGCAAATCGAATAAGAAAATGTTTAAAATTTTTGACTTCATCAAATAAAATAATAAATTTATCGAAGCTTTAACATCATGAAGATGACTGCATCAACACAACCGAAACCTTAACCCTTAAATGCATGACTTGTTCTGACCTCTTGAAAAAAATATATCTTGTAGACATGTACATTCTAATGCAGGGAGACATATATAGAAATAAAAAAAAAAAAAATTTTTTATACTATTTTATTAAAAAACCTTATGTTGCAGATATGCAACACCATGCATTTACTAGACATTATAATTACATATGAAAATCTTTGAAACAATGCTTGGATTTAGTAAGGCAAAGGGCTACTCCACACTTCTCACACTTTGTTTGTGTGTATCCCTTACACCTAGGCATTTTGCACCTGCTGCGAACACAGTCATCGGGCCAATGACCAACATTATCTGTCCTTATGTCCTTAGGTGGAACATGCTGAACAGGCCCTCGCCTTTTTTTGGCTTGAATTTCCATTTCAACTCTGTTACTGGGCCTTCCTCGTTTGTTACAGAGTACAGCTGCATCATTGACTTTGGCTAACACCTCAGCTAGTTCCAGTCTATAGTGACACAAATTCAGAATTGATGATGGATCTTCATCTCTTTTCAAATCTTTATAAGCAAGCCAAGAATTTATTACTGTCATGTCTAATAAGTGATAGAAGATACGTAGGTACCACTTTCGACTTCTCATTTCTATGCGATACCTACCAATGAAGCTGTCCATGAGGTCCACTCCGCCCATATGGGCATTGTACTCCTTTATTATATGTGGGCAAGAAATCTTGACCCTAGTCTTATTCGCTTGGTCAAACCTTTCTATTTGGGAGACAGGTTCTGCTCCAACATATGTTGATAGGAAAGTGACAGCTTTATTATCCCTCCAAGTTACAGCTGTCAAATCAACACCATCAAAGCTAGTCATTTGCCCTTCATAAGTTCCACGGGGAACAGATTTTTTCATCAGTGTTTTTTTGTCAGCTAGTTTGCAATTTACAAGTCTGTTGTACTGTACAGTGCCTAGACTGTAGATTCTTTGTTTGGCAAGATGGGTAACTAGTGGCACAGAGGTATAAAAGTTGTCAAAATATATAATATGATTTATATGCCTTGGGACACCTCTGGCTAGCCGGATAACAACATTTCCTACTGGCCCAAAATCTGGCTCATCTTGAAACCGCTCATTCTCTTGACCAGTGTATATCTCAAATTTGTGAGCATAGCCTTTTACATTGCACATTACATAGAATTTGAATCCCCACTTGTGTGGTTTATTTGGTAGATACTGTTTCATAAAGTGTGCTACCTTTGTAGCACACATCTGCTCATCAATTGATAGCCTTTGCTCCATAGGAACTGATGCAAAGTTTTCATTGAGATGGCTAATTATGGGCCTTATCTTATGGAGTCTATCATGTTGCGGGTGTTTCATTTATCAATGGTGGGTCTTCTGCCATGAGCGGATCATCACCACACTCATCGTGTTCCTCCTCTACCAGACTCTCAAGATCGTGAAGTGAATCTTCTCGATTTTCATAAAAAACTTCATGGTCTTCTGCACTAAACTCCTCAAGATCATCTTCAGACCTTTCTCCGTCGTCAATTTGGGCTAAATATTCTTCCATATCCTTTGAATTCATGGGTCGCATCTGCAAAACAATAAAATATATCAGATCACAGATATGGGCATACTGTCTCTACTAAATGCATAGTGTTGTAGATTTACAACATCAAAATAGAAGCAATTTGTACAAAATCCAAAATGCTATTGTCCAAACCAATTATTGTACCGAAAAGAAGATGAATTATTACATAAAATAACAATTTTGGCACTTACTTACCTTCGAAAATCAACTATTTACACCACAAAACACTATTCCAATTTTCACCTGCTACAAATTTCCGACAGTCAATGCTTTGTGAATGTCAAGCTGGCATTTGACAGACGCGAAAGAAAAAAAGGTGATGCCTCTCGATAAAAAATATTATCCTGATAGTAGTAATTCTATAACAGTAGGCGTTGCGCTCATATTGATGATTTGGGAGCCGTCTTAGTGGTATGTTGCAGTTTTACGTCAAGATGCATTTAAGGGTTAAAAACGAAAAAGGATATAAGGACATAGCTTAAGACCTAAGAATCATCGTAAATTAAAATGACTCTCAGAACCAACCCCATAATTAACTACCCACAGTTTAAATTAAATATTAAAAAACTGAGTATTTTTATTTTACGTATAAATATTTGAAGCATACACAAGTATTTACAATAAGATTATTTTTTTATGTACTATATATGCAGTGTATTCTCCTCGGTATGAGAAATGTTTACTTCTAATAAATAACTGAATTAATTAAAGAATCGGCTTTATCATAAAACAGTACCCTTTTGCAAATGAATACCATGTCAGCGATACGATACTACAACTTGGTTAAACCTGTACTCGATTGCATAAATCATGTACGCGTTATACAAAAAATAATGTTGGCGATACGACACGGCAACTTGACAAACGAGCAACCTTAATGAGACCCTTGATGATTATGTGAATGTAACAACGTCGAGCGTCCCGCGACATCCTCGCGCTATTGTCTCTGGCATTTTTTTCGACCGGCCGTCAGTCGCTGCGGCGCTCCTTCTCCAATATCTCGGCTGTCAGCTCCTCCAGCTGTGCACGCTGACAGCCCAGCTTTGGCCTCGCCGACCACTCCTCGACCAGCTCTAGCCACGTCTACCTGATGACTGATACACCAATTTACAGTCAGTTCAGCAGCAATCATAAAAACATCGATCAATAATACCAATGATTCTTTAAAATACACGAACTCACGGCACGCCACTGATAATTCAAGATACTGATATAAAAATCGTATGGTATACCATTTTGGCTTTATACAGTCTACTGCCGCTGAAATTCCAAGGAAAATAAACATTGGAAGAAGAAAGTTATCTTGGATGCGGAATTTGTACCGGTGAAGTCAGATCAGTAAGACTGCTCCAAGATAGAGATCTACTCGTTGAGGTGATCACAAATATAATTTTGACCTTATGGTGAGAATCTCACTGAACGCATGCACTCTTGACTCGTAGCCACTGGCGTAAATTCCGCATCCACGCTGGTTTCCTGCTTCCAATGCTCATAGGAGACAATAGCCGAAATTTGAGGCCTCACGTAAATATTTTAAATATGGATGTTAGTAATAATATAATAAACCCGTAATGGGTAATAAATACGCATCTGATTGACGTACAATCCAAAAAATAGACATACGTATATGATGGTGCGCGTCTTGGCTAAATTAATATATTTTAAAAATAATATCCAGATATGATTAAAAACGCTTCACTTGTTACTTTGTTTAAAAACCACAGTGCTTGCAAATCACTAAATATTAGTTGGCTTGTGCACATTGGTTAATATGTAGAGTATGATTGTTAATAATTCGCGATAAACGGAAGTGATTCGTTAGTACAAGGGTTAGTACGCCGGCCATGTAAGCCAGGGGATGTGGGTGGGGGATGATATTTTTCTGAGAGTTTCTTTAAAATCATCTTCTATGTATGAACTAATGTGCCTAATCATATTAGTAATAATATAATAAATCCGTTATGGGTAATAAATACGCATCTGATTGACGTTTAATAAAAAAATAGACATAGTTTTGAATGCGTTTTATCGCTTATTTTTGAACGAGGTCCACTAAAGACCGTGCGATCGGAATGCAGCACGGTGGAAAAAAATCATTTCGATTTGTAACCGAGTGACAATTTTTAACGTTTGACTATTTTTTAGTTTTATTCGTACATTTATTTTTGAATTCCTGCCCGTGGTCGTGACGTCGCTCCACGGGAGTCCTCCTAGAAATCCGACATTTTTCCGGACATCTTTGTTTTTTCCGCATTCGCCGTTCCCAGCACGTGCAGTCACTGGAGATCTTTAAAAAAATGAATTATTTTTTTATCGATACACGAAATGCCAATAGTTTTATTGCATATTTTGAATGTTCAGTCATTAATTGGTTTTTGATGTATATGAAATCGAGATTGATAATTCAAAGAAGAGAGATTTATTTTAGAAATACCTAAGTAACTTGCAATAGTCATGACGAGAACTTTTATATTAGGTGTTGATCTAATCATCGAAACAAATTAACTATTATTATGAACGTTCGTCGCGGATACCCTCAAAATTGCTTATAAAAAAAATTAATCCATCAAACCTAATGTAACTACAATAATGTAATGCGATTAGTGACAGTAAATATTATGGTGCAAAAACCAAAATAAGGCGACGTCTTCATCGAAAATTCACCGAAGACACCTCCGAAGTCACAAAAAAGATAATATTCACCCATCAAAGCTTATGTAACTACAACTGTGAAATAAGATTAATGACAGTTAAAATTATGGCGCAGACTCCAAAACTAAGCGAAGAGTTGAGAGTTCATCGTGGATACGTCCAAAGTCACAAATGAGATAATACTCATCCACAAATAACTAAAATTGTGTATTGCTGTTAATGATATTTAAAATTACAGTGCAGATCCCGAAGCTAGGCGACGTCTTCGAAAGTTCATCGCGGACAACCCCCAAAGTCGCAAAAAAGATAATATTCACCCATCAATAACTGAGATTGTGTATTGCGAGTAATAATTAAATGTGTAAGGCGAATTCGTCGAAAGTTCATCGCAGACACCCCTAAAGGCATAAAAAAAAAAAATTTCACAAATGTGTATTGCCATTAAAGAAAGTCAAATGTATGGTGCAGACTCCAAAATTAGGCGAATTCGTCGAAAGTTCATCGCAGAGACACAAAATAAATAATATTCACAAATGTGTATTGCGATTAAAGACAGTCAAATGTACGGCGCAGACTCCAAAATTAGGCGAATTCTTCGAAAGTTCATCGCAGACAAAAATAAAATATTCACCCATCAATAAATACAACTGTGTAATGCGATTAATGATGGTTAAAATTACGGTGCAGACTCCAAAATTAGGCGAATTCGTCGAGAGTTCATCGCAGACACCCCCAGAGTCGCAAATAAATAATATTCACCTATTGAATGCGTAAGGCGAATTCGTCGAAAGTTCATCGCAGAGGCACAAAAAAAATAATATTCACAAATGTGTATTGCGATTAAAGACAGTCATGTGTATGGTGCAAGCTCCAAAATTAGGCGAATTCGTCGAAAGTTCATCGCAGAACACCACTAAAGGCACAAAAATATATTATTCACAAATGTGTATTGCGGTTAAAGACAGTCAAATGTATGGTGCAGACTCCAAAATTAGGCGAATTCGTCGAAAGTTCATCGCAGATGCACAATAAAAATAATATTCACAAATGTGTATTGCGATTAAAGACAGTCATGTGTATGGTGCAAGCTCCAAAATTAGGCGAATACTTCGAAAGGTCATCGCAGACACCACTCCCAGAGTCGCGAATAAATAATATTCACCCATTGAATGTGTATGGCGAATTCGTCGAAAGTTCATCGCAGATGCACAAAAAAAAATAATATTCACAAATGAGTATTGCGATTAAAGACAGTCAAATGTACGGCGCAGGCTCCAAAATTAGGCGAATTCGTCGAGAGTTCATCGCGGCCACCCCGAGGCGTGATTCATCGCCGCCCCCGCCCCCTCCCCTCCCCGCCGCGCGGCGCCTCCCCGGCGAGGGATGCGGGCCTCTCGCGCTCCCCGCCGGCCGCTCGCCTTTTTTGTCTGCCCGCGATCCGGCCGGCTGTTTGCTTAGCGAGCGGCGGCGCGTGACGGAGGGGCTCAGACATTTTAATAAACAATCCGGCTTATTAAAAACACACACTCAATTTACTACCGTGTAAGACGAGGAATACACGGCATTGCCGACTTAATCTCCGTGTTGATTTTTTTCGCTTAATTTTCGGTCGGAAAGACGTTTAAATGAACGAATGTATAAATAATAAAACTTTCATTTGCATTACAATAGTTTTATACAAACTGCTTATGAAAATTGTTTTCTTATTTATTTCGACAATCTAACAACGTGAAGTCTATAAACACACTTATCTGCATAAAATGTTTCAAGCGTGAACCGGTTACTACATTTTAAATATACACCTATCCCGCGATCTACGCGGTACTTTATTTACACGGTTTAATAAAATAAAATATATATATATATTTCTGCAGTCATTAAAAGCACTACATTAAATCAAAGTGTTAAGTTGTTAAAATATCACCTAGTATTAACATGCTCAGCCTAGTTCAAAATGAGAGTTTTTGTATTGCTGTTCTGGTAAATAAGAATAGATTTAAATTATATATAGTACATCAGGAAAGCAACTAAATATCTGATTGGTTTTTAATTTCGGAGGACCCCCTGGCCACGCGGCGCCCCGTTGGGTCCGGCGCCAGTCGGCGGGCCGAGCCAGTAGCCGCGGGGGGGAGAAGGGGGGCGCGGCCCGCGGGTTGGGCGCCACTGCACCGCTCCTCGACCTGGACACTGTCCACGCTCGTGCCACTGCCCGCAACGCATGGCGTGCAGTCGTGGATAAAACTATATCCAGAAATATTTAAACAAAAGGCGGGGCAGGTACTAGTACCCGTTTCGCGGACTGCTGTCTTTAAAAGCGGGGCGCGTATTGATACCTTTTTGAATGTGTTTACTCTAAAAGCGGCAGACGGTCGTTTTACTCTTTAAGTTTACAGGTTGTAATGTTTGTTTAGACTTGTCAACGTTACTTCTACCAATACTGTCCAGTGACAATGAAGAAGTGGAGTGGTCAGAGAATGATAATCCTCCAATTATTGAACAATTTTTAGGACACAGTGGTGTTGTTGTGATGCCAAGTAATCCGCAAAGTGTGTGTGAAGTGGTTCAATTTTTTATAGGAAACGATTTATTTGACTACACGCAAATCAAAGAGTGTATAGACTAGATTTCGTCTGCCTCGCACATCAGTTTAGTCAATTTGGTTTCCCGGCTAAAGTGTGTTAATATCTGCAAGACTGTTTTGTCTAATGTAAAGGTTTATTCGGTGTTACGACGCTCGGTTCCATGCATGGTTTTAATTTCTAATGCATATCAAGCCATTGCCTATTGCAATCGATATGGTCGTAAATCATAGATATATACCATTGTAGGAGGTTGGTGACCATTTCCTTGAACTTGACTCTGTCCGGCTGCACTTCTGATCTCCAGCCATTGGCGCAAATTCCACATCCACGTGAACTTCATTTTTCCTTCGTTTTTTCCTTGTGCAATCAGCTGGAGGATGCCATACTAATATTTCGCTTCTTTGCCAACGTCAAGAAATCCGTTTCTTTAAGCATTCTGTGATGCAGTCAACCCATGGTATATATCAGGATTCTCCTATACAGCCACATTTCTGTCGCCTCAATTTTTCACTGTCTCGAGTGTCCAAGCTTCGACTCCATAAAGCAGAACTTAGACGACATAACATTTGATGAATCTCATGGTTATATCTCTTGAGCATAGTGCTGTCTCACTTTGGTTTCCTGATCAGGATCCCAGCTCATTCAACCAGCTGCCCAAATACTAGTATCTTTTTACTCTCTCCACTTTGCTATCGATATAGGTGTTGAAGTTGTCAATCAACTCTGTGCATCTATTGTTATATAAGCAAGCTATATTATTATACCTCTAATCAGGTAAATGGTTTTAGAGCCGAATATGAATACTCGTGTCTATTTTTTTCCGTCGTTTCATGTGTGTATAGAATAAGTATATATTGTATACACTCTAAACATGTATGTTTTAAAATACGACCTAGTAAAATATTTTAAATAAATTAAATGCCTGGACTGCAGAGTATGCAATGGTATTGCGTACGCATAGTGTAAAATAGCTCGTCAACATGATCTTTGTCTTATAAATCTTTAAATGTTAAATAAAATATGCTGTCAGCATTGAAAACAAGAAGAGCCTCCCGACGTGTCGCCAATTAGGGAGGCGGGTTTGTTTGACTGAAAATTAATAACAATTAACACTTATTAACACAATTAATTATGCCATCATGATGACACGATTGGAAGAAAAGTAAACGGTTACGAAATAACACATGCTGTGACGAAAATCGTGTGATAACATTTAAAAAAATGATTATACTTTACATCTACAAATTGTGTGCTTAAATATAATATTTTTCTTCAGGTGCCTTCTTTCAAACATATATATGTTCATGGTTTTTTTTATGGTGAATAGTCTTGTTTCCGGGACCTTCAAAACCGCAGTTTTATATTCGAAGGAAAGATCTGTTGCTCAAAAGCTTCATTATACAATGTTTTCACCATTTAAATATGATATTATTTCTGTAGCAGGCTGCAGAGCAATAAAAAAAATAGCATCTAACTAAACGTTTACTTAATAATATAATTTATTTACTATAAATACTTATATTAATACGTATTGGCATATATTTCTGATTCTATTATTCATTGTACTTATTCTTTTATCTGATTCGGTTAAATAAATTGTTACTTTTAAATTCTTCTTTACTTTTGAGCGACCCGTAAAAATTTATACGATATGTTGATTATTCAATAGTCGATTCGTCTTTATATGTTTTTATAATAGCTACCATTAAATTCACGGTCTAAAATTAGCATATTGAAAAATAACAAACATTCATTGGTATGAATTTCATAATTTACAATATTATATTCTCAAACATTTAACATTGAATAAGCCCGATTTACACGGCTTATTCTTCTTCAAGTGCCTCTCCTCATATTGGGTCGGTGACTATTTCACTGAACATATCTCTATCCTAGGCCAGTTTTATTAGTTTGGCTGTACTACCAACTATCAACCACTGAGGCTAATTCCGCATCCATGTTTACTTTCACCTTTCAATGCTTTCTTTCTTCTTTTAAATATGCAAAAAATACCCAAAAAGGATTCCCTACGCTTTTTTTCCATGGTCAGGAGTTCTCTTTCTTTGCGCATTCTTTCCAAGACTCTTGGTTAACCCATGGTATTTTAAATATTTTTATACATTACTAAATAAAAATATATAAAAAAGAAGTCTAAGAGACAATCACAAAATATACTAACGAAAGAGATGTTTTTTTTTTAATAAATAAGCTATATAAATAAACAAGAATTTTTTTTAAATAACGCGAGATTTAAAAACAAAAAATCAGCGCAGATTCATGGTTTTTTTTTTAGAATTTATAATTTTTCTACGTTGTTAATTGTCACAGCAGGTGACCGACGTTTTTTTATAATTAATATTGAATATTATAAATTAAATATTCAAAAATTAAAATTATATTTGGACTATGCCTCGCAGCCGCCGCGAGTCTTTTGAAGAAATTTTTAATGATTTCAATAAATAATAGAGCTTACCGAGGACGTTAAAATTGCCTTAATCCCACAGTGACTTGTTAAAAAACAATATATTTTTATGTTAGATATAAAATACAGACAAATTTGCGTATTAGATTTAAATTAAACGGTGTTATAATAACTTTTAATCCTTAATTTTAACATAATCTGATAATCATCATCGCGACATATCTGCATATTAAAATATTTCCTCTACAAAATTAACATGTTGATTGGTTAATTGATAATCCGACGTACAGTTTAAACAGTAAAAATATTTTTTAAATAGTATTTTAAGCAGGAGACACAACCTTAAAAAAATTGTGCTTTAATATCGTTTTATAACGTTTTGTGAGAGATCCGATTATCTTGTAAAATAATTCTTATTTGATTTTACACATTTGTTAAAATGAGGCTGGACCGAAAGTGATGAGAAGTAAACATGACACTTTTTATGCACCTGGAGTATTATACATTAAATATTACATCATATATTTTTTATTGTGTTTACTTGTACACCTTCAGTGAAATAATTACTTTAAAAATTCTTACAGGCATTGTCTAGACGAGTCGACGATCCGAAAATAATTGCTCCCATGAAAAACGCGTTAGCTCAAAATTACACCAACAAAATGAATAGAACGTAGAAGTCGGGACTATCGTATGATTATCTTATAAAAAGGCTGTTGAAACAATGTTTATCCAGGTGCTTTAATACCCCGCGCTCTATAATGACGCGATAATGACGACGGACATTATCGTGATAGAGAAGATAAAATTGTTAAATACAAATTATGTCATTTGCCTTGTACGAGATGTGTTAACTTGTAATGTTTACACGTTGTTCTTGTTATTACTGTAGATATTTTTTCAGTGTTTAATTGTCGACTGTACGCAATCAAATATATATAACCAGTGGCGTGCGTGGAGCTCAAAATCTCAACAAGCAATATGCAACGTAAACAAGTCGTCAATGGGAATAAAACACTTGTTGCTTCGTTTCGTCGCGGTGGAGTATCAAATATACATGCAGTGCATTGTTTTGTGAAAAAATTGTGCATCTATTCTGAATTTGGTGCATTGCAATTCGGGGACCAGAAATCGCGACTAAGAGTGGACTCCGAAACCGGTTCGGGGCAGTTCCTCGAGACCGGTTCGGCAATCGGCCAGGCGGTTCGCTTTATCTGTGGGTGATTAACGCAGTCACACATTGACACGATAGTGGTAATTAATTCTGTCCGCGATCCGGTAGCATATCTTATCTGGGAGACGCCATGTTAACACCGGCCTCGCAATGATAGTAATGCTAATTTTTCTTTTTATTTCTACGTTTAATTGATACATTATGCCGCCCTGCTCTGAGGATCAACCTATGTGGAATGACTATAAATACGATTAGATTCTAGAGTGTTATGCCTTTATAACAATATCAAATAAAAAAGTCTCAAATTGTCCCACAGTCGTACTACAAATACATATAAATATTTCATTAAAAATTATGCATTACCAGATTTAGTATTCTTGGTGAAAGAATCATAAACCTAGAAAGACGGTTAGCAAGTGTTTTCATTTAAAAACCTTTTCAACGAATAGTTAAAATTACTAGAGAGCAGCAAGAGAAGATCTAATTTATAGCAAACTAAAAAAAAAATATTCTGCTTAACCGGTCGGTATGCAAAGTTTTTGGGTCATGTTTACTTTATTAGCCAGTTTTTTTAATAAACCCGAATTGTTTTCTGTGGAAAAAAATTACAAATTCAGAAATGCGATATTCTTGATCTCGTCCGACACCTTCTAGAAGCTAATGGACCCGAAAAAAACAATTATAAAATATATGTTTTATTTATTTAGTTTTATAATTAATTTATTCCAACTGTAAACCGATGATGCTAGACTACTGGAATACGTCTGGTTTTTTTTTTTTTTAATATTTACGATTTGCATCAGAATACAATTATTATAAAAAAAACACATGTTTGTCCATGCACCTGCAATAGGAAATGGGTTATTCAAACTTGATGTTGGAGTGATCAAGTTACAGGTAGCTTTCTACCAGTGGCGTGCGGTGAGTCCAAAATCAATGCAAGCAAGGAAAAACATGATTTAAAAATCATTCAAACTTTGCATGAATTTCAAAATATTTTAAAAATGCTAAAAATTGTAATCCAATAAATAGAAAAATTAAATAAAAAATATATTAACTTTTGCTCATCATAAAATGTAAGGAGTACGCTCAATATACAATACAGATGTTTATTTATTCAATCGATTTAAAATTAAATTATTAAATAATATACATTGTTGCAAGTAAAAATAGCGTTAAAAAATTAAATTTTTAAAATATATTAGTCGCTAAGGCAAATATTGAGTTAAGTAAAAAATTGAAAATATCTATATTTGCTCATTCGTTCTCTCTGAGGCTCCGATTGGGGCGGGTTAAAAATTGAAAATTTATATAATAAATTTTGCATCCGGCAAAGGGTTAAGGATGTATTTTAAATTCGTTTTGAATACTTAAATGTTGATATCTATTATGGCGTGTCGAAAGCACGGGGCGCTCCGGGCCTGCTCTCGCTCGATACTTGGGAGGCTGCGGTCAAATAAATTGCTACGCCGTGGGCTGTTTGTACAGCGGGGGCCGGACTTGGGGAATTAATAAAAAATAATTAATTAATTAAAATTAAATTTCCCCTAAGATCGGCGGACAAACGAGCTTTGCGTAGTCGGATTGGTTGTTCAATAGAAATAACACGGAAAACTCGTCGCCTGAGTAAGTCTTCTTTATGGGGTCGAAGCCTGGACACTTGAGTAGAATTGAGACGTTTGATATGTGGCTTTATAAGAGAATCATTTACTGCGTCACAAGTGAGAGAGTCGTGTACAGAATGCGAAAAGAATGAAAGCTCCTAACCATAGCAAAAAAAAGGAATATTTAGCAACAGCTGCAAAAATCGAAAGCTAAAAGGAATAGGCTAGAAATGACACGGAAAACTCGTCGTATGAGTGAGTCTTCTTTATGGGATTGAAGCCTGAACACTTGAGTAGAATTGAGACGTTTGATATGTGGCTTTATAAGAGAATCATTTACTGCGTAACAAGTGAGAGAGTCTTGTACAGAATGAGAGCTCCTAACAACGAAGGCTAAAAGGACATCGGAAGTGAGATGTTTAGAAGGTCACTGACCTCCTATGAGAAGAGGTATTCATCTGCGCGGATTTATGCGTTCGTAATATCCAAACCGTGTGGCTGTTCGTGCCTGCCGTTCAATATTGGAGTAATTGAAGCCGGGGCTCGTTACCTGGTGCGCCCCTGGCAGACCTCCCGCGATATAGACGTTACCCCCCGCCCCGCGCCGCCACTGCTGGCCCCGGAGGGCGGAGCCGCCGAGAGGACGCCCGAGCAGCCGTGGTCTCGCACAAACATCCCAACGAGCAAATAAGTGATTATTATCTCCGGCGAGACCAGCGCACGCTGCTGCCATGGCGCTCTTATTGAATTTTACTGCGGTTTCGTACGATACTTCTTGGGCTTCTTCTTTTGGTGATGCCGAATTCGTTGGGAGCAGTATCGTCTATTGGGCTTGACCGCGTCTTGACCTCTCGATAAATTGTCTCCGCATATGAGAATCATTAAAACACCTTGGGTTGAACAGCACAGAAAGAAAACGCCGGTTCGTAACAGTATTAGCATCCTCCAGCTGATTTTCTAAGGAAAAATCGAAGGAAATGAGACTTGCCCAGGATAGGGTTATGTTCGAGGAAATGGTCACCAATCTCATATGAGGAGAATCAACAAAAGAATATGATTATTTTATATAATGTATAACCAAAGAGCCTTTTTTAAAAAAACATATATTATGGTGAAGACTTCTCGTGCTTCTTTTTATGGTGATGCCGAATTCATTGGCAGCAGTATCAGCTATCAGGCTTGACCGCGTCTTGACCTCTCGACACTCAAGACAGCTGTTATGCGAAGAATTATCTCTGCATATGAGAATCCTTAAAACACCACGGGTTGAACAGCACAGAATGCGCAATGAAAGAAAACGCCAGTTCGTAACAGTATAAGCATCCTCCAGATGATTTTCCAAGGAAAAATCGAAGCATATATTATGCTGAAGACTTCTCGGGCTTCTTCTTATGATGATGCCGAATTCATTAGCAGCAGTTTCAGCCATTGGGCTTGACCGCGTCACATATGATATTTTGCTATGTCGTCTCTCGACACTCAAGACAGCTGTTATGCGATGAATTGTGGCTGCATATGTCCTTAAAACACCATAGGTTGAACAGCACATAATGCGCAAAGAAAGGGAACTCCTGTTCGTAATAATATTAGTATCCTCCAGCTGATTTTCCAAGGAAATGAGACTGGCCCAGAATAGGGTTATATTCGTGGATATGGTCACCAATCTTCTATGAAGAATACGATTAGTTTTACATAATGTATAACCAACAAGCCTTCTTAATAAAACATATATTATGCTGAAGACTTCTCGTGCTTCTTCTTATGGTGACCATCTACCCTTCTTATAAGTTTGGTTAAACTCTGAACATCCAGCACTGAACACTGAACACAGAACACTGTCGCATATCCGCATCCCCATTAACTTTCTCTTTTCAATACCTTTATTCTTTTGGATTTTTATCAAGATATTTTTTATTGATACCGTATGCCATTTTCCATCATCGAGAATTCACTTTCTTTGCCCATTCTGTACATTTTCTTGTCAACTCATGGTATTTCAAAAGCTCTGATTTCTTGATCACTTTAAACTTCACTTGACTAAAGACTTCTAATAAGATTTTTTATTAGATTATAGAATATGTAGCAATCCTTATACTGCCATATAGCTTTAAATTGCTCACCAACCACGTCTTACTACTCTTCATTTATATTATTATTTACACTTGAGTATTCCTGTCGTATGGTAAAAAATATTAAAAACGCATAAAAATGTAAAATTATGCTTAAAAAAGGGTGGCCACCTGTGATTAAAGATATTGGTCAGTGCTGAGGAAAGTCGATATTATTATCGTGTAAGATATAAGATAAAAAAATTTAGATTCAACATGGACTTCAATGTCTATTAGACTTATATAATGATTTTCGATACGACCAATTACACGATATATAAAAAAAACTATATTTATTCATTGTAATACTAATCTGAAAATGCGTGAGACATTGCCATCAACAGACTGGTTTAATTTGTAACACTCCACGTTTTAACAAGTATATAACTGCGTTCACATTTCAGTTAAGTTTTTAATCGCTTTCATTGAATTTTAAACATAAATATTATATTTGAATGCTTTTAAAAAAAAAAAAAAAGTGTCTAAGCCTCGGGGGCGCTCGTGTAAACAAATAAAAACACAAAGTTGGCAAAATTTATCAAAATATCCCGCGGGCAAAGGAGGTGTTGAAAAAAAAAAAAAAAAACACTCTCCAAATCAGCGGAATATAATTTTCGCATTTAATAAACTCATCTCCCAGAAAATGTGGCCAAAGTTTAAAATTATATAATTGCACACTTACACCGGCCGGGGGGGGGAAAAAAAACGCGCATAAAAAAGTGTATAATCAATATCGGTGTTGCCATCGTTTGCCCGTTTTTTTTTTATCCCCGAGTCGTGATTTTCTGACCACCCGTTCGGGTCCGCTCTCGCCCGAGGCCTCTTCCCCGCTCGTTGGCAACACTTAGTTCATTTTTTTTTTATTATTTATTATTATTATTATTTATTTACGTAATAACCTGAAACCTGCTTGCAACACTTTGAGCTCGCAATACTGCGATTCTAGTAATTTTGCAATTATTGCTTTTTTTCAGCAAAAAAAAATATGTCAAAACAAATTGATTTGTAAATGTCACACAAGCAGGGGAGGTAAAAATATTTTACGGTTTTTTTTTTTAAATATATTTTTATTGTCGTATATTTGTAATTTTACTATGCTAATTTTATTTGCCATAACGAAAAATGTTTTTAAAAAATATTTAATATGTGTGCACAATGCAAGTGAATATATCTGAGGGAAAGGAAACGTTATTTAATAAATATATTTTCACATATACCAAGTCGCGTCTATACAACTCATATATACAACTCCGACGTTTCCAGTGCAATGATGAGGCAAAATCTGCAGATCATAAATCTAAATACGACACGGCTTTACACCCATGAAATTAAGCTCTCGTGCTAGCTAAGCTGTCTTGGGCTTGAACACCGGCTTTCAATATCTCGTAGTATGCCCGCGGTTAGAAAAATACACAGAACTCCTCTCGCAGGCTGCGTGCGTTGCGTACGGTGAATTTGGGTCAATTGATTTTGGTGGCTGTCGCCCCTTGGCTATGGTTTTTTCGGAGTCTATGGTCGAACGTGTTCATTGCGGCCCTGGTTGATTTACGATCGGACGTGGCCGAACCAATATCGGTAGCCGCTGTATGAAAAATTACAATTCAAATTTATTGATATTGTATTCAACTAGTTTGCTTTATGATATATAATATTTATAATAATCACTGCGTACCTACAGCGAAGAGTTGCTCTTGTATTGATTTTTCTCTGCATGACAGATGAAACGACGAGAAAAAAACGCTTGAACACGCTTCAAACCACGGTGCTTTATTTATATCTGCTTGGTATATTTTCATGATTTTTGATCGAATAAAAATGTCAAAATATATATAAAAATGATAAAAATTTATATTAATACAAATAATCATTGTTATTGCAGAAAAAAAGCCAAGTTTTTTGACCAGCGTGCTCCTGTCTCTAAGCAATAATTTAAATCGATATATACAAGCACCCACGTACATAAAATATACAAAATACATCATTTTTACATGGACCGAAATTGTAATATTTATATATATCCAATTTGTTTTTCCGTGTTCGTTAAACTGAAAAATCATTATAACGAATTATTTATAACAATACCATGAATGTTGCTTAGCAAATTTTAAGTAATATTTCAATAAATTATATTAAGTGCGTAAGTAGTTAGCAGATTTAATTTCAAATCAAAATATTGTTGTTATAATAATAAATTATTTTTTTTGATATTCGTAAACTGAAAGTCGATACTCGAATAAATTAAAAAATACAACTGGCCGTGTAAATATGATACGTCGATTATTATTCGATTAAAAAAAAAACCTGTCCCATAAAATATGATTTACTCTTTGGATTATGGACGTCTGATATATCCTACTAATAATTTTTAATCGACGGGAGTAAATATTGGATATTAACAAATATAAATTATTATTTATTGATAACTGTTAAGTAAAAGTTGCAGTAAAAAAATTAAAATAAGATTTTATCGATATATAATTTGTTTTAATAAAAATGATAATAAAAAGTCTTTGAGTTTATATTTTAATATTTTATTACTTTGCATTAAATTTTCTTATAGCTCTCTTTATATATGTGGACTGTGTGATAATGCGGTATCAATATTTACGAGGATTTATGAAGATATCAATTATAAGTAACACGCCACTAGAACTGGGCCTTTTCTGTCAACAACGTCGTCTAGGTAGATCGTGTATTAAAGACGCACTCGTTCTCAACAGCCTACATGTTTATAAAGTTATATAAACTGTATTTGTATAATGACTTAAAAAATCACAAATTTTCTCACTTTAATTTTTTTATGAATGCGTTTGCCTTTTCAAAGCTTTTTCAGACCAACGAACCTGAATTAAAACAATCAAGTTAATAAGGAATTCAATATTTTTGACAGAGAGTACTTGGTGGAATTCCATTTAATATTTTTGAGTAAAATACTTGAGTGATTTTCCACATGTTCGTATTTTACTCAAAAATATTAGTTAATAAGCTTAAAAAGCAAGGTTCACTGTACAAATGTAAATAATGCTCATTTTTTTTCCATTATTGTTTTAGGAAGTTAATATTAAAGAAAAGAACCTCCCATAGTTTCTTCTGTTCCACTTAAAAACGTGTGAAGGAGACATCAATCTAAAGCCAGTAAATCAAAATCGCAGGCGTGCGAGCGAGACAGAACGAGAAGTCGGCGTTAGCCTGAAGGGGTGTAGTCAGATAGCAATTAATTTCAAAATTAATTAGTAATTATTGAGGTTTTAATTCCGAATTCGTGACCGGAAGTCGCTGATTTATGGGTAACGTATATATGTCAGCAATTACCGGACACATCACAGTGTTTTCGTAAGTTATTGGCGTGGATAGAGACAGCACACGACGTCTCGCTTGTCTGCGGTGCCTTATTATAGGTTTTTTCTTCGCTGTGATTAGTTTGCCATATAAAATGAAATGTCAGGGTCTCGGGTTCGATATCCGACGCGCAGCTCTATGGAATTACGTTTTCCGGTCGTATAAAGTACTGCGTATCGAATATTTTATCTTAAAAATAACGTAACCTCATTTTTATTCGTAAAAATAATACGGCGATATTTTCGATTCGATTCTACGTTTTCACCTACGGTTATTAAAATTATGAGGTATAATTTAAAAGTGCCTTTTTGCTTTTGTGGATCGCACACCACTGTAGCTTGTAATTAGTATCTATGTTTAATTTGTAATAATGCATACGTAATAACCTGAAGAAGAAAGCCTTGACAAACTATAATTATTAGATGTCTTGGCGCACAGTGGATATAGATATAATGTTATTAGGCTCCCAACTTATCTTCTATATATATATAAAAACAAAAACGTGATCAGCTACCCTCAACGATTCTCTGATAACAACTTCCATTTAGACTTCAGAAGATATATGAATAAATAATTTGGCTTCATGAAGCTTTTTGTCCTTCGACGTTTCAATCAATAAACTTTTATTTTGAATTCACTTTGATCGAAATATCGACAGAGGACTAAATGCGTGATCATTCAGCAAAGTTCTTGGTTCTATTTCTAGTGGTTTTCAGTGCACAATGGGATGGAATTGGTAAACACTGTAGACTGCTTATTTTTAAATAGTTTTATTATCAATGTGTGTAGACTGAAAATCGTCCAAACGTGACACGATCAGCAAACGAACGGTGGTTATCCAGTAGCGTCATTTTTTATAGTTTCGTCTATGCGAAAAACGGTGATGGCTGGTTACCGTTCTGCTGTCGGCGTGGGTAGGCTGCTCAAAGCGACCTAGTTTTTGGTCGTCGATGATACTGACTGGGAGCACTCACTCGGTTTCTTATGATGAAAGATAAAAGCGTTACAAATTTGTCCGGGAATGCATTCGTGCGCGAAATGCATCTGTCCTCTCTCGTCCGGTGCAGAGGGCTGCAGCAAAAACCGATCCGCCTGTTAATTACCGGCTGTTTAGTGGAGGTAGGCGACGTTTTATTGGTACCGGTTTTCGCGAGAAAACCATTAAAACTTCACCACTATCAGAATACGCGATTCGAGATATCTCAGCGTCTTTATGGTGAGAAGAAAAATTACCCGTTGATGGCTTTTGCCAGGCTCGTGGAAGATAATGGTGCTCTCACAAAGTTTTACGCTTCTCTGTGCTACCTTGACGCAAGCTGAGGAACAACCACAGGAACGCACTGACCTGTTGATGATTTTTGGCCCATTAACACTCTTTAATAATAAAATAAAAAATATTTTTAAAGCATCTACACTTGAACGGTGTAAATCTTTATGGGCTGTCTTTCTTCTCTGGGGTTATTTTTATAATTTTATGTTTATATGATTATTATCCGTGGCACTTTTACTGCATCCTCGTTAGGGCAAAGAATACGGGACGCTGGATAAAATGTTGCGTTATCGTAATTTATATGCGTTAATTTTACAAGCCGTCACTTAAACTCAATGACAAATCTGCGTCGCATTCACGAGTTTGACGCAAAAGCACATTTTTTAATTCATTTATTTTATACCTTTTCGCAATTCTCTTTGATCACTCTAAATTGCTCATTTCCTGTGTATTTTTGCAGGCTTTTACTTTAACAGGATAGAGATGTTTTTAAACATCTTTTTATTTCTCTTTAGTATGTTTTCTCATTTGATGAAAATATGAAATTCAAAAACATTGGAAAAATCGTTGAAACAATAATATTTTTTAATATTTGATATAATTACATTTGTTCTAACACTTTGTCATTTGCTATTTTGTGAATAATCTACAAAACCTCATTCTGCTTAAAGATACCAATCATCACTAAATATAATTTTAATTAGTAATTTTTAAAGTTAAATCAAAGAAAAAAGGACAAGGTAAAAAAGGTGTAAACTAACATGGATGCGGAATTTATGCCAGTCGATAGTACAGCCGGATTAGTAAAGCAAACTTATGTTTAGTAAAATTGTCACCATTCTCGTCTGAGGAGAGACACTCGGAAAATAAGAAGTAATATTTATTATGAGCAAAAACCGATATTCGATAGGTTAAAATTAATAAAATGTTTCTTGTAAGAAAATTACACATTTGCATAGCTGCCATTTCAAACAAATAACACATAATACCAACCTCACGACTGTAACAGAAAAAAATCGTATATCTTTTACTTTTGGGCATAAATTGGTGTTATTTCATCGCCGATTATTGGAGTACTATTTTTTTTTATTTATATTTAATTTTCCATGTACGTTCTCCGTGCAAATGTATAGTTAAAATAGCCAATAGCGTTGCAGGTAACTGAGAATAAAAAATAATAAAAAATATCCCACAGACCTTAGGGCATGTTCGATCAATGTCGAATATCGCTTCAATTCGACAAAAAAAAATTGATTACTGCCTACATTTATTTTAAAAATACTCGGAGAAAGCCTAATCACACATTTATGCATTTACGATTTTCTATTAGAGTGCCAAGAAAAAAAAAAGGTAATTTTTATTAGCAGCGGCATTTTTGAAATTTAACATTTTAAATTAATTATTGAATCGAAACAATTCGATTTCTTGCAGATTCTTTATCCGTAGTTTTTAACATAAAAAAAAACCTTAATATGAAGTATTAATATAGTACATTGATTAGTATAAATGTGAGAATGAATGTATTTTATTTTTTGTTAGTATTTATATCGGTTTTGGTGTGATTCGGTGCAAATTTTTCAGGCTTTTTCAGTGCGTTTAAAATCGGGTAAAATCGCGTTGAAATACCACAAATCCAACACGTCGTCAATACCCGAGTTGTAGTCATCGGCTAATCAGCTGTTGGGAGTTCGGCGCCGCTCTGGCGCCGGGGAGGGTCGGCGCCCAGCGGGTGGGCGCGGCGCCGAACGCGGTAATTAAGAACATCAATCGGACCCACCCGGTGGGAACGCGTCGGACGTGACGCGCTCATGACCAGATCGACTCGAGCAGCCTGCACACGCGGCAACACAACCGAAACGCGATTTTCTACTGTAAAAAGAATAGCTTTATAAAATGTAAAGTGCGCTTGAGGGTCATCTAATTGACATGTTCGAAATCACACTGTATAAAAATTATTTTGAAATGTTGCCCGTCACAGAATGACGTATTCGATGAACGGTGCAATAGTGTTTGAACATATGTTTGGCTGACAATTAGATGAATATTTGCTTTCATTTTATATTATATATAATACAAAATATTCATCACAAATGAGTGGTACATACCAATTTTTTTAATCATATGACTGTTTTGTCCTTTTTTTCCTTCCAATTCATTGCTTGAAATTCTCGCGGTGAACAACAGAATCCTATAATTCGTACATATTGAAACTCGATAAAGCATATTTAATAGTTGTATTCAATTATTGAAAAAGATATTATCTTATCGTCTTGAAATTCGGCACATAGCTGCGGAAAAACTTACTGAACTTACATGCAGAAAATCAGCGTTGTATCTTTTAAGATATTCTATAGTGAACGAAAAAATGAAAAAAATGATACATACATACACACAATGGATATTATTATTATAGATATGTGTATTTCAAAAATTATTTTCTATGCTTGTGACACCTTGTAAACACACTGTATACAAAAATCTTGTACTGTATATTATTACGCATTTATATGATTTCTTAAATAATTTCTCATTTTGCTGTAAGGATGGGATAATATTATAGATAATTAAGAAGTATGGCTAACCTAAGTTTTTTGTATTTTTTTTTTTTCATGTTTGTGATTTGTTCAGAAGCATGCTGTGTACAAACCATACTGCGTTTGTGTGTGAATGATACGCATGTCTACGTTTTAACATCTCCATTTGCCGACCTTTGCAGTTGTTAATTTTGAAATAAATATTTATAAATGTGGCCACTCAGGCGAGCGCCTCGGCCCACTGTGCGGCGGCCGCGCCTGGCGCCCGGCGATGCGCTCGCCTTCGCGCAGCCCTCTGCCATGACCATTTTGTTCAGGTCCTTTAACTTTTTTTGTAGCCAGGCATCTGATACACACACTTACATCAATACACAGTATAAGATTCTGTATACAGTGTGACTCCGAAAAACATAGAAAAAAAAAATACATTACACCAAAACTTAGCTTAAAAACTCACTCGTCGATTTAGTATTATCGCATTCGGAACAAAAATATAATAAACAAGGTAAAAGAAGTAATGATTGTACGAATTGTATTCATTGCACGTGTCTGATACTCACCAAAACAAAAAAATATACAGTGTGATTCCGAAAACGTCAAAAACTGGTGAAATAACTTTAATATACACGAAACTCATGTTTGCAACGCTAATTTGTATTATTAATTTTTATATCATCCTTAACAAATAAAAAATAACATGGTTAATTTTTTAACAAATAATTTTATAAATTATTATTTCAAATACTTCAAACAAATACTAATTTCTAAAAAAATTGGGTGTTTTAAATATATTTTTTTATCAACGAACTTAATCTTTTACATTTAAAAAAAAAACCAGTTTTTTTAGTATGGTGAAGCCTTTGTCTAGTGAAAGAGCTCTCACTGCAAAGCAAACGTGTCTCGCCTTCTTCAACCAATTGTTTTTATTTGTGTTCATAAAATTAAATGTGTTCAAGATGATTAGATTCACCCTGTAGAAAGAGTAGAGAAGCTGCTCGACGCAAGGAACTAATGAGATATTTAATGAAGATTGGTATTGGAAGTAATCTCTATCATTATTAGTACAATTTCATTATTAGTATATCAGGAACTCACTGCTTGGAGTACTTAACAAAATACAGGGAGTATATTATAGATTGCCTACTTTTAATCACATCGCGTATGGGGATATTATAATATTTTAGTTTATTTAAATAAACGTTAATTCCAAAAAATATTATTTATTAATATTCCATAAAATAAAAAATTAAATGTTTTTGAACTACTCTGAACTTTTTAAGTCGAAAATGGCTTTAAAAACAGTCATGTTCTTACAGAATCTTTTCCATGTAAAAATCATTAGGCTTTGAGAGTAGAAAAGGCTTTCTATTGATTGCTTTGAATTTCAGACACTAAACGTAATACTAAAGAGATGATTATCATGTCTTGCATATCATCGAAGGTTCAAGGAAATTAGCAATATCCTTTTACAAATTTGTAGCGGTATATCGTATTGCGTACGCAGTGTCAAATAACTCGTAAATAAACTAACAAAATATATTATTAACTATCATGTATGATACTACTACTAGTAAAAATCTTCTTATTAAAGTGTCTTTTCTCAGATAAGGTTAGTGACTACTCTCTATCAAATTCCACGTCCACGTTAGCCGTCTTCTTCCAATGCATCTTTTTCCTAGGATTTTCAGTAGGCTCTATCTGAAAAAAACTTGTATAACACGCAAGAATTTATCTTTCTTTGCGCATTCTGTGCAAGACTCTCATTTCTAACTAATTATAAAAACAAATAAAAAATTTCACTGAAAATAAAAAAAAAATTGCATACGAAGACAATCGCAGAAATAGTCAACCATCGCGATGTTTTTTTCTCAATATTAATCAGATTTTGCCAGTGGCGTGCGAAAACATCGATCGATCGATTGATCGCAAGTTTTATTTATTATGGAAGCGTGGATTTATCCCTGCCTGCTAAGCAACTCTTTTTTCGCAACAGTTGCAACACCGCGGACTGACGCCCGGTGTCAGTTTCCTACCCAGCACAGAAGCCGTGCAAGGCGCACAGGGCCGGACGAGGTTTAATTTGTAGCACTCCATATTAAACCGACAAAACATCCTTATTATATTCCTTAAAAACCGGAATCATCTTGCGAAATTTTGTACGGTTCTGTTATTCAAAATATTGTCCATCGGAAGTTACAACATTTCTTCAACTTTCTGGGAATTTGCGTCTTCCGGAAAGTGCATTCTGCATCGACCGAAGCAAAAGGTAATCAGAAGGCCCCAAGTCTGGAGTATATGGCAGAACTTCCCATCAGTTATTAACGGGTTGAGCAACATGTGAACGAGCATTGTCATGTTGGAAAATCTGGTCTCCCATTCTGGCCGTTTTTTTCATTCAATGCTCTTTTTTAACGAATCAGATGTTGTTGGTACACCTCTCCAGTAATGGTTTCACCCGGTTTTAAAACCTCATAATACTACACAACTCCCTTCTGGTCCCACCAAATACAGAGCATTATCTTGGCAGCGTGAATATTCTTCTTGAAAAATCGTGTTTTAACACTGTGTTTTCGCAAGAACATGTTTGCCATACAATCCCATGAGCAAACAATGACTTTCGGCTGCAGTTTTCTTAACAAAAAGGTGACTCTCGCAAATGCTGTTTTTTTCGCCATATTTCAAAATTTTCCATGATGAAAAAATATGATGTAATATAAAATCTTGAAGATGTTGAAAAATTGTTAAAGATTTTTTTTTTTTAATTTTTAAAATAATAAATCGCACAGGGTGTATATTTAATCTTTTAATTCCAAGTGAAAAAAAGACTTTTAAACGTTAAGGACTCTTAGAACAGGGACATGACGAATCTCTAAATTCCTACACTTCAATCGGAAAAACACATATTTATCATATTAAAAGTAAATTCACAAGAAATAAAAAGATATTCTGTTCGGAAGAAGGGATGTATCAAACTTTGTGCATTTAAATTTTTTTGATTGGTGCAGTTGATTTTTCTCAAAACGGACCAGAAAATGATCAAAAAAACTCGCGTATGGGACTTAAGGACGCTATTGGCTAGTAGCCGTTTGGCTGTCGGTTTCGTAGCCACGTGAGCAATGTGCTTTAATTACAATGTAGAAGCACCAGGTGAGCGGCCCTGTGCGACAGGTGACGTGAGCTGCGCTCGATAACCAGGTACGTCAGCTACCTGGCCGACAGCCGAGGTCGCGTGGTCGGATCCAGACGCCTTGCATTCTAATTATACCTCCACTTTTAATACACGGAGCGCTTAATCATCGATCAATTAACCGTAGATTTAATTTGAAGAAAAAAAATTATTCTAACCACAAAAATATCATTAAAGCCGGCATATCCAATAGCGTCCCTCTGTTTCGGACATTTTTTGTTGTTCAGTAAACAAGTAAACAACTATTGGCTAGTAAGCATTTAAGAAACCCACTGAGACTCAGATACAGATCCGCAATGGTTGAATTGGATACGACGCTACTTCGGAAAAATTCAGACGATGCAGATGCAATTCCCACTTAATCTGAAATAATTTTTTTTTTAAATTCTCGTCGTTTTGCGTGTGAACTGATAACCTTAAAATACACGGATAAAAATGTGAACTTATCGAATATTTAATTAATTATCATTGGCGCAAGTAAATAAATAAATTCACATCAGTATTCAGTAGTAAATTAATCAATAAAAATAATAATAATAAATGCTAAGCGGTCGGCGGTCCTCAAGAGGTTAAAGGTCCACCATTTAGCGCGGCATCGACAATTAATAACTCGTGTTTGCTTAAACACCTCGCCGCCCGACCCCCGACCGGCGGCGCATCAAGCACTCGCTAGTGATGGGCGCTATCGATTAAAATAATCGACTGGCAATCGATTAAAATATTCGATTATTTCCGCGACGTTTAATAAACACTGTTTGCAATCTAAACATCCTATAAACACAGAACTGTTTTTAGTGAATATTTTTTAATAAATGTGATCGATTGTTTTTTGTACACGGAGCTCTTAAGTTGAGGCAAATAGAACTTAATAAGGTCTTCCACAGTTCAATCAGCACGTACCAAAAAAATAATGTAATGTATGTCGTGTATGTAATGTGGAATCCCCCCAAAGCGAACACCCCATTAAGGTTCGCTACAGTCTTACCATATCTTTCAAAGAGTTAGTGATTGAGTTTTTTTGTTCAAAAATGCTACATTCGTCTCAAGGGTGTGCGTCAAGTAGAATAAAAGATTACTTAAATCAATGAGACGATTGACTGTGTATATCATAGGTTCCCAAACTATTTTATTGCTAATATTGAACAATTACATACATATTTTTGATATATGATATACAGGGTGCGCCATATTTTATGTCGGTATGAAAACATTAAATATCTTTGACCATTTATAAACCGATTGACATAAATAAACATTTTTTGAAACATTAATCCAGTACAATTTTAACCATGCTTCACACTGAAACAATGCACCGAAATAGTGACGCTGTACATTGAGAATAGTCGTTCAGTTGTGTTAACTCAACGTGGCCAACATGGCCAATGGGATCCACTCATGTACAGTGCGTGGACCCCCAATTTAATTTTTCGCTATCACCAACCCCTTGCAGGGCAAAATCAACCCCTGGGGGTCGATATTTACCACTTTGGGAACCTATGGTGTAGACGCAAGGCGGTCTGAGATTGTCTCTCAACGTTTCGGTCCCGGTGCTGGAATCATCTCCGACGAGTATCCTTGAAGACACTGCAAAACATTTTTTCGGGAATTCAGTGAATTCAGTGCGGCGCGCGTGTATGAATCGAGTATTCGATTACGCGTGTCCGATAATGCCCATCGTTAGCGCATTCCGTCGGGATGTAGGCGCATTCAGAGCGCCGCGGCCGGCTTTGAGCGGCCGCCCGGCCGTCCGTCATGCCGGCTCGAATAATTAATTATCCTAAATATTATTTATAAAGTTTTATTATTTCATGCCCCGCCGTCGGCCGGGTGGTAAAGTGTTGAAAAAACGCATGAGTGGTTTGTTTTTCGGCTTGATTTACGTTTTGGGATTCCTCGAGCAGCTCGCGACACTGCCGATAATCGAATACTTGTGAATCACCAATAACGTCGTTTTAACAAATAATGCTATTGTTGCTGTAGCTTGCTGCAAGAAGAGTATCAGATCTAAACGCAAAAGCTTTGTAAGGAAAATATTAAATAATAATGCTATTGGGGTGGGTCCCCAGGTTTATCCCATGCTATTCAAATGAATAAACTGTTGTTCACACATCAGATTAAATTTAAACTGACACCTACGCATTACGTAGTTTTTCACCGTAAAATATAGATTTAAGTAATTGTAGGAATAACAGCAGGTAGTTAGGGGTATTATTTAGAAGAATCAATGTCAGATCTAAACGCCAGAGTTTGTAAAGAAAGGATTATATAATAATGCTATTGGGCAGCAGAAATATAAAACTGCGGCGTAGAAGGACCCACAATACTATTTTCCCCTTAGAAAACCATGAACACTGTCTCAGCATGAGTATATACACTTGAGTATAGGCACTTGATTTTAATAATACGATGTGCTTCGTTTGGAATATAAAAGGAGTAATTTTTATTTTGAAAGGCATCTTTTCGAAACTGCTGATTGTGATTATCGCATCTATATATGTATGTGATAGATGAAGCTTGCCGATATTTCATCAATTTCGAATCTCCACCACGCCACCGTTACATGATTAAGTGTTATAGGAATGAATGAATCTTAATTTCGATTCCCATCTAACGGCCACAGGCGTAAAATATTAAATATAAATACATCTATAAACTGGTTTTTGGAATACATTTGTGAATCGAAAGCAATTAAAGCGGTCGGCACTCGTGGAGCCGCGTCGTGCCGGCGTTATCTCCGAGTATGAAATAAAATAAAAAATGGCGATAAGCGGCCATAACGAGCCTCGCCCGAACGGAAGCCAATCGCGCACACTCGGAATCAAACGGCAAAGCCGCCGGGCCGGGCTTTTGTCCGGAATTTGAATGCGCGGACCACAGACGGCGATTGTTTGTGGTCCTTCGGGCCGGTTGCCCCTAAGGATGAACCTAACCTAACCTCACATTATACAGGATGTCCAAAAAGGAGGATCGGGTATGTGTTAGTTCGGTAAGACAAAAACTGCAAGTAATCAAATATTTTTTTATTATTTCGAAAAGATGATGTTATCCAAATGGTGACCGTTACACGCTGCTGGCACTCTTCTAATCTGGAACGAGAATTGCTGATAACACGCTGACACATAGTCCTCGATATTGCTGCCATTCAATTCATCATCGAATTATTCTCATAAACCCTACTTTTAAGGTATCCCCATACGAAATGGTCAAGAAGGCTAAGGTCGGAGCTTCTAGGAGGTCAGTTGATGTTACTTCTACGTGAAATGACCTTATTAGGGAATAATTCGTTAACAGCTTCGATTGATTGATCGGATGTATGACTACGTTCTTGAGTTGAAACCTTGAAACTTCTGCAACTCTGGGCCCAAAAATTTTCGCAGCATATACAGCCGATACTCTTTTTAGACACTCCGTATATAATTTTTAAGTTTTACGAAAGCACTCATACAAAATAGCATTAGTTCTTATTGAAAACGCTCTGTTATTGGATGTTATTCCACGTTGTTTTTCTGACTATTCAGATCTTCGGAGGCGGAGCTTCCAGTGACGTGACCGTGCCTTGACGTTGCCAATTTAAAAATAAGGGTTTCCAAACATTATAGAAAGGTTTAGAAGGCGGTTGTAGTCTTTGCCGGTGACGTGACCGTGCCCTGACGTTGCACCGGGCCGCCGCCGCGACTGCCCGCTGAGTTCTTCTGTCTTTGGATTAAAATAAAAAACGAATTAGAAAAGTCACCGCGCCGGGTCATCGGCTAAGGAGGAATTCGGATAATTCTGTTACTCGATTGTGATCTGTTCATTTGTAGGGAATTTAAAAAAAAAAATACCATCACGGACACAAAATACCGCGCGTATTCACACACAAGGTAGACATTTAAAAAATACTAAATCAAACAATAATTAGCCGCTTTAACTAGCTTTCTACTCGAGTATCCATTATTCCAAATGATCAAAAAGTTCGTCGTTTCACGTGTTTTCGATTACATAAAATATTGCATACACATTACTACACAATAAAGTGTTTTTGTAGGCCGCTGTTTTTATTCATACTCATTTTTTTATTTTCTTGTTAAATGTTGCGACGTCTCTGCTTCGGTACTGAAGATGACTTTGAGAATTTTGAATATCCTTGAAGACGGCCCCGATATCGCATTTGAAGCGTCAGAACATTTAACAAGAAAAACACGGTTTATTGATTATGTTATTTTGCTTTTTAAAGGCCATAATCATATTAATATTAAAAATATTCACAGCTGACTAGATTGGGCATTGTTATTTTTTTTCAATGAGTATATTTTTATTTTGATATGTTTTTTTTCAGATTCTTTTCTATTATATTGTAATAATGTTTGGGTTCGAATCTCAATCATATATAAATACAGACGCTAAGGTAAAACAATTTAACTCACAAAATCAATGCAATAAAAAATACACCTGGGTATTTATAATTTTTATAATATAATTATTCATACATTATTTTGTGGGTTACATATTTTTATCTCAAGACTATCGATTTAATAAAGATGGTGTATTTGTGAATGATAAATTTATTTATTGGAAATATACGTGTCTGGACAAAGGTTAGGTTAGGTTGTAATTCTGACAAAAATATACTATCTTGAAAATTTACTACGAACAAAAAAAATAGGATATAAATACGTGCAATTTATTGAGTATTATAACATTGCTTGGTAAGGATAACGTTAAAAAATCGTATATACAGGGTGTTCTATGCAAATATCTGGTTTTTTATTTTAGTGATAACAAATGCAAATATTATCTTTGCTTAGTTACTAAATAAAACACAGATAAAAATAAAGCGATGAAAATAAAACCAGAAGCTCTGAGGTGACCTTTGTAACATTGGCTCGCGTCTGACCTACACGTCTATTCTGAAAAGAACATTTGTGAAATAATTATTTTTGCATATATTTATACGCCTTAATGTAAGTCTTCCACACAATCTTAATAACATTTTTAACGTTTGATAAAAAAAATCACACAATATGAGCACAAAAATATTTTTACTTGTGAAATGTTGAAATCAAAGAGTTTATTTTTTTAGGGGTTAAGAATATACAATTCCCAAGCAAATGTGAAGGTTTTTTTTTTCAAAATTATCCATGGCACGTGTATAAATTTTCAGGCTGCGTCTAGCCTGTTCCGGGGTACTCCAGCGTGAGTGTTTTTCAGGCAAACTTCGAGCTTGCCCCAGTGTGGTCCATGACGCGTGTATGTGTTTCCAGGCAAATGTTCCCCCAAATGAAGTTCAGGGTGTCCGGGCTGGACGCCAAGGCCAAGTACATCCTGCTGCTGGACATCGTGGCTGCGGACGACTATCGGTATAAGTTCCACAACAGGTACAGAAGACGCGGCCGACTGCAGCTTGTCCTTGACTTGTGTTCATGTGCACCCGCCTTATTATGTCACCCCGATTTTGTTGTTCTCCGCTCCGTGTGACCTCGTTTGCTGTACCCTTACTCGATGCGACACTAGACTTAGTTTGCTACACTTTTAGATCAGACTAGTTGACACTCCGTCGGCTACACACGCAGCGACACAACTTCCAGTAAGCCAATGGCGTCTCTTGATTTTGGGATGATTTAAGTAAATAACGCAAATGAGGTAAATTTCCATTCGGTTAGTTGGTAACTATCCAATACAGACCTTCTTTGCGTTGTTTCCTCAAGCATTCATAATAAGGACCCGAAATAAAAGGGTGCCATGTGTAGCCGGCTTTAAGCGCACTACACACGTAGCAACACAATTGATATCCAATTTAAACTTAGATAAAAGTTATTTTGGATGTTAATTTATAGTATTGCTTAAGCCAGTAACTATTCGGTATTCACGTATTTATCTGCTTTTAGAGACAGCAAGTATTTCACTTTGAAAAGCAAAAGCGCTCATGATTTTCCAGCTACTTGGCGATACATTTTGGTTGAAAAAAAAACGATTTTAATCATTATCAAATGCAAAAAAATGATAGATTAGTACTTTAGTTTGCAAAGTAAGGCTAGATCACTTGCAAGGTAAGATTATATTAGGGTACACATTTCTTGCATTTGTAAGTATAGCATCATTTTTTAACCAAGGTTAGGTTAATAATGATTGAGTACGTTTTATCAAATATTGAAAATTGTTTAAAGAAACGCTTAGAAAAATATCTGATCGTGATCTGTATGACTTAATCAATTTTCAATATTTGAAAAAATGGACTTAATCATTATCATTCAATCAAACTTGTATAGGCAAAATCGTACTTCCTGTGAGACTGTCTTCACAAAAATCAATAATATAAGGTTAGGTTAGGCTTTATTTTATTTTGTGGTTATAGCGTAGTTGCTTGGTATGAAAGATCAGGTTAGATCAGGCTCAGGTGCAAGGCTACCCCAAACGATCGGTCACAGGTGCGAGTGCGCCCCCTTCCCTCCCGCCAACCCAGAGTCACTCTCGCTGACGAGATCTCGTCTGCTTCCACAGGCGCATGTTTCCTGCCTACAAGGTGCGCGTTTCCGGTCTAGATAAACGAGCCAAGTACATTTTACTGATGGACATCGTGGCGGCGGACGACTGCCGCTATAAGTTCCACAACAGGTACTAACTACCAGACAGACTACACTAGCGTGCGCGCCGGGCTTTCTGCAACTACCCATATTCACAGTCATGCAGTTCACGAACGAACTGCACACTTGCCCCAAGTGATAACCCGCCTCACTTGTATATTCAAAAACAACAAAAAAAAACAAAAAAAAAACAGATCTCTAACCTCCAGACCGCGTTCAAAATAATGTAGTCTTCAGCGACACATTTACACAGTTTTATCTAATGTGACGACACACACGTATAAACAAATTGCAGTGTCGTTCAACAAATTAAATTTGTTGAACAACAGTGTCGTTCAAAATTCAACATTGATTGAACAAGGGTGTAGCCATAACGCCATAACATAAATTTCGCCGATATTCACTGGTTTTGGCTACACCATTGATCAATTTGTTTGAACGAGACGACAATTTGTTGGTACGTGTGTGGGGTTGAAATTAAATATTTTATTCTTGAAAACAGATCTATTAGCCGTAACACATTTATTCCAAGTATTGTCACAATTACATTCAAATCAAATTATTATTTTCGATTATATATAATAAAATGCAATTAAGCTGTAGCAACCGTAAATTGCTGCATTTTCATTAAAAACAATTTTTTTTAAATAAAATTTTTCCTCTGCTTCTGATCTGTTTATATAAATCTTACAAACGTTATATTAAAAATAAAAATATCGTTTTATATATACAAAAAAGGTAGTATTGGAAAATGTAAAGCCCGGCGTACACCGTTAAGTATATAATGGAAAAAAATCGTGTGATTTTTATAAAAATTATTAATTACCGTTATAAACGGTAAACAAACATTTTTTTATCGTCAGAGGCAAAAGTGGAGTCGATGGATTTTTTTTTTCAAATATACAAGTCTTCAAAGGGAGTGAGTGATATTTATATATATATTTTTTTTCATATTTGTATAGCATTGGTAAGCGTTTCTAAAAATAATTGTTTAATAAAAATGAAATTATTTCTATTTTTTTGCAGATGCTTTTTTTTTACTGTAGAGAGTCTCAACAGAAACGCTAAAAAGAACTCGTATTAAAATTAAATGAAGACTTGTTTTTTTTTAATTTTTAAAAAAATATACACTGCTTCATTGATGATACAGAAGACAAACTTTAAAAATAATTTTATGAAAGTATTAAAATATTTTTTTTATAAAAAAAAAGGCTGGAAGCATGCGCCACATGTCGACCAAAAAAAAAAGAGATCTGCGCCACCATGAGAAAAAAATCTTTATTATTTAAAAAAAAAACCTGCATTTTGAAATCATCCATATTTTTTTGTATGCAATGCAATTATTTGTTTCATCTCTCACCGATTTTTAAGCATCACCACACGCTCTGCTTTTTTGTTGCTTTTTTGTAATTTTTTTACTTTTCACATTTTCGCCCACTGTGCGTTTTGCACCCGGCACAGTGCGCCCACTCTCGCGGATCTCTGGCATATATTTTTTTTATTTTTAATTTTTCGTTTGTTTTCTCAACTCATCGCAGTAAAGTATAGTTATCCTTGATAAAACATTGACAGGTTTTTTTTGTCTGTTTTCTTTAAATTATTTTTTTTGGTCGAAAATGCTTCGCTCCCACTATATGCATGATAGTCCTCACAGTATGATATAAAAATGTTTGCCTACTCTATAATAAAAAAATAAAATAAAATATTACTCTACCAAATTACTTACAAAATCTTCATTTTCATTATATTTTTTAATCTAAAATTAAGTAAGTACTGTAATGATTTATTTTGTTTTTAATTTATTTTTAAGCTAGTTTAACTCTTTGAAGCATGATGAAGTTAAAAATGTCCCAAATTTTTGTTGGCTAAATATATATCTAACATTTTATTAGAAACAAGATTTAAAGTCAGAATATTCTACTCATAAATTACTTGCGATATATATAAAAATAAACCAATTTTTTTCCTTTGATAATTAATATAAAATTTTTGTACAACATGGGGTTCTTTTTATTTTCTAATATTCCATGCCTCAAAGAGTTAATAAGTTATCATAAAACAATATGCTTATATAAAGTTAGGAAATCGATATGAATTAAATTTAATGAAATCTAACATAAATAATATTCACTTTTGGGCAAAACCATCCTCTCTAATATGCAATATAAAGAAAAAATTTAAAATTCTGACTTCAGGTATTGTTTTATGATAAAGTATTCAAAATTGTAAGAGTTATTTATTTTTTCATTATAAATATACAACAACAATTATTATTTATTAATAAAATAATAAATATTTTGGTGTGGTTCAAGGCCACACCCATTAAAAAAAGAGCTCTTAATAATAATAAAAACACAATTTTAAGTATCATGCATATTTATGGATTCGAATTTACATCAGATGTAAAAAATATTTTATATTTAAAAATTTAATTAGTTTATAAACAAATAGAGAATGTACTTAGTATCTCAAAAGTCAGCATCATCATATATGGACATATACAAAAAAAAAGTATAAACAGTCATAGTAGACTTGTTAATAAAAATATACAGGGTGATTTATTATAGTTATTTATTAATTAGCTATATATGGTGTTCCGAGGATGACTCTAGCCTCTAGTCTAGGGTGCGGCTTAAAACCCCATAAATCAGCATACACATGTTGTATAAGTTATGTTTTGAATATCCTTGATGATTTTAGCTTCTGAGATATTTCGTATACGGGGTGATTCATCGTTGCTCACATTGATTGATAATTTAACTAACTCTGTCGATCTTCTGTCCGGTGGTGCTGACCGCGCAGTCGATGGATGGTGGCCGGAAAGGCAGACCCGGAGATGCCCAAGCGGATGTACATCCACCCGGACTCCCCGTCCACCGGAGAGCAGTGGATGCAGAAAGTGGTCAGCTTCCACAAGCTGAAGCTGACCAACAACATTAGTGACAAGCACGGCTTTGTAAGTACTGTACGTTGTATCCATTTTTTACAAACTTATTAGTATTAGTACTAGGTTAAGTTTTGCGTCGTGCGAGGCACGCTGTATTTGTAATTTTACTGTTGTGTTTTATCCGTGCATGTCAAAAAATATTTTACGAAAAAAATTTATATAAATCACATTGTATATATTGATTTTTTCTAATTTTATGTTACATTGAAATATGTTTAATTAATACAAATCTACGCAGCCATCTACAATTATCTCATTTCGGCATCACTGTGGTGATAAAAAATCCATTGTTCGGAACGTATCTTTTTAACAGGGTGTCTCCTAAACCAACCGATAATTCAGTTAGTTCATTGTGTTCAGGACATCCTCTACATTACAACAAATACTACAGGGGGACACCCGCAGAGCGGCGGTGGCCATTTTTTTCAGGTAGAAAAATACTAAAAGCTACTAAAATAAGGGAAAAAATGGAGGGTACAAGAGATATATATTTTTTCAATTGTAGATCTCTTTTAATTTCACCCGTTGAAAATACATAAAATGTTGTAAAATGAAAGTAAAAGATGTTGTTGTTTTTTTAAAATACAATCTACTATAATAATAGCCATTGTGTGTTTGTATGTTTGTATGTTTGTATGTGTGTATGTTTCGTTTTTCCGTTCTGTATAGAATATCTTAAAAGATACAACGCTGATTTTTTGCACATAAGTTAAGTAAATTTTTCCGCAGCTATGTGCCGAATTTCAAGACGATAGGATAATATTTTCATTCATAAACTTTAAAATATGCTTTAGCGAATTTCAATATGTACGAATTATATGATTCAGTTCTTCACCGTGAGAATTTCAAATTTAGAACTTTTACAAAAAAAACAAATTTTAGACGCATCGTTCATCAAATACGTCATTTTATGACGGGCTACATTGCTAGTATATATATATAAGCCAGGGATAGTCAACATGCTTTCTACCGCCTACTGATAGGCGATTCAAATTTTCTCTGCAACTACGTTTACTATTTCATTGATTAAAACCTTCATTATAATTTCCAGTTGCTCTAAACTAAGTCACTGCGAAACCGGTCATAAAATTTATCTACAAATTATGATACAAAAGTGGGTGATAGATATAAAAAGGTTTATTACCACAGATCCAAAAAGTAGTAAGCCATAATAATAGAGATAAAGATGGTGATGAGTACGATAGACACGAGGTCCGGGTCGAGGGCTCCCGGGGAGAGATGCACAACCTCGGTACACCGAGTCGCCTTACGAGGGCCTGCTCGGGCTAATCCGCCCGTAAAGGGCCCACTTTGTGCAATTCTCTTCAGGTGATGCGTGTGAGCAGACGTGAATGGACATCTTATTTTATAAAGATTTTTGTATACAACCCTCACAAGAGCAAAAAATATTTTATATAATAGCTACGTCAAAATAATTATAGGTTAGGTTTATTAACGAGCTTCTTTAGACTGAAACTGCAAACTGCAAAAATCGTAATCTTTAAGCACAGGTGGAGTCTTATCTGAGATTAGAAAACTGATAAAAATGTGTGTACTTTAAAAAAAACAAAAATAATTTTCTATTGAATTACACGAATCCACTAAAATAGCCATGCGAAGATAACAGCGTTTAACAGTAGACCGCCTCCGAAAGACCACACGCCCCATTTGGCAACCCCAAGAAGGAGGCCTTCGTCGCGGGAGGACGAGAGGGGCTCCGCACAAAAGACTCGGGCTCGAGCTCCCGCCACGCCTGACTGCCCCTGATGGGGCTCTGCCCAAAAAATTGCAACCCTCGATTGTTCGCCAGGACCCGAGCAATGTCGCTCGGATCCTGCCTAGGGGGATGAAAATAGATCACAGCTGGTACTGATCATCCCCGGCTTTTCTAGAACGCCATATAAGCGTATATATATGCATAAAGTTTGAACAATCTCTCTCTCTGGATAAAAACCTCTCTTGTGCAAGTTGAGGCATTGAATAGAATTGCGTCCGGATTTCTCTGAATTTCTCGCATTGGTGATTGAATTGTTCTCGTGTCGCGGTCATGCAAGATGGCGGGGCGCGTGCGGCCATGACATTACGGCCAATTTGCGGAGCAACGGGCGATTAGAGCCTTTCTGAACACACTGTGCTTATCGCCCGAGCGTTCTGTTATCTCCACGCGAGGGAGAGCGGCTACAGGGTGGTCCCAGTGTCCCTGCCCTGCGCTCACAGCCGCCTACACGCGCTCCGACACAACCGACCAACAAATTTGAACTACCTTAAATTTTCTACTGTTTTTATGATAAATAACGCACTCTATATTAACCTGTTAACCGGGGAGTTCCCTTTTTAACTGTGCAACATACAACGAGCGCGTAATCTTTCACTAGGACGTGTCAGTACGTCACGCCCGGAGGGCGTAATTTCATATTAGTATTTTTTTTATTTATGCGTAAAATAAACGAAACAACTATGAATTGTATATTTCATCGTATATTTATATATAAAGCAAACTTTTTCACTATCTTCATTCTTAGCTTCGCTCGATTCCGTGTCGTAGTCAAAATTACTGTCAGATGACGAACTCATGATACGTCTCCTTTTTCTACCTGCCGGTACGTTGATTTTGTCATCGCTGATATAGCTTTCATTCATTTTAATGGATACTCTTAAAAATGTATTCCAAAATAAAAAGGTTGGAGATATAAATAATATAAGTAATAGGTAGGTAAGTGTAAGAACGCATCCACCACTCTTAATTGCGAAATGATACTGATTCTTTTCGTGTCTTAAATTCATGTCGAGACATGTATGGATGACTACATACTTTTGTTATTCGGAAATATACGTCCTGCCTGTTCCAGGGCACAACAAATGTCGAGGACGTATCAATACGTCCTACCCGTTACCGATATTGTTTACGTTGGACGTATATATACGTCCCACCCGAAAAACTCATAAAGCGTATTGTTCGTGAAGTGTTCAATTAGTCAACATATAAAAACCCAGTTTGCAACATTGTAAAAATTATTAAACGTGCACGCGTTCCCGGTCACCCTGTGAGTGTTCAAGGCGTATTACTTGAGATTTACAGAAATACACCGTGTTTACAAAAGATGTGCGTCTTTGTTCTCACGGGCAGTTATAGTAAATTACATGCCAGCATACGACGTACAATGGGTAAGTAGACGGAGTCCGACTACCGAAGGTGGAATTACGCTACTATATATTTTTAATACGTCTCCAGCATATGTTCACATGAAGCAATTACGAGATAATGTTATTACACGCTCTTTTTAATTTTATACCTCTGCTTTCTAATTGTTTATTTTTTTAATGACGTAACAAGATGTTAATGCAATATGAGAATACATCGTATTTTCTACGTACTTCTTAAGACGTAGAAGGCCGAAGGAATGACACGTCTTTTGCATTTGTCATAAAGTTTTTTTTATTTTATATATATATATATATATATATAAAGAAATCACTAATAAGCCTGCATTACAGAAGGGTTATTTAAAAAGGTTTTTCTTATTTTAATTTAGAGGCAATTTATTACTTTACGGCAACTGAAAAATCTTATCACATCACCTGCATTCGAAGCCTTTCAGAAGCTTCGTTATCAGCCAGTAACCATCATATGAGCTTGATTTAGGGGAAAAAATACCAAGGGCGGATTTCAGTAGTATTCCTTAAATGTCCATTTCAGGACTATATGTGGAATTAAGGACATTGAAGTAACAGAGGACCAGCCAGGGTGTCGGAAACCGTCTTGGTCTGGTGACCGCAGACTGACGGTGTCGAAAAACCGATTCAGTGTACAGTTTGCAGAAATTTAATAAACACAAAAATTTAAACTTTATCTTAATCTAAAAAATTATTTCATAAATAATTATATTTTAGTTAATTGCATAGCTTAAACTGCTTGGTGTCACAATTAAAAGAAATCATCGTAAATCAAAGAATAAAGCACAAACTTGAAGAGATTCCCTGATTGAAATCTAATTGGGTAAATTCTTCAATTCATAAAAGCAGCCATCTTCTCATGGGGGAAATAATTTAAAACCACGCAAAAACCAACACACACACACTTGCTCAAACCTTTAAAATCCGCAATTACTCTTGAAAAAAATGCTATCCTGAAATCTAGACCCGCGCTCCCACGCCAGGCGACGCATAGACCGCAAAATTAGGCAAAAACCCGAAACTGTGTCTTTATTTGTGCACGACCTCCATTCTTGTACGATTCTCCATTATTCTGCACTATCTCCTCGGGCTGTGGTCCTCCATGCGTGGGTTCTCCCTCCATTGTAGGGGCACATCTATCCAGGGAGCTAATTCTATTAGTGATACTTTGTGTGGGAGTTCTGAGTGTATGGGGGTATACTAGACTCGCCGCAGCTCTGGATAACTCAAAAACTAATATTAATCTCAATTAACTTGAAAAACATTAATTATTTAGCATAAAATAATGTGTGCTAATATTACATGCTTGATTTGAGCAACTTATAACTTTGCCATAGCAAGCATCTTAAAGACATGGTTGACTTAATTCTGGCTTAACTAATGACTTGTAATTTTAATATTAAACGATATCGGATTTCTTGTTAACGACTAAAATTATATATTATAAATAATAAAGAAATATATTGAGGCATCTTCAATATAAATATTTTCGATTGATAATGATTGAGTACATTTTTTCAAATATTGAAAATTGATTAAAGAAACTCTTAGAAAAATATTTTATATTTTCAATACATTTGAAAAATGCATTTAATCATTCAAACAAAAAAACCTGTACAGGCAAAATCGGTCTTCACAAAAAAAAATCAATAATAAATATTTTCATTAAACAGTCTAGTTAATCTAGTAAACAGATACGTGGGTATATTATACATTTAGATATTAGGATTAAAATATAGCTCAATTACAGTCTTTATAGTTGAATTGGATACAGCGCTCGCGATAGCTTTAATGTAAATCTTATTTTTTATTTTTTAAATAATACTATATTATAAATAATTTTCATCCAGTTGCGCTCCTAGCCTAGTTTAAAATCATCTCCCGCGGGTTATTTGCCCAGCCTGAACCGTTGCTCGCAGTCGAACGGGTCTCTATGGCCCGACAATGGGTCTCGCTGTACTCACAGCCGAGATTATCTCGACACGGCTGCGACGGCATAATGCATCAAGTGGCCAAACAATGCCCAACACAGTGGCTTAAGACCGCGGACTTCAAAGCACTTTTTTTTTGCAGCTCCTTAATCCACACTACCTTAGTCAGGTAGGATTTAAAAATAAAATTATAAATATGTTTATACAGAGTGATTCCAGGCTTTTTACAGACATTTCATCCTTGTATCATATAAAATAATATTTTTCCAAAAATACAATAAATACGTGGTCACTCTAGCCGAGCGAAGTAACAAGTGTTGTTTTCAAATGATCAGCTGTTCTGGGAGTCACCATGCTAATATTATTTGTACTACAGTCGATCGCTTAACTCCTGGTATTTTTCTAGAAATAATTATACAAAAAATAAAAAAAAACTGGATATATTTAAATAGACAATCAGACCCCCGAATCTGCTGTTATATTTGTCGCGAGCAAACAGCCTCTTCCTCCCCCGGGGTTGATTTTGTAACAATACCCCTTGAGAAGTGGCGGTATGCTATTTACCGACGCTTTTGTCCCCGTGTTTGCCCTTCGCCCTAGCCGCACAGTGCGCTAGATGCGTCAATCACTGTGTATCATAATACACTCATCACTGTTCAAATGTTTTGATACAATTGTGTTAATACAATTTCCTGGATAGGTTAGGTTAGTACTAAATCATTAGTCAAAGCTTTATCAACATAAAATAATACAAAAAATAAATTATAAATATCCAAACGCACAGTGTATTATATATAGTCTTGTTCAGGCATCAGTCTATTCATGTTGAAATGCCAAACCAAACTAAACCCAAATCCCTTAACAGATGACAAAATGGCCGCCAGTTAAAACAGTGTTGCCAACTTAAAGTTCTATACCTCTATAAAAAACACCCTGTATATCCATCAAATACGCCAATCACTGCATATGATAATACACTTACTTCGTTGATACAGTTTTTAATATTTGTACTAGATTCTTACCCAAAGCTTTTATCAAATATATATAAATATCTTAATGTACAGTGTGTCACTAAAAAACATCGTTTACATAGCATTATCGTATACCGCAAAATGTGTTTTACAGATTCACTAATCAAAAGTAAATGTATTAAAAAAGACTATGTGTTAAATGCAAGACAAACAAATATAAATTGAAAAACATTAATATTTTAATAAACACAAATCTTAAAAGCTCATAGTATATAAAATAAATAATATTTTTTAAAAATTGCGGTGATGAGCATGACACCTTTTTTTTCTTATTTGAGCTATACACCATGATCTCTAGATTTCAAAATCACTATAAATAAACATATTTGGTTATATTGCATGCTTTGTGTGTAAATCGAAAATAAAATACAACAACCATGATATTTTTGATTTCAAACATCCGTCGATGAGATTTTACTGCGATACTTTGCAAAGCATATTTTTGGCCTTCGCAAAACCGACTCGGAGAGCAGCATCTTTGGGGATTCGATCCCAAAAACAAAAAGACGCGCCAGCGATTCAGTCATTTGACCACTCGAGGGGGGCGCGTCCCCAAGGAGGCTGCGGCGCCGCTCCAGTGCGCCCCCAGCCTCCCCCAGCCTCCCCCAGCCTCCCCCAGCCTCCCCCAGCCTCTCCCAGCCTCTCCCAGCCTCCCCCAGCCTCCCCCAGCCTCCCCCAGCCTCTCCCAGCCTCTCCCAGCCTCCCCCAGCCTCCCCTCGGGGCGGGGGCGCATCGCGGACGGGGCTGATCAAAGGCCGCCAGCGCAGCCACTGGCTCGGAAGGACCCAAACGTATCTGCATATTTATATACTCGAAGATCTTGTTAGGAGGACTTGGCGCGAAACGAGTTTAACGCTATTGTACATAAAAATATATACAGGATGGATGATCATGTGATTGACCATGAGTTATTTAAAACCACGTTATTTATTTGCTCGAAGATCTTGTTGGGAAGACTAGGCGCGAAATGAGTTTAACGCTATTGTACATTAGGTACATAAAAATATATACAGGATGGATGATCATGTGATTGAAAAACCACATTATTTATTTACTCGATGATCTTGTTGGGAAAGACTTGGCGCAAAACGAGTTTAACGCTATTGTACATAAAAAAAATACACAGGGTGGATAGTTATATAATTTACCATGAGTAATTTAAAACCACGTTATTTATTTAAATAATCAATATTTATGTCAGAGTACTTCTAAAATTCTGGAAAGATTTTTCCACACGTATTGGTGACCGGTTTTGCAAATCTATCACGTTGGTATTGTCAAACTGAAGACCAAAAACTGAGTTTTTTATTTACTCGAAGATCCTGTTAGGAAATACTTTGCGCGAAACGAGTTTAACGCTATTGTACATAAAAATATATATACAGGGGGATGATCATATCATTGACAAAGAGTTATTTAAAACCACGTCATTAATTTACTCGAAGATCTTGTTGGGAAAGACTTGTCGCGAAACGAGTTTACACTATTGTACATAAAAATATATACAGGGTGGATTATTTTTTTATTGACCATGAGTTATTTAAAACCGTGTTTATTACCAAATAATTACGAAATTACAAACACTTTTGTTTAATGGCGAATGCGCCCACATTTAAAATGTTGGTGACCTCCTAGCTATTCACATTATTTTTGATGCATATATTTTTATATATATACCTAATAAGGAAACTAACTGCATTTTTGTATTGAAGAGATATTTTTTGTGACATAATAAAACTAAAAAAATAAACAGTAACGTAATTAATTAACGTAAGTAATTATATCGCAGACAGAGTGATATTATTGGACAAGCGCCTGTTTCAGTTTGTTTTCGTATTAACATTGTATGTGTCAATACAATCCGATTAAAAAATATATAAATAAAAATTTAGAAAAAGACACCAATTAAAGATTTTTTTAAAATATGTTTTACTTTAAAAAATCGTAAAATGATGGTGTGAAAAACATTCGCTCCTAGCACACCGAAATAGACTGAGTTTATGGCGTCCTTCCAGACATCAGGCTGCTTGCTCAACCCCGCGTGTCCATCATCCCCTGGTGTTTATATCAAACGAGGCAACATCTGAAGTGTAGAATATATATATGGATAGGGGTTGGTCGTGTGATGTTCCCCGCGTGTCCACACCCCCGCCCCCATGCCGGGGGATGAGATACAAAGCCTCCTTCGTGTTTTATTTGAACTGCCACGTGATCACATTAGCTCGCTCTTTTGTTTCTTGTTATACACCCTTCTTCGGTTTTCTTGCTTTTTATTTTATTTTTCAGATGAATATTATAAATTAACCTTACTAATGTGATTAGGCATATTTTTTTTCACACATTGAAAACGATTTAAAGAAACTCTCAAAATAATATCATCGTGACTTGTGTAGGATTCGAACCTACATCTCCAATCTAAAAGGGTCAGTATACCGGTCATGTAAGCTTAGAGATGTAGGTTCGAATCCTACACAAGTCACGATGATATTTATCAACTCTGTTTGATAATGCCAACGTGAAAGTTAGGCGAATCTGGTCACAAATAAAAACGAGCATGTGAAAAATCACTCAAGTATTTCACTCAAAAATATAAAAATGGAATTCCACCAAGTACTCTCCGTCAAAAACATTGAATTTCTTAGATTATGATTGTTAAAAATTCTCGATTAACAGTGTTGACTCGTTAGTACAAGGGTCAGTACACCGGCCATGTAAGCTTGAAGACGTAGGTTTCGAATCCTACACAAGTCACGATGATATTTTTCTGAGAGTTTCTTTAAATCATATGTGAAAAAATATGCCTAGTATTAGTAAGTAATATAATCCTGTAAAGGTTATTAACTCCCCAAAATTTATCCCATATATTATGTTTACACATAAATAGATCCTCACTTACTACCATGCTATTCAAATTAATAAACTGTTGTTCGCACATTGAATAGATATTGAAAAATCTAATTAGTTTTCGGAGCTCAGATTAAATTTAAACCCACACCTACGCAAAATATAGATTAAAGTAATTGTAGGAATAACAGCAGGTAGTTTGGGGTATTATTTAGTAGAACCAGTATCAAATCTAAACGCAAGAATGTGTAAGGAAAGGATTATATAATAATGCTATTATAAAATTGCGGTGTAGAAGGACCCACAACACTATTTTTCCCTTAGAAAACCATGAACACTGAATCTGCATGAGTATATGCTCAGTGAAGTGGTTGCCAACCTCTTCTGAGGTTAAGACTAGATAAAATGAACAAAAATAGAAACAAGCATTATATAATAAATTAATTAAGAAATTCAATATTTATGACAAAGATTACTTGGTGGAATTCCATTTTAATATTTTTGAATAAAATACTTGAGTGATTTTATTCAAAAATATTAATAAATTAATCGATATAAAAAAAAACTAAGTACACACTAAGGGTACGAAATAAAATAATACTGTTTAATCTGAGCTCGAGCAGCAGCCTCTCCCACTCCCCGTGCGCCGCGCCCTGAAATACCTGGTCACCGAAAAATTTCTCTCCCATTTCATCGCCATCTTTAATACGCCGTAATAAAAGCGGCAGCGGGGCGCCCCCCGCCAGGTAATTCGTGAATAAATAAATAAAATTACGCCGCCACCCCCAGATCCGCGGCCGCCCCATTTGTCGCAGGAATTTTCATATCTAGATCTGAAATGCGGCGAGAAATCTCGCACGTTACCGCGGGCGTCGGGCGTGACGTCACGGAGCGCCGCCGCCATCTTGGACGCCATCGTTTCGGCCGCGGGGCTGCAAAACCCGTTCTGGGGATTTTTAATAAAAATAAAATAATAAGATTTCATCGTCTGTAGCTTCGTGGTTTGGTGGTTTGCATGGTTGCTTGCCAATCGTAATCTCCACGTTTGAAATATTTTTTTTAATAAAAACTTAAGACTAATATGATTAGGCACATAAGTTCATATATAGAAGATGATTTCAAAAAAACTCTCAGAAAAATATTAGTACTAACGAATCACTTCCGTTTATCAAGAATTTTTAACAATCGTACTCTACATATGAATCAATGTGCCCAGGCCAATCAATATTTAATACAAGGTTTATACAAGGATTAGTACACCGGTCATGTAAACCAGGAGATGTAGGTTCAAATCCCACACAAATCACGATGATATTTTTCTGAGTTTCTTTGAAATCATCTTCTGTATATGAACTAATTTGCCTAATCATATTGGTAATAATATAATAAACTCGTAATGGGTTATAAATACACATCTTATTGATCAATCCATAATATTTTTTTTTCACTTATTAACTTGTATACAATTTACTATAAAACAATAATAAAACAATAAATGTTCCCAGGGCGGGTTTTGCAACTTGACAACCCGCTTTCAGTTGGTGGATGTAGTTTTCAGCTATTGCCTTTAGAAAATTGGTGGTTGAAATTAGGGGCGTGTGACCGCGATACAGGGCGACATTTGACCGCCCAACTTGCATACAGGATGTTTCAAAGCTCGTATTTAAAGTTTTACAATCGAAAGACTACGTTTAAAATAATGAATGGTGAGCTTTTGATCAATAAGCCTAGTACTATAAGATAAACTCTGTAAGCTTCTAGTCGTTTGCCCATTTCTTTAAACCGTATAAGTACCGAACGTTACTTTTACTGTACATAATTTAGTAAAGGAATGCGTAAAAAAACGTTGAAACTTTAACCTTAAAATTTTTATTTAAATAGTGCAGATTTATACCAAACATTAAGTAACACAGCGAGATTTTTAATATCCAAGTGCGGTTATCAGATTTCGTTGTAGACTTTACACCAATATTAAATTTATAATATCAAATTCAACGTGTTGAGCGAAGGGTGTCTGGCGTGGTCTACACACGGGGGCGGAAACCCACCTCGGAGGGATGGCGTGTCTGGAGGTAGTAACATCCCCGCCGACGCCTCATTATGCCGCAGTTGCTCACCGAGCCGCCCTGCCGTGCCGCGAGAGGCTTCACCTGGAATTTACTTAAAACTTAAACAAGTTATACACTAACTTGGATAGGTGTGTGCGAGCTTATTAATTCGCTGTCTGTGGAGATTTTCCTGTTACTTCAGAGTCCCCGGGCATGCGATGCGGCGTGTACGTATAATTAAAACGAACAATCACGGATGATTGTGAAGAACTTAATTGATCCGCATGTTTGTCTCCGCAGGCTTGTTTTATATTAAAAATGTTGACGTATGTCTATTTTGTGGATTGGACGTCAATCAAGTGCGTGTTTATTAACTATACGGGTTTATATTATTACTAATATGATTAGGCACATCGAAAATGACCAAAGAAACCCCCTTTAGAAAAATATCACCGTGATTTGTGTAGGATGTGATTTAGTGATTTGCAAGCACTGGACTTTTTAATCAAAGTAACAAGTGAAGCGTTTTTATATTGGTTAATTGGCAAATATTGGTTGGCCTAGGCACATTGGTTCATATGTTGATTATGATTGTTAAAAATTCTCGATTAATTGCAGTGATTCGTTGGGTATGTGGGTTCTCGAATCCTACACAAATCACGATGATATTTTTATGAGAGTTTCTTTAATCATCTTTAATGTGTGAAATAATGTGCCTTATCATATTAGTAATAAGCTTTAACGATAAAATAATACATGTTGTAACTGTTTTCACGTCAACAAAGTACTTCGTATTTGCGAAGCCTAAAGATCTGGTGATTAAAATATTTTGTTTTTCTGCGTTAAAAATCTATTCAATCTTTTTACTTCACACCAAAGCATAAACTTACCGCAATATTTTCGCTTAAACTAGAAACAAGATAACATTTTTACTTTGAAGTTTCAAATATTTTTATTACGACGGTGAATATGTTATTCCCGAGCTTTTACAATGGACCCTTAATCCGGACGCAACCCTTCGAATTAACACCCCTTTAGAAGAGCATATTTTCCGAAGTCGCAGTCAACTGTTTGTGAGATTCCTCCCCTGAAGGGCAGCCGTTTCAGGGAACTTCCGGTCTGGAGTTTCTTTTCGGCGGACAGGTCGAAGGCTTTGTTAAACTTGTGTTTAGGGAGTAATTTATTCCGGGATGACTAATTCATTAATTTAATTATATCATTAATTATTTATATAACCTTTAATCACTTTTCAAGTTCGTAAAAGCGAGAACTTTTAGTGGAAAGTTCATGGCAAAAAATTATTTAAAAACCCATTATTGTATGATTCTATAATATCCAATATTGCGCTTTTTACAAGCTATTTGCATACCTAAAAATATAATAAAACGCACGTTTTATTATAGCTATCAAAATATTATTAAAATTTAATTTTTATTCGACGAAAATAATACATTAAAACGTGCATAAAATACAATTTTATTGCTCATTAAAAATATTTAAACACATTCAGAAAATATCGCTGTGAATACCTAACAGAAACTTTCAGGCGAGGCTGGTCGGGAAATCGCCAACACCTTAGGGGAGGAATTACTTTAGTGGGAAATCCATACGTATTTTTTTTTCATATCTGATGACCTGAATAAGAAAACGATTCAAATTTTCAGGCAAACACTCTCGGCGGTTTTTCAACCCTCGAGAGTAAATAAGGGTGGAAATAAAAGACGTATTATTTTCAGCGTGCAGTGTTTGTTTTGTGAATTTTTCAGTTGTGTTTTCGTAACTTGATATTGAACTTTTTTTAAGTCGTTTTGCGTTTAGTCCTGAAAAAATTAATCATTAACAAAATACGAGTAAGTACCATTTATTCATAATATATTTCTACCCTGGCCAGTTATGGAGCCAGTGGATATAAAATCTGATCAAAATTATTTACAGACATTTATCTGAAGCTCTGAAAACAAGCAATTGTACCTGAAAAAACCAGACTGTGTTCTGAATTTTTTTTTACACAATAACTCAAGAAAATAGCAATTTAAATCAAATCTAATTTTGTAAAATTAAAACGCAATCAATTTTAATGATCATAATTCGGCTCGACTTCCACGGCGTTCCACCGCGCACTTTCTCATCTAATTAAAGTTGGACCCGCGAACGTATTAATCGCTCCGTATCGCCTTATCACCCCCTCGGAATTAATTAGCGGGGTGCGTGGGGGTCCATGGGGGTGCATGGGGGTGCATGGGGGTTCATGGGGGTGCTCGCGCGACGAAGTCGGCCACTCGTTGTACTTAACACCCCACGCCTGATAAGAATTTGTGTGGAAAATGGGCGGTGGGACGGCCCGAATGCGAGCAGGAAAACTTCACCCGACTTCAAGTTGATTTAATGAATTTTATTCTGATTAATATTTTTCAGCTCAGTGGGAACTTTTTACCAAAACCCAAATTAAAAAAAAACTTCTTTTCAAAAAGAGGCTTCTTCTATATTTATTTCCAAAAATAGTCATTTTCAAGTAATGAGTACGCGTACTGTTCAGTTGTTAGCAAAAAAAGGGATTTAGAGCTCGAATACATATACAGTAAAATCCCGCTTTACGCGACCCCGTTATGCGCGGTTTCACTATAACGCGAATTTCAAACTTCGCGTTAAAATGCCTCGCATTACGCGAATTTCTTATTTAAGAATGTGTATAAACATAATGTAGTCATTGACTTCTCTTAACAATAAAAAACAGCGTTGGGTGTTATGAACGTATTTTACAAGAACATAAAAAAAAACGCTACCCAAAAGACAATACATGTATTTTTCAGTAAAAATAACATGTGATACTGTACAAAGTCATGAACCCCGATATACGCGAATTTGACTTAACGCGATTTTTTCCGGAACGTGTCCCTCGCGTAAAGCGGGGGTACTACTGTATAGTATCCAGTTTTTTCAATGAATCCGTTTTCTTAGGTGTTTAGGTGATAAGTACTCCCTTAAACGTTTAAATTGAATACATTTTTAACAGATTAAGATTATTATAGAATCTTCATCCGGTATAGCCTCCAATTCGGCATCCCTAAACTTTTCTGGCCGCCCTTCGCGCTCTTTGTCATTGATATTAAAATCACCACTTCTAAAACGTTTATACCAAAATTCACACGTGGAAATTGATGAAGCATGTTCCCCGTAAGCTATTCGATGGCCTTCAGCTGCACTTTTCTTCAAATGGAAGCAGAAAAGTAAACTTTCCCGCAAAAGTTGACATATAAAGTTGTTTCCACTTCAGCGAAATGACACATACTGAAAAAGAAAGCCTAAAGATGAGATTATAAAATGAAGTTAGTTGCAACACTGTCCGTTTCGATTTAACACTAGTAACGTCATCTCTTGAAAATCCTTTGAAAACTTATTTGTACACCAAATATTATAATAAAATTATGCATTACAAATAAAGAGTGTTGCCGCTCAGAAATTCGAACAAAAATGTATAAAATGGAGTTATTAAAACGTAATAATTAAAAAAAAAAAAAAAAAACTAACAGCGTATCTAAAGAGCGTGTTAATAAATGAGTTAAATGAATACACTGAGCTACAAACAAAGTTTCACCCCCGAGCACTACCGAATTCCCGCCACCCCGGCCTCGCCCCGTCTGCGCCCCCCGGGCCTGATAAGACACCCTGAGCCCCCCGCGGGGCTCCACTAACGGCCTCCAGTCATGCGAGCCCCGAAAAAGGGAAAAAAAACCACCCCAACTGTGCTGCATAGTTGTGCGCTTTTCGGGATTCGGATTCTGATCCGAGTTACGACTGCAAGCGTTTTCAAAAAAACGCTAGTTTACGATAGTCACACATTTGCACGGAGTGTCCAAAGAGAGCATCGTGTATTTGTTAGTTCAGTAAAACAAAAACTATTTGTAATCAAGTATTTTTTTTTATTGTTGATTATAAGAATACAACATGGAATATTATGTTATACAAATGGTGACCGTTACGCGCTGCTGGCACTCTTCTAATCTGAAACGAATATTGCTGATAACACGTATAGCCCTCAATATTGCGCTGCCATTTCTGACCTGATGTTTTGTTTTATTCGTCGAATTATTCTCATAAACTCTACTTTTAAGGTATCCCCATACGAAATAGTCAAGAGGGCTAAGATCGAAGCTTCTGGGAGGCCAGTTGATGTTACGTCTACGTGAAATGACCTTATTAGGGAATAATTCGTTGACAGCATCAATTGATTGATTGGATGTATGACTACGTTCTTGAGTTGAAACCTCGGAACTCCTGCAATTCTAGGCCCAAAAAATTTTGCACACTCAATATATAGCATATAATGACGCTTTCGCTATTTGAGTTTTAAAAAATAGCCAATAAATAGCATACTTCTATGCGTTGTTTACGTAAAGCCATAAAAAAAATGTTCATTACCATTCGTTTGTCAGATGGGCATCGCAGCGTGTGTAGACAACTTAAACATTTCACAATCGTTTTAAATGATACAATAACAGAGGCAATAAGTAAACGAACAATGTAGAATGCAATATAATATATCACAGGAATAAACAAGACGCGAGGCACTTGCAATATATAGGGTGTCCAAAAAGGGTACCGGGTTATTGCAATCGGGGTTATTGCGATATGCCTGCGAAATTTTTTGGGCCAAGACTTGCCATACATCCGATCAATCAATCGAAGCTGTTAACGAATTATTCCCTAATAAGATCATTTCACGTAGAGGTAACATCAACTGGCCTCCCAGAAGCCGCGACCTTAGACCTCTTGGCTATTTCGTATGGAGATACCTTAAAAGTAGGGTTTATTAGAATAATCTGACGAACCTAACGGAATTGAAACAAAACATCAGGTCAGAAATGGCAGCGCAATATCGAGGGTTTATGTGTCAGCGTGTTATCAGCAATCCTCGTACCAGATTAGAAGAATGCCAGATGCGCGTAACGGTCACCATTTGATAACATCATCTTTTCAAAATAATTTTCCATGTTGTATTCTTATAATCAACAATAAAAAAATTACTTGATTACAAGTAGTTTTTATTTTACTGAACTAACAAATACCCGATACTCTCTTTGGACACCCTATATATATCACAGGAATAAACAAGACGCGAGGCACTTGCAATATATAAGGGGAGGCATTTGTTCGTCTGAAAAATAGCGCATAGTAAAACCGAACTGTCCTGTCACACTTATCTCATCAATTTTTACGCTTCGTCGGCCGGCGACGGCGCCTTTCGCGAATAAAAGAAGACATAACTTTTTACTATCGACGGATTTACAGCCGAAAAGCCTGGATGCGACTACCGACGCACTTGCCGACGAAGAAATACAGCTTTGCGAGACAGCTCATCCCAGGGGCAGGCAAATCTTTAGACCATCGGTTCACAAGTAATAAATACTCTTAAAAGCGTTTAAAAGATGGTATATAACATCTAAAAGCAATCATATGTACTTTTTCTGTTGAAAAGTTGTGGACGATGAAAAAATACAGCTTTACTTTGGGCTTTTGGATCACAAGTAAAAAATACCGTTAAGAGAGTTTTTTCACATATTTTTAATTTCTCTACCAACACAGTAACTGAAAAAAAAAATAGTGCTTTCTATTGAAAAGTTTTATTTGTAAAAATTAGATAATTTATTAAACGTTTTGCTGGCCCGCGGGCCCTCATTTTCCAAGCCCTGCTCTTGTACGTTCCAGTATATAGAAGATTTAGAAGACACAAGCTCTTTTGAAATACCCTGTAGAAAGTTTTTTTGTGTGTAAACATGTCATTTTTTTTTTATAAGTGTAGAAGAATGTATATGACGTATATATTTTTTGTACTTTTGATACTGTTCATCGATAAAGGGAACAACTTTGCATGAAAGAAATGTGAATCATACTACAATATTATTTTATTTAGTAACAAGAACACAACCGAAAATTATTGACATTCATAAAATTAAAGTGAGCCATAACGTCACTAAAGCATGGTTTAAAAAAATGACTATACATAGTAGTATAACAGAAATATACTATTGATAAACAAAAAATTTAAATGTCATCTATGTATTAAAACATAGACCTTTACAGAAGTTTTAATAGACACGGAATAAACGATTCTGCCAGTTAAAAAAAAATTAATCTAATATAGTGATAACTCACCAAGGAGTCTAATGTATTAACACTCAGGTAAAAGGTGCGGGTAAAATCAATACCATAAATCTAACCCTGCAGGGCTATCATAAACATATCTGTAGTAGGTATCGTTAGCACCCCATTTGATTAACACATTAATTTCGAGGGTTGCGGCTCGTCCCGCCCACTGTCAAGTTAGAGCAGCCCCTGCGTAGGGCGTGCCGGGGGATGCTCTCACAGACAAGGGTCGGAGGCTTTAGCGGGTATTAAAATTGATAATTCTATCTCTGCACGTAGATAAGCTTGTTTTGAAATTCGTTTCATTAGTAAAATGATATTAAACTCGCGTTTAAACGCTTTATTTGGTGTGAAATATCAATGGTGCATACCATATAGTTTTTTTAGCCTATGGGCTAGAAATCAATATATAAATGGTTATTTAATTAATTCAGAATAATTGGTTTCGCATTGTATCGTTCTTGATTCACAGCTAAAAAAGGCACCATCAAAGGTATCACGGGTACATTTACGCAGGTGGGGGCTTATTAAAAAAATAAATAACGGAGACCAAAAAAAAATAGAAAACGGTGCTATAAACCAATGGGCCCGTAACAGGGTGGCTTTCGCTACAAATTATTCACGAAATTAACACGCAAATCAAATAAAAAAGGCCTCCACGTATGGGAAACACTATCATTACCCAAATTATTGCTCCCCTACAATCGAAGGCTGCAGTCACACCACGGAGAATTTCCACTATTTTTATTTTCCACCCTCTGGCTGCCTCCGTCCGCCCCTAAGCCTGAAAACTCCCACCGCTCGCAATTGACCGACAATGCGAATTTTAATTTACCGAATACATAAACCGTATTTCAGTCTAGTTACCAATAGACCTTCTCACTAAATAGCAATTTTTGTTACGCCTTGCGTACAAAAATATCGACAGTTGCTATCAATTTTTTGGTCATGTTTTAATATCACACGCTGTATAAATTGAGTATGAAGGTATTTTTTTGCTGTAGCACACGAAGGGCGTGCTATGAATTGCGGAAGGTTGATTGCGGGGCGTGCTGGCTTGTTCTCCGCACGTGCCGTCGCGTGAGAGGTCCGCGTGCCGTACGTGCAGGCTGTACGCGCCGACACAGTCACATATAAAACAGTCATTACGTTATATACGCCGGCATAAATGTGCCCGTAAATGTAACACCTGCCTTGGAAAATGACACGAGAAAGGGCGCAGCCTTCCAACAACCCTTTATTTGATGGAAATATATAATTATAGGTGCGTAGACCTCACTGAAAGCTGGAAAATATAACAGCGAACCCGTGAGTGCAAATTTAAAAAAAACTCTACAACGTGTTGTTCTCTACAGTCTATTGAGTAAACAAGATTCTTCTTCTCCAAATACCTCTCTTTCTTAGAGGCTAGTGAACATTTCACTGAACATCAGTTTGTCTTACTAATTCAGCTGTTCAATCACCGTCTTTTCCCTTTTTTGACCATCGTCAGTAGTTTTTTGGGCATTCAATTCAAGACTTAAGATCATAGATTCTCTTGTCGAGTTTTCCTGTTTTTCGTAGACCCCTGCCTTGCTAATATTAAATTTTTATAAAATTCAGCAACTTCAAACATATTTTTGACATCTGATATACAGGGTGCGCCATATTTTATGTCGGTATGTAAACATTAAATATCTTTGATATTTATAAACCGATTGACTTAAGTAAACATGTTTTGAAACATTGATTCAATACAATTTTAACTATGTTTTACACTGAAACAATGCGCCGAAATAGTGACGCTGTACATTAAGAATAGTCGTTCAGTTGTGTTAACTCAACGTGGCCAACATGGCCAATGGGATCCACTCTCGTAGACCCCATTTACAGTTCGTGGACCCCCAATTAAATTTTTCGCTGTCATCAACCCCTTGCAGGGCAGAATCGATTTCTGGGGGTCTTTACAGGTATTTACACAAATCCTGTTCAGAAAAAACTGCACATAAAATATGATTTTCCTTCTGTTAATACGCCAGATATAAATATCACCATTACAGTTGGCGATCAAACAGAATAGGGCGCCGCGTTCCCGGAATTTCAGTAAAATAAAACGCACATAAATCAAGAGCCTGCTTCTCTCCCCGGGTAAACTTTTACACCCCCGCCCTCGAAGCCTCCGCGTGCCTCAAACATCCAACAGTCGTGTTTGTTTCAGACATCCCAGGCGACACGGAATACATGGGAAAATGGAGATGTATTCATTTTCAGACACATACGAATAAACTTGATATATCTTCTTCAGGTGCCTTTGCTTAAAGGTTGGGGACCATCTCACTAAACACATTTACGATGATCCAGTGTACATGGTTTTCTTAGGAGGAATAGTCTAGCGGGTCCTCCTTTATATATATATATATATATATATATATATATATATATATATATATATTTGGCTCAGTTCTTCATTATGGATTTTGAGCCTTAACACAGAGTAAGCATCCATGGGAAAAATCGAGGCGTTTGAATTGTTACTGAATACTTAAGATACTATGGAGTTATTTATATATATATTAAGTATTTAGGTTCTACTTCAGTACATTGTTATGAGAGTAATCAATTTTTAAATCATTTATTTAAATTAACTACTTTGTATCTGTTGCGTAGAATTGCACACACGCCATTGTTTGGCAGCTAAATGTTCAAAGTGGAATTGCTCAAATGTGTCTCCTCTGCTTCCGAGAATTCTGTCATTTTAATTTCGTCAAATGTTTTATGTCGAAAACACTACAAACATGGTCGTCGCGATAAAGTACCCCCCCTATTTAAGTATTCAAACATTAAAAAAATTAACCTACCCTATTTTGGGCGAAGAATTTTAATCTGACATGCCGGTAGCTCCAATTTGAAAAAAACACACTCTCCTACTAAATTATAACATAAAAATAAATTACACACACAAAAAAACTAGGAAGCCCATATAAAAAAAACATTTCATTTACATAAATTAATCCTTACATGGGAGTTGATTATGCCGCGAGTGCTGCCCGTGTCAGGGTTTGTATCGAAACGACCCTAGATTTTGGGTTTCAGGCTTTCAAACAGGATGCTATAAATAATTCGAAGTACTCCAATATCGGAATATAATAAACTCGCTTAATTTGCTCGCGCAAGAGCAGCAGTTTTATAAACATGCTGCTCTAAAAAATATAAATGGTATATTTGATAACCGCTGTTATTAAATTACAGTGTTTTCAGTTGAACGTTTTTAACGCTTTGGATGCTAAACTGTGGCGTTTTTGGGGGTTTGAAGATATTCCAGTCCCTGAATATACGTTTAGTACCTTCAGTATATAAATAATACTTACACAAAGAGTATAATACCGGAAAGGAAAAAAACTAGAAGAAAAGCTTTTATCATGTCTTTGGATGTTGTCAATGCTTCTACGTTATTCAGTGTATAAATCAAACAGTTAAGCTTATAGACATAAAAAAAAACTATTGATTGGTAGCTTTCAAGCTGAGAATAATTTTCATGCAATCTAAATGAATATTAATCAGAAAATACAAGCATCCCCAATCTGCGGGTTTTCCGTTTGAAAGCCTCGCGTGCGGACTACCCTGAAAAGCCTCCGTCCCCCGACACCTGAAAAAGGCGCGAGTCGCTGCCACCCTCAGCAAGAAGAACAACGATTCACTGCTCCGGTGATATATACGCTTCTCTATTTTCGTATTAAACTATGAGAAGCGATTAGAAAAGTTTTGTGAAAAACTTCCCTGTTTTGTTAAAAAAAAAATATGAGTTAGATGTTTAGATTTGTTATTTTTTTGTCGGTTTTAGTGGAGATAGTAGAAAACCTTTGAGTATACAGCATGGGTTCCCAAAGTGGTATATATCGACCCAAAGGGGTCGATTTCGCCCTGCAAGGGGTCGATGAGAGCGAAAAAATAAATCGAGGTCTACGAGAGTGGATCCCATTTAAGCAGGTCATCTCCAAAATACCACAGTGGATTATCAATCCATACGCTAAAATTGAAGACTCGGAATTCATACTACAAGAAGAACTGATCGAAATAAGCACTAATGAAGAACTGAAGGTGTAGTTTAGAAAGGGCTTCAGAGAGACATACCTGCTATTTATCCAGCATCGCAAGAAAGTTTTTTGATAGCTTTACCATCTTCATTCCTCGTGGAAAGGGGTTTCAGTGCGTTTGCCATTCTTCTTACAAAAAAACAAATAAATTGGAATTCACTGGGCGAGGAGATTTAAAGTTAAATCTGACTTATTTGAAGCCAAATATTGAAAATTTGCTATCAAAGCATCAGACCCATCTCTCACATTTAAAGTATTGATTTTTTAAGTGAAAGTTACTATATTTGCATTTTGTTTGTATTTATTTATAAAGGTAAACAGTAAAACCTCGATATAACGGACCCCTGTTAAACGGATTTCGGATATAGCGGACAAAAAATCCGGTCAACGAAACAGGTTTACGAAAAACAGGAAAACTTAAAAAGGGGTCGACGGGACAAAAAGTTTGGGAACCTCTGGTGTACAGGTTTATTTGGACGTAACCACCTTATTGTCTTGTAGTAAGAGATATTGCCTAACAACTGCAAGCTTATACAAACCTAATTTATATTTTACCAGTAGTTTAAAAATAAAGAAACGCAAACTTTATTTAATAAATTATTGGATTTTTGTGAAGACCGTCACAGTAAATACGATTTTTAATTTTCATTTCAATTTTTTACACATTAAAAAATGATTAAAGAAACGTGACTTATGCGGGTCAAAAAAATAAATAAAAATAAAAAACTTAGTCAATCATTAATTATTTAATAAATGACAATGCTAAGTAACAAGATAGCTACGTAAAAATAAATTTTATAAACACGTATTACTTTACAATATTGTTATTTGTATATTTTGTTGTGCATCTGATGATGACCAAGTCTTTTGGTTGAAACGAGTCATGTACAAATGTTGAAATAAACCCAACGTGAAGACATTATAAAAAGTTATTTGAAATCATTCTTAAAAAAATGTTTTGCTTTGTCGCTCAACAAGATATTTTATATAGTTCCAAAATATTATAAATCTAACATCTAAAGTATCTGAAAAATTCAATAAATTATTCTTTCTCAATGTAAAATCTCAATGGGGATGAAACCTAGAAATGCACCCTTCAATAATTTCCAGTGTATTTTTGTTTTGTAATCTCTTACTTAACCGTTTCTCCTACTTAATGTTTACTTTCTCGGGGCAACGCCACAGCGATTCGCCCATTGATTAATGTGCCGCGGCAGGCAAGACACTTTTCCAAGATGGCGCACGAAATAAAATGGCGAAATCGAAAGACGCCGGCGCCGCGACGCTGTCGGGGAAGTCTCCCTTTTCGTTAAAAACACATCAATTTCACCGTAAAAAGAGCGCTTTGCACAGCGCGAGGAAAAAAATAAAAACCCCGCAGCGAGGAGGGGAGGAAAAAAAAAAAAAACTTTCAGAGAATTCCATCTATCACGCGGCTGATGGAATCTCCTCCGCTATGTGAAAAGTTATACAAAGAATTTGCTTTTGTAATTATTGGAAACTTGCTCGAGGGCCGTTTCTGGTCGGAAATACTCGCAGAATCACACTTTCTAATTTATAATTGCACCTTTGAGCTCAAACATATATGGTATAATCTTGCTGAGGGACAAGGCATTTGATTCGTGAAGATCCATTATTATAAATAATACACTCAATACATAACTAAGTTAGTTTAGTAATGCATCTGATGATGACCCGGTGTATTGGGTCTTAAAGTAATGCAAATAATTTTAATAAACTCAAAGTGAAGACATATTACAAACGTACTTTTATCATTATAACTCGTACATATATATTATAGTTTCAATCAGCAAAACTCGATAATTTTTTTGTTGTTGTAAAAATGCAGTCTTGTTAGACTTTAATGAACTATTATCCTGAAGGGCTAAGTAGTTTGAAGGTTGTTTTATTTTAATGCAAAATCTTTTACTTGCTCGAGGGCCGTTTCTGGTCGGAAATACTCACAGAATCACACTTTCTAATTTATAATTGCACCTTTGAGCTCAAACATATATGGTATAATCTAAATTATAAATAATACATCCAATACACTGGGTCATCATCAGATGCATAACTACGTTAGTTTAGTTATACATCTGATGATTCTGATGACTCAGTGTATTGGGTCGAAACTAGTAATGCACATAATTTTAATAAACTCAAATTGAAGACAAAATTTATTTACTATTGTCATGAAGGGAAATCTATGAAGTAGAAGGTTGTTTTATTTTAATGCAAAATCTTTTACCAAAGTAGATTTAAGTTATCAACCCTTCAGATAGTTTTGTATGCTTTTGTGTTAACATACAATGACAATGCTTGTAGAAAGCCAATAATAAAATATAGTATTTAAAACCACTGTGCCATTGGTATTATATTAAATATTTTGTTAAAAGATGCGGTGGTTTCCTCCCTTGTTATTGATTTCAGTGTGAGGTTATATAGAGCCTCGGCAAGGCGCACAGAGCCTCCGATCCGACGCTCCAGTGGTTATAAAATAAAGCTCCCCCGCCTATTGAGTTATCAATTTTATTTCTTGTCTTCCAAGAAGAAGACGTATGACCCGCGCGGGCCATTTTTCGTATGGGGTGGAATAAAAGCGTAGGGATTTTTTTATATACCGCCTCCAGTCTGGCACACAGCCTTCTGTGATTTCGCGGTGGCGTTTTATTTTCAGTAAACGAAGTTTGAAAATTTACTTTGTGTTATGAGATTTATCGAGACGAGACGTTTTTGCCAGAAAATATTTAAAAATACATTTTTCTATGCGTAGTGACATTTACTTGTCGAAAATCGATTTACGATTTTTTTCATCGTATCATCGGATGATAATGCATGCTTATATGAAGTGCTGAATTTTATTGTGGAAATAGATAAAAATATGTATAAAAAGTTGCTGTGTCTTAAAACCTCGATAAAGTAATATAGGGTTTTAGCAGTGGTAAAACGTTTTTGAATTAATACATTTAATTAGCAGCGGTGACTCGGCAGGGTGGCTCGGAGGGGTGGCAGGGTGGCTCTGAGGGGTGACAGGGTGGCGACCGCGCTCTCCCCTCGCGGGGCTCGAACCACGCAAATGTGATTAAGGAGCGAGACCCAAATAAATTCCACGGAACAACGGAGCGGCTTCTTGCCCGCTGTCGGCACCTACCCCCAACCACCCCCTGGCCCATGGCAGGGTTACTACAATCCTGTAGCATTGCGATTTATTCAATAAACCGAATTTATTTTAAGAAGTAAGCCGCTTTTCCATCACTCGTAATTGGCATCGGCGTGAAAATATAATCATACAAATAATACGTGCTTATTTATATTATAATTTATGGCGTCTCCTTTGGTGTCCAACCGGACACCAGATCCATTACCTGGCGAAATCGTGTCATTTAATTAATTTAATTGTCACTTTATTTTGCTATATCGATAGTTGATTTTTTTACAGAAAATTGAAAAAACTATAAATTAAATTTACCATTTTTTTATCATTTAATTTACGTCCATTTTTAAGGTAAAATAAAATCTGGAAGATGTTGAAAAATTGGATAAAATGACGACTTTTCAAAACCAAAGTTTGTTGAAGATTTTTTTTTTTTAATTTTTAAATTTATAAGACGCACATGGTTTATATTTAATCTTTCAATTCCAATTGAAAAAAATGTACCTGACGAATCTCCAAATTCCTACACTTCAATCGTAAAAACACATATTTATCATATTAATAGTAAATTTATAAGAAATTAAAATATATTGTGTTCGGAAAAAGGGACGTATCAAACTTTTTGCATTTAAATATTTTTGATTGGTGCAGTCGATTTTTCGCAAAACGGACTATAAAATGATCAAAAAAACTCGATTATGGGACCTAGACCCTTAACGACACCTAATGCATGTGGAGGCCAGCATAGATGTTTTCAATTAAAAATAAAATTAAACAGCGTTAGGCGTAGGCTGTAATTTATCAAAACTGAAATTATAATAATACCATGGATTGACCACAGCGTCACAAATGAGAATGTGCAAAAATTTCTGACGAAATAGCCGATATAACCTATGGCAGCGGATTGTGATGGCAAAATAAAAAAAATAGCATGGATGCGTAATTAGCGTCAGAATCTGTCGAGATTGCAGTCAAACTAATAAGACTAGTCCAAGATAGAGATATTTTTTCAATGATGCGGTCATCAGCCTCTTCTGTTCAGAGGCACCTGAAAAAGAATTAATAAACTTGCCGACGATGCTCTGTGCAGCCTTGGCCGAAGGTTTCCTTTCGCTTTTAGAGTAGGATTCTCGGCGTCTTGCGGGGAGAGCCCCCCGACGCGTCATCAATCACCCCCCGGGCCACCCCCGGGGCCGCCCCCGGGACCACCCCGGGACCACCCCGGGACCACCCCCGGGACCACCCCCGCCACCTAATTCGCCAGCGGGCCCGCCCTTCGCGGGTTCTGCCGCGCCTCTGCGAAGTCGAGGGTGGATTAAGGCGGGAATAAATTGTCGGCTAATGCGGCCCTGTTATTTCACATTTAAATTTAAACCGTCTTTTCTTAAACCAAAGCTTAAGGCCGGCCTTTTATTCTTTACCAAACTATCTCGTTCCCGCGGGCCTAAAACTCCTTGGAGCTAATATTTTTTCGTAGCATTATATTTTGATACGCATGTCTATTTTGTGGATTGAACAAGTTCAAGTTTGAATCAAGTGCGTATTTATTACCTATACAGGTTTATATCATAATGATAAAAGTAGCTTTGTATTTTGTCTTCACTTTGAGTTTATTATATTTTTTGCATGACTAGTTTCAACTAAATAGACTAGGTCATCATCAGATGCATAAATAAACTAGTAGTTTAGTTATGCATCCTATGATAACCTAGTGTATTTGGTCGAAACTAGTCATGCAAAAAAATATAATAAACTCAAAGTGCAGACAAAATACAAAGCTACTTTTATCATTATAATAATGGATCTTCACCAATCAAATGCCTTGTCCCTCAACAAGATTAAAACCAGGTTTATATTATTTATAATATGATTTGCCTAATCATATTAGTAGTTATATATTGAAATATCCGACGTTTCGGTCCCGGTACTCGGATTGACGTCGAAAGATTCAAAGTGCACAACACCGATGAATAAAGAAAATCTACTTACATTTGTGTGACATTTTAAATTAAAAACCACGCACCTCTGTAAGAATGAGCTAACTTGACAAATATCCTAGGACTTCAAAGACATGCAATGATATACAGATTGTTAGAACTGCATGTTTTTATTATTATTGAGCCAGTAAAAACTTATTTACGCTTCACAAAGCCATTGCTCAATATTGTAACTTTGACAATGCCCTAGTAAGGGAATCTCACAAAAATTCAGCTGTCTCAAAAAAAAGTTCCGTTTTATATTTTTTTATATCAACGTATCTCGTTAAATGCGTATTATACATTATATTATGATAAAATAAATCCGTTTATTTTTATATTATAGAGTTGTTTTTACTGTGGTGTTAATTTATTTAAATTACTTTTGTGAATTCTGATATGAAATAAATTTTAAAAAAACATCACTCTGTCATTTATGACATGTTGAAATACATTTTTTATTGTTATTGCTTTTGAAGATAGCAACAGAGACGCGGGTCACTGGAGTGGTCGGCTTTTTATGTTATTAAAATAATGTTTGCTTTTATCTGCGGGCATTAAGGTGTTAATGATAATCAGAACCTCGAGGGGTCACAGAAAACATAAAAACCATTTGTTTTTACGTTTTATATCTCGAGAGCTGAATTAATAATTAGCAGGAGCTTTGACCATTAACACTGGTTCAGAGTAAATATATGCTCAGGGCGATGACGAGAGACACCAGGAGAAGAAGAAGGAGTTTTGAATTTATAAAGTAATCATAAATTGAAATGAACTACAGAAATACCGCAATCGATTATTTTACTATAGATTAAACGCGTTTCATCTATTTGAACCGCAGACAAATGCGAAAATCTCTTCGCGATATCTGAAATAATAAAATATATAAAATACCGCAATCCGCTGAGGTCCATTATTACAATATAGGTGGCCGCTGGAAATCTCAGCCATTAGCGGCCCTCGGCACTCGGCACTCGGCTACCGGTGTTCGAGTCCGGAGATAGCGTTAAAAGCAAATTAAAGTGTCCGCTATCGGCGCAGGGTCCCTCCACAAAGGGGCCGCGGCGATAAGGCGGCGCGGCTCAAAGGCGCGCTGTGCGTCGATTCCCGGTGACACATTTAATGTTTATTTCTTTTTTTTGCTTTTATGTTGATTGTGAAGGCTAGGGCCGATTCCCCTCGCGGTCAACGCTGGACACAATTTTTTTTTATACAATTTGATAATTACCGAACATTCCAAATCTAATATCATATTATACTGTTTTCGTGTACGTTTTATGTGACGGCGAGCTACTGCTGCATATAATGTTGTAATATTTGTGTCTATTTCTTGAATTGATGGGGGGGTTTCTGATATTGTTTCTGTAGCTTGCTACAGAAGGAATGTCAGATCTAAACGCCAGAGCTTTATAATGAAAGGATTTTATTAAAGTCCAGTGCTTGCCAATCACTAAATATTGGTTGGCCTGGGCACATTGGTTCATATGTAGAGTGTGATTATTAAAAATTCTCGATTAATGGATGTGGTTCGTTAGTACAAGGATCAGTACACCGGCCATGTAAACCAGGGGATGTGGGCTCAAATTTTTAACATAATGATAATTTAATCATAATCTACATATAAACCAATGTGCCTAGGCCAACCAATATTTGCCAATTAACCAATATAAAAACGCTTCACTTGTTACTTTGATTAAAAAGTCCAGTGCTTGTAAATCACTAAATCACATCCTACACAAATCACGATGATATTTTTCTGAGAATTTCTTTAATCATCTTCAAAGTGTGAACTAATGTGCCTAATCATATTAGTAATTATTGTAATATACTTTGGTAAATGATATAAAAATATTCACTATAAAAAAAAACTATGGGCTGTTCGCCTGTCGGCTTGAAATGCAGCAAGAGAACACGCGTTTTGAGTTATTTATTCGTTCTTGAAAGTTTGGGAGTTTTGTGGGTCCTTCTAGTGTACGTTCATAAATAAATATATTTAAAAAATATATATATATTTATTTATTTATTTCAGCCAGTAAGGCGAACCGGCCTTAAGCTTTTCATTTATTTTTACAGCTCTTATCTGAGCCATTACGGGCGCCGCGATGAGTGGACGCGAAGCTCCTGTTTTGACACTCGGGGAGTCGCGTGGGTGGTATCGCCCTGTATATGGCCTCTGCGCAGTTGTCCTATATACAGGGCGACCATGCCTGCTACATTCTCAAACCCAACAAAACAATATAAATACACATTTAATTAATTGCACTATACACAACGCACACATTTGTATTTGTGACCTTTTAACTCTAGTACTATCAAATATTTACTAAACACTTTTTTTTTATTTCTCCATCAAATTTATTAAATAATTTTTTTAGTCAAAAAAAAAACGCCTGTGTATTTTTTTTCACTGAGTTCGATTAATATCAAAGACGTTTTCAGTCCAACAAAAAAAATTATTTGAAACGTAAACGCGTGGTCGCCCTACAATTTGACGGGATTGCGCATGTATGAGCTCTCCCAGTTCAGGTCCGCATAAATTTGTTTAATGCGGTCCGTTCGATTTACATTGAATGGTTATCATACTCGGCGACATGAATATTAAAGATTATATATCTGCCGTAGGCTTGCATTGAATAAGGACATTTTTTTATAAAATCTACCTCCCTCTTCTAGGCAGGTATGATTCATAACTATATATATAATTTTTACTCAGAAACTTTTATGAACTTTATATTGATAACCAGTAAAATGTTTCATTCAATCTAATATAGTCGACAATAGTGGTTTTGAAAATAAAAGGGCGTGTTTTTATTGACAAATGATCAAGTTAGAGAGCGTTTTAATGTAACTGATTAACGCATTGTTAACTGATGAACATTCATCAATTCAGTAATGGTATTTTTTTTGTTGTTCATTTATAGTATTTTTTTACTTACCAATTTTTATTTTAAGTTATCTATTAAGCTTCCAATAAAAACGTTGCCTGAATTTAAATAAAAATTTAAACATTGATATACGCCCAAATCGCAAAAAATGACCTTGAAAACATATTATAATATTTTTTGGTATGCTGCGTTTGTCGTTACACTCAATCCCTGTTTGTTAACATTTTTTCTTACTTTAATTCAAAATGAAATATTTAATATACAAATTATTCTAAACAGGTGGAATTCTCCAGATTCCATCGGCCTGAGCATCAAATTAAGAATCCCATCCGATGGCTTCTCGTCGCCCGATTAGTAGCCTTAATTAGAGACCTCATTAGTTAAACCGAGCCGTGAGCCTGCTGATAACCTGAACGATGGGGCTCCCAGAAGGGGGTGTGATACACCCCATGAACCTGAACACACATTAATACATAGACTCATCCGCGTCAGACTGGTTTATTTAGTAATATTCCAAATTCACTCAGCAAATTTAACTCACAGAGCCTTCAATGATTTTGAGATTTTTAAGGAACAGCTGCGTAGTCGTTTTTTTTATTATCCTTGCAGTGGTGCGCTCGAATGCAAGCATTCATCGTTCCAGGCAGGAAAGGATGATTTCGGTTTTAGGTACGAAAGCTTTGGTTAGGTTAGGTTAGGTTGAGATACATAATATAGGGTGACCCCACGCACAGGCGGCGACCGGCACCGCGCTATCTCGCATTTCTCAGATAACGCGTTAGAACAGTCATTCTGTCCACTCCGCCCGATTATCAGCGGTCGACAACCATCACCAATACTTGAATTAATTTTCAATAATTCAATATTAATATGATTACGCACATTCACATATTGAAAATGATCAAAGAAACTCTCAGAAAAATAGCATCGTGACTTGTGTAGGATTCGAAATACATCTCCAACCTTACATTACCATTATGCTAACGAGTCACTGCAACTTAGCGAGAATTTTAAACAATGTGCCTAATCATATTAATATTAATATAAACCTGTATAGGTAATAAATACGCACTTGATTGACGTTCAATCCACAAAATATACATTTTAATAATTTAATCAAAATGCGTCGTAACAGCGCTAGGCTGCAATAACCAGGAGGTGTGACATAAATATTAACACACTAAAGGCGGGGCGGGTACTAGTACCCGTTTCGCGGACTTCTGTCTGAAGGCGGGGTGCATATTAATACGTTTTTGAATGCGTTTACTCTAAAAGCGGCAGAAGGTCGTTTTATTATTTAGGTTTACAGCTCGAAATGTTTGTTTAGGACTCGTCAACGTTACTTCTACCAGTGATTCTGAACAAAGTGACAATGAAGAAGTGCAGTGGTCAGAGAATGATAATCCTCCAATTATTGAACAATTTTTAGGACAAAGTGGTGTTGTTGTGATGCCAAGTAATCCGCAAAGTGTGTTCAACTTTTTATAGGAAACGATTTATTTGACTACATGCAAATCAAAGAGTGTATAGATTAGATTTCACACGTGCAATTTTACTCGAATTTCGTCCGCTTCGCACGTCAGTTTAGTCAATTTTGTACCCGCTTAAAGTGTGTTAATACGTCAATATGTACGCAATAATTTTTTTTTTAATATTATAATTTTTTTATTATTTTTATTGTAATAATTGTGTGTGTGACGTCTCTCGCGCCGCCGGTTGACCCCCGCGGGCTCGCGGGCGGCCGCCGCTGATAATATTGTCACCGGCGCGCCTTAATGGGTCAGATGGGGCGCTACCGGGGCGGAGGTGTTGGCTGCTGTGGGAACCGCGGGGGCCCTGTGGAATCCCCGGAATTTCGGGGAAAAACCTCCGTCGGCTTGTCAGTGTGTGACATCTGTGCGGGGATCCCCAGGACCTGTGATCGGTCAGATGTATTGTGATTCTGCCTGGTGAGTTAGATTTAGACGGATATAACGTGCAGTGGTCGATTTGCAATTAGCCAATAGCGTCTCTTTATTTTTTAGTTTTAAAACGTCACAATACGAGGGCGGTCCGATAAGTACTTAACCTGCAAAAGAAAAACGAAAATTTTGAAAAAATAGTCTCCTTTTAGCTCTTAGCTCCAACTTCTTTAACCCATCTGAAAAATACGTTTTCTCGAGGTCTGCAAAGTAGGCCTCCGTGGCGGCGATGACCTCCTCATTCGACTTAAACAAATCTGGAGAATACGGTGGATGGGGGAGCAGTTCGTAGTGCAATTCGACCAATTTGGCCATGGCGGAGGTGTGAGCCGGTGCGTTATCATGGTGGAAGAGCACTTGCCCGTTTTTTCTGCAATTCAGCGTCGAATCGGCCCAATAATTCGGCATAGTAAAGCTCTGTGACCGTTTTGTCCTTTTTGACAGTAGCCGTCTGCGAGAATGTACTATACTAGGCTAAGTTCTTATCGGACCGCCCTCGTATATTATTTTGAAGAGATTCGATTTTATTGGTGTTTTTTTGTCATTTGACGCCTCGGGGTCGGCAGTGTGATGAGCTGATGCAGGAATTCGTCTTCTGAAGCAGGCTGTCAATCGTCGTCGCATTTCCAGCAGTTTTATGGGCCAGCTCATTAGACAGACAAAGGCGGAGGCTGCTGTGGGAGCACGCGGGGGTTCGAACCCGGCTGCCGAGGCAATAACATTTTTATTGCCTAGGCTACTCGAGGAGGTGCAAGACGAAGAGATCGAACCTGTGATAGTGTGGATATAAAGATACGTGGATTTCTCTTGAAGTGACTATAAACGCAGCGACACAGCTTACAACCAATTCGCAATTAACCCAGTAGGGTCTCATTTATTTTATTATTATTCTGTGCCAGAATTTATATAATACAAACAATTCTGTTTAAACGTTATGTGAAAACATTTTAAAAAACGCGTCAGACGTATTTCAGAGAATGCATAGTAAACATGCCACAAATATACAAAAATTGTTTAAAAAAAATCATTCTCATCCATTTAACATACAACTGATAATGGGGTGTTCCTAAAACGTGTTTTTGTTGTTAGTAAGTTAAGTTGGTGGTACATTTTTATATTAATTTACCTATTTACAGTAGTTTGGGATTTATATGAAAAAGCTGGCATCAAACCGGGGACCTCTCGATCAACAAGCCAACCATGTAAATAAATATACATCCCATGTCAAATTACGTCATGCACACGTGCCTGGATTACACAATCTCCTTATTGGTGAATACAATAAGTTATGAATCCACACTATAATTATTTACCTCTCATATTCACAGTGTTAAATTATAAATATCAAAATGTGAAATTTAATGGTGCAAAAACAATTTAATAATCGCATTCGGCCGTTGGATGCATTGTTTGTTTATGGATAAAATTTTTTACATCAAAGTCTATGACGTCAACAAATTTAAAAAAAAAATGCAACCACTCCTCCGCCTCTCCGTAACCTTTAATATTTATGTTTAATATTCACACATCAATCACCTCGAATCAATTAAGTTCATCACCTGTATGAAAAAACGGAACAAATCAAACCCGCGGGTATAAATGCCCGCCAAAACCTCACACGTCAGTAATTAAAACGTTCTAGAACGTGGGCGGCGTTCTAAATTCGAAATTCAAACCTGGGCGTTCTCAAATCAAAAATTCAAATTAATAACGTTCAAAAACTTGTGCACCAGATGCTATCTTTGCTCTAAGTGAAATTATTCCGGCGTGGCCTGTTATTGATCTCATGCCTTACGATTGAAATATTTTCTCGTACGATTGCTTAATTGAGTTCCGGTCAAGGTCTCTATTAATTAATTATTAAAAAATAAAAATTATTATATTTGAAATAAGTCGTAATTTTAAAAAAATATATCATACTTACAGTTCATCTCATAACGCTATTTTTATATTAACAAGCCACTACCAATAAACGTACAACAATCTCATCTCTGTATATATATTTATATATATATATGTGTGTGTGTGTGTTGCGCAAATATTCCATATTATAATATACATGTCACATTCATTTATTTATATATATATATAATTATTTTTCACGTGGTTTTAATAAGTATACGATACCTTCCCAGAAGCATCTCGGTCCGCACCGGATATCGCGAAATACCGTTTCTTGTTTTTTCACACGCCTTATGGATAACTCTCAAGGTGCGTTTGCATTTCTTAAATTTATAATTTGTGATTAAAAATTGACAAGAACTTTCGAGCTTCGTGTATAAAACACAATCGACACTTTAAAATTATGCAGGTAAAGCAGTTCGTTTAAAAGAAACAAAAAAATAAATATTGTATTATAATATACGTTGACTATATTATAACATTTAATTTTAAAAAAAACATTAGTACTCTGACATACATTAAATTTTTTTCATTTTTATTATATTAATATTTTTTCACTTTGCAATAAATAGAAACGGTGTAGACGTACCTTTGAGAGAGAACATATCAACACAAAAATATGCGGTATAAAGACAGAAATTAACGACTCACGGTTGATTCTATGGAAAACCATAAACAAGGCGATCTTATGGCGCTCGCTGCGAAGGCGATGACGGGGACTGGTGTGAAAATCACCTTCGGATCTTTGACGGCCATTACGTCGGCATGGATACCATGAGATACCTGCGAAACCTTCTTAGGAATTTAATGCACACCCTACCGACAAAGACATTTCTACTGTGCGAACGATTTAAGCTGCCTACACCAGCTGCGACTCAACTGATATCCGAGCGGCAAAATTTGGCTAGACAGCTATTAGATTATAGTACATAAACGAAACTTCTGCAGGTAATGCAATGAATCTTCGCTTAATTACTGACCAGGTAGTAATCACCATTCTCCATATCGCAGCTGCTTTCTAATTATTTAAAAAAGTTGTTTGTAGTAAAGAGTCAGTCAGCTCGGCTCGGCACTCGCAGGCTTCCGCGAAGGTGTTAAGATGCCCGTTTAGATATGGCTGAGTGCGTAGGATGCCAGCCTGCTACTGGAAGGAGATCGTTTTCGACCAAATTATATAATAAACCAACTCTTTATGCCGCCATATCAATTTCACGTTTGGGACCTCCCATTTGGGCACGAATACAACATATTCCTTAAAAAACCTGACTTAACATTTTAACTAATCATCAATATGCCTTCGCTTCAGTGTTTCCATAAAAAAAAGGGTTTGTAACCATTTGTAAGCTGTGTTTTTGAGGTTAGGTAGTTTTATATATATATATATATATATATATATATATATATTATTTCATTCAGGTGTTTCAACAAATTCAACCCTTATAAACGCCTCACGTGGAAGTGTTAGAAACATCCAAGGACTCACTACACTTTTTACCCTAAAATCATTGTAACCATGAATCAGATACTCATAATTTAATAAATTGTGTAAATATATAATTAAAATATAAAGGGCGTTAAAATAAAATCCCTTAGAAAATAAGGCCTCGCATATTTTAAGTAAATAAGAGCGAGTAACTGTGGGTTAGAATTTCACAAGTATTACTCTTTGTAACACTTAGAATTTGTGACCAGTTCGATGTAGCCATTAAAAGGCAAAATTGCTCTCAAACAAAAATTATTCATAATCTATCATATTTGTATATCAAAATACAACACGTAATTAAGAAAAAAAAAATCTACGCTGTAGGTTACATTAGAGCATTATACGAAGTCAAAAATCTCGCTCTGACTCACCTTCTTTGTCTTTAACGATTCGTTTTACGAGGTGGTCGAGTGGGAATTCGGCTACCTACCAGCCGAGATCACCCAGGGTTCGATTCCTATTAAAGACAATAAAATCACGGTGGATTTAAGCGACGCTCGGGCACGGTGGATAATTAAATGGAGGCACGCTATCTTTATTTCTTCCTGCTGGCATGAGTCCGGATAACACTTGCGATAGGTTTCTAATTTACCTTGATTATAAAAAATAAATTACGAAAAATCAATTAAATTTTAATTTTATCATTACACACCCGTAACTATAAATACATATTTATTTTTTTTTTAATAAAAGTTTGTTTGGTAAGTAATCTGTATTAGATTCTTAATTAAGTGAAGTTACGTAATAAAATATTTATCAACAAACTAAAAATATACAGGAAGCTTGTAAAAAAATAAAATATTAAATATATTAAAGAAACGTCTTTTCGGTTATCATTTGCTAAATGATATAATGTTTATCTAACAACCAAAATTACCAATGATACGTGTAAAAATCGTGGATTTAATAACCATTGGTCAAGCATAGTTTTCGGTTGCGCTAACGAACCGGCGGAGAGGTTTTTTTCATTAAACCGTCTCCTCGGGAGCCTTGTTTATCTGGCCGACCACACGCATGCCCCGGCAGAACCGGGACAATTAAAAAACACATAAAATCCCCGAGTCGCACGCTGGGTTTTGTCCGATGACGGTTTTATTGTCGCCTTGACAGTGGGGCCGGCGGGCGCGGCCGAAACGTCGCGCCGAAACAAGTAAATTATGTCGGAAGAAGCGCGCCCGTGCTGCCTGCACGCGCTGCTGATGCGAGCCTGATTTTACCCGTGTTAGCGACACAAAAAAAAAACGCTTTTGGTTAACTGACAACTCATGACTGAAGGTTGTATTGCAGCGAGTGTAGTCAGCTCAAATTTTTATAAATAAAACTTTTTGCAACACAACACGTCGTCCTCATATTCGAGGTGCATTTTTATAGTTTTGAGATAAGTCGGTTGTATCGCAGAGCGTGTAGGCAGCTTAAGCTTGAATATATATATATATATATATATATATATATATATATATATATATATATATATATATATATACCCCTGAGTGCATTTGGTTACTTGGCTGTTCAAAAATCCCCGAAGACGGTCCCAGAGCGGCTCAAAACTCAAATCGACATACGGCAACGGCTGCCGAAACCTACGGACCCACCTAGAGATGCCCCTGTTTTATTGAATTGTACAAAAATTAGCAACTGTTGAGATTTTCAAAAAGTATTTTTTTATCCACTCGTAGGCTGGCGGCTTTGCCAGCAGTCCCTTCTTCTTCTTCGGGCCGGACGTGAGTATTTTTTACAAATATTTTATTAAATGCCGCGTTCTTGGGTTTTGTGGCGCGTTTTTTTATTTTTTTTTATTTCCGACGTTTCGCTCCCGGTACCGGGGCCGTCTCGGAAATTTCGTGAAAAAACGCGGCATAACACCCAGTAATGCAGCATGCCTAATTACAACGGCCTCATCACCTTCGAATACTCTTAATTTCATATTTACATAAAATTATTACCTAAACATTAATTCATCCGTTTATAATAAAATAAAAGACGTACTACAATAGTGTTTTAAAGAAAAACGGTTGACATAAAACCAGAATTAATCAAAATTTATTTTAAGACACGTATAGGATTCAAACCTACGTTTACTTGCTATTGCTAATAATTAATATATTCACCCACCGTAGTCCTGCAACTCAACGAAAATATAAATCAATTTATGCAAAATAGATTGACTGAATTAAATATGTACAAAAAAACACCGCTATACTGAAAATTACTATAAAATATTATCTGGCATCGGTATGTCGATTACAAACATGCATTAAACGATTCAAATTCTCACTAATTTTCTAAAATACACATATATGGTGACCGAAAGAGCCAGAAATTTTCAATAAAGGTAGACTCGAATTCCAACTCGTGTCGTTGCTTCATATTTTGCCCCTCAGATTATTATAAAAAAACGTTTAGATATAGAGCATATATATATAAAAATAATAATTAATAAATGTGCGCAGTTTGAGAAACTTTGGTATGCGGCGTACAGTTTTGGAATCTCTGCCTCGCGAAGAAGGCGGCAATCTTCAAAAACATCCTCCGTATGATCGCGTTCGCCGAGTCGCCTCCATGACGGTACACTCAGATCCGATACGGTAGACAGGACTGTGCCGGGCCGTGTCCTTATGCGGTGTACCGGTGCGCGGTATCACGCCACGTTCTCTTACAAATTTGATGGATCGAATTTTACATCGAAATTAAATTTTACTTTGATATTATTAAAGATAATTTCAAATGTCATCAATATATATTTTTTAATAATAATTGAAATGTATAAAAAACAATGTGTCAACAAGTGTTTTGCCCTTTTCCAATCTGTAAGTCGAAAGGACTAAATTGTCTCGTTTTATTTATGTTTGTACTATTTTCATTGAATGACCTATTCCAAAAATATATTTCAATAATGCATGTAAGTAAGCTCTAATCAAATACACAATGGAAACGACGATTGAAATAAATTAGATTCATAGAAAATCATTCATCATAGCAATACAACAAAAATATTCTGGCAACGTTCGCAAGTCACTTTGAACTCTTCCGAGCACGCTGCCATTTTGTTTTTTACTCTATGGCTTTGCATTGAGCCGCCATTGTTTTTGACATTGACAAAGAATAACCGCGCAATGCGCTGCGCTGTTTCCATTCATTTCGGATATTTATTCATTTTTTCCGCTGCCATAGTGCACAAAGGCCGCGCCGCGACCATAGACAAGCGAGTCGCTCAAAAGACTCTCCGGTTTCGAATTTGAATAATTCAAATAAGGAAGACTGGCCGTTCCTTCGCCGGCTTTTGTCTCGCTTCTGATTGGCTGTATAAGCGCTGCGCGAGGGCATGCGCTTTGTGCGGACAGTGCGCTTATTAACTCTTTGTTATCTAGCGAAAAAAATTTATGAATACGCGCAAAATTTTAAAATAATCTTTTTCGAATTACGATAAATATAAATTAACAAAAAAATACAAAAAATATACATACATATTCTTCATCAAGTGCCTTTCCTCAGAGGAGGTTGACGATCATTTCACTGAGCATATACTCATGTTGACCCAGTGTTCATGATTTTCTAAGGGGAAAATAATGTAGTAGGTCCTTGTGTTCTTCTAAACCGCAATTTTATATTGCAACGAAAAGTCTGCGTATTGCTGCTGCACAATAGCATTATTATAAATCCTTTCCTTACAAAGATCTAGCGTTTAAATCTGATACTCCGTTTGCAGCAAGTTACAGAAACAATATCAGAAGCCCCCTCCACCTCGACAAAGCACATCCCTCCACAATCATTCCAAATCCACTACTCCATTACCGAATTACAAACACCTTATTATCCATAGTCACTTTTTGAATCAGATCTAAAATATTACACCCTTGATTCTACAACCCTACAATTGCGCCAAGGGTATATGATATATTCAGCGGTCTTTCCGCTTCCCGTATCTAAGGGTTGCTATGCATCACATTGCCTTATAAGCTGTGCAGGCAAGATGATTCTGACAGCACAGTGGGCCAATTTATCCGACACAACTGACAGCCAAATGGTAACTCGGGGACTATAAAAAATGTTCATTGTTAAAACTATGCTTAGTAATATTAAAAAACGTAGAATTACACGAGTTACTTGCTGAGGGGCGGAGCTCTTACACCCTCTCGCAGAGGCGTCAATTCATCCCTTAGCGTGCGTCGGCGGAAGGACGTAAGCGACGCGACCAACCCCGTCGCCGCGTTGGCCGGCCGGGGGTGTGAAATGAGACACTCGGGGTGTGAAATGATACACCCCAGGCGTTGAACCTGCCAGGACACACCCCCACTGGCCTAGCAAGGACATGCGCAGACCCACAGATGTGCGAAACAAGGGTAGATACATCCATAGCGGTGTATTTCACATCAGCCATCCGCTAAGCCAGGTGTACGCAAATCGTAAACAGAATATAAAATTATTACTAATATGATTAGGCACATCAGTTCACACATAGAAGACGATTAAAGAAACTGAAGAAAATATGTTAAGCCCGTAATGGGTTATAAATAAGCACTCGATTGACGTTTAATCAAAAAAATAAACATACGTATATGATGGTGCGCGTCTCGGCTAAATTAATAGATTTTAAAAATAATATCCAGATTGGATTAAAAACGCTTCAAAATAGACATAAATATATAAAATCGTAATAGAGCCTTCGTTTTTAATCTGGTTCATAAAAACGCAAGCATAAGTTTTATTGGTTGGTAAAAAAAATATTTTCAGCCTTATGCTTTTCAGCAAATGCTTTGAATACTAATTACATGTAAAATTTTATATGCTCAAATATGTTTAGCAGATTAGTTATTTTATATTATCTTAGAAATTCAATATTTTTGACCGAGAGTACTAGGTGGAATTCCATTTTAATATTTTTGAATAAAATACTTGAGTGATTTTCCACATAATCGTTTTTATTTGTGACCGGTTTTGCCAATCTTTCACAAATAAATATATATGTGGAAAATCACTCAAGAATTTAAAAAATATATATTATATTTACTCCTCAAACAGGAGATACTGCATTATAGCATTTTAGTTATAAAAACTGAAAACGGATGTCTTTTGCTCATAGATTATATGTTTCAAATATTTTAAAGTATTTCAAAGAAGTAAAATTCGCTTTTTTGTGATATTTATTAAAGCAACGTGTGTGCTATAAAATATAATGTTAACTGAACCTGGATGTCTTGCGCTCGTAGAGTATATATATAAAATAATTTAATGGGATTCCGGTCACATAAATACGCTCTTAAACACGATAATTAAAGCAACGTGTTAGTGATCATGTTTCGTGTTTCTAGAAGCGCATCGTCAGGCGCCGGGCATTCTCGGAACGTAATAATGCAAACTGCATGTTGCACTTAAGGCGTCGTCGCAGTCTTTTTTCAGTCGGCAAATTACTTCAGAGTGTTGCCAGCGGTGCTGTGTTTTGATATTTGTGTCATGTTTTCATTAGGGCAACACTTGCTGCGCTTTTTTTTTTTCGTTTAAGTGCTTGTAACGTGAGATATTTTAAATATTAAAATTAAAAGATGAAATGATTTTTTTTTATGATGCAGTGACATGCGACGGATTTGAAGCATGCCGCTTGTTTTTGGCGATGAATTAATAATACAGGGTGTCCAAAGAGAGTGTCGGGTATTTGTTAGTTCAGTAAAACAAAAACTACTAGTAAACAAGTATTTTTTTTTATTGTTGATTATAAGAATACAAAATAGAAAATTATTTTGTAAAGATGATGTTATCCAAATGGTGACCATTACGCTGCTGGCACTCATCTAATCTGGAACGAAGATTGCTGATAACACGCTGACACATAGCCCTCGATATTGCTGCCATTTCTAACCTGATGTTTTGTTTCAATTCCGTTAGTTCCTCAAATTATTCTCATAAACCCTATTTTTAAGGTATCCCCATACGAAATAGTCAAGAGGGCTAAGGTCGGGGCTTCTGGGAGGCCAGTTGATGTTACCTCTACGTGAAATTACCTTATTAGGAAATAATTCGTTAACAGCTTCAATTGATTAATTGAATGTATGGCAAGTGTTTTTGAGTTGAAACGTTGAAACTCCTGCAACTCTGGGCCTAAAATTTTTTGCAGCATATCGCAATAACGGTCACTATTCACATTCACCCGATACCCTTTTTGGACACCCTTTATATGCAAATCTTAGAAACTAAATAGATAATAGTGCGATCAAACTTAAGGATGGATTTAATTTTGTCTAAATTCAATAGAGCTTCGCTCTAAGGACGCCCTTGGTCTTAGAAGGCTTTTTGGTGTCGCTGCACCCCTGGGTATAAATTCTCCGCTAATGAGTCTCACTACCCTATTCTATGTCATTATTTATTTCGTAATCTGTATAAGGGTGAGAATCCGCCGTGAGTGCGAAGGGGTTGAAAAGCAGCGCAAGAATGACAAAATTACGAGTTAACTTGTACTTAAAAAATACTCAAACAATGCTCAAACTCAAAACTCAAACCTATTGCAATTATAAAAAATTGAATTGCTGTTATATTTTGTTATGATTAATCAAATGGCTAGAAGAGAACGATCTTTTCATTTGTAAGTGCTTTTGTATTTCAAAATCTGATCTTGCCTTGAAATCGTTTATTCAATAAACATATATTAAAAGATAACATGCGACATGAAATAAATTAAATTTATAATGTATAGAAATCTGTTTTTGCATCCATGGCTATGAAATATTCAAGTAATTGATTTTTTATTGAGATACATGTCGAAGTTAGCGCTTCGGCCAATGCCAGCCCTTGACGCCGTGTATCAAATCTGCGGTAGCGGTTACAGGAACTGGGGTAGTTTACACCCCAAAGGATTACCTTCATCCCCCAATAAGAGGGTTGGCTGATTTAATAGAACGGTTTGGATACTCGCTGAATCCTTGCCAAGGGGTGGCGAACACAAAACCGACCTGGATTCAGGCCTGTGCCAGGTGCCCCGTAGATATATTATATTAAGCACTAACTAATTATGTACACGGGTAGAACAGCACCAACTAAAAATAAGGGATGAACGCAAGCATTCTGCGCTTATCTATATTTTAAAAAATGGTTATAAAATTATAACGCTTGTCATAAACAAATATCAAACATACGCACCCATTCCCAGAGGGGTGCTCTTCTCAAAAGTATTCTTCATTTTTTTTATTACGTTTGGCCTAAAACCAAGGATTTTATGCTGTATTTTCTAAACATACTACTGGGCCATGAGACAGTTGTTATATTTCGACTTAATCTAAAAGCTATTTTATAAAAAAAATTAGACATTTTAGTCACCGCACGCCACTATAATACTACAATAAACAGGTTTGAAGTTTAAAAAAATATTTCTTTACATATATTTTTTATCTTCAGCACCCTTCAGCTCTCAAACGTCCCCTAATCGATCACATTATCGAGTTCAAACCTAACAGTGCGAAAAGCATCGTTTACAATGGCCGAGTCGCATCAATTATCAACTCACCTCTGAAATGGCGGCGTCGAGTGTCGGTGAGGCAGGGATCTAGGATCTAGAGCTGCGTAGATCTTCGATAGTGTCCTACAACGTCTTGGAATAGATCTTTCGTCTCTGATAGGGCATAAGTGGCAGTTGACATTGTGTCTGGGATTGTTTTTTTTTTATTTTATATTTCTTGCTCGGAACACCCGCCTCTCTTTTGTATTTAATTTCGAGTTGACAAAAATACATGCATTAGTTTTTTTTTATATCGTTTTTATTTATTTTTAAGCAGTCAACATAAATACTCACTGTTAATTTTTTTTTTTTTAATAATAAACATATGTTAAACGTATAATCATATAACTAAACAAACACGACGAATCCAAAGTTTAACGCAAAATACGTAGGCTGCTTTTTTAAGGTGTTAAGGCGTGTCAACCTATATTCTCGTTGTCTTCAGTTCAGCTGATAAATCTATTAGTATATTATTGAAAATTCATTGCATACTAGTTGCTAGTTGACATTTAAAGCTAATAGCTAATACATTCTATAACATGGTACTCTTATAAAGTGGTTTCCATTTAACAATAAAAAAAAAACAGTTTTTAGTTTCATAAATTCATAAATTCTTCTTACTTTTCCAAGTGCCTCTCTTCAGAGAAGGGTTGGTGGTAATAAAAATAAATAAACCTGATTTATTTATTTTCGCGCGATTTCACGAATCGCGTTTAGAATAATTGAGTATTATTAAAACACAGACATAAACTTTTTTAATATTAAATAAACGGTATAGCATTTATTCTGAGTTTTTTTCTTAGAGTTTGCTCGTGTCTACGCGCCCGCGGTGAGTAATTTCTAATGGGGAATATCTCAATCGTGACGTCATATGGAAAACAAACACAGGCCGTATAATAAGATGATAGGTGTCTGTGAATGTAACATGATATATATAACAGCCACTATGCTTGCAGCCTTGTTAAGTATATACAGGGGGTGCAGTTTTATTACCACTAAAAAATATATTCAAACACTAAAATTTTAAACTCAAACCGAAGTAAACTTTTGGCAAGATAATTAAGATGATATCAATTTTTTTACAGATATTTTGGAATATTCAATGATAGCTCGTGCTTGCCTATTTGTATGTATGTTTTTATTTTTTTACTGATCTTTTCACTAAAAATTCATTCAATGTATAATTGCTCACGGTAGCTATAATTAACTACCGATTTCAAATATTCATATAAGAATTATGATTTTCAAAATTCACGAATTCATCGATACAGAGGAGCGTCAATATTAACAGAAAATAACAGAAATACACAAATCAAAAATTGTATACAATATGTCGGTGCGTGCATTCGGCGCCGCCTGTACGCGGTGAAACACACAAGACGCAGACTGGGGCGGACTGGGCGATTAGACGGCCGCTATAATTGCGGGTTATAAATCAGCCTGAGGCGGTGCGGGCGCCAGTGCGGCCCTGGCGGGGGGCGGGTGGCGCGGGTGGCGCGCAGACGGTGGGCCATTCATGTCCCGCGAGGCCCGGGTGGCGCCTGCCAGTCGTCATGCAAATGAAACAGCCACACCGGGAACATCCTCGTGGATAGAGGCATCGCCCTCTTAATCACACAAACCTCTACTTTTACTTTGAATCATGAAACAATCACCCGGGTGGCGCCTAGTGGTTGTCACGAAAATTCGACAAAATCATTAATACCCTAGTACTTGGTGGGTACTAGTACCCGTTTCGCGGACTGCTGTCTAAAAGCGAGGCGCGTATTAGTAACTTTTTGAATGTGTTCACTCTAAAAGCGGCAGAAGGTCGTTTTATTCTTTAGGTTTACAGCTCGAAATGCTTGTTTAGGACTCGTCAACGTTACTTCTACCCATAATGTCCAGTGATTCTGAACATAGTGACAATGAAGAAGTGGAGTGGTCAGAGAATGATAATAACCAGGAGGTATGACATAAATATTAACACACTAAAGACGGGGCGGGTACTAGTACCCGTTTCGCGGACTGCTGCCTGAAGGCGGGGCGCATATTAATACGTTTTTGAATGTGTTTACTCTAAAAGCGGCAGAAGGTCGTTTTAGTCTTTAGGTTTACAGCTCGAAATGCTTGTTTATGACTCGTCAACGTTACTTTTACCAATACTGTTCAGTGACAATGAAGAAGTGGAGTGGTCAGAGAATGATAATCCTCCAATTATTGAACAATTTTTAGGACACAGTAGTGTTGTTGTGATGCCAAGTAATCCGCAAAGTGTGTTCAACTTTTTATAGGAAAAGATTTATTTGACTACATGCAAATCAAAGAGTGTATAGACTAGATTTCGCACGCGCAATTTTACGCGAATTTTGCACACCAGTTTAGTCAATTTGGTACCCGCCTAAAGTGTGTTAACCTGGGTGGCGTGCAGTGGTTGTCACGCAGCAGGAGACGATGATAGAAATCCACATTGGACTGAGTGGCGCATTTCGTTTGCATCGAGACCACAAATCACTTCTCCGGGTCCAAATGAGTTGAAATACATTACGCGTCACAACGAAACTACCGTTTTTACATGACAAAACGGCATTTAAAAAAAAAAAAACCTCCGGCCGAGCGCATGCTTTATCCGGACCCGTGTACCAATCACAAAAACACGGGCAACAATCAAATTGAAACTCCCCGTCTCAGTCTCCGGGCTGCTCCAGGCCGCTCCAGTCTCCGGTTTGTTTTTTTTTTTCCCTTTGTCCATTTAGCGGGGCGGGCGCCACCGCGGCATTCCGGTGGAGACGATCAGACGGGCGGACCGAGGGCCCTCGTAAATAATATAATTAAAAAATAATATCGCCCTGCTCGGCACGGGCTGGGAGACCCGTCAAGCTTCGGACACCGTTCCATTGGAGCTTTTTTTTAGGTGAAATCGGGCAAAACCAAAGAATGCGGTTGCTGTCGGATCGCTGTGTGTCTTTCGGAAGCTACCGTGTCTATTATCCGCTGATACACATTTAAAAATAATGTTTGTAATCAATTTTCAATTGAATGTGACAGCATGTTTTGTTGCGTACAAATTTATTACAAGAAACTTTGTATCGCCACTTAAAAGCATAGTGATTTATACGCTGAATGAATGATACTTTGATGGGCGTGAATTACTTGTTAAGAGCATTTTGAGCATGAGTAATTTACAAGCGTGTTTTCAAAGTCAAAGAAACGAAGTTGGCCGGCACAATGCGCAGACCCGCGACTCGGTCCAAAACGACCAGCAAGCCAGCACAATAGCCGCTAATCTGGTATCGGACTGTTGAATGAACGGCGAGCCAACCCTGTCAGCAAAAAACCCCGTCGGTGTGACGCGCGTGTAGTGGTGAGCGCGCGTGTGTTGTTTGTTTATCGTATGGAAGGGGCGTGGCCAGCGACAGGGTTGCCACACGATATGTTTATTTAATTCATTTTAATACGACGCTTTAATTATTTATCTACGTGGTTCTTATAACACAGTTGTTGCGGGTATCACGAGTATCATGGTCGTATGGGTCTTCGCTGGTTGTAAATGCAGCTTGCACACGTGCGATGAAGAACACGACTCACATTCTCGACTGTGGTTAATGGTTGTTATACTGCTCACTTTTAAGGGCTCCACGTGCTTCTTTCATCAATAAAAGAAGATCTCTATTGCTGTTCGTTTATTGAATTTAATTTACATTAACACTGTTCACTTTACGTGAATATAAATACATAGCTGATCTAAGGTCTGTCTTGGTGAACGGCTGGAGGAGGAGGACAAAAGGTCTCTACGCTACTCCGCTAGCGAGCTCTGATGCGGACTAATCCTCCCCCTCTTTTCCCGGGTCACATGGCCATACGCAAAACTGTAATCCGAGTTATCACAAATTGACAACTCCAACTATTAGCATACTCCCATAGATGGCGGTAACTGCCTTACTCATTGATTACATTCACGAACATTTGGCGAATTCGCAAACTAACCATAATGAATTAAACCCTTCATTGAACAACTTTACTATTTTAAATTCCATAATTTTATCATCTTGCACAATTGCAGTATCACTGATTGATGGAAAAGTTAAGCAAACTAACCGATAATAGATCAAAAAAGTGGATTTGCTTTGATCTCTTTGATAGGATTCGCGCAAAATATTATAATCTATAATATAGGAAGAGTTTTAGGTATTCTTATGTAGACAGAGATAAAATATTAATATTGATACAATACATTGCATATATTATTGCCTTTACAATGTCAGCATATATATATGAAAAAAACTTTTCAAAAGGTCACTGAAGACAATACCGAAGTCGTACGATCTTTGCACACAGCCCTGGCTCGCTGAGTAAATATTAAAAAGCAGAGTAACCCATAATTATATATAGTGATCCTCGTGGGGTATAACCCGGCTGGCTCGCGGTGAGATCCCGCCTGGGAATGGTTTTTTGTATCTCTCGGCGCGCCCGCGCAGCGCGTGTCCGGCGCGTCCCGGCGCGCACAGCCGGACCGCTGCCTTTTTTATTCAATTATATCCGAATCCTCCGTCCGAAGTCGCTTTGCCGGACGTATAATTATATTTGCATTTCTAAATTGCTCTGTGACGTCATTATTTTGGCGTGCGAAAACTTACCTGTTATAATCACCCCACTTACCGACCCACCTGTCACTGCGCTAAGAAGCTGTTATCTTCTCCACCATGGACCTGCTTATTATAATAATTGCTTTTTTTTTTGCTCTGTGATTATAGCCATCCATCTATCCATTCATTCATACACAAATCTATGACTAATCGATAAAATTACAAGCTATATACCACGAGAGACGCGAGAATTTTATATTTTTTATTTAATTGATTTAAAATATCACGATAAAAAATGAGAGGTTAAAATTCATTTTTAAAAATGATGTGTGAATCGATTTCTTAAAAATTTATTAAATAAAGAACTCAGTTTATCTTACCATATATGTATATAATAAAATATAAAATGTAAATGTAAAGCTGAATATACACATCGTAACAAAACAGAAACATGCAAAACTAAAAAAGGGGACGCTATTCACTTATTACAATTCGGTTACCAGTTGTATCGCAGCGTGTGCAGGCTGCTTAAATACCAATTAATGCACGCATTTAACAAACGTGGAATGTATTATATATCCAGTGTTTTAAGAATACAAAGGCACCATGATGAAAAATAGCTAGCAACTTTTTGCAGTTAAAAAAAAAAAACTGGGGTCTAACGAATCCATTACAGCCTTCGGGTATAAAACACCCCTTAGTATATTACACGCATTAAATCATAAAAAATAATAAACTCAAAAAAAACACAGGTAATCGCTACCACCCCTGGCGCAGGGGTAGATCTGCCGTTCTATTTTATTAAAACTGTACTGTGGCGTGACCGCAGTAGCTTGGCGTAACCTTATTATATTCACCAAATCTAATTTATCGAAGTATTAAAATTTTATTTGAAGTTTGAATACAAGTAACAGACTTAAATTATTTTTGCAGGTAAATAATTGGCATTTGCTTAAAAAATAACAAAAAAAAATCATATCTACTATTAAGTGAAAAAACTGACTTGACTATCTTCAAACGTATACATAATATAGAGTATCACAAATCAAACCGAGCTGTCGTGAATTACTTAAAGCCGGCTTTATTTTTGAGTAAAATACTTAAGTATTTTACTATTAAAATGGAATTCCACCAAGTACTCTCTGTCAAAAAATATTGAATTCCAATTAGCCAATAGCCAATAATAGCATTGATTTCTAAGCCAAAACCACAAAAGGCACTCAATATCAAGGAACGCTATTGGCTAAATTTAATTATATACCAAATATAAGTTTAGTGCCAACCTATGCCGAGCCCGCTACAAAACACGAAGTAGAACCTAAAACTATGGGACGCTCGCGGTAATTGATGGTCGGAACACCTCAATATTTTTGTTAGCTTTTTTCCTTGTTGTTTTTTTTTTTCGTTAGCTAGTTAGCGCTGGGCATTCGCGTCTGTTTTTATGACGAACAGCTGTCACGGGCTAATGTGTGTTTGTTCTCGGGACCGTCCCGGGCTCTCCGGAGGTGTTCCCTGAGCGGCCTGCACACGCTGCAACGCAACCGACAACCGAACGTTCAAACCGTCATCTTATTAAAAAATAATTTTATAATACTTATAACCGCTCAACTGTCGTGTATACACAACTGAAATGAATACCTACACATGCTGCAACACAGCCGACAACCAAATGTTTAGCTAGTCAACAGTGTTATTTTTTGTTCAGCTATAGGTATAACCTTGCGTAAGAAGTCGCTATTGGTTAACTACCGTTCCGTTATATATAATGCTGCAGCGTGTGTGGGCAGCTTTAACATTTAAGATTTTTTTTATGTCATATAATAATTAAAGTGTCGAAACCAGTTGATGAATCTTGATTTTCAGTTTTAAAACTTTTTTTTGATATATTAGAAATCTGTTGTTTTTTGCTGTATACAGTAATTTGACGTGCTTCTATGCAAAATGAATAATTTAGTTACTTTTAGTACATTTGTATTGCACGTATGGAATATTAAAAATAATATTAATGCCTGCGGTCAGTACTGAATATATTAGTAATGCGTAAATCGGTAGACTAAGACACAACCTTCGAAATTGATTGATATAGTACTTTGCTTATGAAATTATGTACAGTGTGTATGCGCGTACTTATAGCAGTATTATACATTCTGTGCGACTCTTCAACCCATGGAATTTAAGGATTCTCAACCCCATTAAGGAAAACTGAGACAACATAACATTTGGTGAAACTCCAGCGAGTTTCCAATGTTATATCTTGTACACAATAATGGAGAAGCGCTTTCTATTATGGCGTATATCTATGTAGTAATTTTAAAATTTTCAGCGCTTATAGTAAGCACTGTAATTTAAATAAGCAAGAAAAATATTAATGCGTTATATCAGATATAATAAGACAGTGTCAGCGCGTATGGGATTTGTCCAATATTTATCATAGAGTTATATATAGCTGAAAATATTCGATCAAATCACAGTTCAAAGATATTCTGGTATATTTATTAATTTATTGTGGTGAAGGAAACTATCCCGGCGCATAATCCATAAGCAAAATACACCGTATTAAACCTGAACAAACAAACAAAAAAAAAAACACGAACGAAACCACAGCATGAAACCAAAAGGAGCCCACCTTTAAACAAACAAACTGGACCTCATCATATTTAATAATCAGTTTATGTGTTTATTACCGAGGGCCAGGTAAGACGGACCCGGGCCGGCGTAATAAGGGGCCCACAAAATATACAGGAGACCACAGGCGGGGACCCCTTCGGGTTTTTTTAAAATTACATACGTGACGTCACACGTTTTTCAACATAATATAAACCATAATACAAAAAAAAATCCCGACATAAACTCAATAACGAAAATAGAGAAATCCACGTTCGCCACACCTTGTAAGCCCCGCAACTGCGCGCAGGACCAAATGACAGACACGTACATTATTATAAGCATAGCCCTAATAACTATTCTAAAATAACTTATATAATGTTTTGCATTAGTGTGTATATATTTTAATTTGAATTCGAGCAAAGTTTGAGAGGCCCTGCTTCGGGTTCAGCGATCCTCAACGTGTCGATGGGGCGGTTCCCCCGAGATGTTTAACTTTATTATTTATTATTACCTATAATATTTATTTTATTACGCTCGTGTGTTTAAAATAAAGTGGGGCCTTTTATTGAAAAAAAAAAATAAAATAACTATGAACATTTATAAAATATCCTTTTTAATTGTTCCAAGATACTGAAAATAGATCGACCTTTGCACAATGTGAGAAAAATTACATTCATTTTTTTTAGTCTGGTTGTTTTAAGCTGATATAATATTTATTTATTGACTTCATTGTTAAGTAACAAATATTGAATTAAAATTATACCTCTTAATATTTTAATAGATCAGGATCTATAAATGACAACATTTTAAAAAAGCCTTTTTTGTAGCTGCTAAGTTTTTTTTATTTACACAATGCATCAACCCAAATATAAATAAATAACATTAAAATATTTTAAAAAGCTATGATAGATCTTTAGAGCGATTGCTAGATTTATAAGGAATGCAAATAAGCGGTTAAAACAATAATATTGAATTACGTACGCACCGATAAGGCATAACGTAGTAACGTAAAAAAAAGCTTTATTTGTAGCTGCCACGTGCTGTCGTTTGCCTGGGACGCACCCCCTACAATTTATCAACCCAAAAATTAATAATAACGATAATATCTGTGGTAATGGCGCGGACGCACCTGTCTGCTGCTTCTCGAAGGTGCCTCGCTTACCTGTGAGCCCATTACACCACGTTTGTTTTAGAAAATACCACACAAATTGACTAATTTGAAAACTCATACCTGTCATTTTTAACGCATAAAAAACTTGCTCTCAATATGACTTTATATTTTGTTTTACTTGTTGACTGTCTATCGAGAGTTATCCGGTTCGATTCCCGCCGTGGTATGCGAAAAATATATACTAACTTAGAATCCTACATGAATTGATTAAAGGTTTTATGGATTGCTTTATTATTTTAAGGTTTTGATATTAAAAATTCTCGTGTCTCGACGGGCAACGTTTGTACAGGCTGCTTTGAGCTGCCCACACACGCAGCGACACAATCGGTCTGGCATCTTCTCAATATGCGTTTTTTTCTTTGTGAAGTTATCGGTTGCGTTGCGACGCGTTCAGGTCGCTTCGGTGTTAAGGGGAAAGCTCTCGGTCTCCGGGAGTAACAGCAGTTTGGTATGTCGGCGATGGCGCCGGCCCGGGACCGAGAGGCGCCACGCTAATAACACCTGGATTCCAACCTGCTTCCCAGGGACGGGGAGTACTACACAATAAACACAAAAATTAAAAATCTATTATTTCACCTCTTTTTAAATTTAAAAAATGCGTTAAAAATCAACACACGTAACTGCAAATATGAATAACCAAACGGAAATAAGTTTATGAATGTTTTTGCTTGTGATTGCTATTGCCTTTCAAGGCATCATTTATGCTATGTACCGAAAAAAAATAGTTTATAGTTTTTATACATAATTACTTCACTAACCAAAGCATATGGTGCCTACAGTCTGATGCGTGTAAATTAAAATAAAATTATTTGTAATTACGGTCGTATAAGAAACGTGTTTGTACGAGAAATCATTGGTAAAAAAAAAATATTGAATTATAATATTTTAAGTACTTTTTATTTTTTTTTATTTAAAGTTTATCCGGGCAATAAAAGTACTCATTGCAATGCAATAACTGCAGTAGTTAAGATCGGTCAGAAATTCAACTTTTAAAGTGCGGGTAAATAGAAATATGAATATTGTACCAATTGGTACAAAAAATTAAAAAAAAAAAAAATTAAATGGCTTCTCAAATTACAGATGAAGTGCGTTGCTGGTAAATGTGAGTAATTATATATATTTTTAATTATTTCCTTTTTGGCTCCTCTGCCCTCGGCACTGCCGGGGGCGTGGCTCGCCGCGGGACGTTTGGATAAGTAACACGGTCGCCGAGGACCACAACTGGCCACGGCGAGATCGCCGGCACCCATCGCCGGTGCGGTCCTCGACGACCCGCACCTCCGTGGCACATGAATGAACCGTTTTTTGTATCGTCTACAAGCAGTGGATTACATATTGTTTCAAAAAAAAAAAAATATCGTAAAGCCCCCCCAGCGCTTTTTTACAAGCCCGTTTATCTCAAATGCTCCGGTATCCCATTGCAACAGGATTTTATCATTATATGTTTTGTTAAATATAAACATTGCTTAACTGACAGCTTCTTTAGGAAACTAGTCGCCGCACGTTTCAATTTTGAGCTGTGTGAACTTTCAGTGCGTCAATTGTGCATGCTATGCATTTCCCAATTTGATATCTGTACTTTTATTGCTCATCATAAACAAATACAAGACAGTCCCATATGATATCATTGCAAAAAAAATTTGGTACAATTTTTTTTTTGTAGTTTTATTTCAATTCGGGGTGTTTGCATTTGGAGATGCTTTGTTTGATTCCTTTGTTTGAACAAAGGAGGCACAGCAATCGAGCCCCCCATCTTCTCGCACACCTTCTCCTATCTGTCGATCTCCGCGGCCGAGACAACGCACAATCAACTCCTCACAACCTGCAATTAAAAGAATTCACCAAAATTGATAGGCAGGTACGAGGTATTGCCTTCCCGGGCACGCCATTCCACCCACGGCGGACGAGACCGAAACAGGGCATGCAAAGAATGGACACCGCACTCACCGGAGCTCCGTACAAACCAACAAGCTACAAAAAAACTCAAAATGACAAATACGAAAACCCAATCGGCTAAGAGATTACATTTGGTTTATCAAAATCGATCATATAAAAAAAATTTATACGTCTCATTACGTATTGTGTTCATTCATCAAAAACATACAATCATAAATTTGAATAGCCAGTCGGCTACGAGATTACGAATAAAGTGTTGAAAAGCGGCTGAGGAGTTTTTTACACATATTCTATACAATAAGGCGAACGCTAGAGATGTCACAAGCCGAGTAGAGCGGAAATTGCTTAAAAACTTTTTTTATATTATTTCAAGCCTTTGATATTGAGATATACAGTTTAAATACAAATTGTCTTTGACCAAGCATATATTCGGTATTCTCAGATATTATTTTATGCAGTAAAAATAAATCGCATGCACATTAGCATATACGGTATTTGTATACATAGCTTTGTGTCAGGTTGGTTTGAACAAAAAAAAAATGAAATATCCCGTGCGCCGGTCTCCACTTTCTCTGCTCTGCGTGGACTAAATAAACACTGCTGCCATAAATGTAGCTTGTTAATAAAAATTAAAAACGTATAATTGGCGAGCGCCGGCTTGGAAGGCGCGGACCCCCCATAGCACCGCGGGGCCCGCAGCCTCGAAGCCGGCCACCGAACATTAAATCATCATTCTTTTTTTTTATTTTTACCTGTATCGTTTTCACTCGTGTGCAATGCATTCGATGTTATGATATAATAATTGTCGCTTATTTGAACAAAAGAAATAACAATGCCTGTTGTAAGATTATTGAATAGAATTTTCCACGTCAAATGTTATTGATTTGTCCTATTGCACTGAAATCGTTGAAAAAAAAAAGCTTCGTGAAACTGCTTAAAAATTAAGAGTTTAGAACTCTATGCAACAGAGCAAACGCTCTAAACGTTACAAGCCAGATATATCAGAAATAGCTTTTTTTATTAAGAGCTTTTATAAATAGGATTATACTGATATAACAAATTTATATAGATTTATATTTTGACGTCATTGACAAGGGCCAAAACGCTCACTGTCTTAACCTGTTAACCGAGCGGGACGTATAAATACGTCCAACGTAAACATCTTGGGTACGGGTAGGACGTATGAATACGTCCTTGAAATATATGTTGCGCCCTGAAAAGAAATATGCGTAGATGAATCTCTTTTATTATGGAAAGGGAAACAATATATATATCTACAAAAAGAGGTAGTTTTGGAATGAAGCTGTTAATTTTGAGTGATTGTTGCGTAATTAAAAAGGTAACTCCCCGGTTAACAGGTTAAGCATTTACACCGTTTTATAAATCCGTATTAAACCGTGATTTAACCGGGCCTGGAGGTAGGGCTTTAGAGTTTTTAGCTCAGTGCGTAAACTGCCGGCTGCGGTCTTTTCCACGGCGGATACTGGGTTCGACATCCGGGCGCCGACAGAGGAGAAGCTGAGGCCGCCGATATCAAATAGACTCGGGACAAACAAGGCCGGAGCTCCGGGGTTCGATTCTCGGAAGCGATCGCGTGAGAAACTGACGGACGGCGGGGACGTGTCGCTCATGCTGCCGGCAATTCGCCGTGTTTGCGAAACGTGCTCGAGTCACTGTCTACTGCACCGGAGTAAAAAAAAAAACTCAGCAGGCATACGTGTGTTTGTATGAAAAAACTGTGTTACACCGTCTTTCGCCTTCAAACCATTCAGAACAAAGTCCTCCGATGGGCAATGAACGCCCCGCGGTTCGTCCAAAATGCCCAACTCCACAGGGATACAAACACCAAGACGATCCACGGGGTAATCATCGACCTCGCCCACTCCTTCCAAACATCCCTTGTCCCAAACCCCTCGATCAGCCACCTTCTAGAATACAACCTAGAAGACCTCCTCCCACCCACACACCACTCCAGATAAATACAACTACATGGTGACACACGCCACCTAGCCAGTATGAAAGCGTTTGAAGAAAAGACAAACATATTTTTTTGTACCGCTGCCAAAGCCAAAGACGATTGATTGACCATCTTTCGCAATGCCCATGACCTTGACCAATCTGTTCTGCTTAACCGATGCCATCATTATATTTGATTTCTGAAGCAACGAGGCACAATTTCAGATGACCGTGATTATTTTTAAGGAAGCAGAGTTTCAATAATGCCAACGTGAAAGGTTGGCGAAACTGGTCGTAAAAAAAGGAAAAAAAAACTTAGTAGGCATACGTGTGTTTGTATGAAAAAACTGTGTTACACCATCTTTCGCAATGCCCATGACCTTGACCAATCTGCTCTGCTTGACCGATGTTATCATTATATTTGATTTCTGATGCAACGAGGCACAATTTCGTTTGACCTTGATTATTTTTGAGGAAACAGAGTCAGAGAAAACAGAGAAACTGGTCACAAATAAAATCACCCAAGTATTTTATTACAAAATATTAAAATGGAATTCCATCAAGTACTCTTTGTCAAAAATATTGAATTTCGAAACAGTTCACATGAAAATATTTTTTTATAATCAATGAGAATGAGACATATAATTTTCAAATGCGTGTAAAGGTATAATATAGCTATTTTTTGTAACTTTGTTTGCAATGCAGATGACCTTGATAACTTTTAGGAAACACCAAACAGCTCACTAAGTAGATGATCAAAACATCGATGTGTGTACATAGTTATTTTGGTATTTAATGCAACTTCGCTTGCAATGCAGATATCCTTGGTTATTTTATATACGACAGTATAGGTCAGGGCTTAAAAAGTACAAGGACCTGTATAAGCTAAGTGAAAATAAAGCAGGAAAACGTATACTAGTATAAAGTAACTCACTACATTATGATAATTTTACATGCATGATAGGTTAAGGCACTATGTCGTGACAACCGGGAGGCGTGGGTGCGAATCTCACTCGTCAAAAGAAAAAGCTTTATGAGTAAACCGTATACATTAAAATACGCTTTTAATACAGTAAACCTATACGGGCGAAATGCGGATCTATTATATATAACTTTTAACAATCACTAGAGTTTAAATAGAATATATGTTTATATAATTTTTCCATGGAAACGTGTTTAAAGGTAGTTATATGTACGAGGGAATAAATGTGTATTTATCACAACATCGTACAGAGCAGTTGGCTTAGATGGAATACGTTCACACACGTGTTGATGAAGATGATGCCTAAGTCAACATTGTGTTTGCAGTGTTCCCTCTGTCACCTGCGCATCGAGGATGTGATTGTTTGCTAGTCAAGAGATGGACTCACCGTCGATTCCCGGCTATTCAATATTACGGAAATTTGTTATAATTATTAAATAAAATAAAAAAATTATACTTCTTCTATATCTTCAAGTACCTTTACTTAGAGCAGGTCGATTAGAATACGAGCGTTTTCTTTGTATAGTGACTACACATGCTGTAACAATAACCAGACAGTAGCGTTGTCTTATTATTCCAAAATCACGTATCCTCATAGCTGTTTGGCTATTTATAATTATCCCGTAGCAACAAATAGCGCCACTAACTTGCAGCTGGCCTAGAGTGTTTTATTTATAGTTTTGCCTAAAATCCTCATTCTCCCCGTTCAGTTGCTTGTGTATGGCTGCCATTCTGTACCCTGGGCGTGTGTAAAGGATCGGTAATGGAGTAGTGGACTTGGAATGATTGTGAAGGGATGTGCTCTAGAAGTACCTTGTCGAGAAGGGGGAAGGGGGTTTCTGATATTTTTTCTGTAGCTTGCTGCAGAAGGAATATCAGACCTAAACGCCAGAGCTTTGCAAGGAAAGGATTGTATTAAAGTCCAGTGCTTGCAAATCACTAAATATTGGTTGGCCTAAGCACATTGGATGTGGTTCGTTAGTACAATAGTCGGGGGATGTGGGTTCAAATCCCACACAAATAGCGATGATATTCTGAGAATTTCTTTAATCATCTTCTAAGTGTGGACTAATGTGCCTAATCATATTAGTGCTTGTATAATCATGCTATTGGGCAGCAGCAATATAAAACTGCGGTGTAAAAGTACTCGGGGACCTGCTACACTATTTCCCCCTTAAAAAACCATGAACACTGATTCAGCGTGAATATATATATGCTCAGTGAAATGGTCGATCGGTTGGCGATCTTGGTAGGGCATAAGTTGTGTAGGGCGCAAGTTGGCGGCGCGATTTGTGGCTACGGGTGTAGGGGGCTTTCAAAAGTGTCGTTGGTGCCGCTGCCCAGTCTGGAGCTGCCTGTTCAAATGTTGACGGTCCATCATCTCCGACGGTCCGGGGTCTTTGTCGGCCGGCGACAGAGCGCCCGCCGCTTTGTCGGAACCTCGAGTGGCCGCCGGCTTCCGATGCTGCTTGTATTATTGGACAGCAGCGTCAAATGCTAGGCAAATATGCACTGCTTGACTGTCGAGTGCGTGCCCCGCGCGGCTGCGTACGCGCCGGCTACGGAATCAACCCGAAAGCTGCCTACACACGCCACGACACAACTGACCGCAGATTTTTTACTAGCCAATTCAGTCCAATTATTTTTTTATGGAGACAACGCAAAAGTGAATGCTATTGACAGTCAACATAATTTATTTCAATTCTTGTACATGGCCCCAGTACCGAGGCTGAAACGTCGGAAACTTAAAAATAATTTATTTTTACGTTTTACCTCATAAGATGCTTTGAAAATATTTTACATTTTTTTTTGGACAAAATAAAGCACCTTAGACCAGCTGCGACAAAACCGACAACCGAACAGAGAATAAACAATGCAGTCTTCTATTGCATATTTTTTTTAACAAAGCTTTTTTCAATTGAATCAATTGGCAAAAAATTCTGATTTATTATGTGTATATTAAGGCAATAGCTGCTATAGTGAATCACTAAAGGCTTTTTTTGGCACGGCAAGCAATGTGTCCAAAATATTTCAGCGTTTTGAAACTCAGTTTCTTATTCAATGTTTTTCGTATATATTTTTTTAAAAATCTGTGGCGTAATATATTATAAAAAAATAGATAAAAATCAGCGATAAATCTTTACAATTATCTGACAAAATATAATTACGCGTGTAATGAATTAATTTAGATATAAACTGCTCGTTTACATAGCTAGATACGTATTAATAATACAAAAAAATAAATCTACACACTTTATCTAATCTATATTTTTGATGCCTATATTTGGGGAACTTTAAAGTAAAAATATATAATTAATTGTCACAGTTACATTTCATTTTTTTTTTGCTTAAGACAAGTTATTAGGATAAACAAACGCAATCTTCAATGTTAAATATTTTTGCAAATTTAAAAAAAAAATGGTTAAAATATTCGCAAGCCAAACGAGCGTCCGATATGTCAAACTGATTCGATCAACGCACAATCCATTGTAGTACCGGCTGTTGCTGTCTCGCCCGCGTCACATACAGAACGGCGCGCGCGAGAGAGACGAAAAACGCGACGTCCGAAGCAATAAAAAAGATTTCAACAAATCCAATGAGTGCGAAGAAGACGCCAATACACTTATTGGTTCAAGACACTAGCGAAGTGAACAAGTGCGAGAGAGACGCAAGCCCGCTTATTGGTTCAAGCCATTAGCTGAATTGATAATCTTCTATATCGCCGCGCAGCTCTAACTTATTGCATTTGCCGCGAGAGCGAAAGAGAAGCGCATATAAGAGACGCTCTTTTTTTATTTCGTTTTTCTCGTGGATCGGCTCCGAGATGTCGCGACTGCCTGCGTCTCGCTCGCACTCGTGCAATCTTGAATGTTTTATTTGTATTGCCGCTTTCTTCGCTCCCGTGGGCTTTGTGTCGTATCTCCGTTTCTTTTGCTCCCGTTGGATCTTATGCGCTTTATTCGCGCGCCCTTCTCCCTCGCGCTCGCTTGGGAAATGCAAGAAAAAAATGGCATACGAAGTGGACATTTTATATTTATATTTATGAATTTAAATTAGTAATATTTGTGAAAATGTCTTGTCTGTGTTTGATTTATGTTTTGATTTGATATTTCTCATTTTTTCATATGTTTCTGCATCTTTGAGAAAAAAAGAAAATATTCCATTCTTTAGGGCACGGTTTTAAAATAAATTATAATATTTATTATAACTTACTGTTCATACTTAACATAATGTTTTCTTTGTTCTGCTTTTCAGTGTAGAAAAATATTTTATTCTTATAAATTTTTAAAAAATATTGGTAATAAATAAATCGTATTGTGATGCCTCTTAAGGGCAAAATAGCTCTCACTCGTTCTCAATCATTTGCTACTATTTTTGTCATAAATACTAACTTAAGTTAATCAAATTATAATTATAATAAACCGTACGGATTAAATTGTTATTGCCAAGCAGTGCATTACTAGGTATTAAATAATTCTAAATTTTATTTATTTAATACTCAAGAAAACGTTTAAACTCATTTTACAAACTTGTTTCAAAGTAGTAAAAAAGTCCATTGTTTTCATACAGAAAGTTAATATTACTTTGCAACAGGTAATTGAGAGTTTTAATATATTTATAACATGAAATTAGTGATTTTATTCAATAATTTATGTTTCGCAAACATTTCAATGATTCGTATTTAAAACTGTATTGCATACAGAGGTTGGTTTATAATTCATAATAATTTAATATTGACTGGTCACAGGACAAAGATCCGTATTATAATCATTAAAGGAAATTCATCGGCCGTGACAAAGTAATTTTTTCTGAAGTTTCAATTTATCAAGATACTTATTTAAAGTGTTATGTTTATTTTACACTTACAACTTTATTTACAAAAAAAAACATTTGTTTCAAGATTACGTTTTTAATACTTTTTATTTTATTATTATTATTTTTAATCAAAATACTTTGCATTGAACTTGATAGTTCTGTTATTTATCTTTTTATAATCGGTTTGGGCACTCATAACAATGTAAACCTCACTCTCTTGAAAAAGCAAACGTATTGGCATGCTGAGTCTTTTTATGGAAAGCTTTCAACCCCCTTAATCAATTTTGGGGTGTGTTTCTACTCAAATACACAAATCATATACATTTTAAATGAGAAGATATCGCTTGTGTTGCTTCGTTATTTAGATGACAATGTTTTATAGTTTAAAATATTTTTTTTTACTGAAGATAAAAAGACCTGAAATATATCATTAAGTCGCTAATAAATTGTATTTCATCATTACAAAACATTGTAGAAAAAATAATTACCACCCACAAAAAAAGCCTCATCGATAATGTAAAACGCCATCTGTGATGATTTACTCAACAACTCTCGGCCGATCTTCGGCGATGCCTTCTCGCTTTAAGAGCTGGCTAGAGACAGCCGCCCGTCCAATGATAAATCAATCGGAATTGAATGCCTCCGAAACGCCCCTTCTCGGATACACAAAGACCCACCTGGGTGCTGCTTGCTCCATCAAATATTGTTATTAAAAATGATGCATGGCATCCACAACCGCACACGAACAGCACTTTGTCTGCCCAGGACGTGAGTGCGGCATGTCGAAATGTCTATATCTCATGCGAGTTTTAAAAAAAACGCGTCCGAAAACCTCTTTTTTTTCTAAATAAACTATCGAGGTGTATAAAAAAATTAAAGCGATTAGAGATAGGTTGATTTTAGCAGGCTACACGCGCTGCGACACAATCGACAGCCGATTGGTGATTAGTCGTAATATACTTATATTTTGAATGTTTTTTTTTATGTTTAACATGAATTTATATTTAAAGATGTATCTTCTTCTTTATGCGCCTCTCCTTTGAGGAAGTTGGCGACAATTTCACTTAACACTGTTCATGGTTCTGGACCTTCTTCACCGCAGTTTTATATTCAAAGCAAAAGTCTGCGTATATCTGTTAATTATAATTACATATAATAAGTACAAATGTTTTATGTATATTTAAATTTTTTCAAAAAAAGTCTGTATTACATATTAATATGTATTTTCATTTATATAAAGATACACTTTTTTATTTGGACTTAAATCGAAATTGTCTAACAATAATATTGAAAACATAAAAAGTATCTATAAAATTAAAGTTCAACTTAAATTGTGGTAAATTCAGCGAACGGTCTTGAATAAAATAAATTATTTAATAATCATTTTATATAAAAATAAAGGGTGAGTTATAATATGCTTTTATACGAACATATGCAAAATTGAATATTCCCAAAAATCTGAATTAATGAATTATTTCATTTATAATGAATTAATGACTTCGTGGATAAATGAATAATAGCTGTGAATATTTTATACAAAAACTGAACATATCAAGTTCATATGTGCGATTATTCAATGCGAAACAAACTGATTCTAAAATAAATTATATTATATACTACTATTGTATAAAGATATATTAGCGTCACACCGATGTGACGGTTTTGTAAATTCTGATAAAATGTTATAATACCGAGCAACGATGTGAATCTTCGAAATATTGTTACATTGTTGAAAAAAATATAAAAACTTACTTAAAATAATGATATCAACTTTAAACTGTGGCTATAGCTTAACCCTTCTAAGTATAATTTTTAAAAAATCGTTAGAGAATAAATGGCAGACAATATTTGTTTAGCATAATATATTATTATATGAAAAAAATATATATATTGGTGGTCTATGGGGGAGGCCGACGGCATTTTGCTCACATCTCCACAACACAGTCAATAAAAATTTAATAAAATAGTTTTATACAAATAATTAAAAAGATCTTCTTCTCCTAGCGCCTCTCCTCAGAGGAGGTTGGTGACTATTTCACTGAACACTGTTCATGGTTTTCTTGGGGAAGATCTAAACATTGAATAGCATTTGAGATGTAAGAATATAGAAAAGTGTCGCCATAAATGTATCATACTATAGCTATACATTTGTTTTGGTAGCTCTTGAGTTGCGTAATAAATTAATGACGCTCATAATCAACAGAAGGATCCATTCAACTCGTTTATAATTAAATAGGCACTTCCAGCGGATATAAATCAAACTATCTCGTCAACTGGCTCGTTGGTAATTACGTTGGAACTAATAAAAACGAATTATTGCTTAAGTTTCAAGTAGCTTAGCCGAGACGCGAACCGTCCTCGGCGCGTGGGCCCGCCACTGCCATCTAGCGGCGGGTAGAGAAACTAGCCAAGCCAACGAATTTTATTTTTATTTTTAAAAATTATTATTACGCACAGTTAATATATGTTTATATAGCAAATTTAAAAAATAAAGAAACATATTATTAATCAGTTAAATAATGCGAAAAATTTAAACGTTTCAAATGTGCCTTTATAAGAGAATTCTTAAAATACCATGGGTTGATTCTTAAAATACCGCATCACAAATGAGATAGTCAAAGTCAGAGATTGGTAATACGATGATGGTAAAAACAGTGTAAGATTTCCTTTTTTGGCCATGTTTTTGGAAACAATAAATACAGCAACATACAGCTAATTATCGAAGGAAAAAGGGACATGAAAGAAGGAAACGGAATTTAAGCCAGTGGCTGGAAGTCGGAAATATGACCGAATTAGTGAGACTGGCCCAGCATAGAAATATGTTCGATGAGATGGTCACCAACCTCCTCTGAGGAGAGGCACTCGATGAAGAAGAATCTTCATCATGTACCCAATATATTTAGTAATTATTATGCAATCAATTCATTTTATTTTTAAGTTAATTTATATATTTCGATATATTAACGATACAGTGTGCGGCCGTCTTCTGATCCGGCCCAAATATTGTAGGGCTTACGTTATGTGGCTTAGGCGGTTTCTCTATTCTCGTTATTGAGTTAGTGCAAGGAAAACAGCTCTGTTTGTATTAGGTGAATAAATAATAATCTATGATACATATTTAATCTATGATTATATTTATATATTAATTGGTGGAACTGATTTTAAGCAATCTTCAACCGTCAATCAATTTGTAATTAGCCAGTAGAGTATTTTTATTTTGGGTGCCTTTTAATAATTTAGCTTAAGCGAGTACCGCAAAAGAGAACGGTCGTCAGTTGAGTCGCAGTTAATGCACCCCTGGCGGCTCCGACGTCACAGTCTTCGATCGTCATCCGATTGATAAAGCGGGAAGAGGCACTCATTAAATAATAAAGAAGCCAATCCATGAAGTCATATCCCACGGTCGGCTGGGCGCGGGGCCGGATGCGACGGGTCGCTTAATTCGAATCGTATTGCCACTCCTTGCGTAAAGCATAAGTCACTGGCTAATAGCAAAACAATTATGTCACATATGCGCTACTTAGCACGCGGGTACAAGCCGAGCTGAATGCAGCGGACTGTAAAGTCCCACGTACAGCAATACCTTTGGTGCAGAAAACCGAGGATCCTCAACCGAATTCTTCGCTTGATCTAACGCAGGGGCTGCCAAACTTTTTTTACACCCACCGCCCTTTTTTTGTGTTATATTTTTTGTCGGTTGTGTCGCAGCGCGTGTATGCCGCTTTCGATATTCCTAAATGCTAAATTGCTGATTATCACACACGACGGACGTCCTCCCAGTCCGGATGATTGGAACGATTGTCCGCTCCGCTTGTTTTTTTTTTTTCCACTGCTAATAGAATAATGGTAATCTAATTGCGGTCGTTATTGTATTCAGAATTATTTAGATTAGTCTTAATTTGATACGGACTTAAATATGGGATACGAAATGTTCGCTCAGCGGTTAGACTGAAGATTTTAACCTCGCTTGGTGTCCATCCCCCGTCTGCCACAAAAAAAGGACCGTTTTACCTGGCGAAATCGTGTCATTTAATTAATTTATTTGTCACTTTATTTTTCCCTGTGGAAACTTACTTAAATTTATCATTTTTTATTATTTAATTAACGTCCATTTCCAGAGTAAAATAAAATCATGAAGATGTCGAAAAATTTGATAAAATGACGACTTTTCATTACCAAAGTATGTTCCAAAATCGCACAGGCTTTATATTTATCCATTTAATTCCAATTGAAAAAAACACTTTTAAATGTTTAGGACTCTTAGAACAGGAACATGACGAATCTCCAAATTCCTACACTTCAATCGGAAAAACACATATTTATCATATTAAAAGTAAGTATACAAGAAATAAAAATATATTATGTTCGGAAGAAGAGATGTATCTAACTTTTTGCATTAAATTTTTTTTGATCGGTGCAGTCGATTTTTCGCAAAACGGACCAGACTTAGACCCTTAATCGAGAGGCCCCCGGCTCAATCTACCACGGCGCTATCGGCTATTCGCCATTCGGTTGTCAGTTGTGTCGCAGAGTGTGCAGCCGGCTTCGTGGGGCGATATCTGGATTACTCGGTAAATCCCGCAAGCAAATCGCCGATGTGACCTCTCCGAGGCTCGGTCCGGTCTTTTGAGGCTCGCCGCGTCGCTCGGGATCAAAAACGCCGCCGAGGGTCGATCCCTGACCCGCGGCTTCGTGTGCTATCGAATTGGCATTCGACCACCGGCGATCGCCGATAAGCGCAAAAATATGCCAAATTTTAATTCCACCAGTGACTGGCGGTATTGTATATTAAACAGTACTGATAATGAGACTGCGATAACATTTACGCTGCTTTATCTAAAGCGATAATACGTACTCTGAATCAAAATCTTTGAGAGTGAATATTAAAAATTAAATTGAATCATGTATGTTTGATGGTAAAAATATTTTAACTAGAAGCTTGTAATTTAATATTTTTGAGTAAAATACTTGGTTGGTTGGTAGGTTGGCGAAACCGGCCGCAAATAAAGACGAACATGTCAAAAATATTGAATTGCTTATAATTTACGCACAGTGCAAATATTTTCATTAAAAGACAATTATAGTTTCGGCAGCGTACTATGTTGGCATCTTTGAGTAGAGTGAAGATGCTAACATAGCATGTTGGTGAAACTAGTCGTTTCAAAAATAAAAAATTGCCAACATCAAGTATTTCTGTTAATGGAAATATTATAAATGAATTCTGCCAAGAGCTTTCAGTCTTAACAGTTTGTATAAGAATATTAATATGTTTTATAAATACATATTATATTTTTACTTGTTTTTTATATTAAAAATATACGTCGCTGTCTAATTGATTTGCTTTCTTTAAATTATGTACACAGACAGATAATATAAAGCAGAATCAATTGAAGATATTGATACGTTATTGGAATAATAAATATAGCTTCTGCAGCTGATTGCTGATAAAAATTCGTAGAAAAAATGAAAGGAAGAAGGAAACTAACATGGATAGTACGGACGAATTATTAAGACAAATATATATTCAGTAAAATGGTCACCAACCTTTTTTGAGGATAGGCACTTGAAGAAGAAGTATAAAAAATGATGCTAAATATTAAATATTCGATTAAAATCGATCCTCCAGCACAATGTTTTTAAACCTTTTTGAATACGCGATCCCTTTGTAAGTTTAAAAATCCTGGTGACCCCCTATGAGCCTTAATAAAACTTTGTCAGTGATATTAGTGAATGACCTACAAACAATTGTCCTTATCTTTTACACGCGACCCACAACTTGAAAAACACTGCTTGAAATAGAATAAGTTGTATTAGAGACTAAAAACAGAACCTGCTGAACCAATAAATTTCGTTATATCATTAAAAACAAAACTGCCCTTAAAAGTATCACAGTTCGGATAATCGAGTTTTGAAAAGTGCGTATTGTTATTTAGAAATTTCTCTCAAAGAATTTAAAAATATTCATACGAGAAATATAATTCCTTTACGTAAAGTATAAGCCACGAATAAGCTAGGTGAGGTTACTATTATGAAAGACAAATTGGAGGGACGACCACTTAGAAGTTATTACGTATTATTAGATGTGTGTCCTCGATCAGGGGGGCTGTTTCAGGGATAATGCCTCCTGGTCTGTAATAAAACCGACCCCTGTGTATAATTACGTACGGCGATGACAGCTCAAATAGCCACCCCTGCGCATCTTACCAGAAAACACCCCCTCATATATAGCGGGTCGTAATCAACGGGCGGGGACGTGGGATTGAAAGTTTTATATGAAAAAATGCACAACAGAAGTAGAATTTTTAATGTCAATTGCTGCACCGAGCAAAAAATATTTTTCAAGCTTTAATATTAACCACACTTTAGCCGGGAAACCAAATTGACTAAACTGATGTGCAAATTCGCGTTAAATTGCGCGTGCGAAATCTACTCTTTGATTTGCATGTAGTCAAATAAATCGTTTCCTATAAAAAGTTGAACACACTTTGCGGATTACTTGGCATCACAACAACATCACTTTGTCTTAAAAAATTGTTCAATAATTGGAAGATTATCATTCTCTGACCACTCCACTTCTTCATTGTCACTGGACAGTATTGGTAGAAGTAACGTTGACGAGTCCTAAACAAACATTTCGACCTGTAAACCTAAATAGTAAAATGACATTCTGCCGCTTTTAGAGTAAACACATTCAAAAACGTATTAATATGTGCCCCGCATTCAGGCAGCAGTCCGCGGAACGGGTACTAGTACCCGCCCCGCCTTTAGTGTGCTAATATTTATATTTAAATTATCTGAGTTCGGATGGCTTTCGCCCGTTGAACAAACAAAACGAAACAGTCCGAATAGAATGAGCAGCAGCCAGCTCTTTACAAGCGCCCCATTATAAACAATCGCTGTTTTATGCGCAGTTTACGACTCGGTGCAGGCATATAATGGTTTTATTGTTACAAATTCACTTTCCCGGGTGCCGGACCGGTTCGCGGTGAGACCGGGCCGATAGACCGACGGTAAAAAAGACCAAGAAGACCACCTCGGAGATCATTTGCATACTTATAAGCGGCGGGGCGCCCGAGATGGCCGACGGTGGTGGCTCTGATTGGGCAGCCTTGCCAGCAGGGTTGCTGCTAACTTCACTGTGACGCTAGGGCTTCTTATTTTTTACTTGCTGCTGCTTGTGAACTTGCAGCCTCAGCTGAAGAAACTTGCCAGACGTTTCAGTTTTCATTTTTTTCCACTCTTCAGGCCTTCAGTGAATCGATCGGTCAGTGAATATATTATGTTCATTTTCACTTGCTGCTTTATGTGTTGTATCGTGTCTAATGTTTCGACTACACAGCATAAATCGAGATGATCGCCAACCTCCTCTGAGGAGAGGCACCCGATAAAGAAGAATGGGACTTGTTACCACGTTAGCTGCTTCCCTCAGTCAGTGAATATGCTATTTTCATTTTTACTTGCTGCTGCTTGTGAACTGGGATCCTCAGCTGAAGAAACTTGCCAGACGTTTCAGTATTAAATATTTCCCATTCTTCAATACTTCAGTGAATATATTATTTTCATTTTCACTCGCTACTTTTTGTGATGTTTTTTCTCGGGTATTAAGCCGTGGTATCGTGTCTAATGTTACGACTACACAGCATAAATTTATGCTTAGTGAGATGATCGCCAACCTCCTCTGAGGAGAGGCACCCGATAAAGAAGAACGGGACTTGTTACCACGTTAGCTGCTTCCCTCAGTCAGTCAGTGAATATGCTATTTTCATTTGAGCTGAAAAAACTTGTCTGACGTTTCAGTTTTCATATTTTCTCATTCTTCAATTCTTCAGTGAATCGATCGGTCAGTGAATATATTATTTTCATTTTCACTCGCTACTTTTTGTGATGGTTTTTCTCGGGTATTAAGCCGTGGTATCGTGTCTAATGTTACGACTACACAGCATAAATTTATGCTTAGTGAGATGATCGCCAACCTCCTCTGAGAAGAGGCACTCGATAAAGAAGAACGGGACTTGTTACCACGTTAGCTGCTTCCCTCAGTCAGTCAGTGAATATGCTATTTTCATTTGAGCTGAAAAAACTTGTCTGACGTTTCAGTTTTCATATTTTCTCATTCTTCAATTCTTCAGTGAATCGATCGGTCAGTGAATATATTATTTTCATTTTCACTCGCTACTTTTTGTGATGGTTTTTCTCGGGTATTAAGCCGTGGTATCGTGTCTAATGTTACGACTACACAGCATAAATTTATGCTTAGTGAGATGATCGCCAACCTCCTCTGAGAAGAGGCACTCGATAAAGAAGAACGGGACTTGTTACCACGTTAGCTGCTTCCCTCAATCAGTCAGTGAATTTGCAATTTTCATTTTTACTTGTTGCTTTTTGTTAAGATTTTTCTCGAGAATTAAGCCGCGTTAAGCCGTAGAAAAGTGTCTAATATTTAAACTACATTACTGAAGCTGCTTTTAGGGACTTCATACCTTTTATATATAAATATATATTTCATAATATAGGCATAGCCCTGCATTTTAGATTGAAATATTTAGGCAGACTAATTAGGGAGTGATTGCTTACTTTGGGATTTCTTCTCCTTGTGTGTGTTCTTTTTTCTTAATATTTTTATTACCGTGCTTTTTACACACGCCATGTGACGACGATCGCCAACATGTGGTGCGCGGGAACGGTCCGCCTAATGAGCCGATTAAAAAAAAAAAGCTATTATGAACCTAACCCAACCCTAAGTAAACGTGATTAACATATTAATACGTTATTTATTCCCCGACAGACGTATCCAAGGTTGGAAGTAAAATGAACTGTGGTTTATAATTTATTATATATGCCAGCCGTTTTCATTCTAGTGCAGATGTATTCATTAAATAAAATTGTGTATTTAACAATCAATCCGTGACCATGCTGTCTATTTATAATTATATTGACTGAAGTTTTGCATAATTTAGTTTGTCTCAACGAACGCGAATTAAAACCCAAAAAATATATAAAGATTTTCACTAAGTATTGTAGAGCCTGTAAGCGGCCGTTTTAACCATTGAATTATTAAACGGTTCTTTGATATATGCTCCACTGATTCTCAACATGTCTCGTATTGGTGACGTATTTTATTTCCCGCAGTTTGGGAAGCTCTGCGGGTGGTAACGACGTGAAATAGTTGCCGTAAAGTTTTACGACTTAGGAATTAGAGGTGAAAAATAAACGAGCTGTTCTGTGGTGCGGTGGAGTTAAGCTGTCTATACAAGACGCGACACAACCGACAATAGAACGGCAACTGGTCAATGACGTCCTCTTTTGCATGGCTTAAAAATACACAAACACTTTTATTGAGGAAGGCACTATTTATTTTCTATTACTCAATTATATCAATATCAAAAACCTATAAAACATTGTATCACCTAATGAAGTGTATATTTGTAATCAAAACAATATTAAAAATAAAATGATGTAAAATGTATTTTAATATATAATAGAAGGGTGTGTGTGTTTTTTTTTTTTTTTGATTCCGTGTTCGTTCAACGTAAATGCGGACATCTCGCATGTATTCAAATACAACAGATCACCTCGTTACCAAAACGAGCGGGTAAAATATTTAATATACCCGTATCTATCACAATTTGAGGTTATTAAAGATGTTTTTTTTTTGTTGTTGAACAAATATGGCCAGCGCGTGGGTGGTATTGCCATCCCATAAATCAACTTTTAAACTAGGCTTTCATTTTTTAAGGTGGCCACACTGCCCTAGGGGGCAATGGGATCTCCATTCTAATTGGTCCAGTTTTTTTTTTTAATGAATTTTTATTATAACTCATAGAATTTTTAAACTGACCGGGCATTGTTGGGATTACAACACAATGAAATCGTTAGTGTTTAATTTGAGTGTTTATGTATGTATATAAATTAATTCAGATCTTCGTTTGATAAATGTTTTATTATTTTAATGTTGTAAAGACTACGCAAAGATTGATTGTATTTTACAAAATATAAAATAGCAAAATCAGGGGTATCCAGTCCTTACAAGCTATGATGCATTGCTTGTATTAAATCATCTTTTAAACAAACATAACAACATTTGATCAGAGTCAATAGATCAATCAGATTTACTGAACCTATGGTTTAAATAATTCAATATCCACGTTTTATTTGTTGACGTGACTAGTTTCGCTTTCGTTAGTTCCTAGGTTGCCATCTTCAAGTAAAATTTACTTCAAGAAGCTATGTGAAACCGAAAGTGTTGAAATCACTTAAAACATTCCTTTTTGTTTACTTTTTAACCATTATTGAACATTTCTCGTGTATGAATTTGCCAGTTTTAAATGTCTAACGGTGCTCAATCTTTCTGTCGCAGACGATCCTGAACTCAATGCACAAGTACCAGCCGCGGTTTCACCTGGTCAGGGCGAACGACATCCTGAAGCTCCCCTACTCCACCTTCAGGACTTACGTCTTCAAGGAAACTGAGTTTATCGCCGTCACTGCTTATCAAAATGAAAAGGTAAGACCTTCCTCTTAATATAATAAACGTTTTTTCAATATATTCATTTTAAAAAATTGTTTAAATAATGTAGAAAACTTGAGAACCGAAATGTGTATAGTTACAATTTTTTTTTCATCAATGAAAAACATTAAACTTATATCTCAAAAGATAGTTCAATTCAATAAAAATAAATATAAATTGATTCAGAAAAAAACGTAGAAACATTTCGTAATACATACAAAAAAATAATAGTTATTAGGTTAACGTGATAAACATGTTGATTGGTTGTTGCAGATAACCCAGCTGAAAATCGACAACAACCCGTTTGCGAAAGGCTTCAGGGACACGGGGGCTGGAAAGAGGGAGAAAAAGTAAGTATACTTTTCAGAAACTAACTGAAAATGCAACTCATAAAAGAATTAAATAAAATTACGTCATATTAAAAATACGAATAATACAATAAATACCAGCGACGTGCTATGATAATTTTTTTTCGAAAAGAATCACATTATTATTTTGCATAAAACAGGGTTAGTATCCTTCATCTGAATATTATATATAAATATAAGAAAATATCCACGAATTTCTAAACACACAATTTCGCAATTACTTATTAAATCAAAAATATATAAAAACTATTTTTAAAATCGTGAAAACCGCTTTAGCATTACTCCCGCAGAGAGTGGAGTTTTTGAATTTCAAATTTCGCTCCACAACATGGCGGCCGGAAGTGGGGGTTTTCGCGCCGGAACCGCGCGGCGGCCATTTCCGGCGCTGACCGCCATCTTTATCCGCGTGTTGACATCCAAACCACCCCTTCCGGTCGCGAATTTATGACAACACCCCTAATTATTTTATTAAATTTAAATATTTGAAATATATGAAAAATCACCCAAAGAATTTATGGTTTCGTGAATACTTTTAATATTATTTGCACCATGAACTTGTAAGGGTGAAATGTGTGGATTAATTAAAAAAAACGTCGATATAAAAATATTTCTAGTCACAGATAGTATTTGAACTATCTTGCGACTACCGCGTCACTATACACAAGCGAAAATTTCAATCGTTTTGTGCAAATGTGTAACCGATGTACTTATACCGGATAAAAATAAAATAAAATATGAAATCTTGTTTTATAAAACTATATGTTTTTTTTTTGTTCGGATAATAATGAACCTCAAAAAAAATACAGCAACACATCGCGTCTTCTTTGTAATTTTTGACAATTTACATCTGACAATGACAATGAAAAAAAAATACAATTCAAATTCAAATATGTTAAGAAAAACAAAATTCATTCGCAACAATATGTAAAAACAAAAAAAAGGCTCCTCTATTTGTAGCACAGGGTTGCCAGTTCATTGTGTCTCACTGGATCCTGCTCCACCCTCGCCACCCCCGGGGCCGAAATCCCATTGTATATTTTTCTCTTTTTTTTTTGTTTCGGAGGAAGTCGCGCGCATTTGTATATTTATATTTTCTGCCGTTATGTTCGTCGCTGCGGCTTTTCCGCCTCTCTCTCCCCTTTTTTAAAAAAATATTTTTTTCCCCCGACAATGGCGCGATTGTGTTTCTGATAATTGATGTCTTTGCTGTGGGGTTAATTGTGCGGGGTGTCTTGTGAAATTTAAGGCTTTTTTTTTTTTTTTTAAAAGCTTATTCCAACCCCGCTTTGTGAATTTAAATAGACAACTGTGTTTATGCCTTTTGGTGTTTACGGTCTCTCTGTTCTGCTGAATTTATTATACAAGTGAAAAGGTTAAAATATTACCAACATATTTAAATAAAACTACACACACTTTTAACTGAAAAATATTTTTTTTGTTTAATATAAATTGAATAAAAACAGTTTAGAAGTTTAGCACAGAATTTGAGTATATAACTCAAAGAAATATCATAATATTTTCAGTGGTTATGAGCGCTTTAGTCTTTCAAGGAGGTTATTCACGAAACCCGCTAATTATTCGGCTATTAATGTTTTTTGTTTAAATACTGAGTATTTCAAACCAAACAATGTTATCAGTGTAGGTCTATCTTATATTTTTAATTATCAAAGTGTTGATATTTTTTTCCTTGAAAATGACCTCAGAGCCACAGTCGAAACGTCGGAAATAGAATAAAAACACAAGGATGCTCATTTTTACAACTAAGTATCCTTATGATTGAATAGTTATATTAAAAGTTCTGCCTAAGCAGGTGCAAAATATTATAAGTATTCATGAATTTGTTCAATCGTTTAATCGATGAATAATTTTTTTTTTAATAAATACAGTAATACCCCGCTTTACGCGAGGGATGCGTTTCGGAAAAAAACGCGTTAAGTGAAATTCGCGTATATCGGGGTTTACGATTAAACAGACATACGTAGTCAAAATTTAATACAAATAAATACGAATCATTTGAATCAATCATTTTAATGCAGTATACTGAAAAATACATGTATTGTCTTTTGGGTAGCGTTTCTTTTACGTTCTTGTAGAGTACGTTCATAACACCCAACGCTGTTTTTAATTGTTAAGAGAAATCAATGACTACATTATGTTTAAACACATTCTTATAAATAAGAAATTCGCGTAATGCGAGGCATTTGAACGCGAAATTTTTAATTCGCGATATAGCGAAACCGCGCATAACGGAGTCGCGTAAAGCGGGGGTATTACTATAGTTTTAAAGCGTGGGCTTAAAAATAATACAACCGCACAAAAACCACAGCCTTTGATGCTCGAAATCAAGTTCTCATGCTGCTCCATCGCGAAGAGCCACCTCTGAGGTCGCAGCGGTCAAATCCACCCCGAGGGTGAGCAAAGGGTGGCCGGAGGGACGAAGGAGAGGGGTGGCGAATTGTAAATTGTCACTCTTGTGCCGAGTTTTAAAGTTTACGCAAAGGGTGGGCCTTAATCAGTCGGGATGATTGTGACATTTCAATTTGTATTCCGGAGGGGTGGAGGGTTGAACTCCGACTATGCTTCGCGCGTCGTTGCCTGGACGAATTTATTTTTTTTGTCGTCGCTCATCGATTGACCGAAGCGACGACCTCGTGAATTATGCGGTCCTCTGAAAGTAGATAAATATCGTTCGAATAAAAAAAAACCACGGAAGAATCAAAGGGAAAAGAGACATTCAGATGGAGAAAGTGGCTGGAAGTTGGGAGCATAGCCGAACTACTAAGACTACCTCAGAATAAATATGTGTTCAGTAAGATGGTCACCAACTTCTTCTGAGGAAAGGCACAAGTGATAATGACCAAAAAATATATACAACCGGCGGTAAAGATTCATATAAACTAGATAGTGATATAAAAAAAAAAATAATTTTGTACTCACTGGACGCAACAGCTGAGCTCTATTTTAGGTATAATAAATATAAATCCACCCTTACAGTTTCGGTTTCTTGATTAAATGAGGATGTGATATTTTAAAACCTGTTTAATTCCAACCCCAAGTGACAATGAAGACGTAACCCCGCGGCATTATACCCAGGGGTGGTTTTCTGTCTCTTCCGATTCAATTATCACCCCAGCACACATCCATTGTCGTGTTAAAGCCCTCCACCCCTAACTGAAGATTTAATGTGACCGAAAATGCTTTAATGCGATATTAACAATGAGCCAGAGTTGTCTTTTTTAAATTTTGGATTCGTCAATTTTATTATAACCTTGCTATGAAGCAATCTTTATATAATAAATATCTGGTATTCATTGACTTTTTTTCAATATTTTGTGAATATTTGATTAACACTGTATATACATAATGTTAAAAATATATAATTGTGCTATGAGTCGTATTACGAAAAAGTGATTTAATTATTGTAAGAAACTAGTCGCTCTGTATATTTAGCCAATGTTGTTCTCAGTACTTTAGTATTTTAATTTTGTAGTTTTTTTTGTTGTTGATATAATTCACTATAAAAATATAAAAAGTGCCGTCCACTTGTAGTTGTATTTTTTTGTGACATGATTATATTAATTATGTCAATATTTTGTATACATTGAAATCTAGATGTAGATAAAATAATTCATTTACAAATTTTTCGACATCCCACAAGCGATTGTATAATGTTGACATTGATAAAACCTACAGTAATGATATTAGAAAGAGCACGGTTTTATATGTATATCCACGATTTCGTAATTTTTACATAATACTTACACATGCGTAAAATAAGCATAGATCAATTACTGATACATACTCCAATGGTAGTAAATACAGTGCTTTCAAGGTTAGATTATGACGTGACATTATTATAAAAAATCGTTTAAAACAAATTACACCTAACAAGACTTCAATACAAATTATTAAAAAAATATTTAAATCCAACAGCTGATTAAAAAATATTAATTTTTCCCTCAAACGCAATGCGGCTTGGAATCGTCTGCTTCGCACCCCGCGATAAAGGGCGAACTAGTAAAAACAACTTAAAACCTTTCACAAAAGAGAGTCTGTGGTTTTGCCGGCGGTTACCATTGTGGGTCTTCGGGAGCCGCCCTGCCCTTTTCCGCCCACCCTGTCATTAGGCGGAAGTCTCCGCTTGCAGGCGGAAACGAGGACTTGTCGCCCATCTCTCCCCGCCTTGGTTATTCAGCAGCCCCGAGATAAACAAAGTACTTTAAAAAAAATAAACTGATACCAGAAAAATTATTTAAAAAAACCGTAGAACATTAGGTGAATACTAAGTGTGACGTATTTTATATAGAGTGTCCATAAAGAGTATCGGGTGAATGTGAATAGTGACCGTTATTGCGATATGCTGCAAAAAATTTTAAGGCCCATAGTTGCAGGAGTTTTAAGGTTTTAACTCAAGAACGTGGTTCCACTACTTGCCATACATCCAATCAATCGATTGAAGCTGTTAACGAATTATTCCCTAATAAGGTCATTTCACGTAGAGGTATCATCAACTGGCCTCCAAGAAGCCCCGACCTTAGCCCTCTTGACCATTTCGTATGGGGATACCTTAAAAGTAGGGTTTATGAAATAATCCAACGAACCTAACGGAATTGAAACAAAACATCAGGTCAGAAATGGCAGCAATATCGTTATCAGCAATCTTCGTTCCAGATAAGAAGAGTGCCAGCAGCGCGTAACGGTCACCATATTTTTAAAATAATAATTTTCCATGTTGTTTTCTTATAATCAACAATAAAATAATACTTGATTACTAGTAGTTTTTGTTTTACTGAACTAACAAATACTCGATACTCTATTTGGACACCCTGTATAATATAATCAATGTTAATAAGTAAAATTAAGTATGACGTATTTAACAGTCGTTCAATCAATGTTCAATATATAAGTCTAGTATGATATAAATGATAATTCAAAAATCAACTCGGGTTTAACATATACTTAATTTATCATAAAATTAACAATTCAATGTTTAGCATGATCAGTTCATCAGAAAATCTAGTACGTAATATATATTTAACGTTTTTAACAGTGTGTAAATCAATGCTCAATACAAGCTCGGGTTCAAGCTATTCTAATAAATTACACAATATTTAGTGTTGAACATAATCAGTTCATCAGAAAATCTCGTGCGTAATATTCTTTCTTATCAAGTGCTTCTCCTCAGAGGAGCATCATGCTGAGCCAGTGTTCATAATTTTCTAAAGGAGGAAATAGTTTAGTGTATCCTCGGGTCCTTCTACAACGCATTTTTGTATTGGAAGAAAAAGTCTGCATCAGCAGAAGCCTTCTCACCTCATCAAAGTATTTCCAGAGCACACCTTTCACAATCATTCCAAGTCTTCTTCTCCATTACCGATCTTTTAATCGTGTTCAGAGTACATAATACACCTATGTAACGTATTTATCAGTTACTCAATCAATGTTCATCACAAGCTCGGGCTCTAATCAAGTACACAATATTTGTGACGTATTCAATATTATTTTATGAATGCTCAACGTAATTTTGAGTAGATCTATGTGGCGAATTTAACAGAATTTGACAGAATCGGTCTTTGGAAAGTCTAGTCTCGCCCACTGGATAAAGGGGCTCCCCGGGTAACCCCAGTGGGGTCGGGGGCACCCGCCCCGGCCGTGTTGACATTTGGGGCCTCGCTTAACCTTTCTCGGTCGGGGCGGTGCCATTTATAGGCCTCGTTTCGGTGTTTTCATTATTATAATCAAGCCTCGGGGACGCCGCCTCCCCCTCCCCCTCCCCCAGAGGGTTGAGATATACTGCGCGACCCGAGAATTAAATTTTAAAATACTGCAAGTATATTTCTGCCCCCGGACTTGTAACCGACGCCAAAGACTTGAAAACAATCAATGCATAATGATCATATAAATATATTCTGATTTGGTGAAAAAAATCAATCATTCAATATCGTATTGCATAAAATAAAACAAAGAATATTTTTTTTAAATATTTAAATAAATTTTTGTGTCACTTTCAGGGTTGTACGAAATTTGTAACCAATCGCTACGCAAAGTGACTCACAGTGGCAGTGGCGGACGGGGTGGCATTTTTCATCCCCTAGCCGCTCTAATTGTCTTTAAAATTCGCCTCACACCGAAGACGGCTTCGTGACGTCATCGCTTCAATTTGACGAACTTTCTAATCCGAAATACGTGCAATGTTTTAAAAAAAAATTTTTTAATTCAATTGATTACGCTTGATTTAAATCTGGCTCAATATGTTTTGTTGGTAAATAATTTTAATGTCAGTATAAACGTAAAAGATTTTTGAATATATATTTAATACATTTGATCCCTGGTACGTTTATGTATATTATGTGCAAACGACAAATGCATAACTGACTACTGTGTGGTTTAAAGTCACTGTTAAACTAACAATATAATTAAATATTTTATTGTGTAAGTCAGTGGCTCTCAAACTCTTTTGGCCCACGGACCCCCTTTCATAGTCAAAACTTGCCCATGGACCCCCAAATCGATTTTAATTTTCTGAGGACCCCCTGAATGATCCCAGGGACCCTTTGAGATCCGTAGGGACCACTTTGAGAAGCACTTGTGTAAATGAACGTTTTGTCTATAAAATTGCATGGAAAAATCAAAAGCATTCGCTGTTAAAAATAATCGTAGTTTTATATTTAGATAGATCTCTTTTTTATTATATGATATTTAGCATATCTCTTTTGGAATCGTTGAGTATAATATAAACAACCTCTTGAAATGTATATATTTTTTTGAATAACGTTGAATAAAGCTTCACGCGGTTGATTGAAAAGAAGTTTCGCATCAAATCAATCCCAACCCCAGAAACACAACACCGAGATAAAAATTGTCCTCCGTCATTGTCGAACGTTTAGCCCTTAACCCTGCGGGGGTGCGGCGACACCCCGCGATATCCTCACAGCACACATATCCTTTTTCAGGAGGCGTTTTACAAAAGCCAATATTAGCATTTTGATTACCGCCGAGCAAATATCGGAGACGCCGCCGGGGTGGGCTTTTTTTTTATTTCAATCGAGCTCGCAAAAGGGAATCAAACGCATAGCTTAAAGTTTATTTTATTTGATAGTGTTTAAAAAAATAACTCACATTGCGACAACACTACCATGTACCTATCATGTTATTTTATTAATGATTTGAAATCACTTTTTATAATTTCTTCACGTTGAGTTTATTTTAACATTTATGCACGATTAGTTTCAACCAAAAGACTTGGTCTACATCAGGTGCAAAATAAAACGAATTGAGTTTTGTTCTGCATTTAATGATGACCAAGTCTTTAGGTTGAAACAAGTCATGCATGAATGTTAAAATAAACTAGAAATTATAAAAAGTTATTTCAAATCATTAATAAAAAATGGATCTTCGCCAAACGAATGCATCGTCCCTCAACAAGATATCATTAGATCTTACGCGTGACGGACTGGTTTAATTTTTTAATTCTCCGTATTAAAACAACAAATACGAATACCCAAATGTCTTCAAGAACTTATTGAGACTGCTCACAATTAATAATCTCCTAGCCATTTGGCTAGTTTCGCAGAGAAAACCCCTAGTTTACGATTTAAAATTAAAGTTGGCTACACAAACAGCAACATAACCGACATTCGTCTAGTAATTTGCCATCTTGTGATGGGTTTTTTTTTACAGTTTTGGATAAAAAGACAATGCAAAAAAGGACACTGGTAAAAGGACTAGAATCTATATTTTTGGTATAAACATAGAGTACGACAAATTTAAGTAGTCTGACGTAAAGCATCATGATGCAAGTGTAACATTTTCAAACTGTACTTTTACCAGCATACAAGATGATAAGAAAAAACCCATATAAGTTGTAAGTGACGCTATTTTCACAATGATAATAATGCTTACATAATTTATTAACCTAGCACGCCACTGGTATTTAATAACTACAAGGTCGTAATTATAAATTAAGATATCTATATAGATAATACTATAGTAGCACAATTTTATTGGCGATATTAATAGTATGTTCGTAATACAACCTGCACACACTGCAACACAACCGACAAACGAACGGTAATAATATATTATTAATTTTTGCGAAGACCGTCTCACAGGAAGTACGATTTTACCTATACAAGTTTGATTGATTGATAATGATTAAGTACATTACACGTTGTTTCATTTATAGGATATGATTATTAAAAATTCTTGCTTAGTACCAGTGATTCGTTGGTATTATCGGTAATGCACCGGAGATGCAAGCTTGGGGATGTGGATTCAAATCCCACACAAATCACGATGATATTTTTCTAAGAGTTTTTATAATCAATTTTCAATATATGAATAAATGTACTCAATCACTGTCGAACGGTAATAAATTAAAATATTTTTGAATAAAATATATGAGTGATTTTCCACATTTTTTTATTTTTACTAGTGAGATTGTTAGATTATTGAGTGAGTATTAGTTAGATTATTTTTATCACTCTGTTTGATAATGCCAACGTGAAAGGTTGGCGAAACCTGGTCACTAATAAAAATAAAAAATGTGTTATTCAAAAATATTAAAATGGAATTCCACCAAGTACTCTCTGTCAAAAATATTGAATTTCTTAATAAATTAAAGTCGTTTTAGAAAAAAAACAACGCAAAAGAGGACGCTATTGGCTAGTATAGACGCTATTACTATTCGATCGTCAGTTGTGACAATGTTGCAGTACCGAGCCGATAGCGTCCTCGTCCTCTTTGGCGTTGCATACTTAGCCGATAGGCTCGAAGTCGGTGACATGCCGCGTCGCGCCGGTTGCGGTGGGCTTTGATTGCCGTTCGGTTGTCTGTTGTGTCGTGGCGGGTGTAGGGTGCTGCGGCAGTCGCTAATGTTGGTTTAAATTATTGACAGTATCACTCAACGCAGTTCTGTCGGCAGGCAAGCGCTGATGGCCCGGCCGGCCGAGCGGGGGGCCGGCGGGGCGCTCGGGGGCGGCGCGGGGGGGCTGCGGGACCGCGACAGGGACCGCGACCGCGAGGCCCCCGAGGACGAGCGCCTGCTGGACGTGGTGGGGCCCCCGTCCAGCCCGCCCCCGCCGCCGCACCTGCCGCTCCACGCGCACCAGCACTCAGGTGAGCCCCTCGCCCGTCTTTCCCATCTACACACCGATTGTGTAGACTGTAGATCAGGGGTCCCCAGCCCTATGCCCGCGGGCACCATTTTACGTGTGCCCGCCGCTGTGCGACCACCATAAAAAATATTTAAATTTACAATAAAATGTTATGAAAAAAAAAAATTTAGTAATTACCGAGAAATATAATATTTTCAAAAATCATTGTTTTTGAAAAAATAAATGGTGCCCGCCACCAGATCAGCATTTTAAAATGTGCTCTAGTATGCAAAAAGGTTGGGGACCCCTGCTGTAGATCATAGGTTCCGAAACTATTTTGTCCCGTTGACCCCTTGTCGAGTTTTCCTGTTTTTCGTAGACCCATGCCTTGCTGATATTGAATTTTTATAAAATTCATCAACTTCAAACATATTTTTGACATCTGATATACAGGGTGCGCCATATTTTATGTCGGTATGTAAACATTAAATATCTTTGACATTTATAAACTGATTGAGTTAAATAAACACGTTCACCAGATAAGCATTTTAAAATGTGCTCTAGTATGCAAAAAGGTTGGGGACCCCTGCTGTAGATCATAAGTTCCGAAACTATTTTGTCCCGTTGACCCCTTGTCGAGTTTTCCTGTTTTTCGTAGACCCCTGCCTTGCTAATATTGAATTTTCAAACATATTTTCGACATCTGATATACAGGTGCGCCATATTTTATGTCGGTATGTAAACATTGAATTTAACCTAACCTAACCCTTTTCCATGTGGTATGAAGATGGAAAAGCTATCAAAAACCTTCTTGCAATAGTCCATAATGCAGGATTAACAGCATTATTATGTCAGTACATAGGTTCAATCTGTGTTCAATTATGACATTTATGGAATGCCTTAATTTTGGTGATGACCTGCTTTAATGGGATCCACTCTCGTAGACCCCCATTTACAGTGCGTGGACCCCCAACTGAAGAATTGGAATGAAGATTCATTCCTTGTAGAAAGGGGTTTCAGTGCAGTTGCCATCCTTTTAAAAAAAAATTGATTGGAAATCACTGGGCGAGGAGATTTAAAGTTTAATCTGACTTATTTGAAGCCAAATATTGAAAATTTGCTATCAAAAGCATCAGACCCATCCCTCCTATTAAAAGTATAGATTTTTTAAGTAAACGTTACTATATTTGCATTTTGTGTATTTTTATTTATAAAGGTATACAGTAAAACCTCAATATAACGGACCCCTGTTTAACGGATTTCTGATATAACGGACAAAAAATCCGGTGAAATGTAAAAATTCAATATTAGCAAGGGTGGGGGTCGACGGGACAAAAAGTTTGGAAGCCTATTATGTAAATTGAAATTAATTTAATATATGTGGAGTTTGTGTGTGTTGTTAACGGGAGTTGGCTGTTTCTGGTTCCAGGTTGGTTCAAGATGTCCAGCGACGGCGGCGGAGGGAGCGACGGGGGCGACGACCGGCGACGCGACGATCCGGAGCGGGACGGCAGCGACTCCAGCTGCTCGGGCAGCGTCACCCTGCGCGACGCCCCGGGCCCCTCGAGGGAGTTCCCCTCCCCGTCGCCCAACATCTCCCTCGGCCCCCCCATCCACCCGCCTCCCCCCGTGCTGCCCTACCTGTACCCGCACGGCATATACCCGCCGGGCCACCCCTTCGCGCCGCCGATCTCCCTCTTCTCCAACGCCCACGCGGCGATGAACCACGGCCTGCTCTTCAACGCGCAGCTGGCGCTGGCCGCGCAGCACCCCGCCCTGTTCTCCCACTACCAGAATCTGACGCACCCCTCGAACCACCAGTTCCAGCACGCGAACCCTCTGCACCACCAGCTCAAGGCGGGGGCCCACCGATTCACCCCGTACACGCTGCCCCAGACGAATCTCGTGGGCAGCTCGCCGCTCGGCTCGGCCTTCGAGCAGGTGACCCCGGGGAACTTCGGCCACGCGAGAAGTCTGAGCAATTCTCCGTCGGGAAAGACCTCGAGAAGATCTGTGTCTCCGCAACCGAGGCCTCTAACAGCGTCACCGCCGCCCAAAATCCAGGAGTCGTGCCCCCAGAAGACGCAAGCCAACTCCAACGACCTGAAGAATATCGAGAAGATGGTGAACGGCCTGGACGTTAAGCAGATGGCGTCCAATAATGGAGAAGTGATGATAGTGGACAAATGAGACGAAGTCGAGGGGGATTCGGCCATAGTTGTTCATTAAAGAAACAATCCCCCCGTTTGTCTATAGTAAAAAAAAAAAAAAAACATAGTTTTGCGTCACAAACCGCGGAGAAAACTTTCCAGTGCTTTGTGCTCGGGATCATCAAAGCCGCAAATCTAAATCGAAAGCTGTCGTCAAGTGTGTGAGAAACAAAGATGACGGCCGTTACTTTGTTTTTTTTTTAAAAGTGATTTATGAAAACTAGAAAACTTATTCCTCGATCGAACCGATCGTTTATTTAATCGTTTTTAGTTTATTTTAAGTTTTTAATTTAAATGGAACTGTAAATATAGACACTCTGTACAAATGATAAAATCTCGATTGATATTTCTGTAAAAAATAAATCCTGCATATATATAAATATTATATACTTTATTATCACTAGATTAAGAGCTGCATATGTTTAATTAAATTTAAAGTAGAAGATTCTTGTAGAAAAATTTATCTTAAATATAATAATTGTATTCATAATATTATTAGAAATAAATCCCGCAACCCTTGGACGTCTAGGCTAAACTCAAAATTACAAACGTTTTCTAAATTTTTGTATTTTCTAAAAACCGCCAGAACCTAACTGAATAATGTAAAAAAGAGTGATATTTTTAATTACACTTTAAGGTTATTGAATAAAAAAATATAATTTCGATTCTTAGAGTATCCGGAATTCTGCAACCCCCTGTAGTTTCATTCGCACACTTTAAAATAACACGATAAAAATAAATACCCTTTATTATTTTTCCGTACTCTTTTGTAGCAGTTACAAAAAAAAAAACTGTCGTATAAAATGCTGTGGAATTTGATTTTTTGTACGAAACTGTTTTTAACGTGTTTTTTTTTTTTTACAATACAGTATATTTATATTTTGCAATAAAAATTTGGTATATTTTATATTTTATGCTTGGTGCTATTTAAGAAAGATAATTTTAATAATTTTAGTCCTAAGATCTATCTCGGTCGTGTTGCACAGATTCTATGCAAATATTTATCACAGTAACGACTGTCAACTAGTGTCACTGCGTTAGCTGCTACTTTCGAGTAAGCCATCAAGTTGCAAAACCCGCCCTGGATTTTATTAACTCTTCGATCGATTTAATAACTAAACAATTGGCAACTTTCACTTATTGCAAAATAATACTAAACATACTGTAGTTTATGCGCAAAAAAAAGAGAAAAATTTTCGAATCATGCGTCGATTACCTAAAAAAATAGTCACAAATAAATCTGTAAAGGTAAAAAATGTGGATGTATTAAATACTTGATTTACATTAAACAATAATAAAAAATATAAAAAAAACAAGTGGCTAGTAGATTACACCATTGCTTGTAAGTGCTTACGGTTTTTAGGGATTTATTTAGACAGAAGTCTGAAAAGTCTCCGAAAGTTAAAAGTGCTTACAATTATAACTGATCATAATCTTCTAGCCAGTTGGCTATTATGAAAATAGTGTATTAAAAATTAAACCAATATGTCTTGAAACATTAATAGATTTATCAAATGTTATGTTGTCTCATTTTTTATAATGGAGTTGAGGCCTGGACAATTAGGTTAATGCGAAAAAATAGGCTTTTATAGAAGAATCCTTCAAATACCATGGGTTGACCGCGTCACAAATGATTGAGTCACAAACAGAATGCGTAAAGAAATAAAATTCCAGACGATGGGAAAAAAGCGTATTCTGGCTATATTTAAAAAAAAAATAAATCCTACTGCAGCTGATTGTCTAGGAAAAAATCGATGGAAATAAAAGCGATGGAAGGAGATAGTCAATAGAGATATGCTCAATGAGATGGTCAGCAACTTCCTTTGAGGAGAGGCACTTTGAGAAGAAGACTTGGAATATTCCCAGAGCGTGTTTTGCAACTCAACGACGCAATTATAATATGCTGAACTCCACTGCTAAACATTAAATATCACTAAATTTAATAAGTTATTTCGAGATTGTGTATATTGTCTGTTTTTATTTGTATAGAATTTGTGTGGCGCCTCCGAAAAATCCTATTTTTACTGTTGCCAGGCCAACAAACATTAATTATTTGAAGTTCCTTTGACTCGGTTATATTACATTTTATTTTTGCACACGATTATATTTAATAACCATAACTACTATGATAAATAATACTGTAAATGATATATGCTTGCTAAGGAATAATTAAATAATTTGTAAAAGAAGAAGACGTGCGAATTTATTTATAACGAAAATCATATAACGCTTTTTCAATTATCTTTTTGAAAATAAAAATAGTTAAATTTTAATAAAAAGCGAAGTATCAATTTAAAAAAAAATGTAAATAAACCGTGGTTTAAGAGAGTACTGATTTTTTTCGTTGAAATTCTATAAAAACGTAAAAGTTTGATAACACACTAGAAAAGTCTTAATATTATAATGAATTCTCTTTAACTGCTTGGTTTATTTATATAAATGAGTACTAAAACATGAGTATTTTTTTTAAAATAATAAAATAGCAGTTACAATGCGTTCCATGATTTTCAGTAAAAATAAATTTGTACATCAAAGTATTTCTAAAAAAATATTGTAAGAATGAATGCATTAGACGTGACACGGGAGACTTTTAATCATTGTACGGACAAATAGCTTTGAAAAACAGTGATATTTCAAAACGGTTACAAAAAATTAAACTGCTAAAACCATAAAAGTACATGTTTGAGAGTCTCCTCGTGTTGGAAGTACAGTGTGTTCCGCATTTTAATCGTATAGGGTGATACAAAGAGTGCATTAAATAAAATCGGACAGCGACCTCACGACGGCCGGTCTGAAAAAAATGACAATTCATACTTTTAGTACAAATAAATGTGTATATACATATTAAAATATATAAAAAAAGATGCCAGCACGAAACAAATGAAGGTAGATTGATTTATCATTTTTTTCAATTGTTTTTATAATTTAAATAAACAAAAAAATCTCGTAACTTTTGCGAATAATATTTTTAATCATGAAACATATAAAAATCAATTCAAGCAAAATTGTATAATTTATTGTCACATCTTTGGATGGTTTTATAACAGTTAGTTGTTCAAAAAAGTTTTTTTTTTTTTTTTTCAATATTTATGCGACTAGTTTTTTCATGCGCTGCCAAACTTTTGTATTTTTAACATTTTGACATATGGAAGAGAAAAACTAAAAACAATTACCTGCATGTATTGAGACTTGATTTATATGAGATTTGTAAACTGAATTCAAATATTAATATTTGTATTAACATTGTTTATTTGATAAAATCTATATGCTTGCAATTACTGTGACTGACTAATTTTTATTTAAATTTTTAAAAACGTCGATTTTTAAAAACAACCCAATATTTTTGATCATGACATAAATCAAAAATAGCAGTAACTTGTAACAGTTACAAAATAGCAGTTTAAAAGTAACAGTTTAAAAAAAAATCTGCTGGATTTTCGTGCACTTTTAGAAATCGACGTTTTGTAAATTTACATTTTTTTATTGTTGCATTTTGATATTGTTTTCTAAATTATTGCTATATTCTGTTCATTCTTACGATATTGTTTATGTGAAAAGTATAATTTGTGGAGTTTTAATGTAAAAACCTACTGTTAGCAGAAGATGTGTCCCCTGGCGGATTTCTCGGATGCTCGAGCAGGGGGGCTCGAACCCCACACACCCGCGTAGGCTTAACGAGATTGCAAGATGACAAATAAAACGTGTATAATATATATCGTGCCGGTAGTTAAAAATAAATAAAATATTTCATTCAGAACCGCACTGTTTTATTTTATCTCCACGTCTATTCCACGTGCAATTGTGGTGGTAACTTAAAAAAAATACACCTTCTTCTTCGGGGACCTCTCCTTAGAATGGTCTTACTTGTTTGGCTGTACTTTCGACTCATAGCCACTGGCAGAAATTGCACATCTTCTTTAGATTTCTGCTTTCAATGACTCTTTTTACTAGGATTTCCCCCTAAATAATCAGAATTATAATAATAATAATATAGCCAAAATCACTACGCTTTTTCACCATCATTAAGGGTGCATCCTGTGCAAGACTCACTCATCTGTAACAGGGTCAACCCATGGTATTTTTTCACATTTTAAAAGTGTCTAGTCCTCAACAACATATAAAAGAGCTGAGACAACATAACATTTAGTAAATCTCCAGCGAGTGTCCAATGTTATTACACCTGATAAATAATATTTATATTTAATTGTCAAATATGCTGCATGCTGTCTCAATTCTCACTTTAAGTATAGATTAGTTAATTAAAAGAAGCAAATAATGAACTAAACTTCTTCACCCTAGCACAAAAGCTTAAAACGCTCACTAGTGAATGATAAGAATCAACAACAAAAAAAAACTACACAGAATGGTATAAAAGCACTAAAAATCAAAACATAAAAAAACCCTTTTTTAAATATTGAAAAGATTAATCAAAGTATTTTAATACACTTACACGATTAATTCGGGTAGTTTAACACACTTCGTGTATACACCCTTCCTATGGGGGCTATGGGGGATGTTCGCAGCCCTACTCGGTCCACACGAACCATTGCGTTTATTTCAGTCATAATTCAGTTTTGTCACATAGACAACATTAAGTTGGGGCAGACCATAGACACGAATCCGCGAGCTGAAATTATAAGTTCGAAGGCTAAGTTTCTGCCGACCAAGTACTGTGCATTGTTCGAGCTCCGCAAGCTATGCTATGAAAGTTTTACAAAAGGCAATTTTGCAACTGCTATGTAAGTATTACCACAATTAAGCGATTAATGTGAATAAATCGTTTTAGAAAACAGCCGTGTGGTCTATTGGTTAACGTGTATGATCGCTGATGAGTATAATAAATTCAATATAGTTATAATACCACAGCCAATTTTGAAGCATTTAAGTAGAAAATAATAACCCCTTTCGTCTACAAAAAAACATCCTGTACTTTAGACAAAAAATTGTTATATTCTTAGTAAAATAATCTTTTTAGTGTTGTTCCGTAACGTACTGGGTTAGCATCTTCAAGCAGAGCTGCAAAAAGACGCAGACATAACGAATTGGAAAAACTAGTAACAACGAGACTATAAATTATTAATGAAATTCAAACTAAAATATTTAATCTTGTTGAGGGACAAGGCATTTGATTGGTGAAGATCCGTTATTATATTGATAAAAGTAACTTTGTATTCTGTCTTCACATTGAATTTATTATATATTTTTTAAACTGATTTAGTTTAGTTATGCATCTGATGATGATATAGTCTATTTGATCGAAACTAGACATGCAAAAAATATAATAAACTCAAAGTGAAGACAGAATACAAAATTACTTTTAGGTTGTTGATCGATGTCTTCGTGATGTGGATGCGATATTAAAACAGGAAGATCTTCATACCTTCGTGGTTTAGCAGTTAGTACTCAAACTCAGGTAAAGAATAATTTACTGAAAACATCAATCAATCAAATGAGCTCGGGTGTATTGCGCATAGCTCGATTGTACGCAAAAGTTTCAAGCTACAAATGAAATATATATAAAGGGTGTGCATTTTTTACTCGTACAAATTACAGAGATGTAGGGGGCGGCCGCCTTCGCGCAACCCCATGCGGCCGCTGTAAAAATGACATAAACTTGTGTCTTTCGATCCGTTTAACAAATGGCGTCCCTCTCGGAAGTAATTCGCCTCCCCTCGGAGGTCGGCGCGTCGGCCCAGCGAACCGAGAGCCGGGGGTTCGTGTCCCTGCGCACATTGTACCGAATCGTAAAAACTGCAATTGTACAAATTGGAATTCTGATACTCAACATATTCGGTCCAATAAAGTTCATAAAAATTAATATAATTGCCTATACTCAATAAAAACCCTACGAGATGAGACTCGGACACTTAAAACGGCTACAATGCAAAAAAATTAAGGCTTTATAGGAGAATCATTAATGCAAAGGTTGACCGCGTCACAAAAAGAAAAAAATCCTGACGATGATAAAAATACGTAATGTCTCCTATTTTAGCCATATATTTCTAAACAATAAATAAAGCATCCTACACTGAATTGTCCGAGGATAAATCGAAGCAAAAATGACATTGGCAGGAGGAAACTTACGTGGATGCAGGATTCAAATATACAGGCGAAATAATGAGGCTGGCCCAGGATAGGAATATATTTGATAATACGGTCACAAATCTCCTAAGAGAAGAGGCACTAGAAGAAGAAGTAAAAGCTTGTTTTGTGCATTGAGTACATTCCACTAAAAAATGTAAAATAATTAATACGTTTCGTAATTTTCGACAAGCGTATAAAATAAAAACATTGAGTCTAAATGAACTTAATACCTCATAAAAAAAGTTCTCGCTGCTATGCAACTTTACAACTCACTTGTAAGACAAAATACTGATAACAAAAATTAAAAAATAGCATTAAAACAATTTGTATAAAAAGAGACGACCTCTTTTTCAAGTCAACTAAAAAAAACATCAAATTTCAGATGTATTAAATATTTAATAACAATCATCAAAACGATAAAATTTTACTTCGAGCTATTTGCAGAAGTGTTTATTTTATTCGGGTGTGTGTGTGTGTGTGTGTGTGTGTGTGTGTGTGGTTTGGTGTGCGTGAATAGCTGCTTAAAAAGGAGCCATTCACACAATAGCTTTGAAATCACATAAAATGCTAAAAATCTCCGGGAATGCACTGCGAACGAAGCTTCGGTGTTAAGGGGCAAGTCGCCGGACCGGCCGTGCATAAGAACTGAAAACCTAAAACTGAGACACTCTGTGCTTAACACAAACATATAAATAACACGAATACAGTTTTATTTTTTTACAACTGATATGAATAGCTAAATGGCTAGGAGACTACGAACAGGTATACTATTCGTAGTCTTTGTTGTTTATATGTGGAATGTTAAAAAATTAGCTTGTCTATCGTGGATTGGTTTTTTTATTTTAATTTTGTTAATGAATAGCTCTTTGATATTCATATATAAGTTTTAATGCATCCAAATTATTCACCCATACATGTTTATTGAGGATACGATATTTGTACAATCGACCCACACATGAAACGATTAGAAAATAATGTATGGAAGTAAGATGCAGCAAAAGGGAAATATGTGTATAGCTTTACACTGGGGTTTATCTTAAGCTTGTCGGGTGGTTTCCAAGAGGGCTCAGAGTTCGGGGGCCTTAATGGAAGCCCCCAGGCGAGAATTTCCGCCGGTCGCCGCCACTGGCCGCGGGTCTAAAGAGAGACGTAAGAAATGTCCGAGTGGGAAAAAAAAACATAACAAGTGTGGCGGCTGACAGGCGGGTGAGAGGAACGAGCGTGTGACCATGCGACCTGGTGCACGCTGTATATGTTGCACTCTATCGATGCAATAAGCCGAATTTGAGGTGGCGGTGACCATGTTAGTGAAACGTGCACTGTGTATATTATTTGACTCAGTCAAAACTGTGAGTTTAATTTGATAGATAAAGTACACCGTGTATATTATTTTTATCAATCCATGCTGTATTATAAACCGATGGGTATTTCAGGTGCACAGTGGGTACTTGTTTTTTATCCGACCACCAAAAAACATGTACTTTTTTTTTTTAAAACCTAACCTAACCTAACCCAACGAATCGAACGGTCGTGGAAATCTGCAAAGGAACGAAATAAACGCCACAACGGGACTCATCGTCATACGATGGATTCTTATCTCTGCGAGTACATGTATATTAAAAAAATTTGGTGGTCGGATAAAAAGCAAGTACCGCACAGTATATATTTTCCTCGCAATCGATGCAGTATGAAAATATACAACATGTCTTTCAACACTCTAAATAATCGATATTTTAAGTTGAATGCGCAATATACATTATTTCAGGAAATAGATTCAGTTAACCGAATTTTGATGTATATTGACCGAAGTCATAAAAGGCCCATACCAAAATACACGCAGTAATCTTCTAGCCATTCGGTTAATTTATATTATTTTGCTCTCAAATGGTAAAAAGCATTATCTACAATCAATGAGAATGTATATTTCGATGTAACAACAAACAAAATAAGCCCCAAAGCCATCAAAACTTTTTACACGACCGAATTCCGAGTCGGGGGCATTTCGTGTCGAATTATACTGTCGACGGAGGAAAAAAAAACCGAAGAATCCCGAGGCGCGAGAAAATCATCGTCACCTCTGCGGGGCCGCGAAATATTTGACAGGGGCGCGCGACCGGGGCCCGCGGGCCGCATTCCGGGCCGCGCTACCGGGCTTGGCGACACCTGCCCAGCCGCCCCGCCCGACCAGGGTGCCTGTCTCCTGAGCCCAACCTCGAGCGATCACCATGAGCAGCCCTATTCCCAGATCAATACGAACAGCTGTTTTTTGTGAAATTTTAATTTTTAATGGGTCTACGAGGGCGGTCCGATAAGTGCTTAGCCTACAAAAGAAAAACGAAAATTTTGGAAAAGTAGCGATTTATTTCTCAAAATAGTTTCCTTTTAGCGCGATACACTTGACCCAGCGATGCTCCAGCTTCTTTGACCCGTCTGAAAAATACGTTTTCTCGAGGTCTGCAAAGTATGCCTCCGTGGCGGCGATGTCCTCCTCATTCGACTTAAATTTCTGCCCGGCGAGTGACTTTTTCAAGCTTGGAAACAAAAAAAATTGCATGGGTCCAAATCTGGAGAATACGGTGGATGGGGGAGCAGTTCGTAGTGCAATTCGACCGATTTGGCCGTGGCGACGGCGGAGGTGTGAGCCGGTGCGTTGTCATAGTGGAAGAGCACTTTTTTCATCGCCAAATGGGAACGTTTTTTCTGCAATTCGACGTCGAATCGGCATAGTAGAGCCCTGTGACCGTTTTGTCCTTCTCCAGGTAGTCAATGTAGATCACACCTTGTGAATCCCAGAAAACGGTGGCCATCACCTTTCCGGCCGATAGGACAGTCTTCGCCTTCTTCGGTCCACTGTTTCGACTGTTCCTTGGTCTCTGGTATGTATCAGTGATTCATGTTTCGTCGACGATCACGAAACGACGCAGGCTAAATACTTATCGGACCGCCCTCGTATGTACTCATACGTAACGTAGACCAAACTCATAAAACGGCTATAATTTCATTCGAAAATGATTTATTAAAGTAACTGCTACAAAATGCAATACCAAAACATTCAACAGCATCGAATACAATAAGATAACGTATTTCCTAAGTACACAAAGTATTATATGAAAGCAGCTTCAGCCCCAAATTGCTTACATTATATGTTCTTCTGAAGAAGGCTATCTCACCATTTCGGAGGAGATCAAAACTTCATCAATTAAGTGCGTCCCGAGACGGTGCCGATGCCCGAGTAAGCAATCGGCAACTGCATTTTTCTTGCTGAATTAATTCCGCGTCGGGCAGTGCTACCGGGGTTGCCGGGTTCGATTCCCGGCTTCCAATTTGCGTCAATCAAAAGTCGACCGGTCGTGTCTGATCCGACCGCATCAGATAGTGCGGCTATTGAAGGCTGTAGAGAGATCTGAAGTAGATTAGAAATACCCGTTTGGAGTCGCTGAAAAGCTGTGGCCTGGTAATATAACTTAAACATGAGGTGTGAGAAATAGGGGAAAATTTAATTTTGTAATAAAATTTTATTTTTTAACCCTCGTCAAGCATTCATCTCTGACGTCCACAATTTCGATTAAATATCACGATGAGCTATTTTCCTGAAAATTGCATCTGTATGCAATAACTGATTGAATAATAAAGATCTACGATACTAAATATAACGCACAGTGGATTACATCTGATTACTGCTTTGTTCTTGAATAAAAACTTGGGTGTCTCAGTTCTGAGAAACTACATCCAATAACGATGTCTTACTGAATATTAAAATGTTTTAACACTTCCTGCCACTTATCAGCTGCCTTTGCGGGACAGAATCTGTACTGTTTTTATAAATTATAATATAGCGTGAAATGCTCAGGTGCTCGAAAAAACAACCACCTTCGATGTCCAACTGAATATTAAAGACTTAGACTACATGAAGTTTTCAGCTCTTCAACGTTTCGGACTCTACGCTGGGACTTTGAAGATTGTCAGGAAACGTCGGACCAACCACTATTGTATTAAACGACCTGCAACTTTTCCTGTGTTCTGACTCCTGTTTAAGTTTATATAAACACAGAAATACATACACCGGTGCCGCTGCGCCACGTGGCAATATTTGTGAAAATTCCCGAGTCGTGTCAATCCGAACGCTAAAGAGATAGTTGGGAGGGAAAAATGAATAAACTGGTGACGTGTCCACTGTGCCACATGGTTGGCATGCGCGGGTGCAGGCGCAGCATTTACACCTAACTTATTCTGACAAGCCTTTTGTCGCCGCCGCGCAGTTCTCCGCCACGCTCGCACCTTCACGCGCCGCCGCCGCGCTCTGAAAACGGGCATGGACGGCATCGGAGAAGCGCAGACTCGATCACCTACAGACTATGATATTGATTAAAGAAACATGTCTTTGAGATCAAAAAAAACTTCCATTTATTTTTTCGTTTCATATTTCTTTGGTATTATGCAATGTGTAAGCTATCTACGTGAAACAATTAGAACTACAAAATGCGTTCATTGGTTTTTGGCATCCGTTTTTGTTAGATTGAAACTCATGGGTGTTATGGGTTTTACCACCAGTACTGAGATCAATTTTAGAGATTTAATAAAAAAAAAAACCTTTATAATGGTCTCAGTACCAAAAACATGAAAAATCACAGTACAACATCCAAATTCTCAAATAAATATTTATATAGGTTTAAATTTTTGCCATTTACAAACGACCAATAAGAGAGTGTACGAGTATAAAATAAATATTTATAATAATATAAAAACATATTTTGGACGGTTTTGACGATCAAATTTCTCAGTTTTTTGTTAAAAAAAAAGCTTTGTGGTTTTGCATATTAAAAAAAACTTATATCAATCATAAAAATTTTGAGCTATCGATCGTGAAACGACGAGTAAAACCCGGAGATTTGAACCCACCTTCATCGCGTAGTCCATTCGACCGCTACGCCTCCACTTTCTGAGAATATAAACCAATAAAAGAGCGACTAAAAATTAAATATTTAAATATATATTAAAACTGAAAATGCTCTTTAAAATCTTTCATTTCAAAACAAACATTTAAGAACTGTGCGTCGATGAGTATTCGTATTTTGCGAATTTTAAAATTAAAAATATATCACTTGCACTTTGTCAATTTTCAATGTATAAAATTATATATATATATATATATATATATATATATATATATATATATATATATGTATATTTTTTTGAAGACAAGAACTGTGCGTCGATGAAGAGTTATAATTCAGCAATTTTGTTGCATATCGAGTAAATGCGCGCAGGCTGGTATGGATTCTTACACGTAACCTCTCTCTTAGTCGCAGCTACAACCGCAATGCTGTAAATAAGCTTGAGAGTAACAAGCCCCGCGCGTGAGGGGAATGGCAAGCAGTGCATGCCTGCACTGCATCTCTCCGCCCTAGTGCTAACACGGCATATTTCATGTTATATTCACTCAACCACCAGAATAAGTCCAAACTCGGATTATCCGTGTCATTGACTTATTTAGATGTTTTCAGCAAGATGGGAAAATGAGCAAGCGATTGGAAGCGATTGCTACATATTTACATTTTTATTTATATTTAAATATATTTATATTCAAAGACGCATTTTTTTTAAAATTTAAATCTAACTCTAATGAATTATGACAAAAAAAAATACGACTAATATAAAAATTAACTCCGGTTCCACGATCCATCAACAAAATGTATTTTAAAAAAAAATTTAAGCCAAGAATTAAGACAATGGTCATAAAAGAATAGTTTTTTTTTTTTAATTAAATAATTTGTCCATTTAATGATTTATAGACAATTGGTACAATGCCAAAGTTCCCGACGAAGGCGAAAAAAAATAAGCAATAAACACAATTTAAATAGTTATTTCAAAGACACGACATAAGACGAAGTTATTAATACAGCGATATATGCATAAAACGTTTTTTGTAAGGTGACAAAAATAAAACTATAATATAATCAATACATACAGCAATATATGCATTTAAACAGTTATTTCAAAGCCAAGACTCTGACGAAAATAAGCAATAAACACAATTTTAATAGTTATTTCAAATGTATGTCTATTTTTTGTGCGTATTTATTACCTATTATAGGTTTATATTATTACTAATATGATTAGGCTCAAATCTCACACAAATAACGATGATATTTTGCCACGAGACAAAGACACGACATAAGAAGAAGTTATTAATACAGCGATATATGCATAAAACGTTTTTTGTAAGGTGACAAAAATACAACTAAAATATAATCCATACATACAGCGATATATGCATTTAAACAGTTATTTCAAAGCCAAGACTCTGACAAAAATAAGCAACAAATACGACGGTCTATCCACATTTCCAGAGGGCAATTCCCGCGAAGCGAATTAAGTCCATCCCCAGGCGGCACGGCAAAAAGAGCCCCGATGAAGTAAGCGGCCGTCACCTCGTTAAGACGCAGGTGACAATCTGCCCGGTAATTAATAAATCCCCTCGCCGACAAAGCCTCGGCGGAGACAATACGAATACCGGGGCCCGAGGGGTGGGCCAGACCCCCTCACGATCAATTCGCCGATCGATTCTATTTAAAACAAAAAATTATGCCGGTTTTTACAAATCTGACAATTTTGATCCATTTGCCGATCGATTCGGTTTAAAAAATAAAAATTATGTCGGTATTTACAAATCTGACAATTTTGACCCATTTGTCGATCGATTCTACTTGAATTATTGTACGACCGTTTTTACAAATCTCACCATTCTGATCCGTTTGTCGATCGATTCTACTTAAAATGTTATATGCACGTTTTTACAAATCTAACAATTTTGACCCATTTGTCGATCGATTCTACTTAAATTGTTGTACGACCGTTTTTACAAATCTCACCGTTCTGACCCATTTATCGATCGATTCTACTTAAAATGTTTCATTCCAGTTTTTACAAATCTAACAATCTTGATCCATTTGTCGATAGATTCTATTTAAAATGTTTTATGACCGTTTTTACAAATCTCACCTGTCTGACCCATATCTAGTATCTCTAAAAATTTCACAACATTTGTTAACATGGCCGATTAATTGTATGATGATTTGATGCGGTAAAATCTATTTATAAATCTTATTGTTGTATGATTTCACAAGCACTTTACCGATCGACTTTTCGATCAATTCGATTCAAATTGACTTTATAAGTATTTTTAAAAATGTTACAACAACTTTGTTGATTAATTTGATTCGATTAGATGTGTTTAAGGTTAGTACTATATGTATAAAAAACGTTTTTAATATATTTTCAAAATCTCACGAACACTTTGCTTATAAATTCGATTCAAACGATTTATCTATGGGTATTTATTTTTTTAACCAATTTTTGCCGCTTTTTCGATCAATTCGATTCGAGAACAACTTTAAAAAGTTTAATTTAAAATATTTCAATTAATATTTAGAAATCTCACCATTTTTCCCATCGCTTCGTGTGCGAGTCAATTTCTAAAATATTACAAAATTTATAAAAGCATTTAATTATTTCGAAAAAAAAAAACCAAAAACCTTTTCATAAAAAAACACCCGTTGATAACACATGGAATGGCGTCAAAGCATCGACCTTTTCTGCGGTGTTTTTTTTTTTTGTTGTTTATACTAAAATTTAGAGGCCACTAACTAACCGTCACAGCTTTAGGCCAATTTTTTTTTTCAAATTAGCGCAAAAAAATACATAATATTCATAATGTCGAAAAGAAGAAAAACGTTGTGCGAAATCGTATCTTTCTTCCGCAAGGTCACCATTGTCGCGGGTGGCGGTCACGGTCACGGTCACGGGTCGTGAGCGGCGCGCGGCGGGCGCGTCCCTAGCGCGGCCGCGAGCCGGGCTCATTGTTCCCGCGCAGGAGACGCCATATATCTGCGGCGGCGGCGGCAATTGATATTTCTTTATCCCCCAGCCTCCCCCGGCCCTCCCCAGCCTCCCCAACCCTCCCCAGCCCTCCTCAGCTCTCCCGCACCACACCTCGGAGACCTTTTTTTCAGTATTTTTTTCATTCGCAGCCCTTTGTTTTAGAGCACGCCGCGCGCTGAATTTTGGGCTGACGCGGTTAATAGACGGAGATAAATCGAGATAAAGGAGACCTGAAGTGGGCGCTGCCAAGCTATAGCTGTAAGGTTCCATGTGCATTGTTGAATAAGTCCATCGATATATTTATTTCGTATCAACTTAATTGCCGTAGAATATTTAAAAAAATTCAGTCAATTCTGAGAACAAATTTTTGTCATGTAAGACTACTATAGTCATTGGCCCAAAAGTCTTCAAATAAACGCTGGACTGCTAAATATATAAGTAATCCATTTTAAAAAAAACATTTAATACAGCGTAATAATTGAAATTTTTAGTACAGATAATTTCAAGATTTGATTTTGCTCTGTCTTGGCTCTGCTTCGGCTCATTAGCATAATTTTTTAAGCGGTTCGACAATTTATGCGTATACCGTTTCCAAGGATCCGAGAACTTTTCGCGCGTTCACAAAAAGCGTTTTTTTTTTTTTTTGCGTTTATTTCACAATAAATAAGGCTTTTTTTTCAGCGCCCCGCTTGAGATATTGTGACTGCTACAGTAATAGTATTCACGCCGCGTCAGGCAGGCGCGTCGGCCGGCTCCTGAAATCCCGCGAAAAAAAATCCACCGCCTTCCACACCTCGAGGTGGCGAGAGCGAGGGCCTGTCCACCGCGTTGCATTAAAGACACATCGAAACCACCATGGAATCCACCATTAAATCAAGCAATAAATAAATAATAATTGATAGGTAATCCCATCCTCGTCGCCGTTGTACAGTAACGTGTCTTCACACGCCTATTCCGTATCTCGTTTATTGAAAGACTGATAATGTGTGAGCATGCAACATAGATTCCGTATCATTATATACCACCTACGTTACATTTTATATTTTTAGTAAATCAGAAAAAAATAGCCTACACGCGCTGCGTCACAACTGACAACCAAACTGGTAACAAACTATTTTGCGTTGTTCACTTGGGCAAAAACATTAATCTTTGTGACAATCTCATTGAATATATGTGTATCATACAAATGCAGCTGTACTCTTGACTTCCCCTCAATGAAGCAAATTCTGCATCCACGTTTGCTTCCAATGCCTATTTTCTTTGGATTTTTCCTCGGTTTCCCATTTTACCAAATTTTTTTTTATTTGGGATTTCGAAAAATGTGGCCTAAATAAGAGACCTTACGCTTGTTTACCATTTTCTTTACGGATTTTGTGCAAGACTCTCTCATTTGTGACGTGACCAACCCATGGTATTTTAAGGATTCTTCTATAAAGCCTCTTTTTTCGCATTGTTGCTGTCTTAAGTTTACAACCCTCAACTCCATTATAAAAACTGAGACAACATAACATTTGGTAAATCTACAGCAAGTTTTGAATGTTTCAAAACATACTGGCTTAAATTTTTATACTCTATTTTTGAACAACAAGTATAAATAGCCAACTTGCTATGATATTATGATCATGATGGTAAAAATATGTATTTTTACCCTTACTTCGGCATTTTGTGACGACTCTCCTATCGTGTGAGGCCTCTGAGGAGTTTGATTGCAATAATTGTATTGATAAGTATATCAGTTGTTTGATAGTTGGGAGCTGGCACCCCTGCGAGGCTGGCTTTGATTCCAGATTTCTGTCTTGTCAGTTGGCAGTCCGGCGAGAATTGCTCGGGTCGTTTTTCACCCGCTGCGATTGGTAGCATGTACCAAGGGCCCTACTTATGCGGGTTTCCTAAAAATTGAGTTTTAAAAATTTGCGGATTGTGTGCGACTGTCGCCTTTATTTTCGACGCTTTTTTTGTAAAGCCAATAAAACGTTTTGAATAAAAAGCGGGCGCACTGAAAAATAAATTTATATTTAAAATTAAATACAACTATTATTTGATATTGACTTCGTCTGCAGAAGGCATCCGAGATTTTATAATATGAACCTATAAACAATATTGCTCTCTAGACGAAAACCACACAAATAGAACCTCGCTTACAAGCTTAATATTACAAAGAATTGCTTTTTATTTACTAATTCAATTTAGGTACAGATATCTTCATTCGACAATATTTATATATATTATGTATAAACGATGCTACCAAATAAAAAATTACCTGTAATAATTTTTTTATAATATTGTCACACGGCGTGATTTGATAAGTCAAATATTTGTTTGGTTTTTCATGACCAATCAGAAAAATTCGGCTTAAAGTTACTACCATCATAACACTTATAAATATTGTACTACAACGTTAATTAATTAACCCTCGAGTTCTGGTGGCTTAAGCCTTTTACAAATGTCAAACATTATTTCCCTTAATTTTTTACCAAAGAAGACAGCAGTCTTGTGATCCTCTGCTTTTGTTACGACACCGCAGGGATTCGAGGTCACACTTCCCCAATGGACTATTGCTAAAAAGCCACTCAATATATAATTCTAACCAAGATGTCCGCCGCTCTGTCGCTTTCTTATTTCGGGGAATAGCTAGCAGTGGGATCATTGCTGAGGGTCGAGGTGGGTCGCGGCGGGTTGCTTTCGCCCATTGACAGAATGACAAATACGCATTTGCCCGTTTTTAAGTCGGAACTTTAATGAGAGCTCGGGGCCCGGTGGGTGGGGGTGGGGGCAAGGGGGGGCGCAGAATGCCAGGGCCCCGGGGGCTGCGGGGCCTGGGGCATGTCACCGCCGTGCCTGACGATGCCCCTGCGACAGGGGCCATGCGATAACGTTAGGCGAGTAACGTTACCCAAAAAAAAAAAACTATCTAAATGCTTGCTTGTTATGTACAAGGTTTGTCATCACAATTTGGGGAAACTTCCAAACTAGTCAATCGAATTTTGCTATATATGGGAGTGACTAAAGCTACACCCCCCTTTATGGTTCTGATGACACGCTTCAAGAAGCCATCCAGTGACTTCATCAACAGGTCATCCAGGCTCTCCAGTTGGTGTCTGTGAAGGCCAAAGATGGGGCACGAACCCACAAGGTGGATCACTGTTTGAGAAGTAATATCATCACAAGGGCAATAGAAGAAGGAAGTTCACGTGGATGCGGAATTTACCCCAGTGGCTGGAGATCGGAAGTGGTCACAGACCTCCTATGAGGAGAAGCATCAGAAGAAGAAAATAACCTAAATTAAATATCAACGTAATGAGAAGGTAACTACTGTTTTTTTTATTGGTGGGCACTTTTGCCTCTCAATGACATTGTCAGATTGTTCAATGTTGTTAAAATTAAAAGAATTCGTTTACTTAGTACAAGTGTTGCTCGATAACTTTACCGTTTGAATTCTAGACTCGTTACTTTTACGTTTTAATTTGTTTTAAAACAAAAAAAACCCCCAAAATTTAATCGATTACCGTGAGAAGAACCGAAATAAACTTTATAAATTATAAGTAAATTTTATTCAATAAATCGAATATTACCCAAACTTTATGCGACAACGTTACCGTTTGAATTATATACTTAAACATGCAAAAACAACTCAAAGACAATACTTTAAATTATAATCAAACTACATTCACACTTCACAATAAAAAACAAAAAGCACCCATACGTTACCGATAACGTTAACGTTTGGGCGCTTTACGTTACGAGAACAACATTTTAAAACATAATCAAATATTGTAAATTAACCTTCCGTCAAAAAAAAAAAAGTAAACGTTACTCGATAACGTTACCGTTTGAAGCCATGGTCGCCAATTTTTTGCCCGGCCGACCACGAAGAGGCGCTCGATGAATTTATGTCAGCTGTCACCGCGGCGGTCGCTAATTGCGAGGGCGAGCGGCCGCTTTTTGCAGAGGCGACCGGCGCGGACGGAGTCGTGTCTAACGTTACACCGGGCCTAGGCGTAACGGTACCGCAAGCAGACGACGAGGAAATTCTTAATATTTTTTTATACTTACCTTTTACCCTTACAATTATTCAATAGCGTCATTTTGACCTGTTAACCGGGCGGGACGTATATATACGTCCCGCAACAATATCGGTAACGGGTATGACGTATGAATACGTCCTTGGAATATATATTGCGCCCTGGATTCCGAATAACAAAAGTATTTAGTCATTCATACATGTCTCGACGTGAATTTAAGACACGAGATACACTAAAGGCGGGGCGCGTATTAATACCTTTTTGAGTGTGTTTACTATAAAAGCGGCAGAAGGTCATTGTACTCTTTAGGTTTACAGCTCGTAATGTTTGTTTAGACTCGTCAACGTTACTTCTATCAATACTGTCCAGTGATTCTGAGTAAAGTGACAATAAAGAAGTGGAGTGGTCAGAGAATGATAATCCTTCAATTTTTAGGACAAAGTGGTGTTGTTGTGATGCCAAGTAATCCGCAAAGTGTGTATGAAGTGTATAAAAATTTGACTACATGCAAATCAAAGAGTATATAGACTAGATATCACACGTGCAATTTTACGCGAATTTCGTCCGCTCCGCACATCAGTTTAGTCAATTTGGTTACCCGCTTAAAGTGTGTTTATTAAGAATGATGGACGTGTTCTGGGTGAGCAGTGACGGGTACGTCCCTACACTTACCTACCTATTTTCGTATTATATATTATATACTTAAACTTTTTATATCTCCAACCTTTTTATTTTAGAATACATTTTTATAAGTATCTATTAAATTGAATGAAAGCAATATCAGCGATGACAAAATCAATGTACCGGCAGGTAGAAAAAGGAGACGTATTATGAGTTCGTCATCTGACAGTAATTTTGACTACGACACGGAATCGAGCGAAACTAAGATTGAAGATAGTGAAAAAGTTTGCTTTATATATAAATAAACGATGAAATATACAATTCATAGTCTTTTCGTTTATTTTAAGCATAAATAAAAAAAATACTAATATGAAATTACGTCCTCCGGGCGTGACGTACTGACACGTCCTAGGGAAAGAGAACGCGCCCGTTGTATGTTGCATAGTTAAAAAGGGAACTCCCGGTTAACAGGTTGAGTTATCATTCGAATGTCAGTTTTGTCACAACTTTATTATGAGCTTAAACTTGAGTAGCTATCGTCCTTTTGTTCATACTACAGATTTGCGGGAACTGGTAAACATGATGAAATACTTGCCTTTGAAAGGCTCATTACTAGTACAATCAGTATTGGGATCACCTGCCGAAATATAGTGACGCACCCATCAAAGACGCAAATATGGAAAAAAAAATCAATGCGCATATTTGTGTATATTTTATTTATTAATTGTACTTGTAGTATTTCAAAATGTGATGTAGCTGCAGGTGTGAATATAATTTTGTTTAAAACCACAGTATGTTTCAGAAAACGAGCAAACACCGGAAACCCCTCGTGGCAGTGCGGCCTAGTAATTAAACACGCGATAAGTGTGTAATTGTTATTGAAAACGACTTAAAAGAAACATAATAATCGCACTGACCGATTCAGGGTCTAAAAAAACACACTGTATAGAACGGCTGCTACTATATTTTAAAATTGTTTTCAGTGTGTGCAAATTGTCTTTCTGTGGCAATAAATTCAGTTTTAAAATTAACTCAGTAACAAGAGATGCCGAAAGTCGTTTTTCGTTGATTGTCTTGTGATAGTTCACATGATTAAAACAAAATTTATTTCAAAAAACTTAAAATCAATCGTTTAACAACAAGCTATTTAACGTATACGGTTTTTATTTATAATATATAGTTTAAAAATATTTGCTATTATTATCATTTATAAAATATATTTTGAACTCCAGCATTGATTATAATGTAAATGGAGCTAATACTATTGTATTTGCAGCCGTTTTTATAAGATAATCTTCAAGTGTTTCATAGTTTCCAAAGATGATCCCAGAACCGAGACCAAAACGACGGAAGGCACAAATCACAACGTTCAAGAAAGAAAATAATGTGGTTAATATATTATTTTACAAACACGTTCAAATAGTGAGAAACAATCCGTCCCTGGTCGCAGTTTTTTTCCCGAAGAGGAATATGAAATGATACATGAATAGGAAATAGAAAAAAGTGCACGGGTCATTTTGTATGCACCGCCCGCGTGTAGCTTTGAAAGCAACAGTGCAGAAAAATTCTCCGATTCTGTATCCTGCGAAGTCGAGAGCTGCGGCCATTGTCTTCAAAACACTTACAATAACAATTGCATCTGAAAAAATGCACTTTGCAGCAGTGTTGCTTGCATGTTTTTTTCGACCCATCGCTAAAACCGGCTACACACGCAGCGACACGATTTACAACCGAACGATAACTGGCCGTCAGCGTTTTGTGTGTTAAGTCTCCGGCATTTTTATTGCTTGCGCAATAATAATTGCAAGCACAAAAAACGTCTCTGATCCGTCGTTAAGAAGTCTTTCAATTTTCTGTTTGACAACCTCGCGTGTAAAATATTGTAAACAAAAGAAACTTATTAAACTGAAAAAGGATTTATAAAAGCAGTTCATTATAATAAAGAGCCATAATTATATAATATTATATTTTTAATGCTAGCTGACGCTCTATCAAGTTGTGTAAATGTCGATCATTAGTGACATAAAACATAACTTGTTGTAATTTTTAGTTTAGCACAAATATTATTCATGAAAATTGTCATTAAAAAAAAATGCAAGTGGAGAAATAATTGACAGTATATGTCTATACCACGGACAACACTTGTTAAAAGCGTGTAGCTTAACGCCTTATTATATCATAATTTAAATAAAATGTTTTTCATACCACGAGGTACAGACATGCCTCACGCAAGATATTCCGCGAACATCAGTGTGCAATGAGCGCGGGTTTCGTGCTGAAACCTGTCGCGCGTTGACATATTCCCATACAATAAATAATGCCGACACCTGCGCACTGTATGTATAATCGCAACTTTAACTCCGATGTGGTGTTAATATATTTAATTTTATTCTGTAAAGCCTTTTAGTTATTATTCTTATCGTGTTCAACACATAGGAAACGTAATACACACCCTCATTTTGAGAAAACAGCACTTGTCGACAGTAGGCGTATTCAATACATCAGTACAAATTACAATTAAATGTTTAAGAACCAAACGTTCTACGTAAATTTGATTTATTAAAAATATAAATACGTCTCCTTACTCAAATAAGAATGCATTACGTTGCCTAAAAGTTTTTGTACTTAAATTTAAGTACAAGGACTAAATTATAGAAATAAATTTACAAGGTCGCACATGTAAAAATAGGTTGTAAATATGGGTATGGCATGTACGAAAAAGTAAGAAAAAAAATACATGAAAGGGAAGCTACTTGTAAATTTCCGAGTAGCCATGATGTCAACGTACGATCTCTGTTCTTTCATCTGATATATCCTTTCACATCATAACCTCGGTGTACAAGACGCTGGCATTCAACGTTCAGCGTACCGATGCGATGTACCAGACATTGATCAGGCAGATTATATTTTGCGAATAACTAGGTATAATTGTAAGTATGTTTTTTTTTTATAAATAAACAAATTATACATTCAAAATATGCAATACTCTTGGGTGCAAACTCGACACGACACGGCGGGGCCTATTCGCGGTTCGCCGCCGCGGTGGCCGAGTCGCCGCGCCGCGACGGCGGGCCGGTTTTTGCGCCGCCGCCGTAACGACGAGCTAATGTGACGTCTCGTGACGAGCCGGCGGACACCGGGGCGGTTTTTGCGCAAGTCGGGTCGCAAAAACCGGTGACGGGGCGGACGCGCGACGTGCGAATAGGCCCGCTCCGAGGATGTCGAAATCGCGCGATTGATATAAAACTTCGAACGGCAAGTAAAAACTTTGAGGACGACACTTCCACCGCGGTCACGGATACAAGCTATAAAGACTCATAACTTGTTTTTAAATCATAATTTTAAAAAAATGTATGAATCACTATTTTGTATGTGTTCGTAGGTTGTTGTCATTAGATTCACTTTTGCTCTTATGTTTTTTAATGTCTCAGTCTCGGGACTGAAACGTTGGAAATTTTAAAAAAAATTCTGCCTAGAACGTGCAATTTATATTACGTGAGTGGATTTATATAATATTTTTCAAAAGCGTTCAAAATTATTATTCAATTAAATATTTTTAAAAACATGCAATCATTCAAATAAAAAAAATACACACGACTCAATCAATTACAACTAAAAAGTAGTAGTTTTGTTCTGCATCTGATGATGATCAAGTCTGTTGGTCGAAACTAGTCATACTAAAACTATAATAAACTCAACGTGAATAAAGTATAAAAGTTTACCCTTATCATTAATAAAAAATGGATCTTCACCAAGTAGTAGTAGTAGTCAACACTTATAACACTCAATGCAACTAATGATTATCAAATAAGTTTTTGTTACTAGTAAAAATATCAATGTCGTCCAAAAACTGTTTGAATAAATAGCCCTCTTTTGACAATAATTTTAAAAAAAGTGCTCCTAAGAAGGTAGAAAATAATCAAAAATAAAAATCACACAAAACTAATAACACTCAGTATTGTATCGTATTATTTTCAGTTAAAACTAAAAATATTAAATTAATAGCTCTCTTGCCGACAATTATTTTTAGTAATTATGCTTTTTGGAAGAGGGAAAAGAAGAATACAATATAACTAGGAGAATACAAATTAATACTACCCAGAATTGAAAGAGCACCTACTGCTGTAAGTGCAAAAGCGCAATCGCTAATAATACGCACGTCCGACGGTACAGTGGCCGAAAAAAGAATTGATTGACTCCTGAGAATTAACATGGGATCAATTTTTTTAAGATGGCAGACGCTCGCCGAGACAGCTGCATTTGCAAATAGACGACCCGCGTCGCCACGGCGGAATTTATTAGAGACGGAGGAATCGATGTAAAAAGGCAGTCCTCGGGGGCGCGGGCCCATTGTGGCTCGGCCCCGCGCCCGGCCCGGGTCCACTTCGCGGAAGTCAGAACGCCGCTCTTTTGTTCCGCCGCCATTTTGTTTATCAGCTGAAAAACGCGACGGTCTTCCGTCCGCGGCCAGCCTCGTCTCCGGGTCGCCAGGGCCGAGGCTGTGGCGCCACGTCTCGAATCTCGAGTCTTAGTCTCAAGGACATTAAACTCACTGGTCTACCAATTTACTATTAACACCTTGCCATTTGTCCATAGTAAATAGTTTCTTCGTCGGGTGCCTCTCCTCTGAGCATATACTCATGCTCAGCCAGTGTTCATGACTTTCTAATGGGGAAATAGTGTAGTGGGTCCTCCTGCACCGCAGTTTTGTATTGCTGCTGCCCAATAGCATTGTTATAACGGGTGAATGTGAATAGTGAGCGTTATTGCGATATGCTGCGAAAATTTTTGGGCCCAGAGTTGCAGGAGTTTTTAAAAACGTAGTTCCAACAAGACTTTTCATACATCCAATCAATGAATTGAAGCTGTCTACGAATTATTCCCTAATAAGGTCATTTCACGTAGAGGTAACATCAACTGACCTCCCTGAAGCCCCGAGCTCAGCCCTCTTGACTATTTCGTATGGGGATACCTTAAAAGTAGGGTTTATGAGAATAATCCGATGAACTATGTGTCGAGGGCTATGTGTCAGCGTGTTATCAGCAATCTTCGTTCCAGATTAGAAGAGTGCCAGCAGCGCGTAACGGTCACCATTTGGATAACATCATCTTTTTGAAATAATTTTCAATTTTGTATTCTTATAATCAACAATAAAAAAAATAGTTGATTACTAGTAGTTTTTGTTTTACTGTACTAACAAATACCCGATACTCTCTTTGGACACCCTATATAATCCTTTCCTAACAAAACTCTGGCGTTTAGATCTGATACTCCTTCCGACAAGATACTACTTCCAGAGCACATCCCTCCACAATCAATCAAAATCCACTACTCCATTACCGATCCTTTATACACGGTCAGGGTACAGAATGGCAGCCACGCACAAACAAAATAATAGGGAAAGCGGGGAGGTAGTGTAATAAATAGTTTTTGAAACCTTTTTATGCCTGAAGATGCCATTCTAGTATGTTGGCAAATAAAATTAAGTTGAAAAAAACACTTAATTTTTTTTCACAAATAAATATGCGTGTATCGATGAAAGCTGGCATTAAATAAAAAGTTAATTAAAAAAATTATATGAGAGAAATAATTGAAATTTCTGAGAATGGTCTGATCAATTTGTGTACGTGTAGTATCAATTAACTTGTAATTTAATTTATCTACTAGAAAACTGGATCTTTTTAGTGTGATGCCTGAAGAGTTAAAATGGAAAAACAATTATCGATAAAAAAAAAAACAAGCATGCTTATCACCAAACGACAAATTAATTATAAGATGAGTTCAATCGAAACGTTTTTGGCAACCCTGTTTTGTGGCTCATAGACAATAATGGTGTTTTGTTTTGAAGACGTCTTGATTTCTGCGAAGGAACGAAAGGACAAGATATAAACTAAGGGCTGGACTTGCCGAGGCCACCGAGGCCGAGTCCACAAGGAGACAATGCCAATCGATAAAGATCCGGCGATCATATTTTACGAAGGCATGCCTGAAATAATATTTGAAAAAAATATGTTTAGGGAAAATACAAGAGACAGCTTTTTTTGTTGTTGTTATTTTCCTATGAATATTTAAATAATTCAAAATTTAAGTAATGACGCGTTGTTTATTGAGAATTTTGATATTTTGAAAAATTGCTCAAGACCAATAGGCACCGCATTTCTATAGAATATAGCATTTCAAGAATATAGCATTTCTCATATATAATGTGGGCCAAAAATAATAATAACATAGAAACAAATAACTTAATATGTTTATTTTTAAAATCTTTAAAAGACAACGCCTGAATAAATAATCTATAAAAAAAAAACAGTAAAGAAATCGTTAAAAAATGCTGCAATCACTGAACGCAAATTCAAAATGGCAAAATGATTTATTTTAATGCGGACCTATTGAATATTCAATATAGTCAAATACAAATATCTTAATAATCTTTTAGCGTGTAAATCTTCATAGGAATTTTATAAATCAAGTTCTTAGAGATATAACAAACAGAAATCACTTAATTTCACCGTATTTTAGAGGAGATTATCAAAAACTGGCTTATCTCAGATGAATTTTATATTTTGGCAGTTAACGTCGCATTATACTGAAAATAAATCCGTCCAAAGGCTTTAGTGGACACTTAAAATCGTAATCGAGGAGTCGAACCTGAAGCACTTTAGATAAAACCTGTGGACCACCTAGCTGAAAAATAATCAATAGTTTATTACATATTAACCGCTCTACTATTAAAGCTTTTGTGTGTATTTAAGATATAATTATAAATTTACTACTTTTACACAAACAAGATTAATTTTTCAAAGTATTTACATATTAATTAATTTTATTTTATTTGTCGATGCTATTGAACTCAAAACAAATTTTATTGAATATTTCGCGATCGTATAAAATCGAAATTAAAATCCAAACACATTTTTTAAGGAAAAAATATATATGTTACAATAAGGTACAATCTAATGGTCCATTTTGGGAGTATATATATTTTTTTCAATTATTTCACAAAATAAACTTGGTAATGTAATTTCAACAAGACGTATTAATATATATAGAGAATGTTGTATTTCATAATGTAGACTGTAAAGAAAAATAAATTATTTTAATAATCACCATTAAAAATTTTCACTTCACAAAAATAATGAGTTTTTAATAAATGAATAAATAAAAAGATTTAGGCATGTACGTTATAACTGGCATGACTACGTCATTTCTCAAAAAACGACATGAAATAAATATGTTTTCAGAGATGGTCTCGTGTCGTTCTGAATTCGTTTTGCACGTGTTTCAAATTCCTGAATAATTAAACTGAAAGCGGGTCCACGAGGCGCCACAGTCTCGAGCAAAAACCTAAAAATCGACTCTAGAACCACAAAATGCGGACAAGGGTGACCATGAAGCCGGCACATTCTGAGAAATCCGACACTAGTGACGGAAAACACCCAAATATTTATTCACACATATTTGTTTAATATACTTCGTTATATACACGATGAGATTTCTGATCGAAGACCGGCGATTTGAGACGAATACGATCATTTGTACAATTGTAATTTTCACACTTCCTCCACTCGTCTGCTTTACTCAATCAGAATTGATAGGAGGCCGCAAGTGTTGCCGATGATATTCTCCCAAGGGGCAATGTGGCAACAAGCCTGCTTGTAAAAAATCACACAACTACTATTTAGAATATCGGACCGCGAAAGATGTTGCGATATGGATTCAAGTCCCAACGGAGTCGTGAAAAAATTTCAAGATTTTTCTCGTCGTTTCGTGTGTGAATCGTGTGTAAATTGAATAGCTCAGTTCGCACGCTGCACGGTGCTCCGGGCGAGCAATTAGCGAACATCAACAGGTAATACGGACGTTACTTTATTTGTCGGTTTGTATCCTTTATTAAGGCAATCCGCGCCGACCAGATCGCGGCCATTACGACGCAGATAAAAACCTTCCCGGGGGCCATAAATACGGTTGACAACGCGCGGCCCCCGCAGGGCTACCACGAAGCTACACAGATTGCTACAAAGCCTACTACACACGTCGCTACACAACATTCAATCAGCCAATAGCATCACCTTTTGTGTTGTGCACTTAGCCAAAACCATTAAAAGAAAAACACAAAAAAATAAGACGCTATTGGTTGATTGCAAATCGTCTCGTGGTTTGCGCTTACAGATCGTTACATTTACAGGTTACACCAGAGGCAGTCCATTTAATTAATTTAATTGTCACTTTATTTTGCTATATCGAAAGTTGATTTTTTTTACAGAGTATTGAGAAAACTATAAATTATATTTATCTATTTTTTATTATTTAATTAACGTCCATTTTAAGGGTAAAATAAAATCTTGAAGATGTTGAAAAATTGGATAAAATGACGACTTTTCAAAACCAAAGTTTGTTAAAGATTTTTTTTTTTTTAATTTTTAAATAATAAGGCGCACATGGTTTATATTTCATTTTTTAATTTCAATTGAAAAAAAAAAACTTTTAAATGTTTAGGACTCTTGTAAAATGGACCAGATGAATCTCCAAATTCCTACACTTCAATCGGGAAAACACATATTTTTCATATTTTATTGGTGCAGTGGATTTTTCGCAAAACGGACTAGAAAATGATCAAAAAAATTAGATTATGCGAACTAGGCCCTTAAAGATAGTACCAATACATTGGAGGGCTGAAAACTGCAAGTGGGTCGACCAAATCATCGAATATAAACGATTGCCAAAACTGAAAACCATATCATAATAAAAATTAATTAAAATGTTTATTTATTGTGGCAGCCCTGGCACGGCTCGGAGATCGAATCTACTCTAATAGCATTCGTGTACAATGATTGGGTGGTCAAATCTACATAAACATAAATACTTCTAAATACTACATCTCGATTTTGTGTCTTAAAAAAATAATTAACTGGAACGGCCGCCGCCGTGTGACTCGGGCGCTTATCCCCGGGATTAGCTATTAACATCGCGTCTAAGAATTCGGTAATTAAAACATTAATTTATAGTCCGAGAGGGGTCATTCCTTTTTTACTGACGCTGCTTTAAAGGATCCAATAAAACCTGTGATAGATTGTGATGGAAATTTGACGCTGTGTGGGTGTTATTGAATATGACGCGAGCGCAAGTCTCTGGATCCGCCCATTAATCTTCCAGTATAAATGATGTGCGCTTGTATTTTTTATTAAAAAAAAAAATACCGTGAATCCCTACAAATATGAATAGTTAAATGGCTAGGCGATCAACGTCAACTGCTAGCTATTTCGGTTTCACCATTGTAACATTGAGCATACGAAACAAAGATCGCGTTTTGTAAACAATTTACATCCACGTATTACTTGCTTTAATTTAAAATATTCATCATAATAATACAAAAAATGAAAGTGGCCAATTGGCATGGATATTACAGAGTCAGATGTGCGTAACTTTTTTTTTTACCATAAATGGATACATACAATTATAAGAATGCAGCTGGGAAAAACTTTTTACGTCGTATCATGTGTACATTGTGTAGTTTATTATTGTGGGTAAGACAAATTAAAAATTCATATTAAAAAAAAAAAAACACTTCATGTGAGGGGGCGTCATTGGAGTATTTCCGCTTGTTTGCCGGTTAGGTTGCGCAGGTTTTTCTGATATGTACCCCAAAATGCTGTTGTCGAATAGGTCAGATTTTGTTTTGTAGCTATGTCAGGATTACATTACATTATTGATTAGGTTGAATATTGCGGCGTGCTGAATGTTCTCCAGCACGACGGGCACTACCATTTTTTTTTCAATTGCCCCGGAACTATTCGGAGTGCTAATCCGGGCGCGATTGATTGATCGGCGGCGCGACGCGCTTTGTGCCCCTCCCCCCTCCCCTCTGCCCCCCCTGCCCTCTGCCCCCCCCCCCCCCTGCCCCGCAAACCCCCCCCCCCCTCCGCCCCCGCCCCCGCCCCCTCCTCGCCCGCGCGGTGCATACACTTATTGATGGTGCGCCCCCCGCGTAATGACCGCCTCGCCAATAAATTCTCCACCAAGCGGCCATGAGCGCACTTCATTTTATTGATTACATGGAAATATGAATATAAACCAAAAATTGTATCGGGCGAATGTGAATAGTGACCGTTATTGCGATATGATGCGAAAATTCAAGGGGTTTCAAGGTTTCACGTGGTTCCAACAAAACAGGACCACTTGCCATACATCCGATCGATCAATTGAAGCTGTTGACGAATTATTCCCCAATAAGGTCATTTCACGCAGAGGTAACATCAACTGGCCTCCCAGAAGCCGCGACCTCAGCCCTGTTGACTATTTCGCATGGGGATACCTTAAAAGTAGGGTTTACGAGAATAATCCGATGAAGCATTTAAACAAAACATCAACAGGGCTATGTGTCAGCGTATTATCAGCAATCTTCGCTCCAGATTAGAGTGCCAGCAGCGTGAAACGGTCACCATTGACTATCATTGGTATCAGATCTAAACGCTAGAGCTTTGCAAGGAAAGGATTATATAATTATACTATTGGGCAGCAGCAATATAAAACTGCGGTCTAGAAGGATCTGGAACTCACTACACTATTTTCCCTTTAGAAAACCATGAACACTGGCTCAGTATGAGTATATGCTCGGTGAAATGGTCGCCATCCTCCTCGGAGGAGAGGCACTTGGTGAAGAAGATATATATCTCGGTAAACCTCCCCGCTCTCTTAATTATGTGCCCTAAGAAATTGGCAATGAAGTTGTAGACTTGAGATGATTGTGGAGGAATGTGTTCTGCGAGTACTTGCAGAAGTGCAAGGCTGCAGCTATTGTTTCTGCAGTCTGCTGCATAATGAGTATCAGATCTAAATACCAGATCTTCGTTAGAAAAAGATTGAATAATAATGCTTTTGGGCAGCAGCAATACACAGACCTGAATAAACAAGTGTTGCGTGACAAATTTTCCTTACATTACTTAATAACAACAATAAAACTACCTAAGCCATACCTTGTAAGCCCCACAACCTGCTCGCAGAATCAGGGGATAGCCATACACAATGCTACAACCATAGCCATAAGAACTATTGTAAAAAATAAAGATTATTGAAAATTTAAATAATCACCAACCTTCTTTAAGTAGAAGCACTCGGAGGAGAAGATCGGTAGTGCAATGAGCATAACTATCTCGTGTGTATATTTTATATTCAGCAGAATTTTTTTATTTATTTAAATATAATTTGGTCTTATTACAACATTGTTTTCGAAAGCGTCTAAGTCTAGCTTCTTGATTTAATATTATTTCTCTAAAAACATTTTAAAAAATATATATTAAAAGACTAAATATTAAAAGGACAGAACGAGACCAATCTACATAATAAAATATAATTTATTTTCACCATCACCATGTTTATATGAAAACGTGTAGGTGGCCCCAAAAATCAAAATTAATATACTTTCCTAGAAAGACGATTCAGAATTTCAGCTAGATATTTTCGCTATATATATATATCATATTTGAATGATTTCATTAGCGCCCCTCCCGGCGTTGCTTGCGGCCGCCACTGCGCGTCGCCGAGATCAAAGCTCTCGGGCCGGCCGCCGCCAGGGACGCCTCGCGCGGAGGGGGGGCCGCCACTATATATATTATCCATATAAATATATATATAACGCGCATTGATACCGTGTGGGTCGGGCGGCCGTGTTAATCGCCCGTTGATTTATGCAGCTATTAGCGAAATTTAAAATTTTGCACGCCCGACATTCCCCGGCGGTGCAAATGAGCGAGAAAAGCAATGTGCGCATTTTTCGTTCGTCACAAAAAAAACGTTCGCCTATTTATATTTAAAAACATCTTATTTTTTTTTGCAGAATCAATTAACACGTTACCTCGGTTGACTCTATATTTTGTGTTTTTTTTTTTTTTTTTTTAAATAAAGTACCATTTCACACGGTAGCATCTCGGAGATGACTCAAGATCTTTCTCTCGGCGGATTTAAATTCTCACGTCATGTCCCTCGGGGTTTCATACATTAGTCGTCATGTCACATTTCACACGAGCGCATGTAGTGTGAATTGTTAAGCGCATGTCTCTTGACCTTCCTCTCGACCTTTATAGATTCTGTGTTTAAGTTTTAACAGGAACGTATTGAGGTTGTATTTGAAAAATAAATTAATACTAAACGTTTAAACATGATATTAGACACATTTGAAACTATAAAATATAAAAAAGTTTTATATTCAAGGTAAACATTAAATACTTTTGATAAAAACTTTTTCGCTACTCCCAGCTTTTAAGTTTTGGTAATAAAAATAAATAAATTAATTTTAAACTTGGCGATACGAAATATTTTTTGTTGAGCACAATTCAATGATTTAAGATATGTATAAAATATATAAACAAATTTAGTATGACGTTGAGTGGCTTCAACTCTAAAAATTGTGTAATTTTGCAGTGTATCTAAAATACCATTATATATAGGCATTTCTACACTAGAACGAACAATTAAATGAGGCGTACCTAGCAAAAATAACAGATGATCAAATAATTTAATTTGTGCATATCAACATTATTAAAAATATTAATAGTTTAAATAACACATTTAATATAAATAAAACTATCAATTATATGAAGCATATTTACTAACCTTACAGTAGTATTATATAACTTCATATTATTCATTTTATGAATATACCGTTATTTTTATGTTTTTTCAATGAAATATTTTACGTTTAAATAAAAGACTGAATTTAAGTTTGTTTTATTATTAACACGGTTTTCTAAAGAACCTATCTTCAGTGTAAATCGAGAGATAGGTGTACATAACAGTTGAACGAACAGTCATTCGTGACATATCCACAATTACACAGCAATAGTATAGTAACAGTTGGGGTAGAATGAAATTCGCGTCTGATCAAACAACAAGGAAGCCGTGAGAAAGAAAGCGGAGGCAGTGCGGACGCGCGCGGCTGTGTCGACGGGACACGTACGCGCCTCTCGCGACGCATCTCGCGACCCATCTCGGCCATAAATCTCGGCGGATATACGAGCGGCTGGTGCCTGCTCCCGGACGCGGCCGTGGTGCGGACAGTTAAACGGATGGCATCTCATTATTTTAAACCATAACCTAACCTAACCCTATAGCACACAAGAAAAATACAGAGACTTTACAAGTTGGATATAGCTCATATATCGTAAGTCCGATTCTCTGTTTAAAATGTGTAAACAAAAATTTTTCAACAAACACTTGTATTTGTTAGTACTATCGCCTATCAATAGAACCTTCAGAATAAAACGACAAAAGCACTTACAAGTCCGTTGCGGATGCAAAGATTTTCATGGTTAATTAACTATATCAGATTATCTGAAATAAGATGTCTTTATGTGATTTGTACCTTCCCGCTCTCCCCATTCTGTTGCTTGTGCATGGCTGCCATTCTGTACCCTGATCGTGTGTAATGGATCGGTAATGGAGTACTGAATTAGGAATGAATATGGAGGATTGAGCTCTGGAAGAACGTTATCGAGGTGGAGGGCTCCTGCTGCAGAAGGAGTATCAGATCTAAACGCCAGAGCTTTGTAAGGAAAGGATCATATAATAATGCTATTGGGCAGCAGCAATAGTAGAAGAACACCATGAACACTGACTCAACATGAGTATATGCTCAGTGAATTGGTCGCACAACCTCCTCTGTGCCTATGCACATGATGAAGATAAAGAATGTGTTTAACCTTTCATTATAATATTGAAAGCACAGCAATTTTTTTCATCAATTTAAATAAATTAAAAAAATATTATATAATCAGCTGTTGTGACATGCGAAATACCAAATAAACCCACAGCAAGTGAATCTGGACTCTCCACCCTCAGGAAACAAAGCCGCGTTCATATCAGATGCCCGTCCCGATACGCCGCGGACCACACGTCCTTTACGACCGCGAATACGCCGAGCCCCCCGGGGGGCCTAACCTAACCTAACCCCCCCCCCCCCAGGGGGGCCCCGCAGATAAGCCGCCGCGCATCTCTAGCCGGGACGGGATTCGTCTCGCCCGTACATTCACATTTTATTGGAATAATTCCCCGACGCGGGGCGTATTCCGTGCGCTGCGCTCGGTGCGGTCGTTTCGCAACGAAACGAGCGGCGATTGTACGACGCACGTTGTAAGCCAGAGGTTCCCAAAGTGGTCAATATCGACCACTAGGGGTCGACTTCGCCCTGCAGGGGGTCGATGACAGCGAAAAATAAAATTGGGGGTCCATGAACTGTAAATGGGGGTCTACGAGAGTGGATCCCATTTAAGCAGGTCATCACCAAAATTTAGACATTTCGTAAATGTCATAATGCACCGAACACAGATTGTACCAATGTACTTTGTGACGAATCGAATTCGTTAAATGCCAACCTTTCACGTTGGCATTTCAAGTATTTTATCCCACCAAGTACTCTATTTGTATTTTGTGTGTTTTAATAAAGGTATAATTAAATTTACATGTATTAAATCCATTGTATAGTAATCCCTATGAAAGTGAATTGTTCTATATAAGATGTCAAAAATATGTTTAAAGTTGATGAATTTGTAAAAATTCAATATTAGCAAGGCAGGGGGTCGACGAAAAACAGGAAAACTCGACAAGGGGTCGACGGGACAAAATAGTTTGGGAAACTATGTTGTAAACGATCAATCAGAGAGTGTAGATAGCATTAGATTAGATCAAATTAGAAATGCCGAATGAAGATGAGCATATCGGAAGGTTCTCATCTTCGAATAGCGAGATCGATAAGAGTGAGGTCCAACTCCTCCGACATGGTTTTTTATGGTTCCATTGCCAATTTCGAGGAGCCAACTAATCCTAACCTAAAAACGACAACGGCGTTGAGTAAACAGCACAAGCTGCAAGTTGTGTAGCAAAGTTGCGTAACTATAAGAACTCACTAAGTTTTTTGAAACAATTTATAACAACCAATAATCAGTACTTGTTAGTAATCGTATCGTTAGTTTAAATAATTCGTTTTAGTCAGAGTGTACCAGACCAAAAAAAACCACCTCAATATCCATTGTTTGTCGTTTGCAAGATTTGACAGAGCTGGTTTCTCGCTCCAAGAGAAAGAGAATGAATGAAATGATGAAAATGAATACGTTTAACATATATACGTTAAAGGTAAAATAATCCATGTAAATGTGTGGTTGTGTTATTTTTTTAATCGTACCTAAGCAGACATGAACTTAATTACATCAGTTTGAGAATTGCACGTTGGGATCAGGAATTCATGATAAAAAATCAACTGTATGTATTTTTTTAATTGTAATGTTTATAAAATATATAAACACATTTTTATTACGATATGGGTTATGCCTTTAAATTTAAGTAAAACAATATAACCGATAAAATAACCATTCGTAACTGTAACAAAAATATCATCTGATCGGAAGTAATTTCCTGTGTACCATGTAGACCACTTGCAGGAAGTTCTATGTTTCGATATCGAATTGAAACGAAGGCGAAACGACCACGTCTTCCGGTCGCGTATTTTGCTGTGCCTGCAATAGCACCGGTCATCTAATAAATAAATTGTTTGATTGTCCTGCGGTGTATCCAGTCTGGTTTATTGGAGGGTTTGCGATTCGATGCGGATTTTTTTTATCTGTTATTTAGGTTTCATGGATATATTGCAGTTCTATTTAATATTACCTAGATAAGTGGCTGCCCCCTATTTTTAGTATATTCCTTGAAAAAATATTATAAATCATGAACGAATAAGCGTACAAACATACTAAAAAATATATTTTAATTCATTTGTTATTTTAAAAAAATATAGAAATGGTTTATTTATAAGGAAAACTTAATTACTTTATATACACATTTTTTTTTATAAAGAAACGATTTCGGTACAATTTAGGGCCACAAATCAGATTCAAAGTATATTCAAAAAAATATCAGCAAAATCTTGAAAACAAATCACATAGAATAACCTGAAAACAATTACCACAGTACACGTGCTTTTTAACAGCAAAATTATACTAACGACTATCCTCAGATGCAAAAATAAAATCAACTATATCAGAATAAAAACTTTCGCCGTTAACCATTTTTTGTCGGTTTCCCAGAAGAAGAAAAAAACTGCCCCAAGGTCATTCGCATCGCGACCGAAGCTGGGACCGAAAAACTCCCGAACGACTGTGAGAGCTGGAGCTAGTTGGACAGGTGGGGAGCCGCCGGGGCGCGCGTACCACACTTTGATTTCGAGATTGGCGTCGCGTGACGAGAATGACAAGACGGGCGGACGGCCGGTTGATATGAAATCCCTCCACGACTCGTGTAAAATGGTCATCATGCGGCAAGTCCATGTGGAATCAAAAGATAGTCATTTCGTTGGGTTCATGATAGTCATCATGAATTGGACATACCATGAATTAGACACTGAAGCCGAACACATATATTTTTCGTCATATCTTCAATTCCCATATCGGTATTGGGATCCCATTTCTTACTAAGCTAAGAAATTGTCTTACAGGCTTTCGAAAAAGGCGTATATGGAATTAAACTGCTGAAATATAATTTTTATTTTTTTTGCACATTTTTGATAAATATTAACGAGTACTTTTTTGAATGAAATTTGCGAGTTTTTCGAACATTCATTAATTACCTAATTGTTAGATTCCAAGAGAAAATAAAGTAAACTCCTGACGTTGGTAAAGAAGCGGGAGGTCTCCTATTGTGGCCACATTTTTTCTTATAATAAATAAAGCATCCTCACGCTGGAGATCGAAAGTGCGGCCGAATTGGTGAGACTGGTCCAGGTTAGAGATATGTTCGATGAAATAGTCACCAACCTCCTATGAGGAGAAGCATCACAAGAAGAAGAAGAGTATATACAATTTCAAACACTCATGTAAATCACGTTATGAGGCTTGCCTGGTAATATTGACCTTTTTGCAGATATGTATGCATTTACTTTAGATTCTTTGTAAATTATTTAGTTGATTATAACTATTAAGTTAACGTATTATATAACCTATATTTTAAGTGTATTAAATAAATAATTCAAGCCTCTGTAGTGTCAATGACTTTATTTGATTCACAACAATACGTGTTTATGCTATCTTCATTGCTTTCCCCTCCACTCACATCAATATACGTCGGATCACATTTACCACTGGATCAAAAGGAGGATATAGAATTAATCAAAGAGTCTTGTACTGTGGCGAGGGGAGACGAGGGGTGTTTGCTACAGTAGCTTGTTTTATATTTAAACTTGTTTCGTGTTATGCCGTTGTTAAACCGAGCCTAAGTCGTTCATTAAAATTATCAGCTCCTTTTGTTTTAAGACCACATAATCTATATGATTGCCTAGTAATATAAACATTAAAAAAAACACTAAAACATGTTTAAAGAAGGGCTAGACTTATTCTGTCGCCAAAGATGTCGCGAACTGCTAATGATCTAATCAGTAAATAATAATTTTAAAAAACGGAGTCAAAATAGACTACATACCGAGACTTATGGTTAAATTTATACTGTATTACACGCTTCATAAGCTATTCTGTAGCTAAAGTTGTCTCGAACGGTTGCTCGAACGGAATCAGTAATTATTGGCTTAAATAACGAAATTTAATTCTTCGGCCACATCCAAATACTCGTAAGTATTGTAGTATTTTTAAATAATATTTTTTGAAAAATCAGAAATTCTTCATGTCAACCTCATCTCAATTTTCAAGATTTGATATCAAATAAATCTCAAAAATCAAGGGTACTTTTTAATAATACAAATATATGAATAAAAATGAGATCGTTCCGGCGGGGGTGGATTCCCTTGGCTTCCCGAAGGCATATGTCTCGTTTCTTTCTGACCCTCGTCCACGGACCGGCATGCACAATGGGTAATCTCACAAGCCACCGTGTTATTACAACCCCAACCCACCCCCAGCGGTATTTATCTATTTACGCAGTCTCCTTGGGGGTCGCCGGACATCCATAGTGGCTTTTTTGGGGATGATTCGTCGTGGTTAAGACGTGACGTCACGAAATCAGGGTGGACAGGATAAGATTGCGATATGATATCTTGAGGGATGAATTATATTAGATTTATACATTTTTTACTTTTATTATAAATATCAAAATGGATTCGTACCGTGTACTTGACTTGTAAAAGACTTAAGACCTATGTGCCTTAATATATTGTATGATTTAAAATGAATTAAATACTTTTATCATCTACAAACCAAAATCAGCTAAACTACATCTGCGTATTTTTTCAGTAGAAAACCACTGTAATAACAATCTCTTCAAAGTCACCCCGGGACTGACCCCTGGCCCCCACGGGCGGGGGCAATCGACGAGTCGCCATCCCCCGGGAGTCGAACCCAATAAATTCGGGATATGTCGATAAGAGAGCCGATTTTACTACGGCCATCGGGATATCTCAAATGGACCGCCTGCCATCTTTATTAGCGGTCATTGGGCGAAACTTACAGAGCTTATTTCTGCAAGTCGAGTATTATTTGCGATTCGAGATACGGGTAGAGGGTTAGAGCGAACCCCCGCACATATAAAATACTCATCATCCTCCATAACAGCGATCACAACGTTTAACCGAACAAGAACTCTTGACACATTCGAGATTATAAATATTATTTATCCGGGTGGTCTAATAACTTATTCTAATTATTATATATAATATAGGGTGTCCAAAAAGAGTAGCGGGTGAATGTGAAGAGTTACCGTTATTGCGATATGCTGCGAAAATTTTTGGGCCCAGAGTTGCAGGAGTTTCAAGGTTTCAACTCAAGAACGTGGTTTCACTTGCCATATATCCAAGCAATCAATTGAAGCTGTTAAGGAATTATTCCCTAATAAGGTCGATTCACGTAGAGGTAACATCAACTGGCCTCCCAGAAACCCCGACCTTAGCCCTCTTGACTATTTCGCATGGGGATACCTTAAAAGTAGGGTTTATGAGAATAATCCGACGAAGCATTTAAACAAAACATCAGGTCAGAAATGGCAGCAATATCGAAAGCTATGTGTCAGCGTGTTATCAACAATCCTCGTTCCAGATTAGAAGAGTGCCAGCAGCGTGATGGATAACATCATCTTTTCGAAATAATCAACAACAAAATACTTGATTACTAGTAGTTTTTTTTTTTACTGAACTAACAAATACCCGATACTCTCTTTGGACACACTGTACTTATATTCAATCAATTTTTTTTGCCGTCTCTTAGTAACTGTTTTCGTTTTCCGACGTTCGATTCAACAACTGGATTTAACGGATGTATTTTTGATTTAGTAGTTTAGAGACATTGCCAGTGTAGGGGGGGAAGTGTTGCATCATAGAAGCGTATTTTTTTTGTATTGGCAACACCTGAGCTGTCGATGGCTGCGGAGGGCTGGGCTGGGTGCGACAGCCGTTGAAGGCAGTGGCGCACGACAGCCGCCCGCGACGCGCCCCGCTGCTTCAGGAGCTGTCGGGGCGGCATCGCAGTCGAGGGCCACGAGACACGTTCACACCAATCAATATATATATATATATATAAATATGCAACTAAATTTGAAGGTTCTTTTCATAATGAAAAATTAAAAATTTCAAGCTATATTCAAAGTATCGTCTCTCGCTAGCTGTGCGTTTTTCCCATCTCTCACAAATATCGTGACGATAAAACGACGCGTTTTAGAACCGAAACCATTCAACCAATCAATTCTCCACGAAATTGGCCAAGTGTAGCCCAGCCAAGCCATGCGCCATCGACCGGAACAAGCGATAATCGTAACTGGACGATGTGGAGCGTTGTCGTGCTGCAATACAATCCGTTCGTGTCTCGTGTCCCATTCTGGCCGTTTATCGAGCAATGCGTGGTTCAAACTGATCAGTTGCCGATTGGCAGTTTCGCCCGGTTTCAGCAGCTCATAGTACACGATTCCTTTCTTGTCCCACCGAACGCAGAACATAGATATTCTCGAAATATATCCACTCCTCATCGCCAGTAACAGTTCGGTGCAGACAACTCAATGTATTTCATGCCGCAAAATAAAAACTTCAGAAGTGGTTTTTTTGATTTTCCATCTGTCTCTTAGTCAACTAATACGGCACCCATTTTCCATCCTTTTGATTTTTCCTATGGCATGCAAACGTTTCGAAATGCTTTGGCAAGTCATGTTTGATGCCTCCGCAGTTGATGTTGTGTTAGCGTATCATCTTCATCCAATAACGCTTGCAGATCGGCGCTCTTTGTCCTCACTGTCGAAATAGCCACTTCTAAAGCATTTAAACCAATTTCCTCAGGTAGCTTTCGATGGTGCATATTCGCTGTAGGCCTCCACAAGTAAACGAAGTGCTTTAACTGCATTTTTTTAAAGTTCAAGCAGAAAACCAAAGCTTCCCGCTAACGCTGTTTTTTTTGGCACAAAACTCGACATCCTCATTGTGAAAAAAAATATTATTGCGTTGACGGCTTATTGTTAGCAGATGTCCAAAAAAAATCTCTTAAGTATTTTATTTAAAATATGCAAACGGAATTTTACCAAGCACTATCCGTCAAAAATATTGATTACTTGTACATATGTTAACGGTATGGATGGAGTCTTGCCTGCCCATCCACAATGGATCGGCGGGAGTACAATGCCGGAGGGAGTGTCGCCTGATCCGCAACAGCTAGCCGCGGTGTGTCATTTGTTATTGCCTGCCGATATACCTGGTTGGACATCCTGTATAGACGCCGCGCGGCTAATCATCGAGTAGATGGTCAAAATTATACCCCGCTAGCGGCGCACAGCCAGCCCATCTCCTTAGAGGCAATAACATTGACAAAGAAACCGTATCATCATTTCACAAAAGTATTTTGGATTAGTTTATGATGATTAAAAAAAAGTCATTAGTGTGAGAACCATAAAAAAACATGTGTAATACCAAAGAAGACATTATAACTGGTGATAGCGTTATTCACTAAAGATTTTCCTTTTTAAGATCAATGAGTATTTTTAAATCATTGGTGGTAGCTTTGCATCGTTGACAGTAATGTGTGTTTGTGTATATATATATATATATAAATATATATAGTATATCCGGTGACTATCGATATGCAGATGCATTGCCTGCTCACTGAAGTGTTGACTGACAAATAGGTGCATATTTTTAATTCGACTGCTCGCATTATTTATGAAGCATTCGAGTAGGCCTGCCTAGGAATCGATCCCGGAAGTTCCAAACGGCCGAGTGCCAGCCATTCGACCATGTCCTGAATAATAGACATCACACACTATGTGTGAGAAGTGATACGGCCCATTGTTATATTCTATAGGATCCGGCAGACCGTGTAATCGCCCATCGAATATTGCAGCACATTATAAAGTGTTGCATGTAAAAACTGATATGATACGCATAGACATATAAATAAACCTAAACTGCAACTTTAACTCCCTGTTTCACAATATTAAAATCAGGAAATAAAAAAATTATTAACCATCAATAATAACTGTCGGGTTTTTCACATCTTAAGTTTAAATTTAACACCTAGTTTCTAAAAAATAGGCATACAAATTAATCTTAGTTGTGATTAACTATGGTAAAGCTATCGAGAGTGATTGCTCGTTGAATATTTTGAGTCATTGAGTTATGTTTCTGAATGGTGAATCAACAATAAATATTGTTAATTGGTTATCAAATATAACGCACGCTTGACATGCAACTGTTACGTGCGAATTTAATGTTAAATTAAGTTTAACAAACCAAAAATATTTTATTCGATAATTTTATAATTTTTTTGAATATATATAATAAAATTATATACCATAAATTTAAATATTACCTTTTTTAAAAAAAATTATAGCAATTCGAGTAAAATGTTCAATACATTAAATACTTTATTTAATGTATGTAAATTGTGATGAAATAATTGTAAATGTCAAATATTAAAATAATATTGTTTTTTACATGAAAAACACGAATGAAGCAATGTTTTCATGTGTAATGTTTTTTTATGTATATTTTTTATAACTCTAAAGGGTTTTTAATGTTTGTTTTAAAATACGCTGTTAATAAAGAGGGAGAACCAGTTTTTAGGGGAGAAATTTTGTTCTGCGAATTCGCAATTATATTAATACATAAACGGTATAAAAATAAATAACTTGAAATAAGGTTACAAAGAAATATTTTAATTTAATACGTCAAAAGGTTTTATTGACAAAGGCGTGGAAACACGTGGAAAAGATAAAAAAAAAAAAAAAACAGTGGCGTAGAAGCCAAACTTACATTTATTGACTAGTAATATTTTATCATTTGTTAGTGTACAAACGCGAGCAATTTCTAAGATAAGCAACGACACCGGCCGAATGTTGTTTTAAGCCTGTCTTAATCTTTATTAAAAATGCCCCTAACCTCCTTGCCATTCGGCTTTTTAATATATAGTATAGCAAATTAAACCTGTTCGTTAACCCTTCTTAAAGAGTCATCCCTTATTTTTAAGAGCTGCCTGTCTAATTTCACGCGCACACTTAGTCACAAAATCTTTTTAAACCAACAAAGATCGATCTCGTACGAATATTTACTTTTGGGAATACCATAAACCCTTCGTATACCAATTGAATGCCGTTCTGCAATTAGGACGAGATTCGAACCGGGGAATCCTCGGCCGGGGACCAACTGCCCTAGCCACTGAGCCACCAAGCTCGTGCCCCCGATATTATACAGGTATTAATTTAACTCATACGGTGTTTACAGGTAAGAGGGTTCTTAATACGTAGCCATCGCTTCACACCTGTTGCGCTCGGCGCCCCCCCCGTACCGGATGTGACCAGGTATCCACGAATTATGTCAATTCTTACATCATATTTTATTCAATACAAATAACACCCAACACGAGCACATGTTCCGACAATTGCATATTTTATATTTCACGTTCACTCCCTGTCACACAATACAGGTGGGTTCTAAACGAGAGAATACAATATATACTTGTTAGTAAAATTATTATAATTTTTATAGGTTTTGATGGCTGTTGTTATTAGATGATTTTAGTTCTTGGGTGTTGAGGTGCTTGAGGTTTTCGGTTCTACGTTTTTTACCAAAACGTCGGAGGATAGAAATTTTCAAGCACCTCATCACCCAAGGAAAAAAATTATCCAATGTGTGTAGATTTATTCATGATCCAAGGCAAAAATATGAGACATATCTGCAACTAAAAGTAATAAATTAAATTTTTCATACCAGCAAAAGTAGAGATATGCCATACTGTGGCAGACCTCAATGGGATTTTCGTTTTAGGTATCCCGAGTAGTTTGAGAGTTTACTAAGGTCCTTCAATACAGATTATCGGGTTTAAAAAAATGATGGACGCATGTCAACCTACAGCTCCCAGACTATGGTGACCGAATTCGGTCGTATTCACGGTGCGTATTCTTTAGTCAGGTGTGTAATGGCGCGACAATGGCGGACACTCCCACCGTAAAACACAATTAAATAAACAAAACGCGCTTGCATTGTTGCTGTGCCTGCTGTGTGCGCTCCACGCTCCGCAGCGCGATTCGAATTTCTGTGCGAGGAGTCAGTCGATTATGTAGATTTTTGATAATTTTATTTGATAGCGATACCGTGCAGGGCTGCCACATTTAAAAAAAAAATATTTAAAATTCGCTATTTATATTTTGTACTCCATTAATTCATAAACGGTATAAAAATAAATAAAGTAACGAAGAAATATGAAAACAAGTTAACACGACAAAGGCGTGGGTTAAAAGATATTTTTTTATTTAAAATTAAATAGTTGGGAGAAAAAAAATTATTGACGTACATTTATTTATGGACTGGTAATATTATATAATTTATAAGTGACCAAACAACAAATAAAACGTGAGCAATTTCTAAAATAAGCAACGATACCGGCGGAGTTATTGGGATGATATACAACATTTCTTCTTCAATTTCAGTTCATTTTATTTTTATGTTTCAGTTCCGGTACTAGGTCCATCAATACTTAAACAAAGTAACATAAAACGCAATCAATAATATACAAACGACAACACTGGCAGACTATCGCTTTAACGACACTGGCGTTATAATCAAAGCGCTTTTATCTATTCGGTTAATCATATGAATTGTCAATAATTGAGTATTACAAATTAAATCAGGCTATCAGGGGCGTAAACAAATTATCACGCCAGTCACAGCCCTGGATCAGGGGGTACGTTTTAAAGGAAATACACTAAAATAAACCTGTCAGAAGCGAACTGCGCCAGGTAATCATTAGCTCCCAATGCGTTATTGCTGACGTGCTCAGCAAGGGTCACCCTGTAGGTGCGCCCGGCACACTACAGGGTGGTTCAGCTACTCTGCACACGACTTTATTAATTGTACAATTTATAAAAATGTTATTTAATCTCAAAAGTACAACTCTTCGCTACCGGTTTTAATGATTTCCCTGCATACACCTTATAAAACCGTATACTGCGATAAAACCCTGTGAATATTTTCTATTACTGGTATACCTGCCCCTACTTTTAAAGTCTTCTCGACTGATATTTTATACGTGGCGTGCGGCGACTTCAAAACAAATGCAAGCGCAACTAATTTGCAATAAGCCAATAGGGTCCCTTGGGTTTGGATTTTTCTATGGTTTAGCCTAAGTGAACACCGTAAAAGAGAATGTGCACTTTGTTCATAATAGATATAAATTTTAAATAACATTGAAAATATTTTTACGAATCATTGTATTTTTTAAAAAATATTTTCAGATTGACAATGCTTTATTGCTTATAAGGACATATAAATATACAGGGTGTCCAAAAAGAGTATCGGGTGAGTGTGAATAGTGACCATTATTGCGAATGCTGGGAACATTTTTGGGCCCAGAGTTGCAGGAGTTTCAAGGTTTCACGTGGTTCCACTTGCCATACATCCGATCAATCAATTGTAGCTGCTAACGAATTATTCCCTAATAAGGTCATTTCACGTAGAGGTAACATCAACTGACCTCCCAGAAGCCCCGACCTCAGCCCTCTTGACTATTTCGCATGGGGATGCCTTAAAAGTAGGGTTTACGAGAATAATCCGACGAAGCATTTAAACAAAACATCGGGTCAGAAATGGGGCAGCAATATCGAGGGCTATGTGTCAGCGTGTTATCAGCAATCTTCGCTCCAGATTAGAAGAGTGCCAGCACCGCGTATCGGTCACCATTTGGATAACATCATCTTTTCGAAATAATTGATTACTAGTAGTATTTGTTTTACTGAACTAACAAATACTCTGCTTGGACACACTGTGTAGAATTAATTTCCGAGTTGAAGGATGACGATGACGACGACGATGACGGCCCACCAGCGCCGGGAGCCTGCGTCGCGGGTTCAAGCGAGCGGGGCAAGTTTAGCGGAGAGGTCGCAGACGCGGCGGCCTGGCGATACGAAACGAACGGCTGATCAGGATTGATTCGGATGCCCCATTACCGGCCGGAAGTCGCACTTGGCGGCCGTCGCGCCGCCGCTTCCGCCGCGCCCGCCATGCAGACAGATCCCCGCGACACAATGGCTGCGAGAAGTGTCCCATTTCACACCCGGCTGCCCCGGCGCGGCCCATCGTCTGCCCGACTCCTGCGAGGGACGCTGCCTACACCCGCAGCGACACAACCGACGACCGTTTTGTACTAGCTTACTACATATTCATTTTTTCATCTACAAATTAACTGTAAATCTGTGTACATTGGTCAAACAGGTCGTAGTTCTGCAACAAGATACAAAGAGCACCTGGCATCCTTTAGAAATAATAAACTAGACTAAAACTTGCATTACATCTCAATGACAATAAACATAATTTAAACGTTGACAATAAGCCAAGTCTCCTTCATTTTTTCTAATAAAGGATATAGACTTAATATTTTGGAGCAATTAGAAATAATTAAGAACTCTGATCTACGAACAACTGAATAACCATATTTCTCCCCTTCTTAATATTTTTAAAAATACACTGTGATTCTGCATTAAAACTAATTGCTTTCAGGTGGCGGCCAGGACAGCCAGGAATCATAACAAACTAGTTTATTTAAGTACTTAGTAATAAAATTATTGCTGTTAATATCATTTTAATGGGTTTCACAGCATCCAATAGAAGCATTTTTTCCACATAAATTTGTAATGTAGTATAATTTGTTATGTATAATCTCGCTGTTTTCTGTATAGAATCAGTCTTGAAGATGCCGTGTTCGGTGAAAGAGCTCTCGCTAATAGTGAAATTAACGTAGTCTCCAAAACCATTTGGTTTTATTTTATTATAATAAGATTTTTTTTATAGCTAAAAGGAAATAATGCAAAAGAGGGCCTTATCATATGATATTCATCGCGTCTCGTTGTACAGTCCGCGCACTGTAGGAAGGTAGACGACGGTAGATCAGATGCAGAATTTCCGCGTATTTAACACACCTGACATTTTTGATTTCATTAAGTGCCACTCCTCAGAGGAGGTTGGCGACTATTTCACTGCTGAGCATACACTCATGCTGACCAAGTGTTTTCTAAGAGGAAAATATTGTAGTGGGTCCCCGAGTTCTTCTACACCACACTTTTATATTTGAAGGAAAAATCTGCGTTTTGCTGCTGCCCAATAGCATTATTATAAATCCTTTCCTTGCACAGCTCAATAAGTCTATAACGTTTCTTTATTTTGGGTGTTATTAATATTTTTTAAAGAACCACATTGTTACGAGCTTAAAAAAAACCTGAATGGTAAAATTAAATATATTATTTAATTAAATACCGTATCTCCGAGTAACGTCTTATTCCCGTTGTGTAGAATTTTAATTCCACCCAATCGATAAGTAGCAGACGGCCGTCGACGATGGACAAGATGGAAGGGACTCCCCGTTCCCCATCGGCTTGACCCGAGGGGTGAAATCGATCTGGCTACCTACAATGCTTTTATTATTTATTTAGAGCCTACTTAAGGGAAGTTTCTTTGTCGTTTTTGCCCGCATGGAAAAGAATTCTTTGCGTATCCTTTTTTTAGTCAACCTGCCCGGTGACAATTTGTGAATCAGGCGGAAGCAGTTTTGGGTGCCACTTTTCCTAATCGAGTGAACAAAACAGTTCGGAGTTCTGATTATTTATTTATTAGTTATTATTACATGCGATAATATTAGCTGCTTTATAACAACTTACTGAAGCAGATACAAATGAAACTGTTTTGCGATTTTGCAATATTGTCCAAATATAGCTATTTCAATAGAATTCGATGAAGCAGGAACAAAATTTTGAAGTTTTGCCTTTTTGACTTATAAGAACCAATTTCATAACATTTCTACTGTTACTATGCATAAACAATAATACATGTTCCTTTGTTTATTTTAAGATACAGAAATAAACATAATTTTTTGGCTACTTTTTTTCATTAATCAGAAGCAAATACAAGTGTTGAGGTACTTTGACGAAACAGAAGAAAATAAAGCTGTTTCGCTAAGTTGACAAAGTAGTGATCGTTTCTGATTCATCGTACAGTTAACAGCTGATCACTGTTTGTCCTTGGTCCTTTACTGCGTCAATTAGGTACAATTTGTCCCTACTGGAGACAACGACGCGACAATAAACTTAAACTGCGGTACATCGTACAAGACGATAAAAATAAACCGTAATACACGAACGGCAATAATACAAGCTTTTAAATGTTGTATAATATTTATAACTCAAGGCGCTTTGTACTTATTATGTCTGCAATGCAAATTTACACTGTTATACAAATCGTTAAAAAAATATATTTTATAATATTTGGAATCTCGCTGGAGATTCACTAAACGTGATGTTATCTCAGTGCTTATTTATGGAGTGGAGGCGTTTGAAATGTGGTTATATAGAAGAATACTTAGATAACATGGTTTGACCTTGTTGCAAATAAGAGCTAATTTATATTTCTAAGAAGTAATGTATATGCAGCAAATTTAATAATCCAAACTTTTATTATGCCGACTTATCTTTCGATGCCGTGTTTTATCCGAACGTACAAATGAGAGTCTTGCAGAGAACTCCTGACGATGGTAAAAACCGTAAGGTATTTTATTTTGGACATATTTTCAGAAATAGCCTACAGCTGTTGATTGTCCAGGGAAAAGTCCAAGGATAAAGAGTCATTTGAAGGAAAAAACTTACGTGAAATTTGCGCCAGTAGCTAACAGTCGGGATTGCTGCCAAATTAGTAAGACTGGCCCATTATAGAGATGTGTTCAGTGAGATAGTCATAAACCAATATGAGGAGAGGCACTTGAAGAAGAAGATGAAATATCACACCGGTGTAATTTATGTGAATCGATTGCTTAATTACATATTGTATATTCTCAGTTATAGTGGTAGAGTAGCTAAATTGGATACAACACCTGCGCTAAAAATAAATCAATGTGTGAATCAATCACCTTAGTAAATATGTAAATTTTATTATGGGCGAGTTCAGCAAAAAAAACTGTATAATCTCGATTTTTTATTCTAATAGTTGCCTACACACGCTGCAATAAAGTTTCTTTATTTTGTATGTTTTTTTTGTGGACGCTGTTGGCCGGTTACCGTTCGATTGTCAGTTGTGTCGCAGCGTGTGCAGCCGGCCAGACTGTCCGCGCAAGTGTGTGTTTTTTCCCATGGCAATTTTTAGTAAGCGACAGAAAAAAACGTGAAAAATCACAAGTCAAATAAAAGAAGCACCCCCTGGGCGGGTGATCCCTCAATCAGATGTCCGCCACCCTCTCCCCCTGTGAAACACTTAACTGCCTGTAAATCGATACCGAACCACCCTCGGTGATCCCCTGCGACGGTAATTTGTACGGCTATCGGCCAAGGGATAAACTTGCCTGCGATTTCATGCCCGTTTGTACAGATGGTACTTCGTATATCTCATGCTGGTTAATGCCACTGCATAAAACGAACTGAAAAATAGTATTGCCTTTACATAATTTACATAGTATTGGTATTTACTGACTTTGAGTTCAATATTAACAATCAATGTGATATTGTAAGTTCTAGCAAATAGGCACCTAGATAGGATTTACTGGTGTAGTAATATTGAAACTAAAAAAATATATAACTTAGTGCCTAAATAAATTAATTCAATTATCAAACAATATTATTTTAGTATAAAGCGTATATTTTAGTATATTTACAGTAAAATTGTAAATGTGTTAAACAGTCCATGGTTCAGATCCGGATTGATTCTCTTTAGTTATTCGCGTGATTCTATAAACAAGGGTCATATAGTATCTGGCGACGACATCTTAATTGCAAACACCACCGATTTATTAAAGCAAGTAAGAATCACGAATCCGAGAGGGTGCTAAAGTCACTTTGTGATAGGGGATGTACCACTTAGACATAAATCAGAGTGCAACAATACTAAAATATTATTTGTCAACGTTTCGATATCGTTGCAATGAGAAATCAAACTTATTCCGGAAGCAATTTTTTTTTAATATATAAAGTCGACAAAGAGTGGACGAATATGTGGGTTAATTCTAGTCTCAAAAGGTATGTCACTGTTTATGTTCCAAGTGTTATGTCGTCTCAGTTCTTCTTCATGGAGCTGAGGCCTGGACACTTAAGACAGATACAATGCGAAGAATTGAGGCTTCATATGAGAATCATTAAAATACCACGGGTTAACCGCATTGAATGCACAAAGAAAGAGAACTGACGATCATCTCCTATTTTGTCCATATTTTTTTAAACAATAAATATAGCATCCTACAGCTGATTGTCCAACGAAAAAACGAAGAATGTTTACGTGGATGCGAAATTTACGCCACTGGCTGGAGATCGGAAGTGCGGACGAATTGGGGAGACTGGCATAGGATAGAAATACAATGTGTCCAAACAGAGTATCGGGTATTTGTTAGTTCAGTAAAACAAAAACTACTAGTAATCAAGTATTATTTTATTGTTGATTATAGCATAGCCCTCGATGTTGCTGCCATTTCTGACCCGATGTTTAGTTTCAATTCCGTTAGGTTCATCGGATTATTCTCATAAACCCTACTTTTAAGGTATCCCCATGCGAAATAGTCAAGAGGGCTAAGTTCGGGGCTTCTGGGAGGTCAGCTGATGTTACCTCTACGTGAAATGACCTTATTGGGGAATAATTCGTTAACAGTTTCAATTGATTGATAGGATGTATGGCAAGTGAAACCACGTGAAACGTCACTATTCACATTCACCAGTTATAATAATTCTATTGGGCAGCAGCAATACAAAACTGCGGTGTGTAGGAGGACCCGGGGACCCACTACACTATTTCCCAATTAAAAAGTCATGAACACCGGCTTAGCATGAGTATATGCTTGCGTATAGGCTTGTGCATGAGTATCACAAAGAAACGGTCCCGTTATGAGGAGAGGCACCAGAAGAAGAAGACGACTCAGCACACATTCGATTACACTAACTAATTTCCAAGCACCGCTCATTATGTGCGGTTGTCACCGGGGCGAGGCGGTGGTGTTCTCAGGCGAGTCACGTTCAAGGCAGCCGCCGGCTAATTGAGCGCGGCAGGCCCTCCTCCCCGGGCCTTCCCCGGTCCCGGCCGTGCTGGCCGTCGGGGATGTCGTGATCACAAAGTTCGGCCCGTTTTAATTGTGTGCCGGGGCGGGAGGGATGACAGTCGAAATTTAGCCTTTCAGCGCTGACAACCAACCCCTTGCGAGCGAATTTATCAATATTAAACAAAAAATGAAATAAACTACCACAATACCTGCTGTTTCGGACTAAGGCTGCTTCATCACTTTTAATATTCTATTTTAATTTTATATGCATATAAAGCACTCTACACATGTCGCAACCGTACACATTGTCTATTTGTGAGTTAGTGAGCACACTAAAGCCTAGGACGCGGCCGGCGATCAGCTAGAAAACCAAAAACATTTTTGGCCCGTACACTTCTTGTAATATTTCCATGCAAATTTCTGGAAAAATAAATAAGTTTTCTACTTGGTATATGAATATTACATCGCCATTCGGGGGCTTTTGATTAAAATGTTATAAAAAGCGTAATTATTAAAATTTTTAAAGTGCAAGTCAGGACCAGCCTGTATGTGATTCAAAACTTTTAAACGACTGGGTGCTAAGGTGTACGGTGAAAGTATTAAAACAAAACGTCGCAAGCAATTATTCCAGACGACTCACGACATCTCCGGAGGTTCGGGGATGACGGGGAACGCCACGCCGGGGAAGCACACCTGCTCGCTCCCACGGGGATCCACCGCTTGCCTTTTCAAATTAATTCGGTAATAGCCGTGTTCAATGATACGTCAGATAATTTGAGACCGAGCAGTCTATAACCACACTACTCAAATGAAAACGAGACAGTTTTAATCATTTTGATTTGAACGCACCTCCCCGAGACACAGCTAGCCGTTATATTAGCTACATTTTACATTTTAATACGTAAAGCTGCCTATACACATTGCAACCGGCAACCAAACGGTGATGTGACAAAAGCGTCCTTTTTTTGCGTTAGCAGAACAAAAAACACCATAAAAAATAGATCTCAATAATTGTCAAATTTCATATCGGCTGTCGGTTGTGTTGAAACGTGTGCAGGCTGCTTGTAAACCGGTGGGGGAGTGACCAGCAGCGTGGGCATTAGACAAGACAAATTACAACTTATTTTACGAGACCCATATTGCCCTGTTCTCCCCTATACACATTACCCGATATAAATTTTATACAAGCAAGCGATGGAGCTCGAATGATAAATAAATACGCAACGATTCCTAAATATGCGTATTGATACGCCAAAACTTCAATGTCAATGTATATTTAAATGATTTTATAATTTATTATTTACTAAAATGTTGTGGAACCCTAAAAAAAAACATGGCATTGTAATCATATTCAGAATCGTTTACTATAGCAATTCTAAATATTGACTGAGACGAGCGGAAGTTTGGTTTAATCTTTCAATTAAAGATCACTATAAATATGATAATAGCGAAAATAAGATGTCTAGAGAGATAAGAGAGAATTGTGAGGGCAAACGACAGGGGCGTGCGGTAAGTTTTGAGTTAAAACTAAAAGTTATAAAATTTACGTTATTAGAAGTAAGATCAGAATTTATTCACAACTGTAAATTGGTATTTTTATTAAACACGTATAACGTGGCATTTGTCGATATATTTTGTAAATATTACTAATTGCCTCTCCAATAATTAAAAAAGTAATTTTTGCTTTTTTACTTAACAATAGTAATAACTATTAGGTTATGCCAATTCTTCATTCTACACATCGAAAAATAATATCATTCAATTCAAATCAATCACTTGCAACAATGATGAGGTTAGAAAAAAGTACCAATTGTATGTAAAAATTATAACAAAAAATACAAAACCGTGGGTGGTAAGAGTGACCACGCATTAGCGACAATTTCACGGGACGTTAACCCTGCCAAGACGTCTGAGGCACCCCGCGGCTATTTAGGGTTGTGAATTATTGACAGTGGGGTGCGACCCACCCCACGGAATTAATACAAGAAAACACAACTTTTCATATAAACTCCAGTTTTTATTGCGGCCCTAATAGCGATATGGACGGTTAAAACTGGAAGGGAGTTGAATTGATCATTTTTATTATTATCATTGAGTGTGTTTTTGTGTGCTTTACAGTTCTCTTGCGAGAACAAACCTAACGCAAAGATGCTCAAAACTCATGTGGTATTATAAAATAAATAACTTAGCTCTAGTAAAACGGTTTTAAAATGCAGGAATGAATTTTTTGCTTGTACAGGGTGGTGCTTTATAAGCTGTGTTATCTGTACGCCACTGGAATGATTCGATAAACACTTGCATCGACCTCGGAAAGAATTCGTCACACATCAATCAAGATTCAGCAGAACACTCGTGTGCCACAACGACGGCATCTGTCTTCCTCGCGCGGGAGACTCCCGCGGACTCACCCCAGGAACTTCATCCCTCATCACGAGTGAGACCACCCCCGCCCCCACCCCCACCCCCGCCCCTGCTCGCGACCACTATTTGCCTTGCCTTCTTCTCCTTTCGCCTACCGGGTAGTTTTCAGCGTCCTTTGCGCAACAAAGGGACTAACTGGACGCCGCACTCGCATGCGGGCGGAATCCCAATTGAATTTTTTTGTTCGTTTTTTACCCCCCCGAAGAAAAAATAGCCCGTCTTATTTATTACGCACGACCCGAGCGCGATGTGACAATAATAATTTATAATTTGTAAATTCGTCGATAATAAACCACAAACGCACTTACATAACAATTTTTCGATGCGATTGCGTGAGTACCTTCAAAACTTAAAGTCGATGAAATCTGAAATGCCATTTTCGTTATAATGAAATTTCAGTTTAGCGAAGTTTTTTTTTTAATGAGATTCGCTGTAACTTAGGTGGTTTTTTTAGGCGTCGCTCACTGCAGCGGCGATACGGCCGGGGTAATTGTGTTTCACGCACGGGCGGCGCGCGGCGGTGGGTTGTGGGGGTGCTCGATAATGCACGATTTGACGCAGTGTCGCCGGCACGAGGCGATTCCGCGCATACCAGCGAGCACGCCACTGCAGCTGACTTCTCGCAAAGATCAGCGGCGTGCGGTCCACACAAGCAGAAAAACACTACTCAACCTTATTTATTGATTTTTTGTAAAGACCGTCTCACAGGAAGTACGATTTTGCCTATACAGGTTTGATTGATTGATAATGATTAAGTACATTTTTTCAAATATTGAAAAATGATTAAAGAAACTCTCAGAAAAATATCATCGTGTGGGATTCGAAACCCACATCCCCAAGCTTACATGGCCGGTGCATTACCAATTATGCCAACATATCCTATAAGTTAAACAACGTACTTATTATGCCAATTAAATCACGATGATATTTTTCTGTTTAAAAAAATGTACTTAATCATTATCAATCTTATTTAATTATTTTTTTGTAACAAGAAATTCGTGTGTTTTACTATTTTACTCAGTGAACAAAAATCACCGCAAGCCACTTGTTATGATATCAACACTGCAGCCCAGCGAACCTTTCGTCTAAATTTAGCAGGTGTGCTATCAGCAGGCACGGTTATAAATATTTACAATTGAACATAAATGACGAGAAAAATAAAATGACTGATGAGGTTCGAACCTTCGCCTCTACCTGAATGCGTGACGTATACGATTTTTTAAAAATAATTTAATGATATTCGGTCATTCCAAAAGCGCAAAGAGACACTATTCTATAGTTATAAATAAAAAAATATACGGAACGTATTTATCCAGATGTTAACACAAGTATTTGTTAATTATTTATTGACCTCCCCGCTCTCCCCATTCTGTTGCTTGTGCATGGCTGCCATTCTGTACCATAAGCGTGTGTAAAGGATCAGTAATTGAGTACTGGACCTGGAATGAATGTGAAGGGATGTGCTCTAGAAGAACTTTCTCAAGGTGGGTGGCTCCTGCTGCAGAAAGAGTATCATATATAAACGCAAAAGCTTTGTAAGGAAAGGATTTATAATAATTCTATTGGGCAGCAGCAATATAAAACTGCGGTGTAGAAGAAGTGCGGTGCACTATACTATTTTCCCCATAGAAAACCATGAACACTGGGTCAACATGAGTATATGCTCAGCAGTGAAATGGTCGCCAACCTCCTCTGAGGAGACGCACTTGATGAATAAGAATTATTTATTAATTAACAATTTATATTGACACGTGCAGGCTCTTCAAAGTGAGGGCCTTATAACATCAGTTTTAGTTTAATTTGCGTGGACGGGCATCGAACCGGGCACCCATAGAACAAATGATCCGTCAATGGAATGTATGAGAATCTATCGTATTCTAAAATTACCGGATGAAACATAAAAAGAACGCATACGATACATTTTTTGTATCAATTAGGGAGTTTTACAAAAAAAAAAAACGCAAGAAAATTTATCTTGTGACGTTTCTTGTTTTAATATGAGTATCTAATAGTATAATGATGTACAGTTTTCCGAAACACTGATCAGCCATTACCAAATATCAAACACGTTGCGTATATCGTGTGATTGGTTTAACCGACAAATTGTAACACTGTTTATTAATTAAAAACAAAGGCGTATTTCAGCAGCTTTTTAAGCATATAAGTTCTTAAGAAATCATGAATATTCATGCAATATTTCAAGGATGAAAACTTACATTTTGTTCATGTGTGCGATGAAAATAAAAGTCTATGTCAGTGTTGGTTCTAGTGTTGGTGTGTTGGGGTGCCGAAAGAAATGTAATTTATGGTGAAATAACAGCGGGTGTATAAACACAGTAGCGCACTGACAAACAAACACGAAACAAACTCAAGTATTCAATAAAAAAACTTCAACTCGCACGTCAAACACTCGATACACAATCGACATTAGTACACATGTTATTGGCACGCGAAAAAATCATTTGTTTCAATTTACATGTCGGAAACTGCAGGAAGAATTTTTCAGTGTGGCCAGGTTGCTAATTAATTATAATTATGTCTTCTTTATTAAAAAAAAAATATTATGAATGGCATAAAATTTATTTGCTGAAATATTAATTAAAACGAATAAAACGAGTTTAAAAAATCGATATAATATATTAAATATGAATACCCCAAATGTGTTTCATATTTCATTGATAATATACTAGTTTTTATGCATTTAGAAAAATCAAATTAAATATTCACAAAATAGGCGTTTATATTTACTTCTATTATAAAATTGTTTATATCTCTACCTGGTCGTTATGAGTTAGTATTAGTATTAATTTACGCCGGATAAACAATATTTTGACTTTTAGTCAGAGCAAAAAACATTTTAAACGTTAAAATATTTTTTCGCGTTCAAAGAGGTTTTTTTGCGCTAATAATTTGACCAATCACAACAAAATAAATTGACCTTTTCTCTTTATCGTATTAGAGCTTTTTTCGACAATTTTTAGTAATGATACTCTGTTAATCTTTTTTTAATCTTGCTATTATTCTGTCTGTCTTTGATACAATATTTATTTTAGTGCAATCACAGTATTAATTCTAGAAACTGTTGTTTGATAGATTAGACGTGTTCAAAGTATTAAAATAATTTCTCAATGAATTTAAATTTAATTAATTTTGTTTTAAGCACATTTACAATGTTTTGATTGGAGTTCAAAAAACATTTAAAAACAAAAAAAATATTACAAAAAATAAAAGTAGCGTCCATGGAGCTGAAAGATTCGGGTAGTCCATCACAGCCTCCTCTTCACCGGCCCCCTCACTCGTTTATCGCGAGACAAGAGGGGAGGATTAATTCATTTTATTTTATCGTGGGGGGGGGTGCCCTCCCCCCCCCCCTCACGACCCCCGCGTGTATCATGCGTACTATCTTCTCGCAATGAAAATAAAGCCGAAGATACCCCTATTATTCTTTATTGGGAACATATTCTATGGACGGGGGAATTCAATTTTTTTTTATTCCGCATGATAAATTTGGCGAGATGGGTGTTTTGATTTGTGCGGCATAGTTACAATGTGTCTTGTTACTTAAAATGTATATTAACATATTTGAAAGCATTTATTTCTTTTATATTGAGGATTTTATATCAATATTATAATTGCAAACTTTGTATTTATTAGTCAATTGATGCATAACACGCAAACACTGTTTTACTAAATAAAAAATATTTTGATGTAGAGGTCAATAATTTTATGGCATCGGATAATAACATAATAAGTTATTATAATTGCTAAGTGTAAAAAAAAAATACTGTTTTTTTTACAAAAAAATAAACAAAATTATTTTCTTATTGCAGTCATTTTGAAATGCTGTTGGCTGATGAAAAATTCGACCTATCAAATAAAATCATGCCAATATTGTTTATGGTATCAATAAAAAATATATAAATATGATTTTTCTTATTTTAGTACCAACATGCAAAAAGTCTTGTGGTTAAATATTATTTTATATAAAACTTTATGTTTTGTAGTAAATATTATTTGATAATTTAATATATATGATATGAAAATACATATTATAAGCACTTCATATTTTCAAATACATGGCAATATTTTATTCGTTCATAACTTCATGATATATTTGGTTTGGGCGCGGAGTTGATAAACGTCAAAGATAAAAACGACAATATCTTATCATATAATGTTATCTTATATATCATCCTTTCAATAATTTAAGGTAATTAAGTTTTTATATTATTTATTATATAATATTTAATATTAAACCTATATTTCGATCAATACTTATTACCGGCCAAACTACTCAAAATCAAGCTTATACATGTAAACATAACCTAACCGAAATGTCATTTAGCTTGAATGTTAAGAATCCCAGCTAGCGTTGTATTTTCTTTTTATAATATATATACAATAAAATGAACAATTTTAAGTTAAAAAGATGTCACACAAAACATATCCAATGTTATAATAATTTGATTGTTTTGATTTTCGTGTTGTACGAATTGTCAAAATATACTTCATAACCTAAAAGTGTTAAACTCATTTTTTACGATGTTTTCGGCGTGGCGTCATTAATTGTATTTTGTTTAGCAACTGTAATACATAGAGTCGCCCTTCACTGTGAAAACCTTAACGGATAAATGCTTAAACATGTTACAATCTTTCCATAATGTGTATTTACTGTGTCACTGAGTGTACTTACCATCACTTCATCTGTGATAATCGTTGAGTTAAAAAGTAAACACGTATCAAAGCGATGTTGTTCAATAATGATCCTTATATCAATGTTATTTGTGATCACAATTCTTAATGGATTGCAGGTCTTTACGTCGTTCTCTGTCGAATTGTGCACTTATCCCTTGTCAATAATTGCTTTTATTCCCCTAACTCTGCCTTGAGAGAACACCTGATCTTTGGCAGTTCATTGTACTTTACGACTAACCTGCATGAATGTGTATCAAATAAGAAATGGTTTCCCGTAGACATACCTTTCACAGCTAACACCGAATTAGGCTGTTGGGTTACAATCTTAGAATTTTATTTTTACAATCAATGAGAGACTTTAAAGTTCAGATAGTCAGAGCGAGGAATCCATAACCACTTTACTATGTAGAAATAAGAAGTCATATTGGAAGATGCAGGTATGATAGTTTCAACTATGTCTAGCTCAGCATGTATTCAGTATCTGACTCCCATAATAGGAAAAATCATAAATTCTGTTCTAAAAATTGTTTTTTTTAATAAATAGAATGGTTTTACTTCCATGTAAGTCAGGGTCGAATTATCAACATTTTTTACACATATTAAAAGCCCAGCAAATAAACATAACTTCTTAATCAAATCGCTGTTACACCTAGACGTTTAGTTTTTAATGAAAAGACTTATATTAATTTCGTTAAATGGAGACACATAAGTCCCTTGTGCTTAACACAATCCTCGAGCTGGATTCCACAAGCGCGCACTGGTCCTCGAAAACCTATAAACCATCATATTCTATAAGAGTTTGAAGCCAAAAATTAAAAATGAGCAGGTTATCAAACTTTAAGAAGCAATTCGAACTGCTTGCAGCTACATCCAGCTCGCTAAGTCTCAAACTTTTGGTTGAAAATTTAAATTGTAATAATTATAAATAATTTTGAACGTCAATTTAATTTTTTTTATGTTTTCAATTTTTTTTAAATAGTTTTTTTTCATGTATTATATTTTTTCATGTATTATACACAAATATATTATTAAAACAATAAGCCTCTATAAGATCAGTATCGCCTTGTATGAAAAATATTATGTTTGATTTTTTCTATCTTTTAATATGAAGTAATTTTTTTGTTTAATGTTTTCAAATGTAATTCTTTTCTAGGTTGCACTTTTACATGTCAAAATGGCTGACAGCTGCGAAACAGATGATGAAAACATCATCACCGTATCCAACTTTAATAGTGATGAGGACTTTAATAATAAAGCAAATAACTTTACCGGGAATCAAGCAATGCTCAATGACCTCACAGAAGCCATAGAAGTGTCCACCTGCAGTCAAAGCACAATTATAAATGAGAGCAGCAATTCTGATTGTGAGATCCAGGAGCCGGAGTTGCCAGAAATAATCAACATTGAAGATTCTCCAATCAAAGATAATTCAAATCACATCAGCACAAGTTTGCCCATTAAAAATGCCAACTCTAATCACTATTCTGACGCTTCAAGTTCACCAAGAAAAATTACCGATTCAGTTTGTGATAGTCAATCTTCGAGTCCAATTAAAAAGTTAAAAGGCAAGACTTTGGCAGCGACACTGGTTGAAAGGTTCCAACGGAAAAAGGACAAGATGTCGGGGTTAAATGGAGAATCCACAAAGGGTGCTGATCCAGCTGAACCTAAAGTCACTGAAATTAAGCCAGTGGACATCAGGTACATCAGTGGAGTACAAGTGGAGTTTCCCGTTAAGCCGTATGGTGCACAGGTTATCATGATGGCGAAGGTACGTCCTTTCTGTTTATTTATAAAACAAATAATTCTTGAAAGGTTAAGAGCTTAGCAGCCACGAAAGTCTCTAAACAGAGTCAGATCTATCGTGCGATTTATAAACCTGTGCTTTAAGATGAGTGGAGTCCAGGAACTCGAAATCCTCTAGGCATGCTTTAGCAATAAAAATGTTCACATATTCCATTGATCAAATGTGATTCATGGGTATCCATGACAGTCTAGTTTTATTTATCATAAAAACATCTGAGTATGAATCTCAAATATAATAATCCTTATCTCCTAGCTGTTTGACCATGTATGTTGATTATTGGGTGTTGAGCCGCTTTTCTTACATCTGGTTTCAGCATTTCAGCTGTGATTCTTCTTTTGTTTTCTTCAGGGAATGACTTATTCCCTACTTTAGTGCGAACACCATCCTATCAAGTAAATCCCACACGTTTCATGTGTGGTCAAAGATAATTTGAATTGGCATAACATTAATCAATAAGAATTGATTGAAAATTAATATGTAATTAAATTTGCCATATTTTTTTATATACATAATCATCATCATTATAGAGAAATACTAAATTCTTGAACTCTGGTATGCTAGGTAGGCTTTTTAACCCAGCTGCAATTTTTTTTAATCATATTTCTTTATTTCAAATAATTATATTCAATAACATCAAGGGAAATTATTATTTATTACTATTTCTTACATGTTTATGTAATGCGGTACATGTGAGCTCAATACATATATTTTTTCTCATGTGCAACATTGCTCTGTTGATCATCTAACATCCTCTTCTCTCATATCCATTGTGCTATTACTCTGCTTTCAGCTCATCCAAGGGATCAACAAGAGTCAGAACTGTCTCCTCGAGAGTCCCACTGGCTCCGGGAAAACGCTGGCCCTCCTGTGCTCGGCGCTTGCGTGGCAGAAAAATGAGAAAGGTTAGTCTATATATCATATCAGTCTAAAGGCTCCCAAACTATTTTGTCCCGTAGACCCCTTGTCGAGTTTTCCTGTTTTTCGTAGACCCCCTGCCTTGCTAATATTGAACTTTTACAAATTCATCAACTTCAAACATATTTTTGACATCTTATATAGAACAACTCACTTTCATAGGGTTTACTGTACAATGGATTTAATACATGTAAAGTTAATTATACCCTTATTAAAAACACACGAAAGACAAATATAGTAACATTAAGAAAATCTATATTTTTAACAGAGAGTACTTGGTGGAATAAAATACTTGAAATGCCAACGTGAAAGGTTGGCATTATAACGGATTCGATTCATCACAAAGTACATAGGTACAATCTGTGTTCGGTGCATTATGACATTTACGGAATGCCTAAATTTTGGTGATGACCTGCTTAAATGGGATCCACTCTCGTAGACCACCATTTATAGTTCATGTACCCCCGATTTAATTTTTCACTGTCATCGACCCCTTGCAGGGCGGAATCGACCCATGGGGGTCGGTATTGACCACTTTGGGAACCGGTGGTCTAAATCATACATTCCCAAAGTGGTCTATATCGATCCCGACTTGCAAGGGTCCCACGTCAACAAAAAATAAATATTAAGTACTTACATAAAACTTGCTTATAATAGACATAGTAATTACATTATTATTTAACTATATTTATGTACTTCAGTAGGTTGAATTAAAACTACATGTTTTTTTTCTTTGAAATTGTTCACATGTCCACTGTACAGTAAACTTTTTAAAAATGAGAAGACCTGTTTCAGCTGTTAAGACACATTTAAATTTGATACGGGGTTTACGAAAGACAGTAATAATAGGCATGTGGTAAAAATAGGCAAAATAGTTTGGGAACCTCTGATCTAAATAAAGAGTCCAATAAGAGATATATATATATATATCGTCAGTACATGTTCGATTCACACTGCACTGATGAATCTAAAATCCTAGTAACTTTGTATGTTTGTCATGAAACGTTACACTTCCTGCGGGAATATGAGCATCGATATCTGTCTGATCGAGTTTTGTCTGATCAGACACGCTCCCGTTGTAACCGCGTCCTTCACCTACGCACCGATTCACACCGCGCTGGTGAATCCAAAATCCTAGTTGCTTCGTATGCATGTAATAATTGATGAAACGTCACCCTCCGGCGGGAATATGAGCTTCGAGGTCCGTCTGATCGAATGTTGTCTGATCAGACACGCTCCCGTTGTAACCGCATCCTAAATATTTAATTTTAAATTCTATACGGCGGAGCCGGCACGACACGGCAGACACGCTATTACATTTAGTCCCCGAATTAAATAAACGACAGTTCTGTCCCAATACAAGCGCCGATTGTATTAAAAGTTGCTTTTATCGTTTGCTTGAAATACAGTGCGCTCGCGGTGTGAGAGTAGGGGAAAATTAGCATTTTTAATTAATTAATTAATTTAATATTTTTTGTTTTTTTTTTCTAATAAAATTATTGAAACACTAAATGCAAATAAATTTAAATACAAGCAATTTCATTTAACAAAAACAAATTGCATGAAATTGTATTCAAGGGTTATTTTTTGTTCGAATGTTTCAAATTAAAAGTTGCAATAGTTTTTTTTTTTTAATAGCATTTTATTATTAAAATCTTTATTTGTTATCATGATGTTTGCATATAAATACTAATCGCATCAACAGTAAAATGTTCCCATTTTTGGAGTGAACAATTTGCGTGTATAAAAATAGTTTGCGGAGATTTCGGTAACTCATCTGACCTCTTGTTAATTATTTTTGAACATTTGTTTATGCTATATTATTTAAATTTTATGCAGAGTTATTTTTTTTTGGTTTTACAAACAAAGCCACATTTCAAACTTTTAAGCGTTCATTTTCTCCTTAGTATTATTTTTAGTTAGATGTACGCTCTCACGTCGCGACTCCACTGTTTATATAAGTTTTCATTATTTACGTCACCGAGTCACGCACCTGGCGGTCCTTAATATTAAATTATCGACTTGTAAACTCCGTTTGCTAATTAATGCAAAGCCGCCAGGTAATTCTAAAGCCACGCGATACCCGCCCCCACCCCCTGCGACCAGGGGGTGTTATCTAAAAAAATACGCCAATTATACATCTATCCTGATTAAATTCATCTGAACTTTGCTTAAAACTAGCATAGATATAATAAAAATATATTAATGACACCGCTGTACTGCCGCTAAAGCGGTGCCGACGATACTACCACGGCTACCTTAAAAAGTAAATGTTGAATTGTCTGGTTTTTCAGTTGTTCGATAAGCTTGTCTTATGTTACGGTCGTTCGCTTCTGGATAGAGGTCCCCCTGTGACCTCGGGTCAAAATTCATCTCGGTTAACATTTCCGGTGCAATTCGAGCATGTTATGGTTCCAGAACAGTCAGTGGACTCGACTGAACCCTTTCTTACATAAATCCATCGAGACCCATCGGAAGCTTCTCGGAGACGCTGGAATTAGCAGTTCGGTGGTGCTCGCACGCGTTAGCAGATTTCCGGGAAATTCAACAATATTTTAAAATTATTTAAAATAAATTATAACCGTAGATATCATTTTCTATATTTCAATTTTTATTTTGATTTATGTGACTAGTTTCAAGCACAGATATATCTTTTCTTCAAATAAAAAATATCACTAGTGAATTTTTCCATAAACTTGTTCAAAACAATTTTTAAAAATAGTCTCCGCTTACCACCGATGTGTGAATATTTTTTTTTGTATTTGTAATTAAATTTGAGACAGTGGTCACACTGCTCGGGCTCCCGGAGTGTAGACGATGGGACAAGTCTTCGGAGACGCCCTGTGTCGGTCGAGTTATGGCCAGTCCTTAATCCGGACCTGGACACGCCCCGCGATCACCACCCTTATTCATGAGGAGAACCCCCGGAAACGTTAGCGAGAACACGGAAACCCATCACCTCTGACAAAATTACTCCCAGTGGTGGGCAGACTCACTAAACTATAAAATTAAATTGCAAGTGTGGTTTCCATAAAAGTAAATCATGACAGTGACTTGTAAACCTTTGGAAGGTTTGGTTTTGTGTATAGTTTTTAATTTGAAGCAGGATTTCAGGTTCTCACTAATAAGTCGACTTCTCAATTCACTCTTGATAAGGTTGATGTCGCATGAATATGTAGAACCGAAAAGTGAGGACAACAAACTCTGAATTTTCAACTGATTATATGAATCGGGAATACTATTCCAGGTGTCAAAAATCACCTTGTCAGCACAGAAACGATAAAACGTAGAGCAGCCCGCGAGCCGCGGTTTTCCAACCACTGACCTAGAAGATCTAATATAATTGCGCATTAAATATAAGTTATATTTGAGTATTAGAGAACAGTATGAAAGAGCATTTTTTTTAGCGATAAAGAAAATGTGACGCATCTTATTAACACAATATTAAATCACAAAATTATCTACTGTATATATTTTCTGTGTGAAAGTAAGCCTAATTTTTCTATTATACTGTGATGTAATTATTTAACTTATGTAGGTTTTTCACAGATTCATTTAAGTGTGTTTTACGTATTATGGCTTAGTGGTATGTTCTAATCATCACATTATCTTTTTTGCGTGCAGTAAGCTATCAATTTACTAATTTTTATAATCAACTGACAATATTTTTTTATATTTACCAAACATTTAGTGAAATATTAGTCCTTTGATTTGACAAGAAATCCCAAGGGCGTACAATAACAACGGCTGCTAATACTCACTAAAATATTCTATTAAATAATTGTGTGATCACATGTCATTTACATAATCGTTTTAATACGTATTTTTAAATAAAATGACGGGCATAATTTGACATTTCCGTGGCTTGCGGCAATATGGAAGCCCGCACAAATCATCGGCATCCTCTAATGTGGGGTAAATTTATTCACTTTTATGAAATTCGTTTGAAATTCGTCGATCGCGTACTAAATAAAAGAAGCAATAAAAATATCCCTCGATGTAATATGTTGGAATCGCGAAGATTCCAATTTGTGGCTTTGACAAATCGGCTTCATTATGACTGGTTTATTTCCCCGCGGCAGTGGCGTCCGCGCCGCGCGAAAATGGGGGCAAGAATAAAATAATTTTTAATTAATTCTGATAATTGTTTCATATAAAAAAAATAAACCACACACGCGTCGAAAAACTGGTGCGATATACTTATTATAATATGACGTGCTAGTAAGTCTCGAGATACCACCAAAGCCGAATGTACTCACGGTCAAATTTTCGTCGTCTTCAAGCCACTTGGCTGATCATAATTATTAATTTAAATTGAATTATTGAAGCAGGTAAACGGAAGGCTACAATTTTTTAATAATTTAATTTAAAAAACAGTATTACAAATTCCATTATAATATACTTAAATTATCAAAAAAATATGTAGTGATGTTCTCACTATTTATTTTTTGACACGACTAGCATCGCCAACATGCCTAATTAGTATCATCACTAAATATTTATTTCAATCAAAATATTAATATATGACATAAATTTTTTGGCCTTTTTTAAATTCCATTGTAATGTTTTTTTTATTAACACACTAAAGGCGGGGCGGGTACTAGTACCCGTTCCGCAGACTACTGCCTGAAGGCGGGGCGCATATTAATACGTTTTTTAATGTGTCTACTCTAAAAGCGGCAGAAGGTCATTTTATTCTTTAGGTTTACAGCTCGAAATGTTGGTTTAGGACTCGTCAACGTTACTTCTACCAATACTGTCCAGTGACAATGAAGAAGTGGAGTGTTCAGAGAATGATAATCCTCCAATTATTGAACATTTTTTTAGGACAAAGTGGTGTTGTTGTGATGCATGAAGTGGTTCAACTTTTTATAGGAAACGATTTATTTGACTACACGCAAATCAAAGAGTGTATAGACTTGATTTCGCACGCGCAATTTTACGCGAATTTCGCCCACTACGCACACCAGTTTAGACAATTTGGTACCCGCCTAAAGTGTGTTAATATAAATATTTAGTGACGTCGTCACTTTTTAATTAAACTAGTCGTGTCAAAAAACAAAAAATAATATTATTTGATTTTTTTTTTATATGAATTTCTCCACCCGCCGCCCGTGGAGTTTCCCGGTCCGTCGGCAGATATGCTTTCGTCAGTTATCTCCGATGTTTAAACAACCCGACGTTTATTCGAATTTGAATACAGGGGCGTAGATGGAATAATACTCCCACTGTCGCCGGTCATTATCTTGCTGTTATCTTTGATCGCCGTGCCGGATTTAAACGGATTTTTATATCACGCAAACAAACGTCGGCCAGCCAATCACGCGGCTCGCGATTGATTTACGATCCAGGGGCGCCTCGTCATTATACTTGCTTTTGTGGGAATTTTTAATTTTTTTTCGCTTTCCGTGCTTTGAGCTCGGCGGTTGGTCCTGGCTTTGAGTGCGCTACCCGGTGGTTCAAAAAATTATTTTTATATTTAATTTTTTTTTTTATCTTTCGATCGATGAGTCTTATATCTTATCATAATTATTATTTTATAAATTTATTTTTACTCCCTGTGCTTTGATAATTGCTGTGGTAATTTTCCCACAAAAAAAAATTTTTGTAGTTACCAAAACTTGACAAAAAAAATAATTATTACAAACTAAACCGAAATCCGTTCATGTCAAATGAGAAAGAAAACCTTATCTGGTGCAGCTTGTCGTTGATTTCCTTGTAAATAACAAAGCGAATAAATGCTGGGAACGTATCAAAGCAAGTTGTATGCATCTGGTACGTCTCCGGAATTTATCATGCTTGTACAGGGATATAACAAAAAAATGATTACTATAATATATCTTTCTTCCCTTAAAAGCTACATTATAATCATTTTATTTATTAATGAGGCAATGCCTTGTATAGATATTTTTTTATTATTATTTGAAATATAAATAAAATACTGTATAAGTGGTTTTTCCACGTGTTAATTTTAATTGGTGACCGGTTTCGCCAACCTTTATCAAACTAATAATAATTACCTTATTGCCTCGATACGAACCCAGGATCCCATGGTTAGTTGGTAAAGTACTTACTTTTTGAGATTTTCAGATTAGCTTTACATTAAAAAAAAAAAAAATTGTGATCACCTATTAGAATTGGGGTTTTGGTGGATTTCTACATTTTGTCATATCTAACCGACCAATCTACGCACGCTCCGTCCGCATTACTTAAAAAATACAAATAAAAATGAATTAGCATAATCCACGTCGGAGGTAGTCGGAGTAACCCTTTGTCAAATATAGGGGATGTTCAATATACACCCTCATTTATATAATATATATTTAAAAATAATAATAAAGGTTTTTATTATTTTTCAATCGTGCAAGAATTGTAAAGTAACGAAAACGCATCAGTGGACATATGTACAAGATTTTATCGATTAGCAACTATCCCATGATATTAGAGTACGGCCTCTCCATTAACATAAAAAAATGGAAACAATGGTTGTCAGCAGAGAGTTGATTGACAACTTCAATATCAAGTGGAGAGAGTATAAAGGTTTATGAAAACTGGGATCCTGACCAGGAAATTAAAGTGAGGATTGAGACAGCACGCAGTACGTGTAATAGTACTATGCCCAAGAGATATAACACTGAAATCTCACTGGGGATTCACCAATTGTTATGTCGTCTATGGTTCTCCTTTATGGAGTCGAAGCTTGGCGACAGAATGTGGCTGTATAGGAGAATCCTTAAAACACCATGGGTTGACTGCTTCACAAACGAGAGAGTCTTGCACAGAATGCGAAAAGGTTGGTAAAAGAGCAGAAGGTCATCTATTTTGGCCACATTTTCGTAACAGTAAATATAGCATACTTTAATATATTTATTTATGAAGCAAGTCTTTTGGGGAAATGAGTCAATTAATTTATAAATATATAATCAATGATTATGTCTGAAGGATCTTTCGTGTGACTGAAGCTTAACTGCATCTTCACGTATTTCCCATAACTTTTTGGCCACCCCCTTGTCGTCTTTGGACATTTCTGTGCTATTTCAGTTTGCACAACTCCTGGACGCAAGCAGTTCACAGTCACACCTGTGCCCTTCAGTTTTTGTGCCAGTCCGACCGTGAAGAGGTTATTGGCGAGCTTTGTGTTGCAGTAGATAGAGAGGCGAGTTGATGTGAGACGTGTGTAAAAAGGGAGGGCATTGGAAAGAAGGAAATGGTCACCAACCTCCTGTGAGGAGAAGCAGTAAAACTATAACCCCCCTGGCTTCTGGGTATGCATTCTTGCTTCAAGGCATTAAACGAGCTATGTGATAAAAACGTAATCTCCTAGCTTTTGGCTATTGCGGGCTGAGCGCCTCTTGGGGCGGTAACAAGACCCGACAGTCACTGGTTAAATTATTCCGCCGAACATGTCCGGGATGTCGCGGGCGCAGCCTTTTCCTATTTAAATTTTATTACCGCTCCTGGCTTATCCAACACATCTATGAAATATTCAATAGATTCGTATTAAACACATGTGCATGATGATTGGATTCAATAATTTTTTGGCAAATATTACTCGGCGGAGTTCCGTTTTTAATATTTTTATATTAAATCATTTTGTGATTATATCGTGATTGCACTGTTGTTAAAGAAATCTGTTTTCACTGAGCAAATACTCATGCTTATCCAGTGTTCATGGTTTTTTAATGGGATAATACTATAGTGGGTCCTTCTACACTGCAGTTTTATATTGCTGCTGCCCAATAGCATTATTATATAATCCTTTCCTTACAAAGCTTTTGCGTTTAGATCTGATACTCATTCTGCAGCAGGCTACAGAAATAATAGTCCACTACTCCATTACAGATCCTCTACGCGTGCACAAGCAACAGAATGGGGAGATCCAAAACGCAAACTTTAGTTTTTTATATCTCTTTAATATTTATATATATACGTTTTTATGCTTTTTTTTTCTTATATTAATTTTTAAGGCTGTTCGCCTTAAGGCAGTTGCTTCTAGCCTTTTAATTGCCTCTGGTGTCCATTACCTGGCGAAATCGTGTCATTTAATTAATTTAATTGTCACGTTATTTTTCTATGTCGAAAGTTGATTTTTTTTTACAAAGTATTGAGAAAACTATAAATTATATTTACCAATTTTTTAACTTTTAATTTACGTCCATTTTTAGGGTAAAATAAAATCTTGAAGATGTTGAAAAATTTGATAAAATGACGACTTTTCAAAACCTATGTTTGTTAAAGATTTTTTTTTTACTATTTTTAAATTTATAAGACGCACATGGTTTATATTTAATCTTTTAATTCCAATTGAAAAAAAGACTTTTAAATATTTAGGATTCTTGGAAAATGTACCGGACGAATCTCCAAATTCCTACACTTCAATCGTAAAAACACATATTTATCATATTAATAGTAATTTATAAGAAATAAAAATATACTGTGTTCGGAAGAAGGGATGTATCAAACTTTTTGCATTTAAATATTTTTGATTGGTGCAGTCGATTTTTCGCAAAACGGACTAGAAAATGATCAAAAAAACTCGATTATGGGACCTCGACCCTTAAGAAAAAATTATTAAAGATTATTTTGGCTGGAATACAATAGTTGTTAGGGTCATGCTTACAATACGGTTTGTGGCTATTTTCATAAATCGTTATAAAATATGGAGGCTCTGAGTGTATATATACAAGTACCCATAAAAGCATATCGCAGAGGTTTTTAAATTATTTTTTTTTTTATAAATATGAAATGCAATTTTAATCATTTCAATCTCGTTGCTTTTGCGTCTCGATCGTGTCTACACGCCAGCGTTTTCAATTTTAAAGTGTCAAAGCCCCACGCGAGGACTCCCACAGGATTTCCACTCCTGACACGACAATTTGGACGTTGACAGTAGTTGCAGTCTTACCTGCTTTAGAATATAGCCATGTCTATTCTTTGCTATGTTTTTTGGTGAATTTAACAAGATTATATGAAACGATCATTACTCACAAACTCTTTTCAAAAAGGTTTAAAATTTATTATGTATATAGTATAGGACTCTACCTGAACTATGAACCAAGAGATATAACACTGAAATCTCGCTGCAGATTCACCATGTGTTATGTCGTCTCACAGGACACTGAATACAGCTACTATGCGAAGAATTGAGGCAGCAGAAATGTGGCTGTATAGGAGATCCTTAAAACACCATGGGTTGACCGTTTCGCAAATGAGAGAGTCTTGCACAGAATGCGAAAAGAAAGAAAATTTCTGACGCTTGTAAAGTCATCTATTTTGGTTCGTTTTTCACAGTAGTAAATATAGCATCCTCCAGCTGATTGTCCAAGGAAAAATCGACAGAATTTGAAGGAGGAAGTTTACGTGGATGCGAAATTTGCGCCAGTGGATGGAGGTCAAAAGTACGGGTGAATTAATGAGACTGACCTAAGACAAAGATATTTTCGATGAAATGGTCGCCAACTTCGTATGAGGAGAGGCATCAGAAGAAGAAGCTTATCGGGTAATTGGCCTCCAAGGCATTGCTGGCACATGCGTAGTCATTCTGCATAACTGATCGACGAATGGTCCTGTGATGTCTCCAGCCAGTGATACGCTGTATATACATTTTTTTCTCAACAATCGCTGGTGGATTTTCTGGCATCATGATGAAGATGAGTTTGTTCGAAAATTGCCTAATGTGGATGTCAAACCATCGTTATTTTAAAAATATTGTTTTTTCGTGTAGTACTCCGTTTTTAATAAACCTGAACCGTCTCGTGACGCGTTGTCATTTTTTTTGTTGTTGGCAACACTTTGCCGCACAAATGGCGGAAAACTAAAAAAAATATATATATATATATATTTATTTATTGAAGATAGAATTGTTTCGTTTTATTGTCCACCTACGATGTACGATTCCATGTCATTAGCGACAATCGTAATTCCACTGAGCATTCAATTATTCGTCGGGTGGGCGAGAAGCAACTGGCCTTTTGCATTGATTAAACTTTAAACTTCCATTGTTTGAAATATATAAATTACGCAAAGAAATGCTCAATCTCTTTTTTTTTAATCTTGAGTAATTTTCATTTAAATTTATTTAAATTTTATTTACCTAACTGGCACATTAGACTCATCACTTGGAAATCCGCGGCTTGCAGTTTCAACCTTTGACTGTTTTATTTTTATGCACGATATGTTAGGTATCTGGAATTAATTATTTTATTGTAATATAATTAATGTATGTCTATATAATTGTATTATACAACGTATAGTGTCAAATAGCTTTTCATGAAAATAATCTTGTAGGGGACGTAACCACATATTATGGTCGTTGTCTGGTATGGTGCTTGAAAAGCAGCAGCAGAAATGTTTTCAATGGAATTACGAGGCTTTCTCTCCACATGCTCTTCTACGCCTGTTCTAACTCTTAAGCCCTCTTCATCCCTCTCAGATCCTGGCTGTGGAGCAAGAGGGCCCGCCACCCCTGTAAGAAGGGTCAATGGATACATTATATTTAAATATACCATAGGTAGAGCAGTACAATTAAAATGTGCTGAAAACCCTGCTGAATCGAGACGTTTTACTTATACGACATGGCGTGGTGATTTTAAATAGACGCTTAAAGTCTGACTTTAGGCCAGTTTAGTAATTGAATACGGCGGTCGTAAATCTTTGAAGAGAAATTACCGTGGGAAACCGACCTCCGAATCGAAATATTAAAATGCCTCCTGCCCCACGCACCGCCCTGGTGCTGGTCGGCGATGACATTTACTTCGTGAATAACGTCTGAAGCAACCTTAAACATATACATACTTAATCCGTGCTACTAATAAACATTTACTCCTCGCAGTTATCAAACGATTAGTACTGAACTACAAGGTCAAACTTTATATAGTATCAAAATATATGCGATGCTTACCGAAGAGTATTATTCAATATAACCTACTGGGAAAAACCAAGGAAAATGAGGCAGAGGATGGAGAAAATTATCATGGATGCGGAATTTGCATACAGCACAGCCGAACTACTAAGACTGGCTCGAGACAAACATATGATAATTCTATTGTGTCTGCAATAGTTGGGCAATTGATTTGCACGTGAAACGATGAGAAAAATCTTATAATCGTTATTTCACGACACCGGTGCACTTTCACCTTTTGGAGTGCTTCGTCATAACGACGTCGTCTCTTAGCTTTAGGGCTATTTATGTTTGAAAATTTATCAGTTCAATCAAACACTTAACACACCGCCCTGGCAGGCGAATCCCGAACCGATGTTCTTTGTATTATATTTTTACTTGGTTATTCATTTTAAAATCACGTTTCGTTTGATGGTACATTTTTAATATATATATATATATTTGCTTACTTATAAAGGGACTTATTTCAAAGCTGTATAAAAGATTTTAATGAAATGTAAATTGATTTAAACTTCAATTGTAATTTTTTAAAAATAATATTGATTAGCTTTCTAACTTTTATGCACCCCTAATGCCTGAATTTTTCATTTTTTTTCGCTTGTATATAAAATAATTTCTCTCCGAATTGAATATACTAACGCCATCTGTGGGCGAGTAGACACACTAATGTATATTCTTACTATTAAAACTCCTTTTTTTTTTATTAAATACATATATAACGTGTTGCTTATTTTAGATTAAATAATTTATTTAAAATTGTCAAATCAATACTTTTTTAAAATAAAAATAATACTTATGTATTTCTTCACGTTAATACTCGAATAGTACAAAACTTTTTGATTGTTAGGGCAAGTTAATATTTTGCGACTTTTTTATGACAAAATATATATAAAAAGTAAGTCTTTATACTTATTGATACCATTTTTTATACTGCGCACTTATTGTTTATTGTCTTTTTTTATTGTTTTAGTCGAGAGATCCACCACCGTTTGTTATAAAAAAACAAATATAAAATTATTTACAATCGGTATGAACACGGATAAAAAAAATTGACTTACTTGCTCTTAACCCTTCAATTTACTTTTATATTTATTTCTTTTTTATTAATCAGTAAAATAAAGACTAATATATTGTTTTTGATTTTTTTTTTAACCTAGTTATATGTGGCTAATTAGTTTCAGATAATTTATTTTGTAGTCCTCTTTTTATAGCATAAAAAACATTATCAATGTACTTAGAGACGACTTTTATTTATATGTGTATGATAAAGTACACTTTTATACTGTTTTTATTGTTAAATTGCTTATATTCACCTAAAATTATCGGTTTATATTAAATACACGGCACAGTTTATTATGTGCTAACGTTGTCTGCTTTGGCGTGTTTTTAACTTAAAACCTTTTCAAAGAAACGGTTTTATAATTTTGTAAGCCTATTTACTATGTAAATATATAAATCAGCTTTAAAAACCACCTTCAAAGCATGGGTTAATAAAAGAACCTAGCCATATTAGCCAGTCTCCCATGCATCGCATGCCCTCGTCGCACGCCGCTAACAGCCGGTCCTCCCTTATCGGGTGTACCATGAGTTTTGAGGGAATAATTTCATGTGCCCATTGCCTTCCTCCTTAGTTGATTGATTTTTTTTAAACAGCCATAAATCTAAAATTAAATGATGCGTAAAATTAATATCTCCTTCTCCATTGTTGGACGCAGGACTACTTATTGAGCGTCGAGTATCGATGGAAAAAATCGAATAATTTATCGATTCGATCGAATCAAAAAAATACTAAGTTGGATAGCGAGAGATAAATATTTTCAGTTCGGATAATCAGACACTCACCTGAAATGAATTTTTAAAAAATCGATACATGAAAATTCTTGGTAAAATTAAAAATTGTTCGGTGAATCGATTTTTTTTTAACACTTGTTCGAAGTTAAGTTTCAGATCGACACTGCCCATCGCTATATCGAGTGTCGCTTGTCGGTATTTAAGTCTCCCCCTTTTGTTTAGTCGATACGTCAATGCCGGCGGATTTGATAATGTTAATAACAACAATAATGAGACTCTTCCGTGCCCGCTTGGTGATTTAAATCTGAAAATGGCTGATTTACGGACGTTTCCGGCTTCCCTCGATTCACGCGGGCTTTCCAAGAACGCGTCCGGATATTTCGTGGGAAACGAACTCGGGATAAGGTGAATCCAATATGAGATGTGCTTTATACCACTACAGGGCGAGCCACTCTTCCAACGTCTTTCCAGCTGAAGTCTAAAACCAGACCATTACAGTCTAAGACTAGAACAATGTCCAGCAGTTGTGAGCGATAATTGCACGCCCTTCTCTGATCTTTGATGCATACCAAGAAAATTTGTAAAACTACTAAGTGTTAGTCTAGTAAACCGTGTCCAGCTATTGCGAGTGATAATGCTCGTCCTCACCTCTCCTCCCTCTCCATATCGTTTCTCTTTAAGCGCTGATCTATTATCCGAACTAATACATAATGATTAGTGATTATTGCATACTTTTTCATTGAGCATTCTGCCATCAATAATACACAACACAATTTTTTTTAAATTTTATCGAAAAAATATATTCAAATCGCACTGAGCGAGGTAAATACAAATTCGTTTCAAGTCATTAAAACGTATTGAAAAATTATCTTTCACAATTTTTGTATATTGTTTCAGTCCACGATGTCGCCGCTTTTCCTTATATTATACATTCACATTAACCCGATGATGTATCAACCATTTCAGATTATAATTTGGGACCAAAAAAAACACTTAGCAAGGTATGCAAGTGTATGTGTCAATATGTGTGCGTATATGTGTTAGTATGCCTTTTTTATTATAAGCAGGTGTGTGTCTGTATGTGGGGACCAATAGGTGTTAGTAGGCATTTTTTTAATAACCAAGTTTGGGCAGTGAGTGTGTGGTTTAATAAGTGTTTATCCGGTGGTACGTGGTAATTATTGTTGTCTCGCTTTCTGGCGATCGGTGGTCACCCCGCCAAGGCCGGGATGTATCAGCTGTTCATTTTGTCGTGCGACAGAGACGCCGAATGAATTAAGATTTATCGCGGTCGCGTGCCGGCCCTGTGCTGGGCTAAAGCGCCCCCGCCACTGCCTGATCCGTATCTGCCCAGATTGTCACGAGCCGCCCTGTGGTCCAGTGGACTAAGCGCACACTCATATCCTGTTCCTCTTCACTTCCGTTTATCGAGAATTTTTAACAATCATACTCTACATATGAACCAATGTGCCCAGGCCAACCAATATTTAGTGATTTGCAAGCACTGCACTTTTTGAACAAAGTAACAAGTGAAGCGATTTTAGTCCCATCTGGATATTATTTTTAAAATCTATTATTTTAGCCAAGACGCGCACCATCATATACATATGTCTATTTTTTTATTAAACGTCAATCAGATGCGTATTCGTTAGTTACATTTCGTTAGTACACCGGTTTAGTACAGAGTTTCTTTAAATCATCTTCTATGTATGAACTAATGTGCCTAATCATATTAGAAATAATTTAATTATAATCAATCGTAAAGCCTTGAAACAGTTGCTGAAATATTTTAACATTATTTATAGTAAAATCGCCATCTGCCATCCACGAGTGACTGGGTTCGAATTTGTATGATATATCAATAATACACTTTAGGCGGGTGCCAAATTAACTAAACTGGTTTGCGTAGTGGGCAAAATTCGCGTAAAATTGCACGTGCGAAATCAAAGTCTATACACTCTTTGATTTGCGTGTAGTTCAAATAGATCGTTTCCTATAAAAAGTTGAACCACTTTGCGGATTACTTGGCATCACAACAACACCACTTTGTCCTAAAAATTGTTCAATAATTGGAGGATTATCATTCTCTGGCCACTCCACTTCTTCATTGTCACTGGGCAGTATTGGTAGAAGTAACGTTGATGAGTCCTAAACAAACATTTCGAGCTGTAAACCTTAAGAATAAAATGAACCTTCTGCCGCTTTTAGAGTAAACACATTCAAAAACGTGTTAATATGCGCCCCGCCTTCAGACAGCAGTCCGCGGAACGGGTACTAGTACCCGCCCCGCCTTTAGTGTGCTAAGAGGCTTAGAATATTTGTATCAATTATGGATGAAAAACGAGGTGTGTTTCGTGTACTTAATTATTAATATTTGTAACGACATTTTTAACCGGGTTGTTATTTCCTGAAATCTCTGAATAACAATTTGCTTCCATGATTTCGATTACTCTCGTATGATAATGGACTATTATTTTTGTAGTTAGTATAATTTAAATATTTGGTTGTATCATCAAATTATCGTTATCAGTTAGCTGCGGCGTTCGATTCTGTGCTTTCACCCCTCCCTCCCCTATTGTTATTCCCTAGTTATACGAATTCCTACGACCCCTGTATTTATTAAGTACAATTTATCTGTTGCGATTAGAGTTCATTATGAAAGTATCAATTCTCAGTCGCGTTTTCGTTCCCGCGCCTCGGATATTCAAAATTCGAATGACGTCCCCCAAAATGGCGGCTAATGTTCCGTTCCAAATTTGATTTAAATATTTTTTTGAATTTGTTTCCCGCGGCTGCAGGAGGCCTTGAGCATTGATAGGGACGCGCGATGAAGACAAAGATATGATATTTATAATGGTTGTTACACGTGTCGAGAGCTGTGAAAGCCTCGTAAAGACAAAACACAGTTGACTATCATCATCATCATCATCATCATCATCATCAATATTAGCGCTACGTAACCACTCTTCAACTACAGGACTACAAAAAATTCTTTAAATATTTATTCACGATTCTTGTGGGTGATTCTCGCAGCCCATCAAAATTCTCGCTGTACCAAAAAGTACAGTAATTTTCTCGTCGTTTCATGTTTGATTGCAATAAATGTCTTGAAATATCTTTTTTTTATGCTCTATTATATAAATAAAAATGTATCAACATCGTATACAATGGCTTCGTCAACATTCGCGGTGACTCTAGCAAAATTTCAATAGTCTCATTAGACTACCGTCAAATAGTCATAGTTTCTTTTTAAGAGTACTTCAAAATAAATACATCTGCGGTTGCTGGTAACAATTTCCTTTTTCGATTGTAAATAATTATTTTCTCCTCCCCCTCCATAAATAAAATTACCATTAATCGATTCGATTTTACGACAATTCGCTCGTCGCGACAGCAGACGGGGATGATGGCTTACGATTTTTTAAAACAGCAATCATTATTAGTCTAAGCTACCCCCAGATTATGGAAATGATTGTTTCGTTTTAATGCTCAGCTTTGGGGGTTGATGCGTAAATTCGTGGACTGATTTATTTTGCAGTTATATATTAAAATATTCGTTTATGGTTATTTAGTTTCAACAGACTATAAAAGAGCTCTGACGGCCTAATTTTTAATTTTGTGGATTAAGAATACGCTTCAAAAACACAAATTAAATACAAGATATTTTAAAACATTATCCATTGTTTTATTTAAATTTTACAATACACTGAAATATAAATAAAACGTCCTTTACGTTTTACCGGTACTGCAAGAATTTCGGGCCAAATTCGAATAGACACTTGGGAATGAGCGTACCTCTCCGAACGCGCACAGATTCAGCCACCCAGCTGTTTTCAGCCTGAAGTGATCTTAGATGATATTTTAAGTGAGAAAAAAACGCGAAACACCCAAGGATCGAGTATTTATAAACAGTTTAATATTTAAAAAAAAAAACCCAAACGGCGCGATCTTTCGCATCAGCCCGATATTTTGATTTATTGTTTTTATTTCGGTTTTTAATTTTTTCCACGTGCGTGTTCTTTTACAGTGGGCGCATTCGGTACAACGATTGTCAAATAAATTATAATTCGTATTGGCTATGAGTTATTCTTGTATCTGTAATGTAATTTTTACTTAACGTCGCATCTATTATAAGTCATGGAATTACGTAAATAATTGGTGTGTTTTGTCTCCCACACGCGATTCAATTTTAAACCATAAGGTACGTAAGAAATAGTATAAATACTGATTCGATCCTTTTTTTTTAGAGTAGGTGTGTTGCAAAACCCGCTCTGGGCTGTGTTTATATGAAAAATGAACAGTCGTAAATATATATTGTTTAATTCTTATTAAGTGCCTTTTGGTGACCATTTCATCGAACATATTTCTATCCTGAGCTTCCGATCTCGAGCCACTGGCGCAAATTCCGCATCCACGTTAACTCCCTCCTTCCAATGCCGCTTTTTTCGTCGATCTTTCCTTGGACAATCACCTGGAGGATTCAATAGTTACTGTTACGAAAAATGTGACCAAAATATGAGACCTTCCGCTTCTTTACCAACGTCATGAGTTTTCTTTCTTTTCGCATTCTGTAAAAGACAACCCATGGTGTTTTCATGGATTCTCTTATAGAACCATTTCTGCCGCCATAATTCTTTGCATAGTAGCTGTTTTGAGTTTCAAAGCTTCGACTCCATAAAGCAGAACTGAGACGACAAAACACTTATAATTATTAAAAAGTTTTGTATGTATAAATCATATTGGGGCTTTTTTTTAAATTAATTTTATTTATTAAATATTATTGGAATAAAATAATATTAACGGTAGTATTATCAATAAGTACTACCATTAATATTATTATTTTCTATATGATTTTACTTTCAATGAATATATTTCTTTACTGGCAACGCCATCTACGAGCGAGTAGAGAAACTATTGAAGAGTCGGTACAAACAATTCCTGATTCTAAAGGGAACCAACGCATTTGACTAACAAAGTGTTAATTAATCTTTATATATAATTATTTATTTTTTTTGACAGTTATCAGAAATATATATATATAATTAAAAATTATGGCAGGTGAGCTTGCATTAAAAACATTTTAAATTACCTATTGTATTTAATACATTTGTGTAGCATAACAAACTAGATCCGTAGATAAATCGTTCGTACACGCAACAGTTACACTTTATTTAATTTTTAATGTTGAATTTTTAAATAGAAACTTTGTTTATTTAAATCTAAACATCTTCAATCTAATATTATTGTTATTATTAAAAAATAAACACTTAACATTTTTTACCTAAATATTATAATGGAATTTAAATAAAAAATATCACAATATAAATTAAAATAAAACACTGCAGTCAACGCAAGCTATTTATTTAAAAAAATAAAAAAACAATATCTGCGTTTGTATATTATGTAAAAACAAATAATTTTTATGGTTTTCGTGTTAAAAAAATTATACTTTAATATTTTCCATTAATGTCTTCCGACGGGCGGAGAGACGATGGGTATAATCGCATTCGTTTTCAATAATAGCTCTCTAGGTGTATGTGAAAGTCCTCCGACCTCCCAGACCTCCTCATTGCGAAGAGGCCATTAAGGCCTATCACGCCCGTAGTTTTTATTTATCAAAATTGACGGATCAAAAAATTTACTATTTATAGCCACATGTGCACGCGAATCAAACAAGAAAATCAAAGTGTCTGAATAAATATTTTAACTATATTGGTTTATTATCATTTTGTGTCGAAAGGTACCTTATTTATATTAGCTACCCAAAACCACCCGTAAACGAGGCTTAACAACAATTAAAAGTTTTAATAATGTCTGGGAGTCTGCGCTGCCATCTTGCACTGAACCTGTATCGATTAGACACTGCCACATGCGACAACCAGGTAGTACAGTTTATGTGCCACGCTGTATACAGTCAAAGTGCTTGTATACAAATTACATAAACACGCTGTAGTATAATGCTTTAAGAGGCGTTTCATACACTTGTCTTATCATAGAATCAAAAATAAATTATTTTTGATCCACCTCATCGCGTATTTTTTTTTTGCTTGAAAACAATGTTTCATTGCATTGTTTTTTTTTTTTTTTCTTTCTTTCCGTTTGGCGCACTGGGAGTGTAGGCAGTTGTATTCGGCATTTCCGGAATGACAAAAAAAAAAGCAGATGTCGATTTTCAAAAATGTCACTGCTACATTCGCCTATTATCAACCAAAACACACGCCCCGGGGGCGAATCGCGTTCGGTGGGGAAAACCCGGCGCAGTTGCCCCCAAACCGTGGGACGGATAATTAATAATTATTTCAATTATTAATTGCAATCACACCGACACGACGCGGAAACGGAAACTTGCTTTTAACAGTTGATTCTACACGTTCATTGTTTTGGAAACCTCTCTACGAGCCATCTTTCGTCATCACGTAAACGCGTTGAACGCCGCATAGAAAAAGTTAGTACGCATGGAAAACATTTAGTGTTCGCTGAGTTGGTTTGTTTTATTCGGGTTTTTTTGCGCTTTTTACCGCATAGGACTTAGCCCGAGGCCGGGGGATGAAACCACTCCTCTGCGTATACCCAAACTGTACGATAGTTGACTGCTTACATACTAAAATATACGGTTGTTCGATACGCGCAATTATCTTTGCTTTGCTAGTTGAAATATATAAGGAATCCCGCTCCAAGGTCATATTCGGATGATGTGGAAATTCGTCATTGAGTCTCGGGGGCGGATCTGCCCCCGCGGGGGGATGAAGGAGTCGCAACAATAGACAAGTGGCTGCATTGTCTGGCGCCGCTTGCGGTCCGCCGGGGATTGTTTGACTCCGCATGCGACTCGAATGTGAGACTCTTCTCCTTCTTCCTCTTTTTTTGTTTTTTTTGGGCGGCCATCACGTGCGCCGGCTTTCCGGGCTTGTGTGTTTTAATTTGCCGAAAGACAATGTCGTTCTGTTTTTTTTAATTCAGCCTTTGCATCGCTTGAGTATTAGGAACTCTATGATATATTCCAGAATATTTAGGCAATGTTTTATAAGTTTCCTGCAGGTTTATTTTGTAGTGTTCCATTTTTTGCGCTTATAGTATGGACTTGTGTGTTTTTAATTTCCGAAAGACAATGTCGTTTTGTTTTTTAATTCAGCCTTGGCTGTTCTTGCATCGCTTGAGTATTGGGAACTCTATGATATATTCCAGAATATTTTATAAGTTTCTTGCAGGTTTATTTTGTAGTATTCCATTTTTTGCGCTTATAGTATGGACTTGTGTGTTTTTAATTTCTGAAAAACAATGTCGTTCTGTTTTTTAATTTATCCTTGGCTGTTCTTGCATCGCTTGAGTATTGGGAACTCTATGATATATTCCAGAATATTTTATAAGTTTCCTGCAGGTTTATTTTGAAGTATTCCATTTTTTGCGCGTATAGTATGGACGGCTTTCCGGGCTTGTGTGTTTTTAATTACCGAAAGACAATGTCGTTCTGTTTTTTAATTCATCCTTGGCTACTCTTGCATCACTTAAGTATTATGAACTGTATGATATATTGCATAACATTTAGGCAGTATTTTGTGAATTTCCTGCCGGTTTATTTTGTAGTATTCCATTTTTTTCGGTTCCGTGTGTTTTTAACTTCCGAAAGACAATGTCGCTCTGTTTTTAAATTCACAATGGCAGTTCTTGCATCGCTTGAGTATTATGAACTCTATGATATATTGCAGAATATTAAGGCAGTATCAGGTTTATTTTGTAGTATTCCATTTTTTGCGCGTATAGTATGGCCGGCTCTCCGGGCATGTGTTTTAAGTTTCTGAAAGACATAGTATATTGTTGTATATTTTCTGTGATTTTATTTTTTAGTATTCTATTTTGACTACTGTATCGACTATTAAAATAAATTATTAAATATAATAAATAGATTACGACCACGTCAATTAATCACGGTTTACGTTACCCGGATTATAAAATTGACCCGATTTAAAATTAATAAATAGTTTGATTTATCTGCAAAAGTTTTTTTCTTCATTTTGCTGATTGACATAGGGGTTTGTTTTAAGGGTTGTTCTGTCCAAATACTTAAACCGCTAGTAAATAATATAAACCCTTATCTGCTTTATGAAAAGGCGCATCTCTCATTATTTCTACAATTGAGTGCATGCGCCCCATTGTGATAAACCCTATCGCGTCTCGTGTCTTCTCGAATGACATATACAATGTGGATTAAAATAAAAACGCACCCGACAGATGCCATGTCATGTGCACACGCTGTATGAAACGCGACACCCAATGAAAACAAACGATTATAACACCGCCCTGTAGTCCAGCAGGTAGAACAGTTGCTTATAGATAATGGAAAAAAAACTTGTATGGGAGAAAAATACGGATTTATTAAAAATATTAATTATTTATAGACTGTTTGGTTGGCTCGTCGCTCGGCTGTCGGTTGTGTTGCGATTTGTGTAGGCAGCTTTGGAAGTCGTCGGTTTTGTTCAATTGCCGCTTCTCGAGCACGAAAATATCCGATATATTAAAATCCCTCCCTTATTTATTCTAAAACATTCAGGGGCGGGGGGCGACTTTGGGCAGTAGGGCGATAAACAGCAAGCTGTGCCAGTGGCGCACCCGAAACATGTGTGAAAATAAATATTAGTATATATATATATACAGGATGTCCAAAAAGAGTATCTGGTATCTGTTAAAGTGACCGTTATTGCGATATGCTGCGAAAATTTTTAAGGCCCAGAGCTGCAAGAGTTTCAAGGTTTTAACTCAAAATCGTGTTTCACTACTTGCCATACATCCAATCAATCGATTGAAGCTGTTAACGAATTATTCCCTAATAAGGTCATTTCACGTAGAGGTAAAATCAGCTGGCCTCCCAGAAGCCCCGACTTTAGCCCTCTTGACTATTTCGTATGGGGATACCTTAAAAGCAGGGTTTATGAGAATAATCCGACGAACCTAACGGAATTGAAACAAAACATCAGGTCAGAAATGGCAGCAATATCGAGGGCTATGTGTCAGCTTGTTATCAGCAATCCTCGTTCCAGACTAGAAGAGTGCCAGCAGTGCGTAACAGTCGCCATTTGGATAACATCATCTTTTCGAAATAGATTTCTTTTACTTGATTACTAGTAGTTTTTGTTTTACTGAACTAACATATACCCGATACTCACTTTTTCACTCACACAATTGATGAAATCACTGGATGGCTTCTTGAAGCGTGTCATCGGAACCATAAAGAAGATAAACCAGGGGTTGCAGCTTCAGTTACTCCCATATATAGCACAATTTCGATCGACTAGTTTGGAAAGTTTCCCCAAATTGTGATAACAAACCTTGTACATAACAAGCAAGGTACCAAACCGATATAAAAAAATATAAAAAAAACATATACCCGATACTCACTTTGGACACCCTATATATTGATACGAATCTACAATACATGACGGACTAGTTTGTGGAAAATTTTAAACCTGCATGTACGCAGACTGATGTTAAATTAGTGTGCTTTATATATGTAGTAAACTCCTCTCGATTTTTATGTATTAAAATAATTTTAAAAAAAAATTGTAGAAATCACCGTGCGCCGCTGCCAAATCACCAGGGGCGTATCGGGGCGAAAGTGGCCGATTATTAAACGGGGGGGGGGTGGCTAATGAAACGGTGCCCCGGGGCGCCGATGGTCCCGGTCCCGTGGTCTTCTCGCGTGGTCCCCCTGTGTGGTCCCCGGGCCCCCCCGACGCCATTTTTTCCGGCTTTGTTTTCGCCATTGTCCGTCGCGGCGGTCTCGTGTGAAAATTGGCCGTTTTTGTTTGACGCTTTGTTTTGGTGATGGCGGCTACTTAGCTTTTGAAATGTGTTTCGGCATAAGTTATATAGAGCTTGGGTTATTTTGAAAAAAACAAAGTTGATGTTTTGAATCGGCTTCGTCGGTCGATGGCGTTTGCGTATAAAAATGAGACGAAACTTACATTGCATAGTATAAACTTGCATGCACGCCTTCCTATTATCTCCCAGCTATTCGGCTATTCGTATTTATTATTCAAATGCGAAGTACTAAAAATTAAACCTAGCTTTTGTAAACACACCTTCCTATTTAATGTCGTGGACAGACCTTTCTACAGAGCACTCGTATTTATTGTTCGAATAATGAGTATTGACTAAAATGTCGCAGGCACGTCTTTTCACGTATGTCTCATAGCCTATTCGTATTTTGAGTATGGAGTACTTCAAGTTAAACCAGGATGTCGCTGACACACCTTTCAACAGTCTACCAGACATTGAATACTCGTGTTTATTATTCAAATATGACAAGCGACACCAGAATGTAGCTGACACACTTTTTTTTACAGTGTACCAGACTTTGAGTGCGCGTATTTATTGTTCAAATAAGTTTTACAAGCTTAACTAGGATGTCGCGGGCACACCTTCTCACATATATCTCCTAGCGTATTCTTGTTTGTTGTTCGAGTGTGGAGTACTACAAGTTAAACCTGAATGTCGCAGACACACTTTTTTACAGTCTGCCAGACATTGAGTGCTCGTATTTATTGTTCAAATGAGTATTACAAGCTTAACTAGGATGTCGCTAGGACACATTCCTCATATATCTCCTAGCCTATTCGTATTTGTTGTTCGAGTGTGGAGTACTACAGGTTAAACCAGGTCTTCTCGGGGGCACCTTTCCACTCGAGACTGAGGAGACTGAATGTAGAAGGGCACAATGGCACTCGATCAGGCCGAGTGACGCCCCGTCCGGCCCCGGAGACCGAGACGACGCCCGACGCCCCCGCTTCGCCCCGCTTCGCCCCGCTACGCCCCGCTTTGCCCCGCCTCGCCCCGCTTCGCCCCGCCTCGCCCCCGCATCGCCCCGCTTCGCCCCGCTACGCCCCGCATCGCCCCGCTTCGCCCCGCTTCGCCCCGCTTCGCCCCGCTTCGCCCCCGCCCCGCAACCACTCGACGTCGCGCCGCCGCATTGAGACGTTTCCCTTAGGGATATGCCCAATTATCGTCCCTTTTGATTGCTCGTGGTCTTTTATCCAAAGCGATCCATTGCTGGATGAAGACCCCCGCACCCTTTTTTTTATCCGTTGTGGTGTACGTGAATATGTAACTACGCTCCAATGAATGCTGGCATTATTTCACAATATACTACACAGATCATAATGCGTACAAAAAAATGAATATTTAGACTCCTTACTCGTGTGCGTCTATGCGTCACGTTATGTTTTTCTGTGGCATGCAGCCCATACAACCAATAATGCAATGTTTGCCTCATAATATATATATATATCTCTATTCAAGTAATTTCACCCTCGCCAGAGGTTCTCTCATAATTTTCAACAGTGTACGGGAGTACAGCCAAACGAATAAAACTGGTCCAAGGTAGAGATGTGAGATGCTCACCAACCTTCTATGAAGCACCTGAAGAAGAAGAACATTTTTTTATTAAAACGCAAAAACGAAATATGATATACAAGTCATGATAATTCATATTATATTTCAGTGAGCAATACTTCCCTCCTGGATTTCGTATTAAGCCACATATACACGCGACGACACAACTTGCAATTAAGCATCCGCTTTTGCGTTGTTTCGTTGTTTTGTTATTTCAACATAAAACAAATAAATTTTCTACTACGAAAAGAGTTCACACACACATCCTTTTCAGCACAAAGAAAAACTCAAATCTGTTTAAACATTTGGGCAGACACGATCAAAATGAAATAAAACGAGCAATCCATTATTCGTGTTCCTCCGCTCGGTCAGCACAATGGCCCCGTAATCTCTGCACATCTTAGACCCTCCGAGACCTTCGCCAAATGGGGATGAAACACAATGACTGCAACCGTCTCACCCCCGGGCACTTGTCATCCACCCTTATTCTAAACTATATGTTACGATTGTACTTCAATTGGCTTAGCTTTGTCATCGCTTTATAAAGAATGCTTTGAGAGAAGAATCCGGCTATCTGTGCATTTTTTTTGTTGTTGTTGTTTTTGAATGGGTCTTATAACCGTACAGATGTGATGAAATTGTTTGAATGCTCAACACCCTGTTTCTGAAAGGACGATCAGTGTAAATATTAGTTGATAGCTGTCGAATGACTTCTGTTTGCCGACTGAAAATGTTATTTGGGTGTTATGACAAATTATCGTTTTAGAATTAAATACCTGAGGATATTTTTTTAAAAAGCGTAATACTAAAAACATAATTTTATCGAGATAATCATCGTGTTTGGTTAGTTTTTATATTGTTGGGTCTCCATTCACAGCCCACTCGAGCTGGAACAGATGTTAGATTTGTTTGCGCAATGCATCGGCCCAATTATTTTTTTTCAAATCAGTACACGCGTACTGATAAATGTATTGTATGAAAAATGCATTGAATGTGCTCAAGGGTGACAGCTTCAGCCGTATATTCATGCGAAAAATTCTACTTGTCTTGATACTTGTGAAATACATCTTTTCGTTTGTGTCATATTCATTTTAAGTATTGACTTGAAAATACGTTTTATTATCATTTTCAACAGGTAGTATATTTAAAAAAAATCTTTTTTATATATATACTAGAAATGTAGCCCGTCATAAGATGACGTATTCGATGAACGATGCAATAGCGTTTGATCTGAATGTTTGGCTAACAATTAGATGAATATTTGATTTCATTTTGTACACATATATTTTGAATAACCGGATATTAATTTCGAAAGCAAAGCCGTTCAAGGAAATATCACATTTCGTGTCACAAACATCGAATCACTTTCACTGCACTGTTCTTTATTAGATGCAGTCTTTATCACGTTCAATTGTGCTATTCTTTTTTAATTACGTTTGCTGTGCTTAGACGGTGTTATTTTTTTAGGAGGCATTTTAAGTTATTAATGATGTGATTAATAATTTCTAACGCAACTAAAAAATAAAATTGGTACTTGTGTCAAGCTGACATAAACTGAAAATTTCTTAGAAGCATCATATTTTGTTTTTTTGCAAAAATTCTAAATTTGAAATTCTCGCTGTGAACAACAGAATCATATAATTCGTACATAAAGCATATTTGATAGTTTTATTTAATTAGTTTATTAATGAAAATATTATCCTATCGTCTTGAAATTCGGCAAATAACTGCGGAAAAACTTACTGAACTTACGTGCAAAAAATCAGCGTTGTATCTTTTAAGATATTCTATAGAGAACTTAAAAATGAAACATACACACACACACACACAATGGCTATTATTATATTAGATATATATAATAAATATTGAGTAAGAAGGCTTTTAAGTGTAAGTACGTGTAGTTTATTTTATTCACTTGATTCTGGTCGGGGCAACTCGCCAGGGACGTCACAGCACACCCCGGCTTAGTTTATGTATAACCACCCTTGTTGTGAAAGGGATGCTTGCATGTTTAATTCAGCGGCCTTTTAATTAGGGGCTCCGGCTTCGAATCCCCGGGGTGGAATCTCGCAGGCTGTGTCTGTGGAGGGTATCATCATGGCGTCGGGGGATGAAGTGATGAAATCCTCCCCTACGGCGCTGGATCGGACGGCGTATGACTGATCCTGATGTTTATAAATTGCTTTCAGATTAAATGGAATGGTGTACCCTCGGAATATCAGTATATTTTGATGCAATATTTTTTATCTTATATGTAAGGAAATTACTAAAAATATTTTCTTTTAATTAATTAATTGTTACTCATAAAAAGTTCCGAGTCTCTCGCTTGGGTTTTTCCGAAAGCGAATGGCCGATCGACGATGTGGTTATTTATTACTTTCTGCATAAAATAACAGTTTTTTTTCTCTTTACAGGTAAGCGATTATTTCTATTATCACCCGAACGTGTGTGTAAGTAATTTTTATTAATAATTCCTAAATTAAGTATTTAAATAAATCATTAATTCATAACTCGATTTTAATTAATGAATTGTTTTGAAAGCAACACAATCAATCTCGCAGTAGTTAGTTTTTTTTATTGTGTTTTTAATATTTTAAACTCACAAATATTAATAAATAATTAACCAATACCTTTCCGAAAATCAATATTTTTAACAGAGAGTACTTGGTGGAATTCCATTTTAATATTTTTAAATAAAATACTTGAGTAATTTTCCACGTTGGCATTATCAAACAGAGTGTTGGCATTATCAAACAGAGAGACTCTGTTTGATAATGCCAACGTGAGAGGTTGGCGAAACCGGTCACAAATAAAAACGAACATGTGGAAAATCACTCAAGTATTTTATTCAAAAATATCAATACCTTTAGGTCATTTCTTTCTCTATTCAATATATTATTTTTTACTCCAAAACCTCTTCTGTTAATCTATTCTCTGGGTTTTACATGTATTTATAAATAAAAAAAACATTATTGTAAATGCATTGAATATGTTTGTAAGAATTTTACATAAATGCATTTTTTGCATAAAAATCTATATCTTGAGATATATATATATATATATATATACATATTTTTATTTATACCCAAAATAAGGTTGTGGCTTCCTCGCAAATAAAAATAATAATAATAATAAATAACGCCTAACACTAGTTAAGACTACATGTGTCGTTAGCGCCATCTATGTGTGAAACCTGAATACTCAGTAGCGCACCTAGTATTTCAAAAAATGTATTATTTTGTCACGATTTCTTATATATATATATATATATATATATATATATATATATATATATATATACATATGTTTATTTATACCCAAAACAAGGTTGTGGCTTCCTCGCAAATAAAAAAATAAAAATAATAAAAATATATATCGCCTAACACCAGTTAAAACATGTACGTCGACTACACGTGTCGTTAGCGCCATCTATGTGTGTAATCTGAAACTCAGTAGCGCACCTAGTATTTCATACAATGCATTCTTTTGTCACGCTTTCTATATATATATATATATATATATATACATTTTTATTTATACCCAAAATAAGGTTGTGGCTTCCTCGCAAATAAAAATAATAAGAATAATAAAAATAAATATCGCCCAACACTAGTTAAAACATGTACGTCGACTACATGTGTCGTTAGCGCCATCTATGTATTTCATACAATGCATTACTTTGTCACGCTTTCTTATATATATATATATATATACACATTTTTATTTATACCCAAAATAAGGTTGTGGCTTCCTCGCAAATAATAATAATAATAAAAATAAATATCGCCTATGAGGGGAAAAAAAATTCCGTTCTGACGCAGGCATCTTTCAGGCCCCTTTCAGGCTCCCCTCGCCACCCTCGGCTGCTGTGCTGCGCCCCCACCCCTCCCCCTCCCCCCGCCCCGGCGCGGCGCCCCATTGGCCGGCGGCGCCCTATCAATTTGCGGCATTCGAACTTGGAACGGGCGGCCATATTGGATTTCGTTTGAATGCCATTTGTTCTTCGGGCTTTTTGTGATCCAATTTTGAAGTTTTTGATGATTTTGTTTTTTTTTTTTTTTTATAACAAGTACTGTGTCAGTGTCTTTACGCTGTGAAAAATATTATATACTGCATTTGATAGTACATACAAGTTTTATTCGAGGACTTTCTCTCGCAGCGTTTTGCCGATATTCTCAATGCGCGTCTGTCGGATATTCGATAATCGGCGAGACGTACGCGGCGCATGATTCAATATTAATTTTATCAAATTAATCGCATCCCTCGGCGGATCTGCGTGCCCCTAATTTGGGGGCTCGCGGGTCGTTATCTGCCATGACTGAGCACCGCTGGGGGTGGTCGCCCCCAACCCTCCGACACTTTCTCCCGGGGATGAAGCGGCCACTCGGCGACGAAACGGAATTCATTTAAAAATTGATTACTATCTCGAACTCGATACCGAGTCTCACCCTCGTGTATTTTATACGCGTGCAGTGTGTCCAAAGAGAGTATCGGTTATTTGTTAGTTCAGTAAAACAAAAACTACTTGTATTCAAGTATTAAAAGAATACGTAATGAAAAATTATTTCGAAAAGATGGTGTTATCCAAATGGTGACCGTTTCGCGCTGCTGGCACTCTTCTAATCTGGAACGAAGATTGCTGATAACTCGCTGACACATAGCCCTGGATATTGCTGCCATTTCTGACCTGATGTTTTGTTTCAATTCCGTTAGATTATTCTCATAAAACCTACTTTTAAGGTATCCCCATACGAAATAGTCAAGAAGGCTAAGGTCGTGGCTTCTGGGAGGCCAGTCGATGTTACCTCTACGTGAAATGACCTTATTAGGGAATAATTCGTTAGCAGCTTCAATTGATTGATCGGATGTATGGCAAGTGGTGAAACCTTGAAACTCCTGCAACTCTGGGCCCAAAAATTTTCGCAGCATATACAGCGATAACGGTCACAATTCACATTCACCCGATACTCTTTTTGGACACCCTGTAAAATCGATAAACCGGTTTCGAAACATCGCTAGAACTATACATAGCAAATATTGGCATACGTTATTTATGGATGGGCGCAATAACATCTAACTTACAAGTGGACACGCTGAGCCAGCGCCATTATCATATAAACCTTTCCTTGCGAAGCTCTGGCGTTTAGATCTGATACTCCTTCTGCAGCAGGAGCTCCCCCAGTGCTCATGGTCCAGAGAAACGATATCGTGTATCTGGACGCAGTAGCACGTGACTTGCGGTGACACGCAATAACATCTAACTTCACAGCGATGATGGTAATCGATACGCGCGGCCGCGGTCACAGGGCACAAAGGGCCGCGAGCCTCCCAACGCTCATTGTGGTCTCGCATTGTGGAGCCGGCTTGTTTTGTCATTGTGAGGCAGAAATTCAAGATCCGTGAATGGTTCTGTATAGAATAGCCAAAAACTGTAATAACTAGGTTAATTATTGTATACAGGGTGATTCAAAATTATTGTATACAGAAATTAAATATTTTTGACAGAGGGTACTTGGTGGAATTTCATTTTAATATTTTTTGAGTAAAATGCTTGAGTGATTTTACTCAAAAATATTGTATACAGGTGATTCAAGATACGCTTATATATAATATTTATTATTGTATACGTGTAAATGAGAAATACAAGATTAATAATTTGTTCTCCATAGAATATCAAAAAAATTAAGGTGATTAAAAGTACGATTATATTTTTTATTGTATACAGGATGCTTTGTGTACTAAATACATATTTTTTTGATTTGTCATTGTAATGTAAAAAACAACATAAGTCAATTATTGTGTACAGAGTATTTCAAGTGGTATATTTTTTACTCGTTTATTATTTTATCCTGGTCTTCAAATATATATCAATATATTTGACAGAGAGTACTTAGTGGTATATTATTTTAATATTTTCAATAAAATACTTGAGAGATTTTTCCGCGTGTTAGTTTTGATTGGTGACCGGTTTCGCCAACCTTTCACGTTGGCATTATCAAACTGAGTGATGATGCCAACGCGAAAGGTTGGCGAAACCGGTCGCCAATAAAAATTGACATGTGGAAAAATCACTCAAGTATTTTATTTTAAATATATATTAGATTTAATCTATACTGTGAATAAAAAATATTATATCAATAATAATTACTGTTTTAAACTTTAATAGTTGGATTATATTATATAGAAAATATATATATATATATATAATTCGTTAATTTCTTACTATTTTAAAATTCTGAAAATTCATTTAAAGGCTTTACAAAAAATACCCATAATTTTATTTTTAAAGCGGAATACGTACAACTGTTTTCACAATGTATTAATTCGTCCCGCCGCCCTCAGCTGCGCCCGGCCGTCGAATACCCGGCGGCTCTCAGGCCAATCAAACAGATATAATCCTTACGCATTTGACAGGTCCCAGGTATAAACATGTTATCCGTAGGACTACCGCTCGAGTCCCGGTTTGTGCAGTGCGTTTGAAAATATAATTCAAACCAATCAATATCATTGAGAAATTTAAAATTTACAAATGCGATATTTTTTAAAAATAATTTTTGTCTTTTATAAAAATAAAATTTAAAAAAAAAAAAGGTCTTTAACAGATTTGGAATCACGCTGTATGCTTGTAGATAGATTCGGACGTCTTGGAGTCTTGGTCAGTAATCGCAAACCTTTTTACCTTGGCGCGACAATTTTCTGTAAATATTTTTTGTTATTTGTAAATGCTTTGTTGTTTTTTTTTTATTATTAATATAATCAAATTATATTATTAATAGTAGTGGTTTGTTAATATTTTTCAGCGTTTACATTTTCGCGTGTCACGGGTCATGTTTAAACAATTAGAAATATTTTACAGTTTAAATAGTTTAACCCTTTGAACTCCGGACTTTTTTTTTGTTTTTTTAATTTAACAATGTGAATATGTCCGAATGGCAGCAATTACTTTGCAAAACTTACAAAAAAGGTTAATGCATGTTCTAATACGCACCTAGTCTTCTTATAGGGTAAACAATAAACCTATAGTCGCCAATGGAGTTACAAAGGAATTTACCATGTCGACACATTGTCGCCAACTGAGTGGAAAGGGTTAAAGATAATCAAATATTATTCAAAATTTCATTGAGTAATATATAATCAACATCAGTTACTTCTATCAGCTGGCGTTTGTACTCGCGTCTTCGCACGAACTACACGCAGGACTAACCCAACCTTTTTTCAGCGGCATTGAGTCGTAATTTCAATATTTCGCAGATGGACGGGTTCCTTTAGGAAGGCCGCCATTGTTGTAATGTTGCAACAATACGAGAGCAGACGTAATAATAAGGCATAAAAAAGCGCCGGGTTGCCAGCCCCGCGAGGCGAATGGTTTTTTTTTTTTTTTTTTTTTTTTTTCCACCGTGTACCTTCTTGTTTGTATAATTGTTGCAATGAACATCGGTGGATTTTTTGGAATCGTATTTAGTTCGCTTCTTTTCGCCGGTTGAGAAGCTACCGCCTTCTTGATGCCAGTTTCGATAATATCGGTTATAATATAAATTATAAATTAATATCGATCGGTTGTGATCCTTGGATTCTTGTTTTCGGTTTTAATTGCTTGCTTTTACGTGCAGAGTTATCATTACTGTATATTAAGTAAAATTAGTTTTGAGTGAATGTATTTATATAATATCAAAAGTTTATAGTTGATGCACTGCTCTTATGAGTGGCGTGATGTGACTCCAACAGCAAGGCAAGCCCGCATTATACATTTCTTCTAGTAGTTTAGTTAAAATGTATTTTTTTGTTCTAAATTATCTTCGTTGGATTGTCGCCAGCCTAAGCTGCTTTAATGGTCGGGTGAGCAACGACCGAGCAAGTGTTTTCGGGTTCTAGTCCCTAAATGGCGCTCTATTACTGAAGTTCGTTAATAGCAGGTGTTCTTATCAATATTTTAAATATATATAACCAATTTAAACAATAATACCTGTATTCATTCAAGTGTCGCTCACATGAAACAATGAAAAACGATAGTTTTTGATAATTATTTTTTTATGATTTTTTTTGGACAGAATGTCAGAATGACAGAACGTTTCATATGTGCTTTGATTACATAAAAATATATCGATTGCATTTTAACAGTGTGGGTGTAAAAACCAAAGCCTTGCACTCAATATAGCCTCAACTCAACAGTTAATTACCTCATCCAACCTGACGCCACGATAGACAGGTTTAATTTCTTACAATCAATATAAATAGTCAAATACGACCGCAGGTACGTCCTTTATATATTAAACTGTACCCTGTCTATAAATTGTATATATTGCCTAAATATAGATTTTAACCCTTAGGCGGCTCGAGCTCGAATTGATGTTAGGTTTGTCACAAGTTTTTGTATACAGCCAGTATATGAAACTATACTAGAACTTGTATATATCGCATGTGTCGTGTGCGGGATCGTCTAATCAGCTTTAACCCTTAGGTGGCTGTAGCCCGAAATTAATTCCCCCCCCCCCCCCCCCCCCTGGGCAGGCTTTATTCCTGCGACGGTCGTCCCGAGCCCCTCCCCCCCCGGGGCATTCTCCGGGTCGCCGGGGCAGGGGGGCAAGAGCTCCGGGGCGGGGGCTCCGGGGGGCAGAGTGCCCCGTCATTCCGCGCTGACGAAATTCTGGTAAATCTATTTCCTTGTCCTGGCAGAAGCGCCCAACGCCGGGTACCGAGGGTTAAAAATATTTTTTTTGCCAACAAAACTAATGAAATAGAAATTTTCGTGATTTTTTTTAATCACACCTAGTTAAATATATATCGTAAATAATAAATAAAAATACACGTTAACGCAATTACACCAAAAACCAGTTGTTTTAAAAAATTTCTATAACTGTTTGCTTTTATTTTAATCTCGTCGCACTTCTTCATTGCTTTCCTTGCATTTTGGACGTTTGAATCAGTTTCTGTTATATTTGTAAAATATGGGTTGGCTTATTGGTTCACTTGTTAAACCTTTATTTTTTTTTACCAATAGGTATCTGATTCTATCTTCGTCCCATTCCAAGCCGATATAATAAGACTCGTGTTTATCAAACACTTATTTACTTGCATGTATCGATACAAAGTGTTTTCAAAAGCAATTTTCAAAAAATCTCATTTAATCGCAAGTAGATTTTATGTATAGTTTTTCTATTGATAGTTAAGTACCCCTGCTGTAATAGAAAATGGCGACTACGGGGTGGCATCTGCCGCCACCTGAACCTCTCCCTGGCATCCCCGAAATCGAATTCCGCTTCATACTATACCTACCTCGGGGGTGGAAACTACCCCCAACTCCGCCGTACTTCCCATTGACCTATGGCTATCTGTCGGTAATGCTAGGCCGATCAAATATCGGTTACCAACTATTGGAGCTTCTATCTATATTGTATCAAATATCGGAACGAGATGAACATTTTCGTAAGACTGAAATAAAGTAAGGATTAGTTTCTTCTTAGTTGCGTTATTGTTCACATTTTATTTTATGGTATGCGTCGAATAATTACATCATGTCTTTATGAAAAAAAATTAGAGACGATTTAAACGCCAGTGGATTACATCATTTAGGGGAGGATTTCAGGTTTATTTTAAACAATTGTAATGCTGACGCCACATCTATTCGCATGCTCATCTCCTTCATCGCTCTCAGTCATGGCGATTTCTTTCAGACATCCTGTATGTGGTGCTGGAATGGGAAAATGACAAACGCTTTGTAGAGATTTTTCGTGCAGCTGCACGAAAAATCAGCTGTTTATCAGCGTATATATATATTTCCATTTGATAACCTGTTTGAATATTTTATTCAGAGTTAATTATCAATCCTGTATGTGGATATGTCTGTGTAAGCTTCTGTATCTGTATAAGTATATAAGGACGCTGTAACCCACTACACTGTTTTCCCCTTAGAAAACCATGAACACTAATTCAGCATTCATTTATGCTCAGTGAGTCGTGGTCAGTGGTCGCCAACCTCATCTGAGGAGAGGCACCCGATGAAGAAGTATAAGTATACGTGTCTGTAAATGTGTATGCGTCCGTTCATATTTATGTATATATATGAGTGTGTATATTTTGTGGATTGAACGTCAATCAAGTGCGTATTTATTACCTATTACACGTTTATATAATTAATAATATGATTAGGCACATTATTTCACACATTGAAGATGATTAAAGAAACTCTCAGATAAATATCATCGTGATTTGTGTAAGATTCGAACCCACATACCCAAGCTTACATGGCCGGTGCATTACCATTATGCTAACGAATTATATATATATTACATTTTATAATTATGTACCAACAAATTGCACAAGAGTGTAGCCATATACCAGTAGTTTTTCTCCAGTAGAGATCTCGCTGATATTTATATATATTTTAAATTTTTTTATATATGTGTGTGTGTGTATAAACTAAATCAGTGTGTATGTACGTGTGTTTGTACATAAATGCAGGTTAGCACTCATTAGATCCTACTCCCGCTGCGGTTTCCCGGCGTGGAATTGTAATGGAGGGTGCGTCGGCCATGTTGTCCTCGCCCCCCCCCCTTCCCTCTCCCCTCCCGCCATCCCTCGCTTTCCACAAACATGAGCGCACACGGGGCCGCGTCGCATTGTCATCAGGCCGCGCTGGCCCGGGGGCGCGGGCTCGCACCCCACCCGTGGCGCGCCTGCATTTCGAGCGAGCCAGCACAGGGGTGGGTGCCGCGGTGTTCCTTCTCGACGCGGCGACGCACCGGCGGACATTGAATTACGTTCTGGCTCAATGCAACGCAATAACAACGCTCGTAGTATATTTTTTTTAATTGCTAATGCCACGTGTGTAACGGCTTATTTACTTTGTGGGTTCCTATTTGGCCACCGCTAAGTGAGGGATGGCATCGCGGCAGGCTCCTCTGCCTGCGCCCTCCCCCTGTATCGATCTCCACCCTCTCCCCGGCGGCCCGTCCACTCGAAGGGATGACGCAAGATAGCGGAGCGGAAGACTCGCAGCCTCCGTCGTTAGAAGAGAGCTCGCCACGTCGATGTCGGTCTCAGCAGGCGAATTCTCGACCGGTCAAATTGACCGCCATCTCTGTTTCCGTACGATATAATAGAAGTCGTTTGATGGTGCGCGCTTTCGCCTTTCGGCGGCATCAAATATAATGCGCAGTATTTTTTTTTTTAATTTACTCTAACAACAATACCTACTACACTCTGTGAGTGCAAGAATTATCAATAATATTTTCTGTATACAAGGGGATTTTCGAAAATTATTTTCTTACCTTGCAAAAACTCACAACACTCCCTTATATATACAGATTAGTATTTTGGATTATTTGAGTTTTGATGTTTCTCGCTTTCGGAGTTGAGTTAACCTACACAAATACACATGATGAATTTAGAAACTACTCATACAAGTGCAAAAAGGCAGTTAAGGGTCTAGGTCCCATAATCGAGTTTTATTGATCATTTTCTAGTCCGTTTTGCGAAAAATCGACTGCACCAATCAAAAATATTTAAATGCAAAAAGTTTGATGCATCCTTCTTCCGAACAGAATATATTTTTATTTCTTATAAATTTACTATCAATATGATAAATATGTGTTTTTCCGATTGAAGTGTAGGAATTTGGAGATTCGTCATGTCCCTTTTCCACGAGTCTTAAACATTTAAAAGTCTTTTTTTCAATTGGAATTAAAAGATTAAATATAAACCCTGTGCGATATATTATTTTAAATATTAAAAAAAAAAAACCTTTAACAAACTTTGGTTTTGAAAAGTCGACGTTAATTAAATATTAAAAAATAGATAAATATAATTTATAGTTTTTTCAATACTTTATAAAAAAAATCAACTTTCGGCATAGAAAAATAAAGTGACAATTAAATTAATTAAATGAAACGATTTCGCCAGGTAATGGACTGCCTCTGGTGTCCAGTTGGACACCAGAGGCAATTGCCTTAAGCGAACCGGCTTAAAAATGCCTTTGCAACCAAAAAAAATCTCGATAAGTTATTGCTTCTTTAATATTAATTAAGTGAAGTACTTAAAAACAACCCATAAGCAAATATTAAAAATAAAAAAAACAGCTTTAAAATTGCACTATCTACTATAATAATATCCATTGTGTGTGTGTATGTTTCATTTCTTGGTTTTCTATAGAATATCTTAAAAGATACAACGCTGATTTTTTGCACGTAAGTTTAATAAATTTTTCCGCAGCTATGTGCCGAATTTCAAGACGATAGGATAATATTTTTATTCATAAACTAATTTAATAAAATATGCTTTAGCGAGTTTCAATATGTACGAATTATAGGATTTTATTGTTCACCGCGAGAATTTCAAATTTAGAACTTTTATGAAAAAAATAAATTTTGATGCTTTTTAGAAATTTTCAGTTTATGTCAGCTTGACACAAGTACCGATTTTATTTTTTTATCGAAATAACTCAAAATGCCTCCGAAAACGTCATTCTATGACGGGCAACATTTCTAGTATATATATATATATTCATTCGGTGTTTGCTTGCAGCAGTGTGCTGAAAATATTTCCCATACGTATTCGCCGACTGCACATTGTATACGACAGGTTCTTTTAATCAAAGCCTCGCCCGGACTCCACTCGGTCGTCAGACGGCAGGACCTCTCGCGGTAATTTGAGTGGAGCCTCCGCCCCCTCCCCCGCCCCTGCCCCTGCCTCCGCCCCCCCCAACCCCCGCCCCAGCCCCAGCCCCCGCCCCAGCCTCCGCCCCCGCCCCGGATAAGAACACTTGACTGCTCCCGCCGACCCCTCCCGGCCGGGGGAGGGGTGGGTTTTTTTTTTTTTTTTTATATACACTCCCCGAAGAAGTATGTGAAAACGGATGCACAAGAACTGTGAAGTTGGTTCGGTTTTATTTTCATTTTGAAGTGTTTTAAAAAAATATATGCAGCGCGTTGATAATATTCCAGCGGTAGAAGAAATAATCAATCTTTGATTAAAACTTCGTATGCAGTTCTGTAATATTATTGATATATATAAAAATAAAAAAATCGACAACAATTGATGCGTTTAAAGCGAGCATTGGCAGAAAAACGGCTAGAATATGCGACTTGACGACACATGTTGCTAAACCGGTTAAAACATATTTGGAATACAGTGGATGGGAAGTTCTACCTCACCCGCCTTATAGCCCAGACCTTGCCCCTTCCGACTACCACTTGTTTCGATCGATGCAGAATGCCCTTTCTGGAATACGCTTCAATTCTGAACAGGGTATCAAAAATTGGCTTGATTCTTTCTTGGCATCAAAAGACGAACAGTTCTTTTGGGATGGAATCCATAATTTGCCCGAAAGATGACAATACTTTGAATAGAATATATTGTACCAATTCACGAAAAAATATTTAGATACTGCCAATAAATTTATTTAGAATTTTTTTTGTACCACTTGTAAATAAAAATTCGGATTCCCAAGTGTGTATCATATTCGTATATTTATTATTTTTAAGTTATATTAGAATATATATTTTTGAATGATGTTGTAAAAGAGTATTTTTTCGGTGAAAATGCGAAACAAGGCTGAATTAGCAGGCTCGTGGGTATCGAACCAACCCTGTGTACCCGTCATCTCCGAGCCTCGTGGCGGTCGTCGTTCCGCGAGCACCACTACAGCTGATGATGGAGAGCATCCTCGAGGACGGATGGAGTGAGACGGGCGGAGAGAGCCCTCCAGTCTACATGGAGACTATCGAGCCTTTATTCTAAATTCTACTGACACGAGTCCAATAACAACCAGCAGAAAAAAATATATACAAATACCACAACCCTTAATTATTTTTTTGTCAGTGTATAAGGGTAATTTAAATTTGCGAAACCCTTAATAATTTTTACAGATCATATGCACAAAATTAATTATTTTTTACTGTGCAGAATTTTAGGTTATGTTAGGTTAGGTATTTTTATATGGATAAATTAAAACTGCATTCCCTTTTATTATTTTAATATTTTTATTATTATACCATTCCGTCTTTTGCACAAAACAATATAATTATAATTGTACTAGTAAAAAAATAGCACTTCTGATTTTATATCGAATCAAATGATTGAGTTTCGCGAAATATACAACCTGGTTTATTTAATTTAAGACGTTTTCAGATGTCTAAGAAAATTTTAATGAAGATAAAAAATAAGTCTTTTCAATGGCCCAATATTTTCAATCGCTCCTTCAATATGCCTCCGTAAAAAGCACTCTTCGGCTTCATCCCTTAAAAACATACCCTATTGAGATATTTTTTTCACGAAATATCGTCCGGCTAAAGGTATTGATGCTTACGTTATTTTTCAGTATGAATTTTAAATTAAATCATTGTTTCAATGTTTTGTTCCAATTAAATGATAATCTCTTGATACCTGTAAAGTGAGTAAGTAGGTCTCATAATAAAAAATTGATGGCATTATTTGAACAAACGCTATCATTTTATAAGCTTGAGTTATATGATATTTAGATAATCGATCCGCACCTCACATCGATGTCGGGAAAAAGCTTTTCGATGATTATCCTCGTCGTTTCGTGTATGTATGAATTTTAATTATGTTATTAAGATGTTATGCAATCATTTATTTCATTTTTAGGTAATTTATACGAAGTATAATATTATTCATACATTATATATTTTTAATAAAATTCATAAAGCACGAAATGTTCTAAAAACTCATACACCGTGGTATAAAAGGGTTGGCTGTGTACTTTGAAACGCTTATTACCGATGTCAACAATATCACATCACGTCTTTTATTGTATATTTTGACTCCATTTTGCTTTGCCGGCGCGCTTTGTATGTATATAAATATATGTATACCTTCCCGGGGGTAATAAAAAAAAATGTCCTGAAACCTTCATTTGCAAAATGCGCCGCATTGTGTCGACACCCCTCCATATTGCTTCCATCCCTTATTTCCCTCTCGGGGCAGACTTGGCAGATTATATCCGCACCCTCTCCCGGCAACCCCCGGGCCCTCGAAAGCCTCTTTCCCGTCAAATTAAAACGCGCAACCCCCGCGTCATTGTGGGGCTGAAGATGTGACCGTGCACCGCGGGGGGCGAAATCACCGCCAGGCTCTCGAGATCGTTTTCCCGGTTTTTCATTTGGAAATTAGCAATGGATGGAAATTAATTGTCGGCACAACGACGCACGCGACTATTTGAATTTTTTTTTTTTTTGAAAAGTAGTATGTTTTTGATATTTTGGTACTTGGAATGATTGATATGTTATGGACCTCCCAACAAGTAAATTACAGTTTCAAAGAATGAATGCCGCCATTGTCTTTGTATCGTGTGTAACATATTTTTATTACCAAGTAAACACAGCCATATAGTTTTAATAACATTTGTGCATCTATTTTCGTATGGCTGTGTCCGGTGTGTACCTTATCTATATGTTTATGTGCAGGGACCGACCCTTTTGTTGTAAAACCTAACCATCATAATTTACTTGCCCACGGAAGAGACTAGACACTATCTCTCTGTGTAATAAACGACATAATTAAAGTATCGAAAGTCTATCATTTATCAACGTTGATCGAGAGTTCTTCAAGTATTGTGCATCCGCGGAGTCACATGTCAAGCTAGTGACGCTCCGAGAGGGGCACATAACAGATAGATGAAGCGATTTGAATGTTTCTGAACGCGTCGCGACGCAACCGTCAACTGAACAATCGTACAATAATTTCGCGTTTTTTTTTTTTCATAGGCAATAATTGTGTCGCAGCGCGTGTAGGCCGCTTAACAGGTGCGCAAATTGAGATCGCGTCCGGGCGGCAGTCGTCCCTCCCAAGATGGCGGCGCGGCGAAACAAACATGGCGGCCGGGACCCTCCCTGCCCCCCCCCCCCTCCCTTACCCCTCCCCCCTCGACGCTCTCGGCGCGACCTGTCCGCGTGACTTTCAAACACCAACACCGGCGCGCGGGTGTGGAGCCCAGCGGCTTCCTAACGTTGGCAACCCCTGGCCCCCCTGAAGCAGACCATTTACTGATAAACAAGACCATTTACTAAAGCACTTGAAGAAAGTCATTTCCTAAAGCTCTATGTGTTGACTCATATTCAGTTGCTATGACGTGTTGAGTTTTGATTATACGAGAGAAGTCCGATAAGCACTTAGCCCCATTTGGCGAAGAAAAAAGTGCTCTTCCACCGTGACAACGCACCGGCTCACACCTTCGCCGTCGCCCCGGCCAAATCGGTCGAATTGCACGACGAACTGCTCCCCCATCCACCGTATTCTCCAGATTTGGCCCGGTGCGATTTTTTTTTTGTTTCCAAACTTAAAAAAGTCACTCGCCGGGCAGAAATTTAAGTCGAATGAGGAGGTCTTCGCCGCCACGGAGGTCTACTTTGCAGACCTCGAGAAAACGTATTTTTCAGATGGTTTAAAGAAGTTGGAGCATCGCTGGGTCAATTGTATCTGGCTAAAAGGAGACTATTTTGAGAAATAAATCGCTATCCGAGTACTTATCGGACCGCCCTCGTATATTTTTCTTCATAAAGCGCCACTCCTCAGAAGAGGTTGGCAACAATTTCACTGAGGCTTTTCTAAGAGGTAAATAGAGTAGTGCTTCTTCTACAGTAGGAGCCTCCTTACCTCAGCAAGATACTTCCGCAATCATTCCATGTCTACTACTCCATTACCGATCCTTTGCACACGCTCAGGGTACAGAATGGCAGCCATGGGTGGAGAATATATAATATACACACGTATAAAAATATTACCTAGATTAACTGTGTTAGGAATCCAAAGTATAATTTGCTTTGCAGCTACTGACTATCAATTATACAACTGCGTGTTTCTATTTTGATCTCAGTGCATGCCACTGATAACATAAACAGTGATTCCGATGCCTACATTTTAAAATGGCGATACACTGTTCTGGCAACACTGGGCCACGCACACAGCCGGGCTATTGTCGCAGTCCGCCGGGGTATATTCACAGGTGAATTCTGTGCGCCTGCCGGGGAAATCAATTTCCCGAAATATCTAATGCCGTGACTGAAAAAAATCGCAGGCTTTTGTTGTCGACGACGCAGCGAACGCCAACCACGAAGGCGAGCAAAGACTGAAAAGCATTTTCGTATTCAATTTATTTTTATATACTCAAGTAGTGAATTCGGCCAGTAATATACATCGATTAGCAGATCGCATCAAACTGGTAATGCATAGATTTGTAGAGTGATTTGAGGCGGTGATATATTATATAGGAGATCGGTAGAGTGAATCGGGGCCGTGTCGCCCTTTTCCTTGTGAAATGTTCGCTGAACGGCGATCTGGTATAAAAACCGTCGCAATTAGGGCGAAGTGTATTTGCCGGGGGGATGAGAGGGCCCCCGAGAGAGATGCGTCGCCATAGCGGCGCAGTAATCCGCCGAGGGAGTGCCGCCTCGTGAAAAGGGGCTGCGACTTGATATTTTATAAAATGTATCAAAAATATGTGATAAAAAAATATATTTTGTGTGATTTGGGAGAGGTTCTGTTTCCATGGCACGTTGGCGTCATCACAATTTGGGGAAATTTCCCAAACTAGTCAATCGAAATTGTGCTGTATATGGGAGTGACTGAAGCTACACCTCCTGGTTTATACTCAGAAGAAGCCATCCAGTGACTTCATCAACAGGTTATCCAGGCTCTCCAGTTGGTGTCTCTGAAGGCCAAAGATGGGGCACGAACCCACAAGGTGGATCATTGTTTGTGGAGTAATATCATCACAAGTCAAATGGAACCTGCGGAGATAACTTCTCATCACTCCATGACCCGTTAGGAGCTGGGTTGATTCAAAGCTAATCCTGCAGGTATTCTTGTATACAGCGGCGTCCGTAACAGAATTAAAGAACATCTTTGTTTCGTTCCCTTGCGGAGAGCTTGTGTACCTTTCATTCCATGTGTCCATTGAATACGATCTCGGATAATCTAAACGAGTAGTCTCTCTACTCCAAGGGTCCCCAACCGTTTTGCACCTATAGTTGGACATAGTTCAATGACCCAAATTGACCCAGTTACAAATTCTGGTAATTGGGTCAAATTGGGGCAAAAATGCAACGAATTATTATTATTAATAACAACTTTAAAATGTACGTATATAGCAAAAATTGCAAACAACAGGGAAGACTTCGAAAAATATCAGTTAGGGTCCAGGCTAAGTTAATTAAGATTTTAATGCACTAACAATATTTGATTTAAATTTTAATGTCTTTATTAGCTGATTTTTAAAATCATCAATATGTTCATCTGTAAGTCAAGATCTGTACTATGATTTAATATTCATTGATAAAAGCAATGATTCGCAGAACCGAAAAACGATTCAATTTTGTATGCTGCTCTTTTCAAGAATGGAAATTTGTTTATGTCAACTATATTCCAGAAGTCCTCATCTGATTGATACATTGGATTTAAAAATTATTATTTTGAAAATTATAACGATATAATTATTTTCGTTTATATGTCGCTGTTTGATTATCGTCCTATCGCAAAAATATCAGATAAACTTTCACATAGCTTTCTCTTCACTTTTTCTACCGCAAAAATATCAAATAGACTTTCCTTTCTCTTCACTTTTACCAACGCAAAAATATCAGAGACACTTTCACATAGCTTTCTACTCACTTTTATCAACGCAAAAATATCAGGGACACTTTTACATTGCTTTTTTCTCACTTTCTCTACCGCAAAAATATCAGATTTATATGTATTCAGCAACTTTTCTATTACAGAGACGAAGACAAACCAAACTAAACCCATTATATGCTATTTCAACAGGCTAACATGTGATTTTCTGAAATGAATTATTATTTTGAAAATATTACGATATATATTTTTTTCGATTATTACTCTACTCTATTGGAGTCTTCTTCGTCGTGTGCCTTTCCTGAAAAGAGGTTGGCGACCATTTCAGTGACCATATACTCATGCTGAGCCAATGTTTTACTATTGCTGCTGCCCAATAGCATTATTATATAATCCTTTCCTTACAAAGCTCTGGCGTTTAGATCTGATACTCCTTCTGCAGAAGGAGCCCCGCCCACCTCGACAGGGTACTTCCAGGGTACATCCCTTCACAATCATTCCAAGTCCACTACTTCATTACCGATAGCTCAGGGTACAGAAAGGAGGGGAGGTCGACTGATTTCTCAAATTTCTACCGTCTCCACTTGCATTTAGAGTAATCACACTAGAAGGCTTTTAACCTTGAGACAATTTTTAACGCGATGGCGAGCTTTTTTCGAGGCCAAGTATTTGTTTGATGATTAAAACCCGAGACCATGCGAAAAGCAGGCAAACGCTGAAACCCAAGGAGAAATTAAATTACTCGTCGTCTCGTGATATCTTCGCTTATCGTGTATGATTGACTGCTTCGCGTTGTTTTTTTTTTTTAATTTTTTATTTGAATCGAGTTTTTTTTTTATACGGAGTGGAGCACGGTTTCCCCTCGCTCGGGCCGCACGGGGCATAATCAGTAAATGAATAGGCCTGAGCCCGCGTGCTGGAAAAGGCGCCTCGCGAGGGCGGGTTCCCCCCCCCCCCAGGTTCCCCTCTCCTCCACGTCTACCTCGCACGCCCGAGCTGAATATTTAAACAACCTCCGCTGTCACGATGCAGCAAGCCTGGCCCATATAAATATAGTATGTGCGCATATGCACATGCTCTAATATCACCGCGTGGTAGTTTAATAATAATAAAAAAAATCTTATTACTTAGATTTTTATTTCAATGTGCAATTCCTCCCCGCTCTCCCCCTACGCTTCGGCGTCTCATTACGCGGGGATTGCGGGGCGGAGAGTCACTCCAGCCGCTGAAATTGGAAACGCTTGTAAAGATGCTCGCTCCGTCCGGGTTGATTAGGCGCAGGCTCCCCACTCCGGATGTCATCTTATCGTGAAACAATAAGAAAAATATTTTCCTGGAGTATTAACACACTAAAAGCGGGGCGGGTACTGGTACCCGTTTCGCGGACTGCTGTCTGATTAATACGTTTTTGAATGTGTTTACTCTAAAAGCGGGAGAAGGTCATTTTATTCTTTAGGTTTACAGCTCGAATGTATGTTTAGGACTCGTCAACGTTACTTCTACCAATACTGTCCAGTGACAATGAAGAAGTGGAGTGGTCAGAGAATGATAGTCCTCCAATTATTGAACAACTTTTAGGACAAAGTGGTGTTGTTGTGATGCCAAGTAATCCGCAAAGTGTGTACGAAGTGGTTCAACTTTTTATAGGAAACGATCTATTTGAACTACATGCAAATCAAAGAGTGTATAGACTAGATTTCACACGCGCAATTTTACGCGCACTACGCACATCAGTTTATCCAATTTGGTACCCGCTTAAAGTGTGTTAACAGTGTCCCGGGCCGAGGTGCGCGATGTGTGGTGACCGCATTTCGGATCTCCCCGGCGCTCGGGGCGAGAAAACTCGAGCGCGGAGCGACATTTTTAATGAAGAGTGCAAATTTTAGGGCAAACACGCGCTCCCCGCCCCGCGGCCGCCGACCCCGGCCTCCCCTTTCAGCACTCGCCGCGAGAACCTTCCTGAATGGAAATTCATGCTCTTAAATGCACTGCTTGCTCTTGCGTTATAAATTATCGTCGGAGTGAAAGCAACGCGCTAAGGGCGACCGCCTCCACTGAGTTTCCATACAAAATTAGCGTATTAATTTATTCAAATATTATATGTGATAATATATTTTTTTCTTCATATTAATTAAACAGATTATCTTATCGCCATCATAAAACGCTAACTTGGTTTATGATCACGCACTTGAGGTTGACTCTCTTGGACTTTCAGCTTTTAGGATGTTGGTTTATCGAGGAGAATAGAATCTCTCTAATTCCTTGAGAGAGGTAATATATTATAACTCCAATCGTCTTAAAGCACCGATCCATAAGTTTCACGGTGGCCGTGACTTTGGTCGTAGACTTTCATAGTAACAAACCTCTCGACATATCTGTAATTTTTTATGGTTTACACATTCTACATTTTTAGTATAATTTTAACCAGAAAATTCAATATGTTGTAAACTACAATTAATTCTGCATTTATATAATTTCATTGAACGGCTGACTCTTTAAATCAAATAATCTAAGCGAGAATTCTATAAAACACCATCCTGTAATACTATAAGCCCGCAAGCGGAAGAAGCTTTTACATGTATATAAAACGATCTGATATTTAACACTTTTCTAACAATTTTCAACTTTTTGTGTTTCATAAAATAAGTTTTTTTTTTCTAAAATTAGAAATGTTTGCTCCTGATTTTCAATAATTTTTAAGCTTCGGGTCAAAAATTTTAAATATAAGCAATTGTAGACAATTGTCTGGACTGAATTTTTTTTTACTTTTGATGTATTGGGTAATTGTAAATATTTTTCATATAATTCAAAAATGTTATACCATTCTGAAAATTTATTCCTTACTTTTGAAACTTGCAAAATGACTTAAAAGGTAAATTTTTCTTTGTTTTTTTTTTACAGTAATAATGTGTAATACAATATGACACGTTCAAAAACATTTGCATGAAATAAAATTTAATGAAACTTTTTAAATTCATTAAAAACTCTCCTACGCGGTTATTCGAGCTAAGATGTTTCCCGTTCGTAACATAAGCGTCGCAGCAGGTCAATTTTCAAAGGTGTGTTAATCCGGCATTGCACACTAAACCGTTCAACCTGTGTTTGAAAATTCGTGGCCACGAGCCGCCGGCGTCCATTTTGTTTGGGGCGACGTGTCGCCCGGCCGGCTCGGATGTCGTCCGCCGCGCGCGCAAACAGCGACACCCGCACCCTCGACCCTCCTATCGATCCAACCCCCGGCCCCCCATGGCCACCCCATGCCACCCCCTGCCGGGCCCGCCGCAGGGCTCGCCAACAAACCCCGCTCTTATCTTGCCTTGACTAAACGCTCAACATACCCAAGAATTATGGCGTGCCTCAACGGGATATTTACACACTCATAGGAATTGGTTACCGTTTCCCTGAACTTGTCTTGCGAGTCCGGCTGCACTTCCAATGCCCCCTTTTCGTCCAATTTTTCCTTGGACAATCAGCTGGAGTATATGCCATACTTGCATATGATTATTGTATACTACAGCTTCCTCGCTCTTCTCATTCTGTCGCTTGCGCATCGGTAATGGAGTAGTGGAGTTGGAATGATTGTGGAGGGATGTGCTCTGGAAGTACATGGAGGGCTCCTGTTGCAGAAAGAGTATCAGATCTAAACGCCAGAGCTTTGCAAGGAAAGGATTATATAATAATAACTAAACGCTAACATACCCAAGAATTATGGCGTGCCTCAACGGGATATTTACACACTCGTAGGAATTGGTTACCGTTTCCCTGAACTTGTCTCGCGAGTCCGGCTGCACTTCCAATGCCCCTTTTTCGTTCAATTTTTCCTTGGACAATCAGCTGGAGTATATGCCATACTTGCATATGATTATTATATATTACAGCTTCCTGGCTCTTCCCATTCTGTCGCTTGCGCATCGGTAATGGAGTTGGAATGATTGTGGAGGGATGTGCTCCTGAAGTACATGGGGGGCTCCTGCTGCAGAAAGAGTATCAGATCTAAACGCCAAAGCTTTGCAAGGAAAGGATTATATAATAATAACTAAACGCTAACATACCCAAGAATTATGGCGTGCCTCAACGGGATATTTTCGAATATTTAACACGTTGACTGCCGACTACGAGATTACATAAATTGCGTTCTTTTCTAGGACGCCAACTACGAGTTATCTCGTCCTTGTTTACTTGCCATTTTTGTGCAGCTACGAATATATATATCAGATATATTATGTTGATATATTATATATCAATTTCTGATATACTACTGACGAATATGGACGCGTATCTATGATTCAGCTTTAGCGTAGCGTGTCTGCGTGCGAATTAACTCGTAGTTGGCTTCCGCGAAGAGATTTCTGTTACAGAAGCCTTCTACGAGATACCTTTTTTTTGTTGTTGCTTAAAACACATTTTTTATGCTCTTTGATGATAACTATGCACTAAAATTAGAGTTATTAATAATATAATGTGATTAAATCAAATTGTCATTTTAGGCCAGATTTCTGAACGTATTAACGTGTTAGAACACTTTTTCTTCTTTCTTCTTTTGTTGCGTCTCCTCATACTGAGGAGAAGCATTTGATGAATAATATATTATTACTAGAAATGTTGCCACAGAATGACGTTTTCGGAGTCATTTTGAGTTATTAATGCTGTGATCAATAATTTCTATCGCAATTTCGATAAAAAAATAAAATTGGTACTTGTGTCAAGCTGACATAAACTGAAAATTTCTAAGTAGCATCAAAATTTGTTTTTTTTGTAAAAGTTCTAAATTTGGAATTCTCGCGTTAATTCGTACATATTGAAACTCGCTAAAGCATATTTTATAGTTTTATTAAATTAGTTTATGAATAATAATATTATCCTATCGTCTTGAAATTCGGCACATAACTGCGGAAAAACTTACTGAACTTACGTGCAAAAAATCAGCGTTGTATCTTTTAAGATATTCTATAGAGAACCAAAAAATGAAACATACACACACACACACAATGGATATTATTATAGTAGATTGTACACCAGATAAATCCACGTAGCTACCATCTAAGTTTGCCCAACATCAAGGGATATCCACACCGCATATTGTAAGCATACTATTGTATATTAACATTTTAAAAAAATATTTTTTTTTATACAAATACAGCTTATTTATATATTTTATAACTCCTGACAATAATTGCTTATTTTCTAATATTCTGTCATTACTACTAAATGTGCACCCTTCGGTCTGCACTTCAGCCAGTGGCGTCGGTTATCGGCGTCTTCCTGAAACCCCGAAGTTTCCAGTGTTGTGTGTCGGGGCCGCCCTCGGCTCTCGGAGGCTCCCTTGGCCGCCGCCCTCGGCACATAGGGCGGCACATAGCGGCGCCCGCGGCGTGTACATGGGCGGCGTACATAACGCGCGGATCTTTTGGGTTTATGTACACAGTCAGGCTCGAGAACTGTGCGCCGCTGCTGACGTCTTATTGAATTTTCTCGATACTTATTTCGTTTTTTCATAAAATGTAAACTTGTCTACTTGTTACGAATTTATTGTAGTAAGTTATTTAAGCTGGTGAAAACCTTTATACCTATATATATATAAATATTTTTTTTTTTAAATACATGCGTTATAACAGGTCATACATAACCAAAAACTTTTTTTTATTTAAAAATATTAAGGTAACATTGATTTATTTATATTTTTTATTATCAGTAGCTTTTTGAAAGAACTGTTTCCTGTTTCGATTTTATCACCGTCATGTGACCGTCATGTGACCGTCCTCAGAGGAGGTTGGCGATCATTTCACTGAGCATATACTCATGGTGAACCAGTGTTCATGGTTTTCTATTGAGAAAATAGTGTAGTGGGTCCCCGAGTCCTTCTACAACGCAGTCGTCTGCGTATTGCTGCTGCCCAATAGCATTATTATATAATCCTTTTCTTACAAAGCTCTAGCGTTTAGATTAGATAGAGGAGCGATTTTTATTTATATTTGATATACGATATGTGATCCGTATATCAAACGAAGATGTAACGTAGTTACTATTTTTTTTTTTTTTTTCATTTATAGTAAAATTCTGTCATCGCTCTAGTTTTGATAATATAATTAGCCTGGCCTGGAAGGGGTACATTAGTTCATATGTTGATTATGATTGTTAAAAATTCTCGCCAAGTTGCAGTGGCTTGTTAGCATAATTGGATAATGCACCGGCCATATAAACTTGGCGATGTGATTTCGAATCTCATGCGAGTCACGATGAAATTTTTCTGAGTGTTTCTTTAATCATTTTGTGTGAAAAAATGTGCCTAATCATATTAATATTAATATACAGTAATACCCCGCTTTACGCGACCCCGTTATGCGCTGTTTCACTTTAACTTAATTAAAAACAGCGTTATGGTGTTATGAACGTATTTTACAAGAACGTAAAAGACAATACATGTATTTTTCAATAAAAATAACATGTATTACTGCATAAAGTGTTCTTAGAATTAATGTGATTGATTCAAATAATTCGTATTTTTTGTATTAAGTTTTATGTATGTTATGTATTAACCCCGATATACGCGAATTTCACTTAACGCGATTTTTTCCGGAACGTATCCCTCGCGTAAAGCGGGGGTGTACCTGTATAGGTAAATAAATACGCACTTGACATATAGACATATAAATATAATTAGGTTCACAGAACATGTAAAAAAACGGTCCGTTGACAATGGGCATGACGAAAGATTTTGAAATCCTCTTCCGTAATGAGGGTACACGTTTACTATTTACGAAAAAAACTTTATTTCGGTAATAAACTAGAGTTTAACGAAGTTTAAAGCCATTTTTATAATATTTTTTCAATGTGTCATGGCGTCCGCTCTGACGTCACGCCTAATCTCAACTGTCATGCATGTCATTGTGTTTGCATCGAAGTTTGTTTACAATTTGAGTTGTATATTGAGGCGTGACGTCGTGCGCTGTCATTGGTGTTTCAGTCAAAATGGCCGATTGCAGTATTTTAGTCTTTTGATTTATTGAAAATCTTATTAATCTCAGATTTTTGAATAAAACTAAATTAGTCTTTTAAATCCTTTTTGTATGTATTTTCCCATAAAATAATTATTTCTTTGATTATTTGATACTGTCGTCACGCCAATTTCAGTCCAAAATGTTTTTTTTTTATATATATACATATATTGCTTGATTGAATGAGATGGTTTTGAGCAGGACCTCGGCGGGATTAATTGTTCGGCGTTCGAGCGTCGGCGCAGTGGTCCCGGGTGGCCGGGGCGACGCCGCTAGGTGTGCGCGCCCGCCCCGGCCGTGTCGGCCTTCACGCCGCCCCGCCCCCGCCCCCCCCCTTGCCCCCTCCACCCCCCCTACCCCCTGCCTCACCCCCCTCCCCCTTGCCCTCCCCCCCCCCCTCCGCTATCGGCTCTTGCGCGCTGCGGCCGCTGTCTCCCGCATTGTCTCGCGGACCCTGTTTGTATTTATAATGCCCCGCGAATTTTAAAAAATTCCTTCCGCTTCAAAATTGAAACGATTATATAGGGTGTCCAATGAGAGTATCCGGGTATTTGTTTTAGTGAAAATTTTTGGGTCCAGAGTTTCAAGGCTTCACGTGGTTCCACTTGCTTCCACTTGCCATACATCCGATCAATCAATTGAACCTGTTAATTAAAGATTAGCATATATATATATATATATATATATATATATATATATATATATATATATATATATATATATATATATATATATATATACAGGATGTCCAAAAGAGTATCGGGTATTTGTTAAAGTGACCGTTATTGCGATATGCTGCGAAAATTGTTAAGGCCCAGAGTTGCAGGAGTTTCAAGGTTTCACGTGATTTCACTTGCCATACATCCGATCAATCAATCGAAGCTGTTGACGAATTATTCCCCAATAAGGTCATTTCACGTAGAGGTAACATCGACTGGCCTCCCAGAAGCCGCTACCTCAGCCCTCTTGATTATTTCGTATGAGGATACCTTAAATGTAGGGTTTGTGAGAATAATCCGACGAACCTAACGGAATTGAAACAAAACATCAGGTCAGAAATGGCAGCAATATCGAGGGATATGTGTCAGCGTGTTATCAGCAATTTTCGTTACAGATTATAAAAGTGCCAGCAGCGCGTAATGGTCACCATTTGGATAACACCATCTTTTCGAAATAATTTTCCATTTTGTATTAAAAAAACTTGATTACTAGTAGTTTTTGTTTTACTGAACAAACAAATACCCGATACTCTGTTTGGACACCCTAAATATTAATAATAAGTACGTTGTTTCACGTATAGGATATGATTGTTAAAATTTCTCGCTAGGTGCTAGTGGCTCGTTAGCATAATTGGTTAAAATGCACGATTATATTTTTCTGAGCGTTTCTTTAATCACAAATAAAACCTGTATAGGCAAAATCGCGCTTACTGTGATGGTATTCACAAAAATCAAATATACGATTATAATTTATTGGTTGCCAACAAATACCTATTATTCCACTATATCTCACTTTTTATTCTTCTTCTTGTTCATGGTTTTCTTACAACGAATAGTGTATCGGGTTCTCTTGTTCCTTCTACATCGCTATTTAATATTTGAAGGATAGGTCTGCGTATCATTTCCTTACAAAACTGGCATTAGATCACTTTTTATGTTCACATAAAAATTACAGTTTTACTCTGACGCCATTTATTAATTAAATATAAGCCTACAATGACCTTAGAGACCTACTACACTATTCTCCCTAAGAAAACCATGATAACTGGCTTTTTCATAAATATATGTTCAGAGAGATAGATAGAGAGAAATTGAATACGAAATTTATTTTTAGTACTAACGATATAACCATTATTTATATCAGCTGTATAAAATCGCGCTATTTTTTATTGTGCTTCAATTCTAAAAACCTATTTATTATTAGCAATTTTAAAATCGCTGAAAAACTTTATACTGGCTGCGCTAATAAACCTGCTTTCCTCTTTATTAAGAAAGTACATCAGCAAAACTCAATTGCTTTTGAAACATGACTAGAATAAACTTTTGTCGCATATTCGATTTTTTTTCGATATCCGATTAAACTAAAATAGTAAAAACATATAAATTCGATATTAAATAGGATTTACTGTACATATTTAATTTAAATGAATCGTAAAATATTTGTAAGTTTTTATGTTTATTTGAATAAACAGTAAAAAATTGTAAATCGCGTCTTTCACGTTTAATGCAATTTGGTTTCTATTTAATTTTATTAACTGATTTTTACTTTTATTCTTCAATTACTAAAAAAATGTAGAAGAACGCCACTGATATTTAATGCGATTTGCGTTTAATCTAACCTAACCTCTTAAATCCTATGACTGATAAATTTCCCTACAGTTCCATTAATAACTAAAATGGTTTTACTATTCAATAAATAATACATCTAAAGATAAATTCCCACATTACTATCAAACACACCTACCGCGGTGCTTTCGAATGACACGAGCCCCCAATGTAAACCACCCTGTATATAATCCCTCAAAGATTTACAGCGCGTGGGTATAGAGAGGGACGGCAGCGGAGGGGCTCTCTGTGGCCTCCCCGGGGGCGGGGGTCACTTTATTGCCTCTCAGGGGGCCGTCTAATGAAGTCCGCCATTATACCCCGGCTGAAGTAACGGCACACACACCCTGTATATTACAGACATGGCGCAGTACTACGGCGCGGTCCGCTTTATGTATGGCGCGCGACCACGAATATGCACTACGTACTCAAATGTCATTTCAACATGTTTTAGGATATTTAATTAAAAATATATTATTGATATGATTATTAAAGAAACTTGCAGAAAAAATATCATAATATCAGCGGGATTCGAACCCACATCCCCAAGCTTACATGGCCGGTGCATTATCCATTGTGCTAGCGAGCCACTGCAACTTTCAAGTTGCAACAATCATATCCTATATATGAACCAACGTACTTATTATCCCAAATAAATAAAACCTGTTTAGGTAAAAATGTCTTCACAAAAATCAATTATATATAAAAAATACATTGTTTTAAACTACGGTTTGTATACAAGGTGCATATGGTTTTACTATTTATTTTGTTAAAATATATATTGACGTTATATTTATTTGTTTTTGTGGCTCTTACAAAGCTTTTTACTATACGAAAGCAGCATCTTTAGATTTGTGCTATAGATGATATATATATATTTTTAATTATTTTAAACAATACGGCATGCAATGCTGCATACGTACGCGCAGAACTGCGTGCATAAGTGCCTTGGACGCAGACAGCGACCCAGTCTAACCCTTGAAGACAATGCGGCGCCAGCCAGACCAGCTCCCCAGCTGAATATGTCTATTAGTATATAATCTTTCACCGGAGGTACAGTCAGAGTACACTGAGCAACTATTAAATTATTATTCTTCTAATAATTTTTATCTCTAGGTTTATTTGTAAGGATGTGTTCTTGGGTGTTGTGAGGCGTTTCTTTTTTTTATTTATTGATCCTATAAAAACTAATATAAAACTAAACAAAAGGTCGTTGTTTCGTCCATCATAATTTAATTCGCTTTCATCGTTGAGTTACCAAGGGAGTCGTTCACCACCCTTATTGCATAATCCCAAAGAACATAATCATTTGATATGAAAGCATTCTCATTGATGAGTCTGATAAACCCCTTGAAAGGCGAAAGGTAGGAAGATGCATATATGCAAGGATTTAGAGGCATTTAAGAATGTGTCCGACTTGCCACGGAAAGCCTGCTTTATAAGGATTACAATTTTTTTTTTAAATCGGCTAGCAAGTGTGCTTAAACACTTAGGGAGCAGTCGTATTTTTTTTTTTTTTTACATAACTGCTCGATTTTTTTTTTAACTCTTGGCGGACGATGCGCTTAGCCCCTCCTCTCCTCCCCTCGGCCAGGGTAGCAGTAAATAATGCAGACCGTGGAGGGTCCTCGGGGGTCTAACGAAGGCCCCGCGGCGCAGTGCCCGAAGCCCACTCTTGACTCAATAAAAACTAAGAGGAAATTAAAAAAAAAATCATGCTGGAGTACTACAAAACAAACCTATGGACAATCGTTTAAGTTATTCACCGTGTTCGAAGATTTTCTTCGTCGTTTCGTGTGCAAAGCATTAATGTGTGTTTCTCGTTGTTGTCAAGCGGGTCCGTCATGAATTCCTTCGTGTAATATATTATACTTGAAAAAATTTAAAATATTGATAGGTACGTATACTCTAGTAATACAGCGCCGTTTTGGGACTCGAACCCGAAAACACTTGCTCAATCGTTGCTCACTCGACCGTCAAAGCAGCTTACGTGCAGATCACAGGAGCTTTTGAAAAATATTCTCAATACCCCGAAAAAAAAATACAATTTTAGTATTAACTACTAGAAGAAAATCATAAAGCTGCAAGAAAAATGCAGGCTTGCCTTGCTGTTGGAGTCACACCGCGCCACTCTTAGAGCCATTAATGTAAATTTTTATTGAATATAAACTTATATGTCTATTTTGTGGATTGAACGTCAATCAAGTGCGTTTTAATTGCCTTTACAGGCTTATATTACTTACTAATATGATTAGGCACATTTTTTTACACATTAAATATGAATATGAAGTGGCTCGCTAGCACAAGGGTCAGTGATATATTTTTCTTAGAGTTTCATGGAAAACATATCCAATGTGTGAAAAAATGTGCCTAATCATATTAGAATATAAACTTACGAATGTATATATATATATGTGTGTGTGTGTGTGTGTGTGAAATATAAACCGCGCTTCTAGCATCGAGTAATATATTTATGAGAGGCACGCCGATATGACCGCGACAGGAAATAAGCAGTTGTTGTTTTCAAAAGCGGAAATCGAGGGGATTTCGATTTGTAAATTCAAGTCGGGCAGCGGATATGCTCAATAAAACCACTCTGTCAAGAGGGTTGTATTGTTTCGGCACGTCAATGGAGCCCCCGCATACAATAACTCTCTCGATTTAGGTTCGGCATAATTCCGAATCGATCATCCGCTGCACTTGCATCCGAACCCGCTCTAGTGATGGGCACACGCGATACGCAATATAATTTTTTTTATTTATTGCAGCATTTGAGAGACGCTTTTTTTGTTTATTTGTTCTTAAAAAAATATTATAAAAAGTTGTGAATATTTCCCCAATTCTTGATGATACCAATTTGTGCGGGTCAGACGCTTCTTTGCCTTCCTTCAAGTCGCACTGATGTCTTGATTTTATTGAACAAATTACAAATTGAACCAACCCTTTATTAATATTTTATTTCAGAACGCATTAGGAAGATTCTGCTGGAAAAGTACAACACACAGAACCAATGGAACTCACAGCCTGGAAACTTGCTGGACCCCCTTCAGGTGGTGACCGAAGAGCTGGCGAAACCGGCGCCACCAGCAGAAGAAGAACCGGTTCCAGAAGTTAAAGCAAGCTCCACGGCCAAAAAAAACAAAGGTATGATTATACTAGACTATTTCTTTTCACGTCACGCATTAGCTGCCAGTAGGCAGTCTACAAATATAGCCAGTACAGGAAGTGCTGGAACCTAGCATGACCTCATAACATTTACGGGACGCTTAATGCCTTAATATTGGTGATGACCTATGACCCTTTACATATCATGCATTACAGATTCGTTAAGACCACTTTAGCAATCTAAGGTATAGGCCGGTGGCTGTCAAACTATTTTGGCCCACGGACCCCCTTTCATAGTCAAAACTTGCCTACGACCCCTGGGTGAAAAACTACATAAATTCATATTATAGACTAGTTGGTGCAAGTATCGACTCTATTGCGTTCCTGTGCTAACCTACCTGACTCACCGCGATGCCTGTTATTACCTGTATTTTATGCACCTGTATATATTTATATTTTACTTAGAACGTAAAAATCGCTAAAAATGTATTCATTGTTATTTATTTTAACTTCCATATTAATTAAAATGTGTCACAATTTTTTAAATATTATATCAAACCTTGCGTGGACCCCCTGACGTTGTTCAGGGACCCCCAAATCGATTGTAATTTTCTAAGGACCCCCAGAATGGTCCCAGGAACCGCCTGGGGTCCGTAGGGACCACTTAAGAACCACTGGTATAGACCCTTTTTACTCGTATATATTTGGTGATAACAGTCGTTTTTTCAGTTCCTGCTTAACTTCTACCCACACCCTTGGGATTGAATATTTCAAAAAGGCTTTATAGGACTATGGCGGACCTCAATGGGTCGCTGTCGCCTCGTTGGTGGGTTTCAGTTCGCCCGGGGCTTGCGTGTACTGCGGCGAACGCGTCAGGCGGGCGTCTTAATTGGCCTTATCGCGGACTTCCCCGCGCCTCGGGGAGGCTGTCGAGGAAAGCGGCCGCCGCCCTCTTTTGTTTCGGCGTTCTTTTGTTTGCGCGTAAATAGAATCTCACCCCCCCCCCCTCCACCCCTGGGGAGTGCATTGAAAAAACGCTGCCGCGTGTCGGGCTGTTGGACAATATCCGGCGGAAAACGACTTCTCGCGGGACTCAGATGATCTGATAAATGATAGAACGTTGTCGTAGCGCATCCATTTTTCATCACCAGTGATGATACGATGCAAAAATGACTTCTTTTTGTGGCGTTCAAGCAGCATTTCCGAAATGCGAAATCGCCTTTCGACGTCTCTCGGCTTCAATTCGTGTGGCACCCAATTTCCTTGCTTTTGAATCATTCCCAATGCTTTTGAGTGTCTTGAAATTGTTGCTCGATCAACTCTCAATGATTCTGCGAGTTCTGCTTGCGTTTGACACGAGTCTTTATCGAGCAATGCCTCTAATTCGTTCTTTGTCATCCACATCGAAATCACCATTGTTAAAGCGTCGAAACCAGTTCTCACGCGTTTTTTGCGATGGACCATGTTCACCATAAACTTCACACAGCAATCGGTGACTTTCAGCTGGTTTTTTTCTTCCAATTGAAACAGAATAGTAAAGCTTCCCGCAAATTGCGTTTTGTTGGTACAAAGGTTGACATGTTGAGAGCTCAAAAAAAAATGTCGTATACACTTCAGCGATATGACATATACTGAAAAATGAAATGTTATAGTATAGCCTGATGCGATTCAGTAGTATTAACGCCATCTCTTAGAAAATCCGAAAAAATTAATGAACACACTGTATAACAAAATATACAAACAACATGCGTTTGAATACACCTAACGGAATAATGGTAACGATAGTTCAGATGAGGGTTATACTATTTGTTGGATCCGCTACACGTTATGTAGATGTGGATTACAATTTGTTTAATTTAAAATAAAACATGTTTTCACTTCTTCTTGGAGCCACTTGATTTTTTGATGATTTAATGGTATTAGATGATGCGACACTGTTCGATTTTATTAGAATATTTAGGTTTGCCTTGAAAGCCGTACTGGCCAATTTAATATTATTGATGAACCATAACCGGCATATTCTTATATTTTTTTTAATAATTAAATGCGGATTGGTAAAATATACTTTTTTCTCGTCGTTTCCCGTGCGCCATATACTGTGGGGTTGCTTGATCCACTCTCCGTGTAAAATATTTTTTTTTTTTTATGAAATATCGACGCAGGGTGGTTAATACTGTCTGTTTAAGATTTTAGGATTTTTATACGAATTCCTTGTATGGTTCAAAAAATGTTACTCACGCCTCTAGCTTTGTCAAATATATTATGATAAAAATATTGCTTTCGAATACTTTTAGTTATATTTGTATTGTATGCACATGGAAGCTATTAACGTGAATTTTATAATTATTTTAAAGACTGCATATCTACAGCAACATATTATAGATTGAATGCTACTCGTGTTTCTAAATTTTACCAATACAAGAATGACAGCCTACTGTATTGGGTTTAAATTTAGAGGCTGTTGAATATTAATATGAAATATCGGCACTGGGTGGTTAGGGATGGTCGCTGCCTGGTAAATCATTATGCCTTGTCGCAACGATCGGCAATAGGAATCGATCGAGCCACCGGGTGTTCCGAAAATGTCCGCAGTCAATTCTCAGAAGTTTTCTCTGTAAAAGTATCTAATTTGTAGTCTGGTTCAATATAAATATTCAGGCTGAAGAAGCCCTTGAGAGGCGAACGCGCTCACAAACAAAATTATCGTAATCGCTTATTTCAGATGATCGATTATATTGATTCTGGACTTCTTTAATCCGTACTAACCGTATGACATTTTTAATATATTTTTTTAGATTGTTATAAATATAGCAGTACTCAAAACGAAAACTTTAACTAAAAGTGTAAATAAAAGAAAAGCAAACAAATGCAGCTAAAAGCAGAAAAAGAAGTTTAATTAAAAATCTTATCAGTTGTATTACCGCGTGCTTGGTTAAAAAATTATAATTCAATAAATTTGACGTAAAAATAGGTAAAATAAAATTTTCACTTTGTTTATAATAGTCAAATAAAACAAATTCTACAGTATCTTAAAAATAACCTATGAAAACAGCTGTTTAAAGTATACTCTTCTGATACTAGTATACAAAATGGCTTGCTTGTAATTTACAAGTACTTTCAGTCAAAAATATTGAATATATAATACGAGTATTTATAATAATTACCCGTGAAAACAGCTGTTTACGGTATTGTCTATTAGGACACTGTTTAAAACTATTTTGATAATTATTAAGTACATATTTTCAAATATTGAAAATTGATTCAAAGAAACTCTCAGAAAAATATCATCGTGATCCCCAAGCTTACATGGCCGGTGCATTACCAATTATACCAACGAATCACTGCTACTTAGCAAGAATTTTTAACTATCATATCCTATAAATGAAACAATGTACTTATTATGCCAATTAAATATTGTACTTAATGTAACAATTAAATATTGTAAATAAAACCTGTTTTGGCAAAGTCGTACTTCCTGTGAGACGGTCTTCACAAAAATCAATAATATATAAAAGTATTTTATTAAAATGAGCATGTTGTGTTTTGCGAACGCCCTGTGAGTCTCGTCTTCCAATTCCGCCGCGTCATAAAAATGTCAACGGATTTTGATCGGCCAGGGGCGCCGCGGGGAGGAGGGGGCGGAGACGTCGCCGCTCGGACCACCAGGGGCGGCTCGGGCAGCATTCCAGTCCCCTTTTACTCTTGCCGCAAAACCCGTCACGTAAGTCTCACCCTGCAAAACCCGCTCCGGAGATCTCACCCTGCAAAATCCCACCCCGCAAACCCGCTGCCAATGAACTGTCTTCTACCCTTGTGGACTTATATTTTTTTATTACAAGGCGGCTGTGATACACTCATGATGAAAAAAAAATATTCTTCCACATATATATATGTGTGTGTGTGTGTTTGTTTTAGATTGTGCACAGCACCAATGCACAATTCAACCCTTAAGTTCGTTATTTATGGGCGTAATAATTCCGAAATACGTTATCAATGCTTCCGTCAACCCTTGGCGGCCGCTTTTATTAGACCTTATCGTTAAATATGGTAATGCGGTGCATGCTCACAATGCGATCCCGGACGGGTTATATCGACGGGCGGATAGCTTTTTTTTAAAGTTTATTTCTCTTCGTAATTTTATATCGGTTTTTCGCTATTGAAATTTCTGCAGAACTATGCTCGAGCTCTGAAATAGTATATGATATCAAATACACCATAAAGATTATGCGTGTCAATTTCGCCATTCACGCCACACAGGTTACGTATAAGACCGAAGGTTTTGGCCGCCGCTGATATTGGATAATTAGGTTTCTTCAGTCCTTCGACGTTTTGACTCCCGTGCTAGGACCATCGTCCAGAGAGCAATGAGATCTCTGTGGTTTAGCGACTACATAGCATTATCAAATAGCTCCCCACGAAGAGAATGCAGTCGATGAAAATAGCACGTAACGTGGTCTTTGTCTTTTGGAATGCTCGAAGAGCAGGCGCAGAATTTTGATTCAAAGTAAATTTTATCAATATAGTAAAATTCTTCGTTCGTTTGTGAATAAGAAATTGTATCAAAGAACGTTAATTCTGTCTTGTGTGATGCTGTTGTTTTAATTTACATAATTTGTAAATGCATGCATCTTCTTCGTTAAGTACCTCTCCTCAGAGGAGGTTGGCCACCATTTCACTGAGCACATACTCATGGTTTTCTATGGGGAAAATAGTGTAGTGGGTCCCTGAGTCCTTCGACACCGCAGCTGCGTATTGCTGCTGCTCCCATAGCATTATTATATAATCGTTTCCTTACGATTCTGGCGTTTAGATCTGATACTCCTTCTATAACAAGCTACTGAAACAATAGTCCACTACTCCATTACTGATCTTTTACACATCCATATGTCGATTTTTTTGATTAACGTCAATCAGATGCGTATTTATTACCCATTACGGGTTTATTATATTATTACTAATATGATTAGGGTTAGTACACCGGTCATGTAAACCAGGGGATGTGGGTTCAAATCCCACACAAATCACGATGATATTTTTCTGAGAGTTTCTTTAAATCATCTTCTATGTGTGAACTAATGTGCCTAATCATATTAGTAACTTTTACACATCCGTATATTAATGGTATAAGGAGGTTCGTGCATAAGCGAATGTATCAAAGAACGTTGTCACTGTCTTTGAATGACGCTCGATGAGCGGGAGGAAGAAAAGTTAACGGCTCATAGCAATGTTTCAATTCCTGTAAATATAAGTATATTTTCACATGCAGTGCTCGTCCAACCTCGAGTGTTTTAAATACGCCGTCGGTAGTTATTAGTCAAAGCGGCGTGCGCTTGTAAATAGGGGTGTGAGTTACATCCGAACCGCCGCAGCGCAAAGCTGCCTTTATTGCTGTAATCCGATACGGCTGGTCCGACGCCGGCGTTTCGGTGAAAATCCCGGCCAATTACCGGCACAATGAAGGCAATTCGCGCTGCGTCACCTGCCCCCATTTGCTTTTAACTGCTGCTCGCCGCATGCGTTCACAGCATAGCTTCCCAAACTGTTTTGCCCCGTCGGCACCTTGTCGAGTTTTCCTGTTTTTCGACGACCCCCCCCCCCTTTGCCTTGCTAATATTGAATTTTTACTTCAAACATCTAATATAGAACAACTCACTTTCATGGGGTTTACTGTACAGTGGGTGAGTTTATAAGCTCCCACGTTCCTAAGCCGTAAACCGTACAGGTGTCCTTATTTTCTCGGAATATTTGTATATTATCGAATCAATTTGTTTTATTACGCCCATCGGCGCTCCGTACAACCAATTGGCATGACGATAGATTTTTAAATCCTCTTCCTTAATGAGGGTGCACGTTTACTATTTACGAAAAAAACTTTATTTCGGTAATAAACTAGAGTTTGACGTCACGCCTCATCTCAACTGTCATGCATGTCATTGTGTTTGCATCGAAGTTTGTTTACAATTTGAGTTGTATATTGAGGCGTGACGTCATGCGCTGTCATTGGTGTTTCAGTCAAAATGGCCGATTGGCAGTATTTTAGTCTTTTAATTTATTGAAAATCTTATTAATCTCAGATTTTTAAATAAAACTAAATTATTCTTTTAAATCCTTTTAATATGTATTTTCCCATAAAATAATTATTTCTTTGATTATTTAATACTGTCGTCACGCCAATTAGCTTGCTGGCCATCCGAGTTTATTAGCCCCTGTAAATGGTTTTTTTTTATAAACGTCCGTCTTCTCATGTCATAAGCTCCGAGAAGGTATGTCGGTATAGTTTATTTGGCACGAACTTCTAAGGGCTTCGATTCGTCACAAAGTACACAGGTACAATCTGTGTTGGTTGATGATTTACAGTTCATGGACCCCCAATTTTAATTTTCGCTGTCATCGACCCCTTGCGGGTAGATATTGACCACTTTGGGAACCTCTGTACAGTGATATCAATTTATCCCGGACGGACTGGTAGTTTGAGGCCTTGGAAAATTCTCGGGGTATATATGCGATGTAACGTATCGCGGATGTAGCTCGGCACGCAAATCTACCTGTATAGTGAAGTAAATCAATTTTCCCTTCTATTTGTGTCGCCGGTGTGTCTCCCTTGCCGCCGTGAGCTCTCCCTCCTCGGCGCAAACAGCCCTCCGGGGGTGGAGAGCCCCCGAGCACTCTGCAAATGAAATGGCGCCACGGGGGTTCCTTTGTGCGCCCACCCCACGCCCCAACCCCGCTTCTTCATTATGACCTAACCTCACCCAAATGAGGGAAAATTCTACAGCCTTATTTTGCGGCGGGGGTATATTTACTATTCTACTTTCGCATCCGTGTATTAATTTTTGATATTAAGAAATAATATTTTTGAATTAAATACTTGAGTGATTTTCCACGTTTTCGTTTTTATTAGTGACCGGTTTCGCCGACCTTTCACGTTGGCATTATTCAAAAATATTAAAATGGAATTTCACCAAGTACTCTCTGTCAAAAATATTGAATTTCTTAAATAATATATTAAGGGTGAAATACTTGCCTGTTTTGTTTGTATAACGTATGTCTATTTTTTGGATTGGACGTCAATCAGATGCGTATTTATTACTCATTACGGGTTTATTATATTATTACTAATATGATTAGTAGGCACATTAGTTCATACATAGAAGATGATTTAAAGAAACTCTCAGAAAAATATTGGTTGGCCTGGGTACATTGGTTCATATGTAGAGTATGATTGTTAAAAATTCTCGATAAACGGAAGTGATTCGTTAGTACAAGGGTTAGTACACCGGCCGTGTAAGCCAATGGATGTGGGTCCAAATCCCACACAAATCACGATGATATTTTTATGAGAATTTTTCGTGAATATTTTTTTGGACCCCAGATGATTGGACCCCATCAAAGATGATTTAATGCATGCTGTGTTATTGTGATGAACAACGTGATAATAATAGCAATTAATAGTTGAAGTAATAATATGTATATAAGTCCCGTGAAATGCTACAAAAAAACACCTGTTAAAATTTGCTGCCGCTAAACTGTTTGTTCTTCCAAAAATATAGCAAGTCAGTACAATATAACGATAATTAATATTAGTAGCTGCTAATGCTAGCTGTTCTAACGATTATCAGACTATTGTTGTAGTTATTTGTATCGGTTAGCTGGAGTTGTGTGCAAATATCTGCAAAAACCTTGCCAAGTGATACCAAAAAAATAAAAATAACCCCTAAAACGTATATATATTTACAAGTGCTTTATTATTTATTCGCTACACACTAGCTTAACTATCAAACAATACATTTTTCATTGAGATTTTGATGAAGTACTTAAATACTATATAAGTATATATATATATATATATATATATCTTCTACATCAAGTGCCTCTCCTCATAAGAGGATGGCGACCATCTCACTGATCATATACTCATGCTGAGCCAGTGTTCATGAGCGTGTAGTGGGTCCTTCTACATTGCAATTCTATATTGGAAGGAAAATTCTGCGTATTGCTGCTGCCCAATAGCATTATTATATAATCCTTTTCTTGCAAAGTTCTGGCGTTTAGATCTGATACTCCTTCTGCAGCATAAGCCCCTCCGCAATCATTTCAAGTCCACTACTCCATTACAGAAGTACAGAATGGCAGCCATGCACAAGCAACAGAATGAGGATAGCATGGAGGCTATATACAGGGTGTCCAAAAAGAGTATCGGGTGAATGTGGATAGTGACCGTTATTGCGATATGCTACGAAAAATTTTGGGCCCAGAGTTGCAGGAATTTCAAGGTTTCACCACTTGCCATACATCCGATCAATCAATTGAAACTGTTAACGAATCATTCCCTAATTAGGTCATTTCACGTAGAGGTAACATCAACTGGCCTCCCAGAAGCCACTACCTTAGCCCTCTTGACTATTTCGTATGGGGATACCTTAAAAGTAGGGTTTATGGGAATAATCCGACGAACCTAACGGAGTTGAAACAAAACATCAGGTCAGAAATGGCAGCGCAATATCGAGGGCTATGTGTCAGCGTGTTATCAGCAATCTTCGTTCCAGATTAGAAGAGTGCCAGCAGCGCGTAATGATCACCATTTGCATAACATCATCTTTTCGAAATAATAGTTGATTACTAGTAGTTTTTGTTTTACTGAACTAACAAATACCCGACACTCTCTTTGGACACCCTATATATATATATATATAAATATGATTTTTTTTTAAATCGAAATAAGATTTAGTAGTCTTTGATTAGTTATCGGAGTGGTATAGAAACCGGAGATCGTTTCCCCCCGAAGGCTCGCATCTGCAGGTAACCCAACGCTTGAGATCTGGCCGATACCCTCGTCCCCCGACGGGGCGCGTACTATTCGATGTTGCGACCAGTGTCTACATGCTACCGACTTGGAAAAAATATCATATTTCCGATGAAATTGCTACCTTTGTACCTGTATCCAGTCGAGTGCGTTGTGTACAAGCAATCAAGCGGCACGTATTCATATCTTAAACATAAAAAAAAAATTGAGCTGGCTATACACGCGGCGATACATTTTTGCATTAGTGAGTAACGCAAAAGTTACCATGGCAAGTGTGTAGCCGGCTGTAGAATAATATTTTTTTATACTTGTTTGAACTTTAGATAACAAAAATGTTGTGCTGCCGCGTGTGTAGACAGCTTTAAGGCAATTGCTCGTATCTCCCCGGACGTGTTTGTATACATATTGTCACGCCGGCTGGCGACCAATGGCACGAGAGGGGGGGCCCTCGCGGGGAGACACGCCCCCTGCGGGACCCCCGCTTACTCCGGACCCCTAAAAGGGAACCCCCCAGTCTCACTTGTACGGAGACATCCCAATTACCTCACTCAGTCTCAAAATTAAATTTGAAAATCTCAACTTCAAAGGCGCCCGCTGATTCGGACACCGGGGCAGCCTGTGCACTCGTTTTATTTTAAATTGTTTAAATAATAAAGGGACGCTATTAGCCGGTTGCGAGTTGTGGCTACACGCCGCGCGAGTACCTCGGAATACACACCAACTTCGGGTAATCTTTCCCGAGCCCCGCTTAGCTTGTTCCCGCATTCGAAAGTTTGTCGCTGCGGGATTAGAGCCGCGCGCGGCTGCAACGCAACTAGACTGACTTAAATTAAATTTATAATAATTACACATGCCTCTGGCTAATTTTGACTTTAAACCCCACAAGAGCATTTGTATAGCTTAACCTGTTAACCGGGGAGTTCCCTTTTTTTAATTACGCAACATACAACGGGTGTCGACCGACTCTATTTTGTACGTATCCAGATTGGTTTTCACTCAAAATAAACAACTTCATTCCAAATCGAGCTATTTTTGTAGATATATATATTGTTTCCTTTTCCATAATAAAAGAGATTCATCTACGCATATTTCTTTTCAGGGCGCAACATATATTTCAAGGACGTATTCATATCTCCTACCCGTACCCAATATGTTAACTTTGGACGTATTTATACGTCCCGCTCGGTTAACAGGTTAAGAGAAGAAATCTAAAAATCCGGTAAAACGAAAGCACAGAGCTCGATATACTATAATCTATCAATATACCCTTATTACCAATGTATATCTATTTATGGATTGGTCAATCAGATGCGTATTTATTACCCATTACGGGTTTATTATATTATTACTAATATGATTAATCCCACACAAATCACGATGATATTTTTCTGAGAGTTTCTTTAAATCATCTTCTATATATGAACTAATGTGCCTAATCTTATTACCAATATTTTACATGCACATGTCGCGAGGCAGCCATCAATCGAACGGTAACTGGCCAGTAGCATTCCTTTTGGCATTGTTTGCTTAGTTGTTTGTATATCTGCGTGTGTAGTCGGCTTGAAATATTTCAGCGTCCTTCGCAATTTTGCCGATAAAAAATCACGAAAACGTGGCCGATAGCAATTCGTTGATACTGTTTGCTTGTCTGTTGTGTTGCCGATTTTTTTTTATTTGATTTTTTTACTGTTTCGGTCCCAGCACAAAGACCTTAACACCCAAAAAATCAAATCACCTAATAACGGCTAATAATAATAATTTCCTTGTGTGACGTCATGAGACTCGGTTTACCTGAATAAAAATGGATGAATAGTATTTTTTTTTATTTAAATTTTATTGAATTCAACTTGATAATGTAATATAGCAATAGTATTTATTTTTATTTAATTTAAATATAATTTGATAAAATCAGTTACAGTCTTGCACAGTCGCACATCGCTAATGCGCCTCGCTTACTAAAGTCCTCCAGGAAATATGAAACAATGTCTATTGTTTGTTATTTTTTAATGGCTTCTTCCTCTACACTAATAGTAAGATCGGATTATACGGGAAGTACACCCAGCTTAAGACTGGCACTCGGGGCGCAAGTCTCTAATCGCCCAAATCGTTATCGCGTACAAACTGTACTTTTACTCATACTAAAACAATACGATGTACTATTTTTATTTACTGTATAAAAATTTTGCATTTGAATTTTTTGAACTAACTGAAGATATGCAAGTGCGGATATCTCGCAGCGTGTGTAGGCAGTTTAGTGCGTATTTTATCACACGGTTTATTTTACCCCGTATATAAAAACATGGCGTCATTTGAATGCGCTAACCCCCGGCTGTACATAAGGGATGCGTACATAGGGCAGCTGTGACAATGGCACCTACCCCGCCCCTGCCTTCTCACCCCTCTGGGCGATGCCATCTCGTCATCTGGGGGGTGATCACTCGGCCGAGATAAAGCACCCTCGTATCCCACCGTCGCGTCTAAATTAAAGCGGCCTGCACGCGTAGCGACACAGCCGCACGACCATGCAGTAACTGACCAATATTGGCAAAACCATAGGAACGCTATTGACTAATTACCGTTTGATATGAATATACTCTAAATAGGTATTTTTGGTCCTGGACGAGGCTATGATAGCAGCAAGTGTTATATTGTATATTACGTATATTCAGTATAGACACGGGGACATCCGAATATACCTGTATACTTAAAGTAGGTATTTTTTTGTAACCAAGCCTTGAGTGGCAAGCTGAAACAAAGCTAGAATAGCAGCGAACAATAAATGGAATATTACGTATATCCAGTATAGATAAGGTGGGCATCCGAATCCGAACATAATACCCCTTGCGGACCTGTTCTCAGGGCGACCCTCTCCGACCCGACCCTGTCCAGTGGATCCCAAATCGTACCCTCCTTTAGATCATTATACACACCGTCGTGTATTATTGCATAATATAGTTCATGCAAATAAATCAAGCGGGAATAAATTTTTGTTTGTAAATATGTTGTAAATCTAAAATCGGAAGTAAGTATTTAAAAATGGCGGATATTAATGTGCAGAAGGCGAGTCGCGCCACTGTTTGGACGCCGCGCTGGCAATATTGATCTGGCGCCGCCCCCGACACCTTGGGGCGCCGTCGCCATGGCGACGCGGCGCCTGCCATGGGGGGCGGGGGCGAGGGGCTGACACCCCCATGCCACCTCCGCCACCCTCTCCGGCCAAAAATAGCGTTGACTATATGCGAGGGCGGTCCGATAAGTACTTGGCCTCACCGCCCGATGGTGCTAGTATCGCAAGAGAGATTTACTCTAGGACAACAAGCGCAACCGTGAGACCGCTTCGGAGCAGTGTTTGACGCTGTTTAAGCGCAATCCGAACAGATTGACGAAACGTGGATCCACTGGTACACACCAGAGACCGAGGAACAGTCGAAGCAGTGGACTTCACCCGGCGAACGTGCTCCGAAGAAGGCGAAGACTGTCCTATCGGCCGGATAGGTGAAGGCCACCGTTTTCTGGGATTCACAAGGTGTGATCTACGTTGACTACCTGGAGAAGGGCAAAACGGTCGCAGGGCTCTACTATGCCGATTCGACGCCGAATTGCAGAAAAAACGGCCCCATTTGGCGAATAATAAACGGCTCTTCCACCATGACAACGCGCCGGCTCACACCTCCGCCGTCGCCACGGCCAAATTGGTCGAATTGCACTACGAACTGCTCCTCCATCCACCGTATTATCCAGATTTGGCCTCGTGCGATTTTTTTTCTTGTTTTCAAACTTGAAAATGTCACTCGCATAAATTTAAGTTGAATGAGGAGGTCATCGCCGCCACGGAGGCCTACTTTGCAGACCTCGCGAAAACGTATTTTTCAGATGGGTTAAAGAAGTTGAAGCATCGCTGGGTCAAGTGTATCGAGCGAAAAGGAGATTTTTTTTTAAAAATAAATCGCCACTTTTCTAAAATTTTCGTTTTTCTTTTGTAGGCTAAGTACTTATCGGTCCGCCCTCGTATATATATATATATATATTTCACTTTAAGTCTAAAGGCAGTTACACACGCCGAAAATAAAATGATAACGACGAGTTACCGTTCGGTTATCAGTTGTGTCGCGGCGTGTGTAGCCGGCTTTAGGTAGTAAGTCTGAAATGCGAAAGATGCGGCATTGTTTGTAATGCAATATCAAATATAATCATGCACAGCATTTCGTTGTTTGAGGAGGTCAAAAATCACCTGGGTCGAGTTTTTTTGCTAGCAAAGAATAAATTTTTATTAAATTACTGCCAGAAATATTGCAAAAGGTATTGGACCAGAATGGACAATATGTAATTAAATTTAATATTTATTCACTATAATAAAATCGTCTTTCGTTTTCATTAAAAAAAAAAAAACGAAGTTACTTTCCGAACTACCCAATAGGTTTATTTGCTCAATACGATAATTTTAATCAAACTGGAATCGCCTGTATAGTCGTATTATTGTTAATAGAGAAATATTTTATTAATTTAATACGTACGTTGCAAATGTGTGTAGTAATCTTCTGTATGTATTAGTTGAAATGAATATTTTTTAGGCATGAGATGCCTCGGCATGCGGTTCGCGGTACCGCGGCGGTCGGCTCGTTCGCAGAAACGCTGGCCGGAAGGTGTTGTCGGAACTCTTCCACAAAACACAGGCGAACGAATTAATTAGTCGGAAATGTAACTTTTGTGCTGCCTTCGACGAATCTCGCGGAAACGACATGCTCCGGTGGCCATTTTGAGTGCGAAATCACTTCTCACCGTCCGAAATTCACCGCCCCCTTGAAGCCTTTTTGAACCGGAAAATTTCGATGACTTTCTATTAGAAGGATGCGATGAAGACTTGATAAAACTGTAGCCACCTCAATAAGATTTTCGCCATTGAGGAATCCGGGTGGTTAGAAGGCTAAATACGATTGTAATTATATTATTTGTATCGCAGAACTATTTTCGTTCGTATAAAATAGAGAGTTATCAATATTTTAGGTTTGAAATACTGGCTCCTCGGGTGTTATGGCGCATTTCTTCTTTGCGCAACATATAACCTAAGAACTTAGTATTCATAATACAAATGGCCGCCAATACCTATTATTAATACCATGGGTAGACCACGTCACAAACGAGTCTTGCACAAAGAAAGAGAACTTTGGCCATATTTTCAGAATTACCACATATGACCTGCAGCTGATTTTCCAGATAAAAAGTCGCATTTGAAGAAGAAAGTTGACATGGATGCGGAATTCGCGCCGGGAGTACGGCCAAATTAATAAGACCTGCCCAGAATAGAGATATGTTCAGTGAGATGGTTACCAACTTTCTCTAAAGAGAAGATGAAGAATTAAGCGCTCCACACACGATGCGATAAATTGGCGTCTCGTCGTGTAGCCATATATCAGTGAATATCGGCGAAATCTCACAAAAACTACTGGTTATGGCTACACCATTGTGCAATTTGTTTGACGAGACGCCAATTTATCGCATCGTGTGTGGAGGAGCGCTTTAAGAATCACTAAACGAAGTCCAGCTCTGAAGTCACTCAAGAACCGAGTATGGCGTGTATGAGTACACCAATGGCCGCCAAAATATTATAAATTATTGCACGGAGCAGCCGTGAAATATCAAGATCTGAATTATTTCGTCGTATTATGGATCGCGAAACGCAGTCCCGTGCTGAAGACAGATATCATGACAAAGGCTTCGCACGAGGGGGGGGGGGTTAGCAGGGGGGGGGGCGTTGCCATGGCGACGACCAGCGACGCCCCCGCGTGTCCGGCCGTCCGACACTCGTGGCTTCCTGCCCCCACCCCCACCCCCACCCCCGCCATCACCCAACCCTCCTGACGGTTATCCCCGCGACCCTCTGAAGCTGAGGAACCGACCCCGTGTATACCTGCAGGCACATACCAATCTCTACCAAGAGCTGCCCACAGTCCTTACGAAAATTTATATATATATATATATATATATACATCATCAAATTTTTAAATAACTGATTTATGACTAACAGAAAAGAATATATACACGTTCCGGAAAAAATCGCGTCAAGTGAAATTCGCGTGTATCGGGGTTTACGATTAAACATACATACACAAAACTTAATACAAAAAAAATACGAATCATTTGAATCAATCACATTAATGCAGTGTTACGTGTTATTTTTACTGAAAAATACATGTATTGTCTTTTCGTGTAAAATACGTTCATACGTTCATAATTTTTAATTGTGAAGAGAAGTCAATGACTACATTCTTAAAATGAGAAATTCGCGTAATGCGAGGCATTTTAACGCGAAATTTGATATTCGCGTTAGAGTGAAACCGCGCATGACGGGGTCGCGTAAAGCGGGGTATTACTGTAATGTCTTTTGTATTTTATAATTAATAGCTTTTATAAAGAATTCACTACTGTTTGCTTGCATGGACCGCACGCCACGGATATATATACTATGTACATATAAATATTAAAGAAAAACGTTTGAAATCATTTCATCGACATATATTATATATTATTTAACTCCTTTGACTGTGGTTTTTATAGTGGAATTTTACGTTGTAGACATTAAGTCATTGTAATTGCAGATCGACATTAATGTCTCGTCACGGATTGAGTCCAGTTGCTATTTGCGCTGTTTATACAGGCCAAGGCTCCACCGCGTACAATTACCGGAAATTCGATCAATCGCGTTTCGAATTTATTTTTTATGTGTAGTGGGCTTGAGTCATGATAATTGCGGATTAAAACTAATAGCTCGTCACCGTCTGTATAGGCCGGGACTCCCCCGAGTGCGGCGGACAATGACTTGATTAATCGCGTGGCGGACATCCGCGGCGCCCCTCATTGGCCGGATCGCGTTACACCCCCGAGAAAAGTCAAGAGATCGATTTCAGAGCCACCCCCTCCCCTCCCTGCTGCTGCTTCTTCTTCTTCTGATGCCTCTCCTCGTAGGAGATTCGTGATCATGGGTCGTTCTCACCGATTCGGTCGCACTTTCGATCTACAGCCACTGGGGCAAATTCCTTCTTCCAATGCCCTTTTTTCCTTTATCATGCTTTATCTTAGGCATGCGGAGCTGAATGGCTGCAGACGTCGTCGGAGACTTTTCTCTCATATCCCTATCATGGGCCAGTCTCACCAATCCAGCCACTGGCGCGAATTCCTCCTTCCAACGCCCTTTTTTCATTTAAATTTTTCCTCGGACAATCAGCTGGAGGATGCTGTATTTATTGTTACAAAAAAAATGTGGCCAAAATGGGAGTACTTCCGCTTCTTTGCCAAGGACTCTTTAATTTTTGACGCGGTCAAGTCGTGGTGTTTTAAGTATTCTCCTATACATCCACATTTCTGCCACCTCATTTCTTCGCATAGCTACTATGACATGACTTCGCATAACTACTATGACTCAAGACATAACATTTGATGTTACATCTCTTGAGCATAGTACTTTCCTCAAGTTATTAAACGTTTTGCGTGCTGTCTCAATCCTCGCTTTAATTTCCTGGTCAGGATCTCAGTTCTCATTCAACCTACTGCCCAAATACCTGAATCTTTTAACCCTCTCCACTACTTTGTTGTCGGTGTAGATATTAAAGTTGTCAATCAACTCTCTGCTGACAACCATTGTTTTCGTTTCGTCTAGCATCGTTGTCTTTGTCGACTGGGATTTGTAGGTCGTCAAAGGACGACAGTGTCCCGCCCCGCTAGACCCTACCAAATCGCACAAATCGAAATGTAAGCAGCCTACGCACGCTGCGGCACAAACCGCATCTCGCCGAAAAAATGCCACAAAAAACTTTCATTTGTGATTTGTGCGTATAGAGTCAAATATGCGTGCTTCGTCCTAGTATTGTTCTTCTCTCTAATGGCAGTCGATACTGTGTGTTTTGAGACGTTGTGTATAGGCTGTATAAAAAAATATATCAATAATTTACATCTCGCACTATACCGGCGTTAGGCTTCGGTTACATTTTAATAATGTCTGAGGCGACCCAAACCAGACCGGGCAAACATCATCTCCATTGCTGGGAACGGCAGGGACAAAACAATGTCGAGAGATCGATTTCTAAGAGTTCCGACCGGAGAGCCCCTCCTTATGTATTTGACTCGTAAAGCTTCGGTTACACGTCACTCAAAAGCGACCGGGCCCCGGTTACACTCTAATAAAATTAATATTATGCATAATGTCAATTATGTCCCAAGAGTTTGAATGTTTGGTTTTGTTTTTTGTTTTAGAGAAAAAATGCATCTACTATGACTCAAATTCGGGTGGAGAAGACGAAGACTCGCCTGACGACGAAACGGCTGGCGGAAAACGAATTGCTGCCAAGAGACAGGTACTGTCACCAGGTGTGTATAATTATTTTAACTGATGAAGATATGATTATTTTATTTTTATCGTTAGTACGCGACCGATCAGGTCGACGCCGTTGAATAAAAAGCCCCAAAAATGTTGCTACAGTTGTATACATAAATATAACAATCCGAATTATCATACTATAAGTTCGAATCCCACTTGTGTGTCGAGTAAAAATCTTTGAGATTCGAGCCCACACCTCCTGCTTTATTTCTCTCCCAAACCGTAGCCCTATAAGAGATCAGTGTGGTATAGCGGTTAGATAAATGGATCTAGAGGACAAGACCGTAGAATATGATATCTATGTCGTGTGATCCTTGAAGAGCAGGAGTAAGATATAAAACTGAAATCTCGCTGGAGATTCACCGAATGTTATGTCGCCTCAGTTCTTCTTTATGGAGTCGAAGTTTGACTAACAAATGAAAGAGTCTTGCAAAGAATCGTAACTCCTGACGTTGGCAAAGAAGCGGAAGTTCTCCTATTTTGGCCACATTTTTTTTTTGTAACTATAAATATAGCATCCTCCAGCTGAGTGTCCAAGGAAAAATCTAAGGAAAATGGGACATTGGAAGGAGGAATTCGCGCCAGTGGCTGGATACTCAAGGCAGCTACTATGCGAAAAATTGAGACGGCAGAAATGTGGCTGTATAGGAGACCGTGGGTTGACCGCGTCACAAATGAGAGAGTCTTGCACAGAATGCCCAAAGAAAGGGAACTCTTGACGTTGGTAAAGAAACAGACGGTCTCCCATTTTGGCCGCATTTTTCGTAACAGCTGATTGTCCGAGGAAAAATCGAAGGAGACAGGTGCATTGGAAGAAGGAAGGAAGTTACGCGTCTGGAGATCGGAAGTGCTGCCGAATCGGTGAGACTGGCCCATGATAGGGATATGTTCCATGAAATGTTCATCTATGGCATAGGTTCCCAAAGTGGTCAATATCGATCCCCAGGGGTCGATTCTGCCCTGGAATAGTGGATCCCATTGGCCATGTTGGCCACGTTGAGTTAACACAACTGAACGACTATTTTCAATGTACAGCATCACTATTTCGGCGCGTTGTTTCAGTGTGAAGCATGGTTAAAATTGTACCGAATCAATGTTTCAAAACATGTTTACTCAAGTCAATCGGTTTACAAATATCAAAGATATTCAATGTTTGCGTACCGACATAAAATATGGCGCACCCTGTATATCAGATGTCAAAAATATGTTTGAAGTTGATGAATTTTATCGAAATTCAATATTAGCAAGGGTCTACGGGACAAAATAGTTTGGGTACCTATGATCTATGGGGAGTTGGGGAGAGGCATCAGAAATAAAAGATGAATGATACAAAGACAATTGTGCGCCAGGAGACGCAGACGCTTGTGCAGGCATTTCCGCCATTCGCGAGTGACTCTGCAATAAAGCATATCAGCAGCATATTAAGTTCTGCAGCCCCTCTCCCCGCGTGCCTCGCGATAATGGCTCGTTACCAGGCCGCGCACGTCGCCAGCCCTCGCGCCTAATTGTCGCCGCCATTTGCAGCCGACTTTCTGCTTTTTATGCGCCGAGCGGGGAGCGCAACCCTCGGCGGGCGAGCGACTTGTGCAAACTATCCAGAACGTTCACACTGAGCATATTTTTATTTGACAATGCCACATTGCGGTGAAAAAAATTCTGCCATCTGATTCTGTTCATATTCAACATCCGTAAATGTTTTTTTTTTGCGTAGATTGATTGCAATTCATATTCTGCAGCCATGTTGTTGTTGTTTTGTTTTGTTGTTTTTGTTTTTTTTTTTTTTTCCTGCAGTGTTGCCAACCCTGCGACGCGAGGCGTTTAGCAGAGCTCTCGCAGCGGATGAGTGCATTTGCTAATTGCGAGCTCCAGCGCTGTTTCTCCTCGTCCTCCTTTTCTGCCCGGCGCTTGAATACTCTGCGAACGTTTCCATATTTTCCCCTTTTTTTTTTTTTTTTTTTTGCCCTCTCTCCATTTTCCCTGCATTGAATGCGACGCTGGGGGAGCGGAGAGGGTGCCGAGGACTCTCGAGTTATTTTTAATTTTTTCAAGACTATCGTCTCCGTTTTGTTTTTCACGAAAAATAAATATTTGTTTGCAGCGAACTAATCGTTGTTGCAATGTTCAAATTCATCAATGAATCTGACCGATGAGATTTTCTCTTCATCATATTTAGCGGCAGGGTGAAAGACTATGCGTAATTTTTTGGCCTTCACGTCCAAACCTGGATGAGAAGTTGCTTTCTTGCCGATCTTACTATTTTTCTCATAGTCAAAATACGAGTATTGCTTGTGTGAACATTAATCATTAAAATAAATTAAACAATTAACGTCGAGGAATTTAAAATATCCCAATTAAAAGATCTACGTATTGTTCCAGATGCAAAGGGCGACGCGGGACTTGTGAACATCCACAAGAAACCCAAAGTGCAGAATGCCGACGTAAATAGAGAGATGGACTATTCCTCATTGAGTCAGTCAGCTTCGAGCTCCCAATCCTCGGGCTACCAGCAGACTTCCTCGCAGTTCCTGCCGTCGCCTTCCAAGTTCAGCAAGCATGACGAAGACGGTGGCAACAAATACAGGTACGTAGCTTTGCTCAATTCTCAATGTAATCAGTATAAAATAAGTAAGTAGTTTATATCATTTGTAATCTCGTTTGCAAACAATTTAAATTGATCAAACTGGAATAAGCGTGATATTAGTTAGAAATATTTAAATCATAAATACATGAGAAATTCGAAATATTTTAGGGTTCCGAGAATCTACTACGGCACGCGCACCCACAAGCAGCTGGAGCAGGTCATATCAGAGCTGAAGAAGACAACTTATGGAGCCTCCATCAAAATGTCCATCCTCTCCAGTAGGGAGTTTAGCTGCATCAGGAACGACGTAAACAGAGAATACAAATCCAAAACTGAGATGTGCAAAGCTATCCATGACACCAAGGTCAAGCCGGTGTCGGACAATCCTCACAGTCAGGATTCTCAGGAGAAGGTAAGCTATGTCTCAACTTCATCTTGGCGCTATATCCCCGTCGAAAATTATAAATGGTTGATCAAAATTGTACGGGTTTGTACTTAGATTTGTTTCCGAGGCTATTTGTATTCAGAGTACCAGGAAATATGTGATTATGGGAACAGTTCCTAGTACTCGAAAACCCGGAAGCGACTGGTGTAGAGACGCGATACTATACATATTTTTTAATATAATAGGCAACGTATTACATCATATTATACTTATTTATCTATTTTAAAAAAACATTTAAATCTGCAAACGCCATTTCATACAAATACCGCAAACAGCTGTATTAGGATATATTATTTATTTTCTTTTCAAAGTATTTTTATTATTTCAGAAAAAAGTCAAAGGCTGCGAATTTAAGATGCAGCGATTGAAATTGGTGATGTCACCACCCCCGGGATCTTGGGACATAGAAGACTTGGTGGTCAAGGGTAGGGAGTTGAATGCATGTCCATACTTCGCAGCCAGAGATCTCGCTCAGCAAGCCGACATCATCTTCTGCCCCTACAATTATATCCTAGATCCGACTATCAGGGAGAGCGTAAGGCTTTGATTTGTTCATTGTCTCTCTATCGCCCATATTTTTTGTGGTCACTGTTGGATGTTCTGAAACGAAATCATAAATTTCATATTACAGGTCTCTATAGACGTGACAGGCGCTATCGTGCTATTAGATGAAGCTCACAATATAGAAGACAGCTGTAGAGAGTATGCTTCCCTGACATTTGAAGAAAAAGTTATCGCAGAAGCATTAAAAGTATGTTAACTATACAATTTAAATTATTTATTAATTCATACTAACTATCGTCCTACTACAATTAGAATAGCAAAGTATATAAAATTGTCTTTCAAAACTGTGCTTGGATATACCGCATGCCCTTTTTACCAGCGTACTGCATGACAGAGAGTTTGAAGACATTAATCTTTATTTTTTTGCCAACAGGAAGTTGAATATCTCGTTAAAATGGCTTCAAACTATACACCACCAAAGCACACCATAATATTTTATTACTTGAAGAAATACTTTAATAGTTGGACTGATTGGTAAGGAATTTTATTACTTTGATTGTTTATTTATTTATAAATAAAATACAACATAAAACACACAAGAACATATCGAAATCAGGAATATAAGCGTACTGTCTTTACTGGACGAAGCTAATTTTTATGTTTGATCATTTTATCATGGGAGACGCCATATACTTATCTATCCTCCCATAAACAAATCATGAGAGTTAAGAGCAAAGACATTCTTCGATGTATATATAATTCATTTTCAGGTTTGAAAACCACGCTCCCCTGACAAAAAAGCAGTTCAATGGGGAGTATCACCTCTTAATGAACGGACCTGAACTTGCAGCGTCATTCAAAAATCACAATATCGGCTTCAAAGAATACCCCGGTGAGTATCACACTGGAAAACATAAGAATCCCATTTGTGTCCTCTTAAAATTTAAGTTTTTTGCTTGTCGTTTCATGAAAATATATTGTCATGCATTTAATCAAAATTCAGTATTTGCCATGTGAAATGAATGTCAAAACAACTCGCTTCTATCTCTCCCACCTTTGTAATCTCGCTTCCGGGGTAGATGAGACGCAGTCTACTTTCTTGACAAAGACAAAGTGGCACTTATCAATAATCCTTTCCAGAGTTCAAAGGAATGGTGCAAGAAGTAGTAGATGAACTAAGTAAGATACGAGAAGAAAGAAACAGCGGCGAAATAAGTGGCTACGTAGCTTTCGTCTCTGAATCAACGGGAAATCTGTTGGAATCTCTACGCCTACAATTTGGTAAGTTTCTCTAAACTTCGGTTGAAATACTTGACTGTTTTCACATCATTTCTTAAATCTTCTCTCGCAGCTACAGTTCCTATCGCTATTATGTTGCCAGAGAATAAGAGCTTAGATGTCATGAAATTCTCCGACTTAAATCTGAAGTTTCTGTTTGATTCTTGCACTATCACTCTTTAATCTCTTTTCAGATTTTTTTTACAGGAATGCATGCCTGAACTTAGACGATTTTAAAGGCAACCTAATAAAAAAAGAAGATTACCAAAATGCAGAATTCAGCCAACACTCTTGGCTCGGAAAAAGCCAGAGAACGAAGGTGCTTTACTCTTGATTTTTGTTACGTGCAACACCTTAGCCCATATTGTGTGGAATATTATATCTTAAAACTTGTTCTAGTTCAGGTTTTAAATTTAAAAGAAGATGTGATTAAATATCCACGAATCTAGATAATATTTATACATGGTGTGCCTCTATTTCAGGTGCCATGCATGACACTACGATTCTCTTGCATGAACCCGGGCCTGGTGTTTGAGTCGGTGCAGAAGCAGTCGCGATGCGTTGTCCTGGCTTCGGGCACCCTAAGCCCCACCCTCAGCTTCCCTGCCGAGCTCGCGGCTGAATTCCCCATCAAACTTCAGGCCCCGCATGTCATCTCCCACAAACAGGTGACTGAAACTTCCATCTTTAGTTTAGATCCACAGCCACCTGCGTCTCGCCTGGGTGAATAGAGTTTATTAGGATCCGCCACATTCGGAAACAAATGCGGTTCTAAATCTTTGTGGCTGGTCGAATTAGCAATATCTAATTATCTTTATCGGTGATTTGTATTCTCATTTATATGAATTTGTTTGTTTAAAATGGTGAATGCGCGCAGGTGTGGGTGGGGAGTATTATCTCCGGGCCGCAGCGAGTGCCCTTGGAGTGCACCTTCCGACACACGTCCAGCTCCGAGTGGCAAGACGCCTTGGGCGAAGTGCTTCTGTGGATCTGCTCACAAGTCCCCCACGGCGTGCTCTGCTTCGTCACCTCCTATCGCCTCATGGAGAACCTACAGGACAGGTAAGTGCGAGTGACCTTCAAACGCTATGGAAACAATAGAATTTCTTTTTTTAATGTTTTACTGTAACATTGTAATTATTACTTTTCAAAAGAGGTCATTATTATAAAGATTTTTATAAAATAACAATATGGTTGAATCATAAAAATGCAAAAAATTAAAGTAAAGTCCAAAATATTATTTGGCGTCATGACGTGTGCAATGCGTTGTAAAAAAATACAATTAGTTCCGAAGCATTCTAAGAATTCGGTAAACCTGTTATCTGTTTTGTGTTTCAATAATAGATGGGAAACTACGGGGATGTGGCGAAGGTTGGAAGAGAAGAAGTCCATGTTTACTGAAGGAAGGAGACTAGTTGAACATAATAAAATAATGTCTGTAAGTAAAATTTAATTAGATTAGACATTTAATCGTTAATTTATAATGGAAAATAATGTGTTTTTGAATTAGTAAATGTGCTACGGGCAAGATGAACTGTAAGATAGCACCACCGGGCGGAGACTGCTGACGTATTTTATTGTTTTGTTTATGTAATGGAATACTATACAATTAATAATTTTAGTAATTAAATAACTAATATTACGTATAACTTATTTTTTTTGTTATCTTTCTGTTTATAGGATTATTACTCGTGTGTAGGAAATGGTAGGGGAGCTCTTCTCATGGCTGTATTCCGAGGAAAGGTTTCCGAAGGCATGGATTTTAGAGACCACCAATGCCGAGCTGTAGTCACGGTACCATCTAATGCCACTTTTCTAGTCTTTCATACTTTACCATCAAACAGTAATATTACACAAGCCCTGAAAATGTATACAAGATCACAAACGAACCCAATTTCAAAGATCAATAAAATTTTAATTATACTCTTGTTATACCGAATCAAGAATCCGTTGATCTTCCCATAGTAGGCATTTTCAAGGTAATGTTCTATGAATAGAATATGGCATCAGCATAGAACCAAAATTTCAGAAGACCAATGAAATTGATCGATCACTGTATCGATCCTTCAAGACCATACAAAAGGTGGTCTTGTTTCTCGGGGAATAATGGCTCGGATAAATGACTCAATCGTGTGTTCTCAAGCGGCTTTTTTGTCCGGCCAAAATCCAGAAGCTTAACATAGACAATAATAAAACATTATGGGATAGCAATTTCATTAACAACGTTCGCCAAAACCTGCAAACAGCATTAAAATTCTAGCCTTAAAGCTACAAGCATGGAAAACAATAAATTAAGCTGATCTTGATTTGTTGTTTCTAGGTTGGTATTCCTTACCCTAATATTAAAGACGTATTAGTTGAAGGCAAGAGGAAGTACAACGACCTGTACCGAACTCAACGAGGACTTCTCTCCGGTCAAGAGTGGCTCAGCGTACAAGCTTACAGGTAACTTAACTTAATACTAACAATATATATTTTTAGCTTAGCTAGCTGTCGTGGAAATGACAAAGACAGGCTCGTTGTGAGATTCGCTGCTTTCAAACGAGTTAGGGTTTTCAGGCTTGTAAGAAATCCTTTTACTCAATTATAATTCGTGCACTATTAATTACATGCGTACTTGTCTGCTTTATGCAGCCAGATCTGATAGGCGACTGCAGTGTGGCCTTGAACTGGATATTTGAAGAATCGATGTATTAGATTTTATTTATTGAGACAATTGATCCAGACGAAGTTTGATGCTATATAAGACTTTTATAGAATTGTTTATCAGATTTTCTTAGAGTGCGCTTTGTCTGCCTATAGCTTCAATGGGTGAGGTCGTTAAAGGCGATAGTTTCCTCCTTGGATAGTATGTTTGGATATTGTGAAGTCCGTAGTATAAAGCATAATTCGTTTTAGTAATTTAATGATACTTTTGCAGAGCCCTGAACCAGGCACTGGGACGCTGTGTGCGACACGTTCGTGACTGGGGAGCAGTCTTCATGGTGGACGCTCGCTTCCAGAACCCGGCCAACACGGAGCACATCTCACGCTGGATCAAGGACTTTGTAAATATTTTCTATTTTTTGTATATAATATTTTGTATTTGTATCACCATATTAACCAATCAACTACATTTGACATGTATGAGTCATTTGATTGACTCTTATACACTTAAGTTTTGTTATAACAAATAATTATTGGATTTTTTTTGTCATTTAATTAAAAATAAACGTTTATTTTTTTCAGCTTGGCAACAATCACTTGACGTGGGAAAACTTGCTCTCAAGCAACAGTGGACTGGTTAATTTTATACAAGAAATGACATATGAAGATACCCAAAAGGGACAATAATTTACGGCATCAACTGTAAATTATTATTAAGACAGGTCTTTTCTTTAATTGAAATCTAGCCACCCTTTTAGCACAGTGGAGGAAATAAACTCATTATGTAAACTTCTTACCAATGAATGTACATTTTATGTACTTACGAATGCGCTAGGGTCTTCGAAAGCTAATGGAATAAGAAGGTGACGATGTTAAAGCTACTGATCAGTGAGTAGAGTTACCAACTCAAAATTTCCCTAGCAATACCTCTGATGAGTTTCGGCAATATAAAATATGAGAAAGATGCAACTTCCTAAAAAAAGCCAAATCCCAATTTTTGACCAAAAGTACTTAAATTCCATTTTAGTATGAAATGTTTATTGTGATTCCAACTTTTTTTTATTTGAACATTTAAAAAATTTTACTTTTTAATTTTAAATTTTTTTTGGCAAAGCTTCTGTGATATATTTGCATTAGTTTTATTTGAGACTAAATTTTTATATGTAAATTTGTTCACGTTTTTTAATCTCAAAAGCGTACAAATGTTTTTATCCATTCGTTTATATATTTATTTAATAATTTTTTTATAAAATTGTTGAATTACCCTTTATTTTCTTTTTAGATTTTTTGATGTAACTTTTAAAGTTGTTATTATAATTTAATCAGAATATAGAGACAGATAAATTTAACATCATTTTCCAAAACTGTAAGTACAGAAAACCTCAACTTTAAGAACCTGATTAAATATAAGTTTTTAATTACTCAAAGGGAGTTAATTTAAGATCTTCTGTACATATAAAAACTCGCATTTATACTTTAATTAAAAATCATTATATTATATCTCTTCGTTTTAACTCATTTTCAGCATCTCATGTACTTTATATTTTACACAAATCACACATTTTTTTTATCTCTAATGAGTAAGAAACATATAAACTCAGATAATCTAAGAATACAGAACCTATAACCACATTATGCTAGAAAAGGTGGCCACAAGATAATAAACAAGATGCCATGTTGTATTCAGAAAATACACTTGATAATGAAAAAATTAATAGCATAAAACATTCACACACAACAAAAAAGTATTTTCTTCTTTTTTGTGCACGAAAATTTTATTTTTCTTAGTACAACTTATAAATATTTTTCTATGGCTGAGATTTTGTTTCATTATCAGCGTCTTTAAAATTACGCCCATGCCTGAAGTGCATTTAATAAAATAATCAACCTAAAATTCAGATCAAATTATAAATCTGAATCTGTATTATACAACTTTGTCAACATTGTTCAATATAATAAAGCTTTAGAACTTTGGAATTAAATAATACAAGTATATTGAGAGATTAATTTTAATATAAGTAAAATGATTTATTTTTATGGGTTTTCATAAATATTTAATGAATATCACTTTACTTGTATAAGTAAAAAAACAAGCCTGTGGAGTACAAGTGCAAATGTAGGATAAAAAATTATAATAAATAAAAACAAGTAGATAATTAAAGTATCATGTGCCAGAGACATAACATTGAAAACTCGCTGAAGATTCACGAAACGTTATGTATAAAGAAAAAATGAAATTAAAAATATTTCGCTATTTTAAGTAGTATTCCGGCAATATAATATTTATTCCGTGTATGTGCGTCTTATTTTTATTGTTTATGGTGTCGAAGCTTTAATTGCCATAGACAAGTTGAATTATTTTCATGCTGGCATCACTGCTGTAAAATAATTTACAAGGCCTTGGATATCCTCGCTCGTCCCCGGAGTATTGACAGATCGACCAAAATCTTCCGAAAATGTTGGGGACGGTGTACAGAGTCGCCTTCAAGAGGACGTCGACGTTCTTCTTTACGGTCGCGGTAGGAGCCCTCATCTTTGAGAGGACCTTAGACATCGGGGCGCAAGCTGCCTTCGAAAAAATCAACGAAGGAGTGAGTACTCTGTTTTCTTACATTATGTAATATATTTTCTTGTCAAACACTGAATCTTTTGCACTAGCGTGTACATGTACTATATATTAAAAGATATACAATTGTGACTACTTTCTAGGATAATTTTTCAATAGTCATACTGACTATTTTCTGATGAAATTTGTTTACTAACCTTAACCTATAACAGCAATCTTTTTACATTACTTTTTATTTAAAAAACACTGATAAAATCATTAAATTTTCAATTTAATCTCACTGTATGTTTTCTTTTTTATGAATTCTGAACAAAATGTACCGATATATTGGTTATATTAATACTTATACATTGGTGTTTTAATACTTGTTTCATTCAAATAATGTTTTGAATTTTTTGTATTTTTTTCACTGTCTCACTTTTTAAAATATTAGTGGTTCTTAAAAATGTTTATATTGCATATTATTGTTTATAACTTAACTAATCAAAATATATTTAATTTCAGAAACTGTGGAAGGACATCAAGCACTTATATGAAAAGTAGAAAAATATAGTATAATCTGTTTTATTTTTAATTGTAAATTATAACTAGCAGAATAAATCCAGCAATCGTATTATTGTTTAATAAACGCAATTAAAATGTATTTTTCTGAATTATTGTCACAATCTTAACAGAGTGTCTTGAGCTTATGTTCTATGTCTACTATGTTGATATATCGGGAGCACATTGTGTGAAATATGATTTAAAATGTCAAGAACGGTCAAGCCAGCAAAAAAGAACCATTGAACATTGATTACAGGCAGTTAAGTATGTCATAATGACTAAACAAAATACTAATTATATAGGAAACAGATTTCAATAAATATTTGTACATTGATAACACTTATGTTTTGTGAAATCACATTTTTATGCAATTTATGTGATACTTTAATAAGCATAGCAATCACTGTTCTTAAAAAAACTTGAGCATTAATGTGTCAAACAATTAAGCATTGTCGATAATGTATTTTCTGTGTACTAGCAGCAAGTAGCTAGAACACCTAACAAGCTACACATAGAACGTAAACTTCCACCTCCTGAACTAGCATACTTATATTACTTCCCCGCTCCAGTCTCACCCTGCTGACTGCTCTCAGGTCAAAGGAATTAGAGGTTTGCATAGTAATTTATGTACCTCACCTTCACAATGATTCTACATTACCAGGAAGCCAACACTGTAAGTATCTGGGCTACTCAACCCTGAAATACCCTTTCTGATGTCAGTTTCCTGAAAATAATATAAATGCCAGAGAAATACTGCTGCAATTACCAGATTCAGACAGATAACTTTTCCGACTCTTCCCTTGCAGTCTTCTACTGGTGGTGTGGTTTATACACTCGTCTTTCAAATTGTATAGAGAACCAAGGACATGGACTGGACTGGACTGAAGCAAATTTTGGTGAAGACCATTGTTTATCTTGGGTTGTATCACTGAAAAAGTATAATTTAAAAACGAAAAATCTAATATCGATTTCTATTTATTTAACAAGTAACAAATTGGTTCATTTTACCAAAGATAGTAAAAATATACAATAGAAAACCTTAAGCATCTTCTCGTACGAAAGAAATCTGAGACCCCAAAACAGTTTATGCACTTGTTAAAAATTCACGTACATGTTAGTCACTAAAGATAAGACGAGACCTTTTAAAATTATTACTAGTAGATATATATCTGTATTTATAAACATTATAATACTTTATCTTTACACTGTAGTAATTCCTTGAAATTCTGCTTTATGATGGGTTAGAATTTTTCATGAACACAAATTAATGAGAAAGTATTAGTATTTATAAGGACACATCTATTATAATTCAGTGAACTCTTATGCTTCTACCATTTCCTTAGGGTAGCGTATTTCTGATTCAAAGACATCAAATTGTTCTCATACCACAACTTCCCATGGCTTCTCTTCTCTATGTTCATCCCAGGGTCTCGAGGCTTTGTACTGTTCGCTCTCTGTAAGAGAAATGCCCCCTTCCTTCATTTGTTCCAGAAACATCTCAACTTTCCCTCCAGGAGTGAACTTAATATTGCAGTGTACTTCTGTGATGCCAGATTCGAGGCATCTCTGTGATAATATTCTACCTAGATTTATATATGAAGCGCTGTCGTTTGTTCTGTATAGCTGTTTCTTGATTGCCCATTCGGAAGTACTGGCTTCTAAGACAGCGCCGTTTATGAAATGAACAATACTGGCTGTTACATGGCGTCCACTAGTATTAATCATTAAGCTAAAAATACAAAATATACATTTATATTACAAATCAATTTATATTCATACATACGTTGTAAATATTTAATATCAATCAAGTATACTTATGCCAGAAGCTTCTCCCAGGTTTCTCTAGATGGTATCCTTGGGGTTTGCGGGCGATTCTCATTTTTTCTAAATTCCTTGGATTTCTGTTGTAAAGGTAATATCCCGGACTTGGATTTGTTGCTGGTGCAATAGAGCTCGACAAGCGAGCAGCACATGGTGGTAAAATACGTAATATATGCCGTTGCATCATTTTAACTTTATTTTTTGGTAAATCTGACGTCTCTTTATATAAATTGTAGGTTATAAATCAAAGACAATAGAAGACTTGCCTCTGTAGAAAATTAAAAAATCAAAAAATTTAACGATTTTATATTTTTTAATCAAAACGTTTACATATAAATTTCTCTATTTTTTCTTTTATTAAAAATGTTTTTTTTTTTAATAAAAAATACCCATAAATAAAAAAGATAATAAGTATGCGCATCCGCTTCGTAAAACATGATAAAAAAAATAGTTTTTTGCTAGCAGTTGGTGTCATTGCTTTTAAGCTGTCAGTGTTTGTGGGCTTGTCTGCTTGCTCCGTGCAATAGTTTATTATTTAATTTCGCGGCACGCGCAGCGTTCCCAAATATGTAAACATCATTGTGTCATATTATTATTGTCACGACGTATATACTTCCTCTATCCTCAGTGAGAAATCCATCCTTCCGAAAACGTACATATCGAAAGGTTCGCGAGTGAAATCTGCTCGTTAATCAGCAGTCTACACGTAAACAATAATAGTGCATATTGGAGACATTTTTGATTATTATTCAACGCCCACACTGTGACTCGTTTCATCATTTGATCGCTTAAGTTCCGCCGAAGGACGAGCAGGGACAGTAGCGATACGCGGTGATGTGGAGAATAGTTATGTTCGATTCGCGCGTATGACGATTGCAACATGTCATCTCAAAAAAGCAACACGGCCGATAAGAGCGACCGAACGGACAGGACTGATAGGACGGACAACACGTCCGTCTGCTCCTCCGCGAGTACTCTTCAGGAAGGATCCGTCATCTCCACAGTTCCCGACAGACACGGCTTTCTGGGAGGAACCCAATACAGCCCCGACCCGTGAGTACAAGCGTATAATGTTCGCCCCTTATCACGAATCTAAGCAACCTTGCAAAATGACAGCGATCACCTCGCCTTGAAAGCGCGCATTCCGCGCTTATTTATGATGCTAATTATCGAAAATTATAACGATGTTGTGTCGCAATCTCTGCGTCTTTACATGCGGGCAATCGAATTCGAGCTAACAGGTTGCTAGTCAATTGTTTTTTCGACATGTTTTTGTTTTCACTTGAAACAAATGACGCACTACATTTTTCACAGTCCGCTTGTGTTTTTCGTTTTTTTTTTTTGTATGCCGATTTAAATTGTTACAATAATAAAAATCAATTCAGTTCGTTAGTCTGTTGGTTGTGAAATGAGATAATCTGAAAACGATTTTTTTCCTTCACAATTTATGACTGGTGTTTTATTAAATATTTTCCTGGATATGAGTAATAATTTTTTTTTGAAAAACTAATAATCATATAATAATTTTATGAAATGTTCAATCAATTACCGACTTTATTCATATTTGCATGCAATATTCTCATGGAAATTTGCTATAAATTTTGACAAGATACCTTTTTATTTTATTCAAAATAATAATGAGTCGACTCTGTGTTTTTCCTGTGATAGCCTGTGAAATAATTGTACTACCATCAGAAATGCTAAAAATATATAAATAGACATCATTATTTGTAGATGATCTTTAAATAGTTCAAGCAATAGTATTGATTCGAAGTATTCATTTTTGTCTGTGTGAACATTTGAAGATTTTAATAACTAAAATTGTTCTTTGAACATTTTTAATTACCATAATATTAATATTTAGATGTTTAAGGCATCTTACGTAGCTAAGTAAACTCTTTGAATTTTTCACTGTTTCCACTTTTTTTTTTTTCAATTTCTTAACTTATCTTATAAATAAATCGGTGCCCTCTAACTTAATTTCAAATATAGTTCTGAATATTTTATCAATATAAAATGTTAAAAATATTAACAAATGACAGTACTACGGGTTTTGATAATAATCATAACACGCAGCTGTCTTTGTTTAAATATATATTTTCTTATCGAATTATTACTAAGAGTTCTGAGGTCACTTATTTGTGTGCTTTATTTTATTTTTTAAATAATGACTTTATTAAAAAAAAGTACTAACTAACATATTCTTGTAATGCCAAATTGCTTTCACAATCGACCAAAAATATGTAGATTATTCAATTAACTTATTTCAAGTTGAATATTTATATTCTCTCTAATTTATTCATTAACCCAGTTATTTCCAACTGTTATGTAGAAGTGTGCTAAACCAGGTTTACTCAAACCATGGTTTTATGACACTATAGTAAACTTTTAATTATAAATCAAAAAGTAGAGTACGACAAGACTGAAATCGTTAAACTATTGGCTTATGTAGAACTGGATTTGTGAACCACTGCATAAAATGGCAAGGGTTTTTTTGATTTGTCTGACAGTGCCGCTACTGAAAAGAGGCTCCAAGTCCAGAAAAAATGAGGCCAGTGGCCTTCTCAGCACACCCCAGTCATTAAAAAGGCACTAGGTTTTAGACTCGTCTAAAACCCATTATTATGGTGGCATTCAGTAGATCTACGTCAATACCTTTTAAACCTTTACAAAAATATTGAACAAATTAATGGCGATATTTAGTAAAGCGCGCTGGTTTTAAAGGTTTTAGGAAGCTAGTATTGATTCCTTCTGGCATCGATGTGAAAAATTGTAATAGAACTTTATATATTAAGTAATAAACAATATTTTATATCTTGTTTACTCTTGGGATCCAGTGTGTAATACACAAAAACAGCTCATAATTTTTTTATCGTAAACATGTAAAAAATATAATATCTTAACATTTTTAATACAAAACATAGTATCTTCAAATCTAAACAATCTCTATCTTTAAATCAAAACAAACTATCTTCTCTGGTTTTTCACTAAAGTTTTATTCTAAAAGTCTCTAGTATTTATCGTATTATTGACTTGTATTTACCACTATTAATAATTTATTTTTTGTATTACAGCAAACAGACAGTATCTCCCAGCACAATCCTTCGAAGAGAGCAAAAATGGCTACGAATGCTATCAAACTGGGAGACCTTCATGTCGAGAAGCTACACCAAGGTTCGCGAGCGCTGCCGGAAGGGCATCCCTGCGTCCGTGCGACCACGCGCCTGGTTGTACTTGTGCGGGGGGCAGCTGCTGATGCAACGGCACCCAAACCTTTACCAACAGCTGCTCACGGAGGAGGCTGATCCAAAGTGCCTGGAGGACATCAAGAAGGACCTGCATCGCCAGTTTCCGTACCATGAGATGTTCGTCAGCGAGGAGGGGCCAGGGTGAGTGACTCACTTTGTTTTGATTATTCATTACAATTTAACCAAAATATTCAACAGCATGCCTCAAAAGTCATGTTACCATCCTAAAAAGTAGGCATATATATTGAGTAGCATACTTTAAAAAAGTAGAATTTTTCAATAATAATCTCAAAATTTTGTTGTAAATTGATAAGAGAAAAAAAATTGATAAAGAATGTCACTTTAGTTTATTTATAAAAAACACATTGGGTGCCCTGGTAAAAATAAAGCAATATATATTTTAATAAATAAACAAATTCTCTAACCATTTTCACACGTGTGTGTAAACAACGAATCTATTCCACCAAATATTTGATAGACTGCCAACATTTCTAAATTTTATTCAAGTGAAACAAATAGCACTTTTATGTTAACAGTTAACAGGCTATTTATAAAATTCTTTCCCAAATAAAAATGTTGTTTGTGCAAATAAATGCTTGCAATTGAATGAACAGTTGACATTGAAAATATTGAATAAACCTGTTCCGTCATACGCTAATGGACATTACATTAAATTTGAATACATTGAGGATAATTAGAAATATTTAAAAATAAAATTTGGACATCAGACTCTTCAGCTGCTCAAACTCCTGCTTGATAAATCGCCAATCATGTAAATATCCTCGAATATGCCGTACCTTGTCTTATTATTTGCTTCAAGTTTTTTTTATAGAGATTTTTGTAAGAGAGTTTAACCCTTTAAAGTTCTAGCAGTCCTGTCTGACCTATCAGATCATAACAAGTCTATTCATCCTATTATCATGGAATCAATAATTTGATCTTTTGTAGCAGTGTAATGACTACTACTTAATAATATTTTTATGCAATATGTATGAATGTATTTTTTCAAACTCAAAAGGGCTCAGATTTACAAAAAACGAGAGACATTCAAACTCAGATAGTCTGAATGAAGAGTCAATTAGCCGTACTATACTATTACGGCGACGTGTTGTATAAAATTCTTGCTTCTTCACAGATGTAGATTTAATAATTGATGTACTATTATAGCCCAGATGTTATTCAAATAAGAAATATCAGAACTGCTCTGTCCCGTGATCATGCCTATAAATAGCAGGAGGAAAGAATACTTCTCAGGACGAATATTAACTTTCACTTGAATTTTAAAATTTTGTCGAAAAGTAAAGATTTTGGCGTCATTCTGTGCAGGTTTTTTCACGCTCGAGGACGATAAAGTGTTTTAAACCACGTTACAAAAATATATCATCGTAAATATCGAAATTCTGTGTAATTTTTTGTGCGGGTAACAACTTGCTTTTAGCAACATCCCTCTGATTTAATTTGTTATTAACTGTTTGTGGTTATTTCCAATGTCAGCTGTGTTGCAACGGGGTGGAGCACAATTAATGTTAATACTGTCCTTTCTGTTTGTCAAACTTCACTGTGTTCTCCTTCGTTGACCGATAGCTTATCATTTTTTCTGATAATGATGGAGACCGTTCTATTGATGTGGAGGTGCGGTCGAACCGAAATAAGTATATTGTTATCTGAAACAAACACAATATGAAAACATTCTAGAAGTATTAAAATTTGAGCCTCCAGTTGGGGGGACAGAGTTGCTCGTCGCCAATTTTACCGCTTCTTTTTTACGTCTACTCCAGTTGGAGTCGCCCAAGCTTGACTAAAAAGTATATTAATCAATTTTTTGAAGATAGATACAGAAAATCAAACTGTAGGAAGCACACAGAGTCAAATGCGACTGCAGCAAAATTCGCACGTCTCAAACGTTTACCTTGTCGTATACAAGAAAATCACAGAAAACCTTTTATCGAAGACAATTTATGATTTAAACCGCTGATGCAGTTTTTCTATAATTTATCTGTACATAACAACAAATTTAGGAAGCATAACAAGTCGGCCCCAGTCATAATTGTCTCAGATCAAGCTGCTCGCTTACTTGCTCTTATAAACTTCTCATTTAGATTATCTAAGCTTGAATGATTCATTTTCTTAATTTCACATTCAAGATTTACAAGATTCTAACATTATAAAAATGCCATATGATAAGCAATAAATCAGTTTTATTTGTTAACTGATAGTTACGTCAATGCGTTTTTCTGTTGTCAACGTGTCTTGGCATTATTATTATTGTCCATACTTCTATTGTCCGCTGGGTTTTCATTGTTCTGGCTTGAGCTTTGCTCAAGTGTTCTCCATAAACAGCACTGTGTGACACGCTGAGACGAAATCGGGAGCCCTAATATGGTATTGCTAGCTGTCTAATCTATTTGTTAATAAAAATTAATAGATAAATTGATCCTCGCGCGAAGAACATTATTGCACAAGATTACGTTCAGTCAGTTGTTCAAAGAAAATTTACTTTCTTGCCGACTTGTCAAAAGCAGAACATTTAGGTTCATATATAATATCTTTCATGATCTGCTATTTAGTATATTATATTTCAACAGTTCCCATACGCTCATACAATCATATTTCAACTCATTTAAAGCATGTACTACGTAAATTAAAACAAGTGTCCGGTTTCAATCCAAAAAAAAATAACAAATTTTGATCTTAGCTAAAAATATCTTTTCATTTCAATTGAAATCAGCATCCATTATCTTAATTGATTGAATTTTTTTTCAATAATAATATTTTCAATGTATGGATAGAAAAATTATATTACTTTTTCATGAAAAATGAGACAATAATTTATTTTCATTGTAAATGCCATATAAATAAAGCTGATAATGCTTAAAACTAAAATATATAAATTTGTTAATATCACAAAAGTTTTCGGGTTTCCGAGGCCACTGTTTAGGTTCTTGCAGCTTTGCACATTAATTCTCTCTTATTTTTTCAACGTTCTAATGTGACCAATCTCTTGCCGCCTGTTTCTAGCTCTTCGGTGATGATTCGTATTCCGTATGATGATTTGTATTCGTATCTTATGAATATCCAACATTAAAACTGGCCTTTTAAGGGCCAGGTTTAATATGGGATATTCATGGAGACACGTGTTTGTCCATTCAAATGCTGAGCACGTAACGTCGACTTAATATCAATTTGACGCCTGTAAATTTTTATATGTATTTAATTCAAACCGTTTTTTTTTTTATATAGCTATCATTTTTATAAAGCGAGAGTTTTATCCAAACAGTAATTATCTTTGACCTTTTAAAAAATTACCAATATGGGCTAATTATGCTAACAATATATTTTTATTTAAACCTTCCTCTAGTGAAACAACATTTGTCTATTTTAATATGTTTTAACAAAACACAATCCTTGTATGGTTTTACTGTGTAAAATTACTCCCGGTGTGGTGTATTTGTAGTAGTAAGTGTTAACTCTGTTTACCTTCAAAACAAAAATACACGCCTGAAGATAACGCAGTCTCATTTTATGTACATGTGTTGAATCGTCAGATTTACATTTGATCTTCCAAAACTCGCGTTATCAAGCTTTGCATTTAAAAAAAAAGCCCAATATATCTTTTGTATTGTTTCAAATGTAACAATGTTTTTTTTTTATTTCATAATATTTTAATGTGAAAGTGAAATTTTTTTTTTATTTAAAAAATAGTATTTACTAAAATACCAGCACCAAAAATGTTTTATTTATGTTCGAAATCGATACCCAGCTACTGAAAATATAAACATGCAAAGAGTGATACAAACACCTACCTGTATTCACATTGCAAATATTCAATCATACTTATAAGTGTGAATCACCCGGTATAGTTATTTCTCAGCATTGCTTTCCTACATTGATTGTTGCGGTGTACGTGCTGTGGGCACGCATGGCACCACCCATACGCCGACAGAAAGTGTGCGTGTGCGGGGCCAATTGCCGGCGCTGCACTAACTGGGTCGTTACCAATCACCTACTTGAGCACACATGTGGGGGGGCTTTATAATAGAGGATCAGCCGTTTACTGTTTTTACTTTTACATCCCATGCTGTTGCCAAACTGTGGTTCGCAGCATCAACATTGTTTGTTAAAAAGTATTCGTTTTCAAAATAGATTTTATTTCATCTCTTTTAATAATTTATTTCATATGGTATGCTGATAACGTCAACAGAGTATGCAAAATTGATAACATAACTTTGTTATCTAGAATATCCGCATATCAACGCTGGCAAAGGAAATGACCAGTATGAATGCTCTCATTTTTAATTTTCATTGTTGCATCGTTTGCGCTTGGAAACTTCAAAATCAATTGATAGCCACATCGTCATCTTCTAAATCAAATACAACGTTGTTAGAATGTCTAAAGACCATAGTTTGCTGTTTTTGATGCGTAGCTATACTTTACCGTTGATTCATGAAGTAGATGGCTTCACCCAAAATGACAATATATTAAAAGAAAGATTACGGACTTGGCTGCCTCAGAAGTTTCAGGCTGAATACTTGAATGACTTGAGACTTGTTTGAAGGATCTTTTTGCATTATTGTAATGCTTTGCCCGTCTGAAAATCCAGGAGTGCTTACTTCAGCTCTATAGCAATGGATTGCGAAGAAATTACTTGTGATTTGAGAACGGTTTCGTACCTCTAACTTACAAATGAAGTTACTAGAAAATAGCCAATTTGTTTTATCTATTCTAAGACATATTTTTTTTATTCTTATCTGATTATTATCACTGTTTTCTTATGATTTCTTTGACATAGTTTATGAAGTCTTTAAGTATACTGACTGATTGTATCGACTCGATAAAGTTCGTTATCCAATTCCTTATAAATTTCGTCACAGTGAGTCACACAACCCCATACTTGCTAATTTTTAGCATTGGTGCTAATTGATATCGTACATCCGAAGTTAAGACCTCGTCATACAAAGAATCATTGAGAGCTTGGTGGATCATGAAAATTAATGTCTGAGAATATCAATTTCATATAATTAATTGACCGAAACTGTACAATTGAGAATTTTTTAAATGCTTTTGGAGATGCAAGTCCCATGTCGTGATGGACTGCTTATTTAGGAATGGAAGTATATTTTTATTTGTTGTTCCGCTTACAATAAGTTTTAAATGGCAGATGTGTAACGAGGAAACAAAGGTTGGCGGCCTGTGAATTTCTTCAAATCAGGTGTATTAGAATGGGACAAAGAAAAGTGAATGATTATCCACTTAATTTATTCAGTCTCGTTGGCTGCCGACATGTGCAATTATCTTTCTCTTCGTGTTCAGCCATTACATTCTTCAGTGTAAATGACTTCTTAATAGGAAATTACCGCTGGTGTGATCCGCATCCTAGAGATGGAAATCTAACACGTCAAGCTAATCACTTTTATACTGACTTATTTTCTTGGGTGCTAAGCCGCCCCAAATTTAAAAATTTGTCACCCAAAAAAATACTTTATAAAATGATTCCACTTTCATGTATATTCCGTCATGTGCCCCATGTGTAATAATATTACGTCTACGTTTTTAATGTCTGACTCATTGCCGCAATAAAATCAATTAAAATAATGCTCTAAAACTAAAGTGACCATTGCGTAATAGCTATAAAACGCAATTTTTCTAACAAAATTTATACTATAAATTAAAAAAGAGATATAAGGAACTTGGCTACTGGTGGATGTTTAGGTTTTGGCAGCTGTTGTTATTAGTCAAAAATCCCTGAAGGACGGTCCCTGAACTCAACACCCAAAAAACCATATCATCTTAAACCTATCATCAACTTGACTTCTGTAAAGATCTTCAATTGAATTCATGCATAATCTGAACAAAATTAATAATCGGGTTTGTACTTTCTAAGGTAATCGATAGGATACTAGATTCTTGGATTTTATGCCGCGTTTCTTCCTCGGGTTCAACGCTGGTACTGATTTTTAAGAATATTTTCATGAAGTCTCTTGAATGTTGTCATTTTGCAAATTATTTTGGCCCGTTCATGACAAAATACTAGTATCTGATCTAACAGGCGAAACAATGAATAGACAATCCATTTGTGCTCCTCCTCATTTCCATAACAATTGGTTATTTTTACTGCCCGTCCGACATATTCTAATGATACATTAGATCATGCACGCCAACTGCTGCTCCAATTTTTATTTGTTTTGTTTCCATTTCTATGATTGTATTAAACGTTGCGATCCATGAATATTCATTCATGCTGACTTGAATATTCTTTTCTATTTATGTTACCTTAATTCAATGTTAAGTTGCCTCGTAGTCTAGGGTAAGTCACATTGCTTACTGATCATAGACCCATGGTTTGAATTTCAATGTTGCTATATTCGTTTTCATGTTCAGGTTCAAGGTCTATCCAACAATAAACACTTAATTTATATTTGATTAATGTTTCAGTTCATCTTAAGGTCTCAAATATAAGGATTAAATAAATATGATAGTATTATTTTATAAAATAAATATTTTACTAACTTTACACTGTTCAGTTTTTGGAGGCATTTGTAATTTAATAAATATGTGACGGAATAATGTTACAAGAACTTGAACTATTTTTAATAAAGTTTTTTTTATTAATATCAGGCTTAACAATGCATTTACTTAGCCTGAAAAAATCTGCATAGAACTGCACTGCAAAATTCATATTTATATATTTTTTTAAACATTTGCTGTCATTTGAGATATTAATATAAATATTTAATGATCATTACTTTTTTTTGGGTGTCTAAAATAAATTTCAAACAAAATTTGTGGGCAAATACTGCTTTTAAAATACCTACATAAAATTTCAACTGCTCAATCTAGTCATTTCCTCGTTACAGGTACAATATAAATAGCCAATAGTTAAATTCAACCTTATTGACTTTTTTTATTTACTATCACAATGCAAGGTCATTATTATTAAAATATTACAATTATCTTTGTCATCACTCCACGCCTATTCACCAGCGTGAATCATTCATTCATGTCGTAAATACTTTATATAAATCGCATTGTCGTACGCCGCGTGATTCCCGTTCCCTGTATCTACAAATGTCCGCTATCTCAAGTCTAACATGGTTTTACCAAAATTCCAGCCAAAACCAAGAACTGTTGTGACGTCATTGCCGGTATGATGCTTTTCCGTATGGAATTGTTTCAACATGTTTGTAAAACGCTGCAGTTCAAGTGTGATTATTTTTTTATTTTTATTTATATAATATGATAATAATGGAGTTTTTATTATTTGTCATTGAATTTGTACAAATAATTTCAACTGCCAATTCTTACAAAAAAATTAAAGCAACCTCTTTTTTATATTATATGTAAATTTATAGGTTTTGGCGGCCATTGTTTAATTTATTTATTTCTTGGGTGCATTAAATTCTCTAATATTTCATGAAAAAGTTTTAAATATACAATTCAACAATTTGTACAAACTAATTTTCATAAATGTTTCAGTTGTAATTGTATATTGATTGAGTTGTTTTGTTGCAGGCAACAGGAACTGCTGTCCGTGTTGAAGGCCTACTCTGTGCTGAACCCCAAAGTGGGGTACTTCCAGGCGCAGGCGCCCGTGGCCGCTTTCCTCCTGATGCACATGCCTGCAGTGCAGGCCTTTTGGTGCCTCGTCAGCATCTCCGACAAGTACCTCGCTGGCTACTATAACCCCGGCCTCGAGGTAGTCCTTTTTTAAAAAACTAAAACTTACGCCACCATTTGATTAGTTCTTTTCAATACTTTATAACAGGTTTTGCACAAACTAGTATATTGACAGTAAATTGTACGACTTTATAACTTTGGGTAAGTGATTTCTTGATCGCTTGCTGAGTATCGTGTCCAGATAAAACTATATCGGAGAGAAAGCGGCTTATTGCAGTGGTGCTCTTGTCCTCGTAGGTGCTGCAACGCGACGGAGACATCCTATTTGCGCTCCTTCGGCGAACGGCCCCCGACGTGCATCGCCACCTGGCACGCCACCGCGTGGAGCCTGCTCTATACGCCACCGAGTGGTTCCTGTGCGCCCTCACTCGCACACTGCCTTGGGACTGTCTGCTGCGACTGTGGGACTGCTTCCTCTGTGAAGGAGTCAAGGTATGGCGCAACATCTTCCGAACACGTGCATTAAATCTTTCATCCTTTCTTTTCCATCATTACTTATCCGCTTTTACATATTTCTGTATGCATTTTATTGTTAATATAATAGATACGTTTGATAGAAATACTTAATTAAATAAATGTTGTAGATGGTTGCAAGCAGGCAACATGTTGGCACGTGCCGATGTCACATAATCTAATATTATTCCTATCACTTCCAGGTGTTGTTCAAGGCGTCGCTGGTTATCCTTGGTGCCGCTCTCGGTCCTCGTAAAATACGCAAGAAGGCCAACGGTCTGTGCGAGACGGTGGAGATCCTGCGCCACCCCCCTGCGGCAATCTTGACTGAGGAATACCTCATCCCCCACATGGAGAGGCTCGGTCTGACTGAAAAGGACTTTGAGTTTGAGCACCAGCGACAGACGGCCCGGCGTAAAGCAATAGCCAAGAGGTAACATAGAGCCACGCGAGAGCCTGACCAAGAAGCGTAGTCTCTCCAAGCTGTCGGATAATACACGTGGTCAAGAGGTGTCATTTTGTAAAGCTCCATTATGCAGGATTTAAATAAAATCCTTTATTCAATTGAATTTTGTCCAATCTAGTGATTTTACAAAGGATATTGTTTAAACAAATACATATGGTATTTTAATATGCATATTTGGTTTTGTTAGTATTGTAATAGCAGAAAAATTGTCAAATATACATCAGTGGTCTTTTGTGAAACATTGATAATAGATTTGATGGCAACTTTTTATAACATTTTTATCTAATGGGATGGCATAATTTCATCTAAGAAAATGTCACTTTCATGTATAACGTCCCGAGAAAATAAGATCGTTTTTTCCTAGTTTAGAAGCCTTTTACTATTTTATTGGTGAAAAACTATCATCCATGACTGCTGCCACGCGATTCACTTCCATTTCAGATCCAATAGCATTGAAGTCATGCAGTCATGCGAGCTCCGCTTTTGTGTGAATTTTAAAAAAGTCTGAGGGCGCAATGACTTGGTCAAACTGAATTATCACTATCTTCAATAATGTGAGATTTGAAAAATAAGAAAATATGCTATTACAATACTGATATTGAAACCCTGCATTTTCTAAGTATAAAATGGTCCCTACAATCAAGCATCGTTTAAATACCCTGATGCATTTATGGCGCATCCAAACGGGTGCATTTAAATTTTTATTGCATACTATAAAATAATCTTACTCTTTTAAGTCCTCATTTACATTTTGTTCATATTTACATGGAAAACTGCCTATGCAATGGTAAGAAACACTAACATTACAGTTCTGATAGACTGATTAAATTAACCAGTGATTACCGAGGTATTTAATATGTCATATGGATTTAATAAAACTCTATTTCTCTGATGCTGTCTATAATTTAGATAAGGGAATTAAAAATAGTAAATTGATAACTTACCTTTTGTCAATTGAATCACGAGTAATAACGCGATGTGCAACATTTGTGATGTATTTAACAGCTTGGTAATCACAGTTCAATTCAATTGGTTTTTGCTACTAGCAGAGGTCTAGTTTATATTGTAGATATACATAGTAAATGAAGAATACACAAACAAGAAAGGACCATCATATTTGCCATAAATAAACATAAAAAATGTGCAGTTAAAAAAGTATTGTATAGATGATAATGTCAATTTAAAATTACTATACTTTTTTTTTAATTTTCACTTAGATTTACAGTGTAGTTAACAAAACATTCATTGTACGTGTACAACTATGTTAATTAGTCGATATCTAGTTATATGTTATTTTCTTTTATTGAATCTTAGATTTTTTATGCTTATGTAAAATATACAGACATCACCTAGTTTCTCATGAGCCCTAAAATTAGACCTGCTGGATTAGATCCGCCCTGGAACCTTTCCGGGAATTCGTCTCCTCACAGTGCAATCAAAGAATCGAAGGATTCAACAGATGTTTCTTATTTAATCTAGTGGTGGATATTTTTTCTGCGTTTAAAGTCTCGTGTCTGGTGATTTTTGTGTGGTCGCAGTTCATCTTGCCAGGTCAATCCGATGGCCAGAAAGGGCACCTTTCGTTCCAAGTCTGAGATCACACAATGGTCACTAAGTCTGGCGCGGGTGATTATCACCCGCACAGGCCCTTTGTCTCCCTTCGCTCGGCAGAAGCTCTTCCTCGTCTCTTAGGATGCCTTATGAGTAAACGGGTGTACTGTAAGCTAGCACACTACCTCGCCAATCTGTATTTTCCATTAGTTGTTACTCTTCGTTTTCTCGTTATAAAATATATATATAAATAAATCTATAAAGTTGAATACTGAATATTGTGTAAGGAATCGATATTTTTATAAATGAAAACATAGTAAGCTTTAGTATTATTTGATTTTATATTACATTTAAGTTGAAATTTTATAAATTTTTTTGTATATAGGCATATCAAAGTAGATATATCATATTATAAATATTTTATTTTATAGATTATCATATTTAATGTTTTCATAATTGTCTTTACCTCAAATAGGACAATCGATTTTCATTACTCATGTAAAATTGAATGTCTAAAATAACCTTATAGACTCTGATTATTAATAGAACCGTGTGGAATAAAAAAAAAATTCCTTAATGTGGGAATGAGATGAGATGAATAGATTGAAATTAAATTGATAATATAACTACCGTAAACTTAATATAAGAAGCGGACGGATCTGATTTGTATCCTATTTTAAAAATTTGATAAAATCTTCTAGAAACTTTTATAAATCGATAGGTGGCGGTTTCCGCACAGAAATGCGGTGAAACAAGTAAACTCAATAAGCATGTGTATTCTAATCCTCTATTAAAGAGACCGAATAAGAAAACTTTTTTAAAAATATGGTTGTCGTAGAGTGTAAAGTGTGTCGTGTGAATTTGTTGGAAACAATTTAATAATTCGATGTCTATGGTTAACCTTTGCAATGACTTACGAGATTGGTAGAGTTTTGCATTTTTTTTTAATACTTTTATGATAAGTGACGTAATATTTAAGCGATGTACTGTTTTGGAATGCGAGATGTATCGCAGTTGAAATATTTTTTTACAGCACTAACTCAAATTAATATATTCCATCCAGCGTTAAACAAACATTTCAGTTTACTACCCATTTTTGTAATACCGTAAATATACATGTATGCGTAGAGAAATTGTTTAACAATACCTTGAAGCTTTGATCAACAAGCCTCCGGCATAATATGACATAGGAAAAATGACGGCTGCCTTTTTTATTAGTCTTTTCTGTTTAGTTTTATTTAGACAATATATGATGATTAATATGATGCTGAACGCATAAGCTAGTGGTTTGTGTTTTGGCTAACTTGAATAGGTTTTTAAGTTGTGTAATTATAAGACATTCATCAAAAAACCTTGTACATTGATTTGCATAATAATGGTGTAAATATTTTAACGGAGGCATGGTGGGTGAAAGAAATGAAGGAGGGTTTGAATCTCGTCTGTGGTGAGACGAAACTTCATCAGTATTGCTACACAATTTCTCCATCTCAATATTCATGCTGCCTTTGAATTTGAACGATCGTCCAAGTAACATATTCCAGACTTGAATTTATAACATATTTTAGATTACATTTTTCCTTCTCGTGTGTGGTGTGAAACAGTGTAGATATTGTGCAATTAACCGTCGACTGATTACGGCAACTCTTGCATATATAATGAGTCCAAGACCACCACTCTGAACCCCGAACCGACGGAGCGATCTCAGTATGCGCGGACGTCCGATCGGTTCGGTGGGGCTTCACGAGTGTGCTCCCGTTGGTGTTGCCGCAGCAATAATTTTTAACAAAAAGGCGGAAAGGCGAGTGCTTTATTGATGGGTCTAAATTAAGAAGCCGTCCTTTTTAATGCACTGTTCGGAACTGCGGGCTCATTATGTATCGTGAATACTATTGATAATGCTAGTTATATAGATAAACAGTACCTACATTCTAATAAAATTTATGGTGATATATTTCGACATAACCGTATACAAGATTTTAAATTACTCGTCCCTGCATTTATGAATACTGCATTGATGATGTTGATTAAATTCTCGGCTATACAGTAAGCCATTTTTTTTTTTATTGACTATCAATTGCATATAAAAACCATATGCGTCGTATAAATGTGTTGGCAATAGTATGATATGATCTTGTGTTAGTATCGGTGCAGCATTTGTAAGTGCAAGGATGAAAATTTATACTAAAATCTCATCTAGATGAGTTGTGTAAGGATACATAATATGGACTGTACATTATGAATATCATAGAGTTTAGCGGAACACAAGACTAATGTGTGAAATGAACCAAATTCAATTAAAATGTCGTGTGGGTCGAATGCAATATGTTCAATTGATGTAGCTAGAAAAAAATAAATTAAAAAAGTAAGTGCATTTTCTTAGTATTCGACTTTGCGCAACTTACTGTCGTTTTTATAAAATGTGAACTTTAATTTCGTAGAATTTAAATATTGATAGTTAAATACGTCTGTTGCGATATCTTGAAATTTAGTAACATTGTCTTTTTGAGAGTTTGCGAGAATGTAATGGTTCTGTGCAGATTCTTCCGGGCTCCCTGACTCTAAAGTCATGAAACCAGTTTTAAAACGATGTATTCGGAAGCACGGGAATTTTGTGCCATTTTTGGCCACATGTGTAAAATATAATTGACTATATGAGGACTTGTTTTCTTATTATATTTATGAGTAAAAATAATTGCGTGATTTTCCAGGACCACTCCATTAAATTGGCGTGATGAAATTTTTCCAATATTGTCCACAAATGTGACAACAGCAGACGCGTATTTAACTATAAATATTTTTGTACATTTTATATTACGGTTTCTTCAGAGTTATCGGGCCTCTGGATGACTGTTTGTGTACAGCGATAGCATGCAATACATTTCAAGCTCAGGCATGCAGTCTTTTTGTGCTGCAGTAAAACAAACCACTCGTAAACTATCCTTCACGGAATCATACTTTGATATAGAGAATTTCTAAGTTCCTCGAAGGGAAGGAAATAACAAACTTACCAATGCTTATTGCTTAACAACCTAACCTTACCAACGAACAGACAAACTGACTAAGGAATAGAATTTGTTATTGAATACATGGCATTTTATATTGCATGCCATTGTTGTACAAAAGGCAAACGGGTAATCATCCAGAAAACCGTAGACAAGCTCCGTGTTAAACCGTTATGAATTTAATAAAATTCACGGAAATTTTTGAATGTGTTAATAATATATATTAGATAACCCTTAACTAATTTTTTACCTTCGGGTGCAAAAAAGTACAAGTGTTGACTGCGGGGTATTTAGTGTTGACGGGAGGTTTACATATATTTGTTAATAAATGTGAAGAAATATTAATGTATTAGGTTTCGTTATGTCGTAGTGTTGTACTAACATTTCTTTAAGTCGTAATTATATGTGCGGTAGAGGTGTAGCGATTGCCGGCTTCTTTCGGTATAATCTTTCATTTTGGAGTTTGTGTTTAATATTAATAGTCCTTGTCGCCTCGTTAGGCCCACCATTTAGTTTATATTTTCATACATGAGATTATAAGGCAGAACTTACACATTCTTCCGTGCTTCTATTTTTGTGTTTCTCTTTGGGCATTTGACGGACACTCTCTCTTTAAATAAGACAGGTGATCCTCGTGTCGCGAGTTTTAGTGCGTTTGCTGCTGAATGTATAAAAAAAATTCTTAGTATGTTGAGAACGAAACGAATAATGTTTCTTTTTGCAACTATTGAATATTGAGGCTGCGTAGAATTTTTCGGGAGAAATATTATTTACGATTAACTGTTTCTAAATTATATTATTCACTTTAAAATGCTTTTAAGGGCAGCTGATAACGAAGTGTTTAGTGACTTTGTCTCCAACTTCTGAATGCTGCTGTTTGAAGTGATGCAAAGTTATTGTCGCAATAGTATTTTCTTTGGTTTGGTTTTGATTCGAGAAACCCAAGGTTTCCTTCTTCTATTCCCGGTGAACATCTCAGCTAGCCCGAATGCTTTTGCACGCAGCTCGATTGTCAAAAAATATATTATCTACATTCCTTGAAGCATCGAAAGCAACTCGGGTACCTTCCACTATTTATTTATAAGAAATGTGCACTGGTTACAATAATGAAAACATATAAACAATATTTACCTTTATTTAATGTTTCTTACTATAGATTGCTATTCAGGGATACTCGGTATACTGCTCTGGTAATTTTTTATTGATTGTTAAAATCTCATACGGAGGCAAGGGGAATGATTTGTGTTTATTTGCAGCACGCAGGGACGGGCAGTTCCGATTTCCATCAACTCACCTGTTGTCCAAAATAAAGATCTAGGATCAAGATCTATTTGTGTTCAGGTCGGTGCGGAGTTGCCCGTCTCCGCAGAGATCGAGTCAACGTGGTTATTAATTCAAAAACAGTATCGATGTTGCTATATGTATAAAAAAAAATAATTGATATTTGTCACATGTGTCGAGTCTTTACAATTAATGTGCCAAAATATCTTGAGAAACTGTCGTAGGATTTGAATCTTCGAAATAGCTAAATCATTCATCTTGCAATGCACGAGCGCACGCGGGAATCTAACACTGGATTATTAATTATTGAAATAAAATATATTCTTCTATTGTAAGAGTAATTTGCAGGAATGCCAACCTTCTCCAGCAGACTTGAATTATTTGCACTTTGAAAAGATATTATTAATTGTAGTGTTTCGGTTTCTGCGTGTTGTCGCACCTGAAGATTCGAAATCGACTCTCGCGGTGCTATCAGCGGCAATGTTTTTTTTTTTTTTTTTCCATTATTTAACTTAAAGTTTTTAAACTCTTGATCGTAGAATATTTAATTTTTAGTATGAAGATGCATAATATTTTATGGTAGTTATACATATCTCAGGGGCCGTTTGCCCCGTTTTTATATTTGCTTGTGAAACAGCTCCACTTTTAATTTATTTTGTATTTCTAACGTCGCGTCTGCGCTCCTCTCGGAGTGGCACCGCTAGGATAAATGTTATTTTTATTTTAAATTATTAAGCAAGGAGTAGAAACGACGGCAGAACATCGTCGCAAAATGGCAGCCGCTTAATTTGCGCAGCCCGGCGGTTTTTTACATTTTTTTTTATATTCCTGCTTTCTGTAATAATTATTGTTCAGCATGCGTTGTTGTTGAAACTAAACTGCATTCTTCAATTGCAAATTGGATGCAATTTTACTTTTAACGATAACACATGTTACTTATTCTGTTATCACTTGCACTGTTTTCTTACTATGTATTGCAACTGGATATCGTAGCGATCGGTCTTATTCTAAAAGTCCACGAGGCTGAAATTCGTTGGGTATGAAAATCTGGGATATTTCTTGAATAGTCACATTCGAGTCGCGCGTTTTCTTCACGCGGCTCAAACTACCTGGAATTATCACACGCAGCGAATTTAAGTCTTCCGAAGTAATTAGAGACTGTACGTTTTCTAGATTCGTATTTTTTATTTTCTTCAATAAAGTTACAAATCTGAATGGTTGTTTTATTAATGTACGATTGACTCTTGATTTGCTGTGTAAAATAATAGTACCTTATTATATTGTTTTACAAGACTTGCAACCGTTTGAAGCAATTTTAGGACACACCGAAGCTTTTGTAAAACTGACACCTGTAAATAATTAAATTCTTCAATGTATTACAAGGCCTAAAAGGATGAAAATACTAGGGAATTGTGGGATCAAATCTCATTGTCACAGGGCCATAGTAGCCAAGAGATGCAGGTTCAAGTCCCACCCTTATTATTGCTAAAAACATTGTCGACGAATAGCTCTGGGATTGCGGGATCCATACAAACAGCAGCGATTAATGTTTTATGTTTTTTTTTATTTCATTTTCACAGATACATTTGCACAGTATCTCGTATAGTATATATATATAAGCCGCATGTAAAAATTGTCTCAATAATGAAATTCCATATTACACAATGATAAAATACATTTAGTTAGAAACTCACTCGGAACCAATGCTCGCTTGGCTCGCACTATCAATTTTTTTTCATAACAATGTGCTATAGTTTTCAAGTTACATTTTCAATGAAACCTCATCGGGATAATTGATAGACACTGTGTAAAGGAGTGTGACGTATGCATCGACAACAGAAAGAATTTTATTAAATCTAGAACTAGCTTTTCAATGGGGTAATATAAAATTTTGTACATATTGTGTGTAACTCTCTTAGTATTTACTAATTACATTAGGGTTGCATAAATTAGTACAAGTAGAAAATAATTTACAGTGTCAACAACTCCGAGGTCCACCCACGCTCGGCGCGCGGCAAACAGTCCAGTGATACAATTTTTTCAACTTTTATCACATCACGAATTCGAAATAATTTCACTGACGACGTCTCGTGCACATCCACCCGCAGCGAGTCTGTGAAGGTGAATATCAAGACTCGAGGGGGAGGGGGGGGCTCTCGGTACTCGGCAGCACCAGCGATCGCAGAAAAAGAAGCAGTACCCTCCTTCAAACGATTCACCGCCGAAGTCTGAACATTGAAAGGTTATTTTATACCAGCGCTCTGAACAAAAACAGTTTTTTTTCCACATTTATAAATAGCACTTATTTTTGCAAACCGCCAGCTGAAAATAGCCCTTCCACGTGTTTAAACCTGCACCGGAATGCTATGCACGCAACGAAGCGACACGAGGCACCGCTACTCGTGGATATTGTGCGAGATAGTCGCCAAACTCAAACCGTACAGGTTTTCAAAAGATGTATACAAAACCGTGTTTAGAATAGTTTCATTTTTGGTATATAGAAAAAGTTAAATGCTTTCCAGACAAAATGATGCTGATGGAGGAGTCCTCTGTCTCCCCGGGGTGAGGCTCCGAGGGGCGCCGCCGACACGACAAAAAAAAAATACAAGCGATTCCACACGGGCCACGTTAAGAAAAAAGTGATGAGAAAAAAAACATTCAAATACCAAATACCATTGATTCTGTTCTGTACAAAATTGGAAAAAAATAATCAATAATAAAATATATTCAGGGAGTATCTAACACAACAGTAAACACAAACAAAATCAATTACAAATAAGTGTGATGAAATAAATTATCATTAACCGAGGTGTTAAGTTTTGATCAAAAAGTGATAACAAATTCAAGATACAAAATCATCACCGGCCCTCGCTCGTAGGACAGACTCGTGGAACGACTATCTCTAGCTTGTAAGTAGGAAAAAGCATGCGCGCAAAAGAGACAGCCTGCTCGCGAGTTCATAACTCGCGAGGTTTTGGTAGCTGAGAATCTTTACAAAAATATGTCCGTGGTACTCGCTGTCACGGCACACGGGAACAGAGAGGTCGTAGGCTCTTTAGTATAATCATCGAGTTGAGTTTGTCCAAAAATCAAACTTAAACGGTACGTAATAATCGAAGTGCCCAACATTTTTATACATTTGCATACTTTTTTTATATTTTATAACGCAGTTTTAAGAGTGATTTTTTTGCTTATCGGAGGAGCACCGTGGGCGCCTCGTAATAATCGAAATATTATAAATTTCCGAAAAATGGACAAAATCACTGCATTCAGCGCTGCTTTTTATACATTTGGCACTTCAATTATTGTTCCAGCGGATCCAGCAGTGTGACCGATTTTACAAATGACACGTTATGTAATTATACATAAAAAAAAAATAATTAACACCAAAAATCATTGACACTATCGTTGTTTTGAAAACGATCTGTAGAGATAAGAACAATGTACACAGTTATTGCAATTGCAATCAGATTGGGAATTTCGTCAAGATAAAGCGACGCAAACAGGGAAACTCGAATCCTCAACGGCCCGAAAGGCTGCCGGCTTTTTAATTTTCCAGAATACAACACAAATATACAGTTAACAATTAGACAGAGAAATAGTTATGACTATTATAAAATTCCCATTACATTTACAAGATTTCATTCGGATCGCGCCGCCTCCGGCTGACTCGTCTCCGACACGCGGCATCCGGGGGGGGAGTGAGGCTCCGAGAGTGAATATTGCTTTCGGTAGTTGCGTTAAAGCTACAATGACATCCTCGGTTAAAAGTAAGGGTAGAAGAAATAAATCAACGGATATTTACTGCATTTTGATTTTGAAGCCACCGAGTGGCCGACCGGCCGGCTGCAGCGTCACAGTGTAACCGAGCGGCTCTCACATTAGATGTGATCACACCCGACGATGTAGCCTATACTTAAATGTTACACATTACAAGGCGAGCCTCTTTCGTGTTTCCCCCGTACAAATGGCCACTACACAACCTAAAGTTAACCTCAACCAGCAAATGGAGCATTTATCAGTCCATCGTTGCATACCGATTGCACTTTGATAAAATGAGCTCCAAAGCCCAGCTCTGAGGCTTCCCTTTATCACAAACGCAAACCTCAGCATACAGCGAGGGCACGGTCAAAGTCAATCTCTGGTTCGATTTGACAGTTAGTATCTACAAGCAGATAAACAATAAAACGTGATAACGCATCGGCATCGAATTTTATTAATTACTGTAGAAAATTAAAAATAGTTATTTTTTTTATTTTATCACAAAATTTAAAATATTTTCTCTCTAAAGAACTAGATCGTGCCAATGATCATCATGTCTGGAAATTTATCAACAGTAGTTGACCTGCCTCATGAACAACGTCTCGACCGAGGACCAGTCCAGCATCGATCTTCCCTTTGCCTTGATAGTTCAAAAATATCAATAAGAAATGAGGCTCAAAGGCCTCTTTCTGAAGCTGCCTTTAGTCAAACGAATGTCAACAAATGTGCGATTTAATTGAAGCGATTGAAAGAAACACTTCCACTTCTGCCTTAGGTTCAGACGACCGATACTTGTCAACACATCGTTCATGAGCGGAAAGTTAAAACTGACACGCACGGGAGAAGTACACGAGGCAAACACTAGAGCGGACGCAGGAGCGGCTGACCGGGCGGTGGCGGTGACGGTGGAGGTCGAGGGCGCTTATTCTCCGGTCTTGGGGAGCGGCTCCTCACGAGGACGAGCGCCCCCGAAGATTGAGGAAGCCTGGGAAGTCTCGGCCAGGGCATTGATGGGCGTGGCAACCGTTCGCGGCTGTAGCTTCAGCTTAGTTCGCCCGGAAGTATCTGAAATCATCACTACATTTCTAGGTGTCCTGAATCATTATCATCTGTCTTAAATAACCTGTCATGATGTATGAATTGCTGTCACATTTTATATTTAATTTTTTTTTTAATATTAACGTAACTCTATAATGATATAATGATATGTGAAGTCATTTTGAGAGCTATCTTATTTAACTATTCATCCAACTGTGGTTGTAACTCTTTCCAACAAGAAGGTGATATTTCTTTACAACATCGCAGACTTGAGCGAGTGATTCGCAGCCCTTACCAGGTTGTGAGCTCGGCATGTCGTCAAAGTTTTGCCTCTCGCCGCCACGGGGGGGCCCTCGTGGACCACCCCGCCCCCAATCTCCTCCGCGGCCATCATCCATGTCGCGCCCTCGGCTGCCTCCTCGCTCTGAAACACAAGTTAATAAGTATTGATTACAGTCGATCAATAAGGATTGATTACAGTCGGTTCAATTACATTTGACACCATCCAAGAAAACTTCAGACAGATCTGTTGCAGTGAAAATTCCTGAATAAGAAAGCATCTCTAAATACCTACTTGGAACATTTTATGTGTAATTTATATGCTATACTCTGAGGGATATCGCTCCTGAGAATTTGAAACTATAATTATTTAAGCACTTCCAAGGTGGATAAATTTGATAAAATGAAAACATACAAGTTTTCACCCCAGAGCTTGAAAACGATGAGAGTGTGACACATCGCTATCCTAAAAGCATTGACTTCTCCCGGATTAAAAGTTATAAGTCATAAATTCCTGAGAAAAGGTATCCATGAGTAATGTGAATTAAATGACTTGGACAAAATCCAGGTGAAAGCCAAAATGGAAATGAAAAGTATTTAGATTACAATTTTATTGATGTTCACCCTTGATGAGCAGCAAGTAGATAAATTTCCTCAAGACTAGCATTCACATGGAATCACACACAACAGAAACTTGTAGAATTCATTTAATCTGCTTGGCTTGTTATTGAGCAAGAATTTAAATCTTAATTTTTAAAGCCTAACACAGAAGTGCAACATGGTAAGATTCGATAATTAACCCACCACAATCCATTAGCTTTAACAGTCGAATTAGAAAAGTCAATTTCCAGTAATGGTGCAATGAACCATGTAATGAACTAAGAGCAAGAATTATGTCAAAAACAATGCACGGAAATCTTACCACTATTGTATCGGTCTCCGTCGCGTCCGCCGTCACGTCCACCGTCGCGTCCGCCGTCCCGGCCGTCTCGCGGTGGCCCGCCTGGGGCCCCCCCACGCCCCCCAAATCTCCCACGACTGAAATCATCGAACATGCCTCCCCCTCCTCCTCCACCACCGCCGCTGCGAAATCCACCGCCGCCCCGTCCACCGCGACCTCCACCTCTGTAAAAACACAAATCATGAAATATTTATTAAGAAAATAATAAACCTGAACGGTATGGCCCAACTAAAATGCCAAACCTTAATTAGTTAGTGAAAAGGTTGATCAATAAATTACAACTGGTGTGGAGTTATTCTCTAAATTAATAACCAATTAAACCTTTGAATTAGTTTTGATGATTTTTGGGTAGTTTTTTTTTTTTAACAATGTTGTTTCAATAAAAAAAAAATAGCAAAATAATAAAGTCCAAGCATCTTTAATTTCCAGACAGCTAATAGAAATTAATGTATCAAAAAAAGTAACAGCATGATTAAGAAACTGTGTAGACATTTTACTCAGTGTATTTGAAGGCTGCATCGTTCACATTGCTGAATGACTTGAGCTACAGATTGCTTGAAATGTAAGAATACAGAGGGAAAAAAAGGGACAGATTAATTGATAATCAGGATTCAAATACACTGTTGAGGACAAACAGATCGTATTTCTCAGCGAATCCATAAATGGAAGGTCATACTAGCTGCTAGGAATATAAAAGGTTTCAACTGGAAAATGAAAATTTTGAACAGTGCATGTAGCTGACCTGTCATTCCTCTTGCCTTCGGCGATGTCGATCTTGACACGATGCCCCTCCACCTGCAGGATATTGTTCATCTCGAGAGCTTTGACGAGACCGTCCAGCTCCTCAAATTCCACATAACAGAAGCCCTTGAACTGATCCGTCTCCTTGTCCATCACCAAGTGAACGTTCCGGATGTCTATCCCCTGGAAAACCAGTCAAACAATGTGTTACACAATATTGTGTTTTCATCTTTCAACCATTAATCTTAAACAGCTTGTTTTCTAATAATATAATCATTTGAAATTAACCTGTGAAAAAGATGACTTTTAGACTTTGATAAAGATTAACCTAACTTTGATTTTGTGAATCTTAGCAAATGGCTGCACAACTCAATAGTACGTTTAATAATTCACAGGAAAACATACTAAATCTCTGCTGGACAAACAAATTTAAGTTTCTAACAAACACAGCCATGTTAGCCGATCATGCAGTTTGGTTAGGTCTCTGAGCTAAGACAATGCCAATCAGTCCCATGCAAGAGTATTCCCAATATCCATATATCCCAACATTTTGCTTGTGATAGAAGGCAATCATTTCACAAAAAACGTTTGATAAATAACCTATGCATTGAAAAAAATACATTGGTTACAAAAACTAAAAAAAACGTTACGGGTCAATTTGCCTAATCAGATTGTGGTAATGAACTTGAAATCTTGCTACGGCTTGCCTGTATCATTGAAGCTGTAATCATCGGATTGTCGGTGCTCAAGTTGATTATTCAAAGGGGTGACTACACTTGTAATTTAATAATGACACGAAAATTGAATTATGATAAAAGTTGTGTAAACATCGAGTCCTTACATCGAATATAGTAGAGATGTCTCCCTGTACAATCCCTTGAGGTAGATTTCCTACGAATGCTTTGTACGGCGGTTCCTCGGGAAGAGGTTTCCCCCCGAAGCTCCTGCGACTACCGCCGCCGCCGCCACCACCATTGCCGCCGCCGCCTCCCCCGTAGTCCCTGCAACGACAAAACCGCGATTAAAGCACCACCCGTTCAGAGACAAATCACAAAACACTCGTTATTAAATTTCCGGAGCCCCACGCGATAGTGGGGCCCTTCTATCGACAACGGTCACTGCAAATCCACTCAACACTGCGACAACATGTGGAGACATCAGACGTCCCCAGACTATTCGCGAACGACAAAACCGGCAACATTTACGCCTCACTTCTTTACTTTTATGGATTATTCGAATGCTCAATTGAACGAACTCACTTTCTGCGGGTTGTAATTCGGCGTGGTGATTGACAATATACCCGCAATAATAATTCTTACCTCGAATCGCGTTCGCCATAGCTACGACCGGCCATGTTTGGATGCGCGGCTCGGTGCGGATGTGCGCCTGCGCGCGCACCCGACTCGATACCTCCATATTTATGGGAAATTCTTTTTTACTTCTATTTTAATATATTTGTTGCTTTTATTTTAAGAATATCAAAATATGCTATAAATAAAATAAAAATGATTATCGTTTTTACTTATTTCATGAAAGATAATTTATCGCTTGTCAAAATATTAAAAAATAGTACTTAAAACGTTAAAGATACTGTAATAAAGTTTTGGTTTTGAAAATATATTTATAACATGTTTGATTTAATTAAGTAGTTTATTTAATCACGAAACCATAAAAAAATTAGTTTTTTTTTTAGAAACAGAAATCATTTAATATAAATAAACTTTTATTTAGATAATTTATTTTAAATTTTAAATATAATTTACAAGTGAATATCTCAAATAATATTTTATAATTGAATAAAAAATAAATATCGCTTTTTTCATATGGAAACAATTTTAATCCTTGATTATTTCCCAATATTAGTTAATATTCAGTATTGCAACATCCGCATCATCTGTGAACATGGCCGTCGAAGTTGACGAGCCCGTTGTCGGGTTATCTGAAGAGAAACATGAAGGAAAACAACATAAAATAAAGTCGACAGTCCTAGATTCGTTCACTTTGTTGGGTAATAATTCTGAGCCGACCAGAATCAATGGCGCAGTCAAGCTACTTAGTTATTTGTTTACAAACGTCGACAACGAAGAGGTTAGTTTGACCATGTGTTTTTACTTCTGTCATCTTTATTACAATGTAACCTGAAATATATAGATCAACATTTATCAATTATTGGCAATACTATTTAAACATTTAATATCTCTGACTTGCCATTTATATAATGACTAATATTTTATTGTTTTTATATTTCACCACTCATTGTAATAAATATTTACTCATGATCCCACGTTTGCTTACAATGTCTTACATATTTTGAATAAATTACTATTTTAGGCTGAAAAAGAATCAACGTATGCCTTGAACCGATTGATTCGAGGTATAGCATCCAATAGACCCAGTGCGAGAGAAGGATATTTTACTGCATTGACCGTTTATTTGACCAACCAGGATAATGTCTCCATTACAACATTGTTGCAAATACTAAACAAGGAACTTCTTATTGGAGGACAATCTAAAAGCGTAAGTATTTTATACACACGCATAAATAGAGAAAGGTGTCCCTTCAGAAAACCGGACTTTAGATTGATCCCCGCTGTGATGCTCAACATCCTGGGGTCCCAGTTGGTGAAAAAGATTGATGATGAGGCAAACGTCGCAATTCGAAATGAATACATGTCTTGGCTTTAAAATAAAGCTATTTTATTTTTTACAATACAAAAAAAAAACATTTAAAACGATCCATATACTATACTGACTCTTAGTCTATGATATTAACTTTTATAATCATATGCTCCCAAATTTGTATAACTTTCCTTGATCAGATGAATGGAAAAAGTTATTCATCTCTTTCAGTCGGCCTGATGACTCTGATCAAATATTTTACATAATCTCTCTATTTTTTACATATTTTTTTTATATATTCAGGAGACTGGTGAAATATGTACGGGTCACGTACTAGCATGTGGGGCTGTTCTGCGGTCGGGGCTCATGCAGTCCAGTACCCCCGAGGAGCGGGTGGCCCTCCTCACCACCCTTCTGACCGCCGCTAACAGGAAGGCTTACCTTGGCCTGGCAGCTTACTCATTCCTCGCTGACTTCATCAACAATGTAAACTACGCATTCAAACTTAAATAGATCTTAAATTACATGTAGTGGGTTTTGACATAGAGCTTACAATTTTCTTGCTATTCCCAATATTCTCATAAAAACGTTAACTGAAACTCACCACTCCTGCTCCCAAACGCTCTATCACAATTTAAAAATTTTCTTGTTACCTATTTTAATTTTACCTGTTTATATTCACTTTGAAAATAATGTATAGTGTGAATTCTCTTCAGAATGACGAAGCAGTAGTGAAGGAATGCCTATGGCCACACTTGCAACAGGACTTGGGACGTCCACTCGAGGAGCAGTCGCTAGACTCGCTGCTCTGTCTCTTCACCCTGGCGGGAAAGTGCCCATCCCTGCTCAAGAAACTCTGCCGTAAAAATCTCAACATCCCTGCTCTCTTCTGCCCAGATACCATGCCCACTTTATGCGAGAAGATTATGGTGAGTTATATTTTTAAAATTTTAAACTATAAAAATGTTATTTTTATCTTAGGGGTATAATTCCTAAACTAGGCACAAATTTTTAATAGAAAAAACAAAAAAATATGTTTTTAGATTCAGCGTGTGGAGTGTCATGTGCACTAAACCTAGACGGTCACTTTTGCATCTTATATAATCATCACTGTTGACTATCAGATAAAAAGTAATATATGCGGGAGAAATAACTTTGTGGCCATAGCTTTGCAGTTGAGGTTGATAGTATATCTCATTGAGTGATTTAATATTTATTTTTAGAATGCTCCTGAGTTTGCTTCAGTTAATCATCCAATCTATGAGGTGTTTGGAAAAGAAATTGCTAAGTCGGAACATTTGGTTCTCTTCTGGACAACTGGCCTGCAGAGCAGACTGACCTTTCGCAATCAGAACAGAGCCATCATAGCCTGCAAAATTCTCAACGCAGTCTTCAAAAACATTGGAGATAATGTCAAGCATGTACCGGAAATCTTAGGAGATCGATTCATCCCTTGCATTATGGAATGGTTCAAAGGATTCAAGTCAGCTTGCATGACGGGCAAAGTAAAGCAGTTTCGAGGAAAACCCAGGTACGCTGATGAAGGCAACGAAGGAAGACAAGTAGTATTGAATGCGAAAGCGGCGTTTGACTCTTTAGTCGAAGCTCTGAAACATGAAACAGTTGAAACTGAAACAAAAGTCGAGACTCTTAAAAAACTACTCTTCCAGCCGGGAGACATTATGTTCTGTGAAATAACAAACACGAAACTGATCAAAGCTCTAATTGAGGATCTCAAGTTTGATGGCATCAAGGAACTGGCTTCGTTGTTGAAGAAGGTGGTCTCCAATGAGAGCAAGAAGGTCCAAGTCAACATGTCTGAGAGAAGCTGGACTAATACGGAAAGGCTACGGGCGGCTGAAATGTTTACCCAGCTTGTAACGCACAGAGTCGCCATGGACAACGTCAAGTGGAGATTGAAGAGTATGCAGTTTTTGCTGCACATAAGTCTGTTCAAGTCCACAGGACACGAGGATTCTGCATCTGTCAGCACCGAGCTAGCTGGTGAGGATCAACACACCTTTTTCAATTTAAGTTTGTATAAACAGACAGATGTTGTCACTTGTATGCAGTGGCAATGAACTTTTTATAAATTAAAAACGAGAAACCTTCATGTATTTTGATTTTGGCCAACCTCCACAAAATATTACTATGCTTCTTTGGCAGATGTCTTTGTGGCCCTCAATGGTTATGATGTTGCACCATATTTTTCATCTAATGCGTTTTTCCTGTTATAATAACTGTCTTCTAAAGCATTGGATTTGTGTCATGTTTTACTCAAACTGTTTTATTAAAAATTTTCAGCTGCTGTCAAGAAATGCTTCTTCCGTTGCCTCAACTTCAAACTCCCTAAATTGGAATCGTTGCTCAAAGTTCTATCGTCATTGGTTGATTACATAGATGAAAATCTTTCAAACAAAGATAAATTGACAAAACTTACAAAGCCGTTCCCGCCAGAGACTATAGAGAGCTGGAAATCCATGAGAGAATTCACAAACAAGCTCGTCAAATCTGGAACTACGGATGCTTCAAAAGCAAATACCGTATTTCAAATCTTGTCTCTTCACAGTGGATTGTTCCTCTTCTCAGATATGATGAGTGATGAAATGGCGAGGAATTCTCTAAAAGAAGTCCAGAGTTGCTATGAACATTATACCAAGGACAGAAAAGAAGGCAAAAAGAAGAAACTGGATGCTCTGGCAGAAGGCGATATTGTGGAAGAAGAACCAGAGTGGATTGAAGTCTTAGTTGATGTCTTCCTAAATTTCCTTTCCAGAGATTCACAGTTACTGAGGAATGTAGTCCAGTGTGTGTTCAGGCTACTGTGTGAATATCTCACTCCTTCAGCAGTAGGACAAATCATTTCTGTGCTTGATCCGGATAATGATGCTAATCCGCTGTCTTACCATGATGAATCTAGCGATGAAGAAGATAACGGCGAAGAAGCCATGGACGAAGAGGATAATGAAAATGATGATGAAGAAAATGAAGACGATATGGATAATGATTCTTCAGATGAAGAAGATGAGGTTGACAATACAACCATTACTGATCAGCTGAGAATGGCTGTCCAAAAAGCTTTAGGATCTGCAGCTCCTGAGACAGATACTGAGAGCATAGACGCTGACGAAATTGGTGAAGAGGAAGGTAAAAGATTAGACGAAGCTCTCTCCAGTGCATTTAAAATGTTGCGGCAGTCTAAAGGAAAAAAATCAAAAAGAGATAAAAAGAATGATAAGTTGTTAATGGACTTCAGAATCAGGGTTTTGGATCTTGTAGATATTTATCTTGAAAAAGAACCTTCCATGGAATTGTGTCTTGGAATGCTGTCGCCTCTCTCCAGATGTCTGGAGTTTAGTATTAAAGATGATAGTCAAAAACAACTGGAGATGAAAGTAAGAAAATCATTAAAATACCTCACTTCTGTTAAGTCATTTTCTTCCGCTGATAGGGTCACTTCGGAGCTCTTGGCAGAAAATTTAAAGGCAGTCACTAGCCGAGGGGAACGAACCCAATTTGTGTTTCAAGCTTTAGGAGATGTCATATCCAAGTGCAGCACGTTCATCGTCAGATGTTCACAAAAGATTCAGCCTGCAGAGACGCCAGGAAAGAAAAAGAAAAAACACCGACCGTCGCCAGTAACGGAGATTTTCAAAGAAAACTTGGTCACATTCTTCACAAAGCGAGACTGCCTCTTACCTGTCATTTTATTCCATGATGTTTTGCAACAAAACTGGGAAGGCTGTTGGGACCTTGTCCTTCTATTAGTCCAGAAATCGTTTGACGAAGATGTCAGACAGTTTAGGAAAAACGAAGGTTTAGAAATGGTTAATATGTATTATAAAAATTTGAAAAGACACTTGCGTTCCGACACGGCTGAACGCTTTTCTTTAAAACTCAAACCTATTGAAGAAACGCTATCTGATAACATTTTAGCTTGCAATGCAGAAGTGAACGAACGATTCTTTTCAATATTGACGAAGCTTTTGGTTTCCATAAATACATACCACAAATCTGTTGTGGGCTCTCAGTCGAGTATGAAATGGGAAGAGATAAAGCCGGCCGTGCAAAAATGTAGGAAATGTATTAAACTCAAGAACACTCAGGACTATTACAAGTTCTGTAATACTTTTGCTCTCACTAAAATCACCAATCAAGAAGTCGTCGTTTCGAAAGTGGAAGAGAAAGATTCTGCAGATTCCGGTCATGACAGTAATATGGATGGAGAGGATGAACTGACTTCCAAAAAAGGAAAAAAAGCTAAGAATAAGCTGACCAATGGTAATGTACAGAATGGGAATGAAAAGCATGACAACAAAATCAAGCAGAGAAAACCGAAAGAAATATCGAAGAAGGAAGCCAAGCAGCTCAGGATACAGGCGTCTTCTGAAGGTCTTCAAAACGTGTCATTTACCCAATTGCTGTATTCCAATATTGATGTTGATGATATTGGCGAACAAGACTTGGAAGAGGAGGAAGAAAAGAATCCCAAGAAGAGGAAAAATAACGTGGAGGCGTCCAATGAAAAAAAGAAAAAGAAACACAAGAATCATTCGTGATAACAGTATTGTAGTGACACTATTTTTATTGTTAGTTCAAGTTTTCAAATTCGAAAAACATTTTTTGAATATAACCTTAATGATCTTGATTTTTCTTTTATTATTTAAATATATGCCTTTCCTTTATTACTTATCCCTTTTTTTTCCTGAATTACCTTCAGCAACAAGTTTAGTATCTTATGTATAGCTCATTAAAAACGTTTATTCTGATATAGTTTTAAGGTCAAATTTCTAGCCTCAGACTACTTTTAAATTTGTTGCTGTAATTTCATTGAACTAGGAATCGGACAGAAAAACCCTCTACACACGCTGCAACACAACAGACAACCGAATGGTAACTAGCCAATAGCGTCCTCAAGGATGCTTTAGTTAATTGTAATTTGTGCTGCTTTATTTGTATGGTGCATAAATTTGATAATGCCCTATATATATAAAAGGTAACTATCCTTCCTAAGAAAACTATCAACTGGCAAACAAAAATGGTCACCAACCTTCTCTTGGAGAAGAAGATGTAAAAGTCATCCAGATAGAATACGGTAGTAAGTGTTAACACCAATTAATTTAAAAGAAGTAATACGGTTTTCAGCGAGTTGGGTTTCTTGAGTCGTCCACGATTTAAGCAAAACATCTCTCATTGTGTAAAGCTTTAATACATATTACAGCAATTGAAATGAAAAATCCCGCTATATTGGAAAAAAAAAACAAGAGAAAAACAATACAAGGCTTGTTCACGATATCCGCAAGAATAAATCCTCGCGCATCTACGAACATCTCCATAGAAACTTCTAAAACATGTGTTGATGTGATAGATGAAGCTGAAAGTCAATTTATATTTTATAATTATACCGCCGGCCATCTAAAGCGTCTTAAAATAGCAATAAGTGATTTTAAACCCGAACACAAGTTTATTTGTACGATAGTTAGGATAAATTCATTTAAAATGTCTTCGCTGTCAAGAATTCAAAGGATCGCTCTGGTGGGGTTAGGAGCGGCCGGCGGAGCTGTGGTTTATTATTTCTCTGCCAAGCCTGCCACCGAGCATCACGTCTTCAACTCCTGGACGACAAACTACACTCCTACGGTGAAATGGGACTACAATTGGGACCAGTAAGTCTGACGCTCGACAGCTAACCCGGTACACCGTAACTCCCGACGGTGACACTCGCGAAAATATTTAGAAAAATAAAACAAACCTTGCGTTTATTCTTTGAATTCAATATTTAACTATATTTTTTTAAATAGCGATATAGCCACTAAATTGTTTGTGTAAACTTAAGTAAGAAAAATTATCCTTTAAGATTCCCACATCTAACATCGCATGTTTACTCACTTGGTCAAACAAACGAGATTTAAAGGCTTCTAGTAAAATAATTAAATGATTTTTTTTTATATTTATGATCTTTTTGATGTTATAACTGGTTTTTTATTTTAAAAAAACTTATTAAAATGTGTGACAACTTCCAATGCAACATGTTTCATTGTGATCTTGATTCTGCTGTCATTATTGAAAATACTGAATTAAAAATAATTAGCAAGTATGTTTTGAGAATACAATAAATCAATGTTTTATCGGTATCTTCACACCTTTACAAATAACTCTCTGTTCTCTTTCATATCAGAAAAGTTTATCTCTGTTACTGTTTATACATATGTATATCATTAATGCAAACAAGATAAATACATAAGTGAATAAACAATTATTAGTTTCATATTTAATTCAGTAGATTATTTTATTAACAAATATTGATGTAGATAGGAATCTTTTAACTAGTTCTGCTTGCCGTCCATTTCCATGATTTGTAAATTTGTTATTTCATCAACCGAGGAAGCTGGTTGCCTTATTCCTTGAGATATTATCAAAGGCAGTACGTGCAGCTTCTCGTCAGATCGAACTGCACAGAGCAGCGATGCTGTCAGCGCTCAGTGCATCATCACAGGCTCTAAATTTTTGTGCTAAATCTTCTAAGCACATGCCAAAGCTTGACTTATGAATTTATCAATTCTACTGATATATATAAGCATTATAACAATATAATGCAATTCCATCAAATACATTCTGTCAAAAATATTGAATATATCTATTATATAAACATGTTTTGAAAACATCAAGTTTTTGGACTCATTTTGTCTCATAGCTCCATTTCCTAAATCTCACGATGGGCCTGACTCTTGCCAGAAGTTAACACGACATGCCTATTGTAGAAAACGTTATTTTAAAAGTTTTTGAGGAAGGACATTCAAAACAACAGCCATTTCAACAAAGCTTATCGAGCATGCAGCAACTAAATTATTCCACCATTATATAAATCCATTGTATATTTTTTCGGCTGTAGTTTTCAGTTAGTCACTATTTATTGATCTTATTATTATTACAAACTTTCAGCCGAGACCCCAAGAGCTTGGTGAAGCCTAGCAAAGGAACTCCAGAGGACGATAACAGGTTCAATGTTGCTTTAGAAGGATCTACTCCTCACGCTGTAAGGCACATCATCCTCATCAGACATGGCCAGTACCATCTTGATGGAAAAACAGATAAGGAACGAGTTCTCACGAAACTCGGTTAGTTTGTTTGTACTTCTATGTACAGCCTTTTCACTTATTTACTAATTTTAAGTAAAATAAATTTTTACATTAGTAAAAGTCTAAAAAGGAGTATACGGTTGTCTTCATATTTTTATGAATTAACTTTATCAAAAATAAAATCCTTTTTTTATCCCACTATTAGCAGCTTGTTTATTTTTTTACACTCTTTTTAATTTGGGATCTTATGGTCAGCAATATCTTTACTCTACTTCCTTCTCTTGTATTCTTCTCTTTAATTGTAGAAATAAATTAACGCAACTTGCTATTCTTTTTGCAGGTAGAATGCAAGCGGAGATGACTGGTCTCCGCTTGAAGGAGCTAGGCTTCACATGGGACCGTATGGAGCGCTCTACAATGACGCGCGCACAGGAAACGGCCGCGCTTATATCGGAGCGCTTGCCGGAGGTCGCCTGCCGAGACTGCTCACTCCTAGAGGAGGGGGCCCCGGTGCCACCTGAACCGCCAGTCGGGCACTGGAGGCCTGAACCACATGTAAGGACCTTTATAGACTTCTGTCATCGGATCAAGCCCATTAGATTCTTCCCATAATTGAAGAATTTGTTGCTTATTTAAATATTTTATAAACCATAAAAGTTATCCTCTTATGTTTACTTTCATTGTCACATCAATGTGTAGTTTGCAGTCATTGACAAAAGCCTTTTTTCTGCCTAAAATCAACTTTCAATAGAGATTATGTTGAGAATTTGTTTTACAACCGATCAGTTTAATATGTAGCACTCCGTATTTATAACAAATGTGATTAGCAAAATGCCCTTGCCTTTTCTGATGAAGCCCTTGAAAGCCGGAAGCTTTCACTACCTAGTAAGTTTGTTTGCATGGAATTTCAGCAGTTCTTCCAAGAGGGAGCCCGCATCGAGGCAGCGTTTCGTCGTCACATCCACCGTGCGCCGCCCTCGCAGCTCAAAGACACCTACACACTCGTTGTCTGCCATGCCAATGTCATTCGGTACTTCGTCTGCAGGTATTTCATTTGCATTAGTTCTTGGCATATTACCATTGTTTAAATCTGCAGGCATGCTGGAAGTCACATCAAAAATTTGTGAAAAACACAGTTGCACAAAAACACAACTCTTCCAAACACAAATAAATTATTAATCCAGCAGATAAACAATGGTTTTAATTCTCATCAAATCATATCAGATCAGTGTAAACAGAATGTACAAATTCAGATTGGCCGCCAATCATAGTGTACGAGTCTTAAACTGTGATACTCCTATATGATATTTGATTAATTTGTGTTTTCTACTTCAGAGCCATGCAGTTTCCTCCGGAAGCTTGGCTGCGCATATCCTTGAACCATGCCTCCATCACATGGCTGTCCATCCAGCCTAGCGGGCGCGTGGTGCTTCGTGGCCTGGGAGATACGGGCCACATGGACCCGACGTACATCACCAGCCGATAGGTTCGACTCCAGGCCTCCCCTCGCCGTGAAGAGCTGAACTGTTTCGTTATTAATATAGTCCTGCAATACATGCAATGGCGTGCTGTCTATAAAAAATACCCAACTCCATTAACAGATTAATCAATCTAGCATGGAGTGATGGAGGAAGCGCGTGCTTATGGTGGCTGACTGATGGCAGCTGAATGTAACCGTGCGTATTGCAATTTCGCACGTGAGATAATTAGGCTTGGTTTAACTTAAGTAGACAACGGTTGAGAGCACCATACGGGGTGGGGTGTATCCACAGCACGTCATTGATAATTACCATACCAACTTTTAAAAGTGTTCATAGAGTTTTCGATTTGTAGATTTACTTTCAATATTGCTTGATGGATATAATAGTCATTTTTTATTTTCACTCAAAAATTCTTGAGAAAGAAATTTGTTTTAATTTCATTGTTAATATTTATCACGAATCAATTGTTGGCCAAAGAAAAATGATCACAATGCAATTAATAATATCCCATTGCTCGGAACGTACGATATATCAAGCATCAAGAAAACAAGGATTGCATTGACCCATCACAAACCAACCAATATAATGATTGTTAAATGAAGTTTAAGCATCACGGCCAATGTATCCACGTTGGTGATTTTGATTTATGTACAATGACCATGTTCTTCTGTCAATATTTGGTGCATGTTACATTAATTTTAATATTGTTTTTAAAAACAGCTTCACATTATTATTTTTATCTTTGACTCTTAGGCCCATTTGTGTCAACATTTTTAATAATAAATACAGAGAGTAGTCCTATTTAAAATTTTGGATTGCCCTACTTATGATTACGGTGAATTTTATCAATGGTTTTCCCTGAATCGCAAACAGCGGTCTTCTAATCAGTGATGCAGTGCTTTACGTAATCGGGATGGCGTCCTGGTGCTAACTATTGTGATTTTTGATCAGGTTTTCGGAAATTGGGTGCTAGCTCTTTGCATTCTGTTAATTTTTTACTGTGAATGAATTTTCTACAACAGCAAAATACAATTGAAGTGTTAGTTATTAAAGGTGGTGCGTACTTATGACGACTGCAGGTAAAAACTGCCGTTCGTTTGCTGAGTGAAACGTATCAATATTATCACTTACTAATAGAATGGATTATATTTATTAGGACTAAAATTTGTTGATGCAATGGAGCTAGTTTAAGAGTAGAGCATTTTTACTACTATTTTATTTATGGATTTTAAAAACATCTTTTTATAGTAGTTTTAAGAAACACAATCTCAATTTACAAAGGTGCTACAAACCCTCTACCTGTATCAAAGTCTATGTGGAATAGTTTCAACCGCTCGGACCCCCCTAAGGTCTAAAGCCGATTGAAATCTGCAGAAGTTCTATCATATCCTGCTAGATCTTTTCCAAGAGTAAATGATGGAGCTTTGACGATTTTATATAGATTGAACAGGGGATTTCTGAAATTAAAGAGGTGACTCACCTGCAAATATATAAGAGTGCCGCCATATGCCTTAGGCCTGCATTCCTGCTTTACGAGTAATCGGGGGCCAGCCTCAGAGAAATGATCGATGAGAGCTGATAACCCCGAAACTTAAGGTCTCGGAAAAATATAAAATATCAATAGTTTATCTTAAAAAATGTTGTATTTGAGGTAAGATGTTTCTGTCTGTCGGTTTAATATGAATAGCACAAAATTTTGAACTCAAAACTCTTAGACTTCCAGCAAGGTCCATTAAGGGTCTTCTAACGCAGGTTCCTATCAGGATGAGGATGATCAAATACTACGAGTACTGTAATTGTGCACAAAGATTCCATTCGTCTCAAAACACCGGTTTCTCAGAATGGGAATTTCATTCTTAATCTCTTTCTGTATGTCAGATTCCATACTCAGATTTGAAGCTCATCTCACGTCACTGGTATAAATCTCGTAGAACCTTCCGACCACCTGGATCAAGTAATGTAAAGTCGTATTCAATAAGTCAACTTGTCAAGTCTGATTCTCTCGTGCTATATGTATATAAACATACAATACAATACTTTATACACTCTCGTAAATCACAGTCGATTGTCAACTCCCTGTGTGCTTAAAATTATCTGAAAATGTAATATTATTTAACACGTTTAGTTACTACAATGTTTATGTGATTGAAGATTTGTTCATTCACTTGTTACACCTTCGTAAACCACAGGAGATTTTACTGAAATTATTTATCAAAGTAACGATTATAATTTTGGCATAGCATTTTTGAAAAATGTGTTGCTTTTCTTTTTTTATTTATGGACTAGCACAAATTGAGAGTTTGGGAAATTAATGTAATTTATAGAATATTTTACATCAGACTCGTAGACACTTTCTGACATCGCACAATATTTTGTCAATCGCGCAAAACATCTTAAAAAAAACCACTTCTTAAATGATTGTTTGTCATGTCAGTATGTCTATGTTTTTTTTTATTTATACATCGTGTAAAGTGTGACAAGATTGAGTGTGAGTTGAAAATTACATTAGACTTTTTAACACCCCGGCTATAATGATTACACCTTATGTTTGTCTCTCAATTAAATTTTAAAATATTCACGATATTGATGAAAAATCTTGATAAGACTGCCGCGTTGATGGCCACCGGAGTTGCGTAATTTTAAATGTTTCTTTGTAAGGTGGAAATAAACATAAGTCCAGAAGTTTTCCAGTATATTCCTGAAAGTCCTGCGATGTAGGCGTCTCTGAAAAGTCTAGTGTAATATAAAAAGGGTGTTCTTACAATTAATTAAATGAATTATATTTATTTGTATCAGTTTACATGGAGTAGATAGCCGAGATTGTATTTGTTATAAAATTAGAAATGTGTATAATATGAAATAGTATTAATTGTTAAGTATTTTTTGTAGGTTTACCAAGATTCTGAGAACTATGCCAAGTCTACACCTGGCGGAATTATCGCAATAGCCAAATAATGATAAATCGATCTTTTATGGATGTATAATGAGTATTACAATTTGTAAGGTGTAGATGAAGCTGAATTATATATGTATGTTAGTGTTGCAACTATTATTTTTGATGTTTGTATCTATTTTTTAATAATTTATTTTCAGTGAGAAATAAATGATTCGGTACAATCCGCTTTGGTTTCATTTAAACATCTTTATTTTACCGTGGGAAGTTTGAATTCTCACTGAGTACACACAGTTTTACAAAAAGAAAATATTCAAGACGATCCTTACCAACATGTTACATTTGAATTTAAAAAAAAGGTTTACAAGCAACGGAAATTTTTTTTATATCTTAAATATGAAAAATTATAGGCAAGTACAAAATTTTTGTGCCATTATTTTTGATTATGCAGTGGTCCTTTCGTGAAGCTTCATAGTAATAATTTTTATAAAATTTATCATTCAGAATATAATAAGTGATTACAGGTATAGTTAAAATTTTATCTATTGAATTGTATATTCTCGGTAATTTTATCTTGAATGACATGTGATAATTATCAGTTTTTTTTGTATAAATGCAGTACAGGAAGATATGAGACCATGATCGAAAAGATCGTTGTGGGCTATAAGAGAGTGATATTGAAATATTTTAGGAAATTATACTACCAAATTTATTTGATATGTAAATATTACTACGCTCAATTATTTTTTTTCATCTAATATTTAGACAGAAGCGCCAACACTTAAAAGAGTCGATTACAGGACAACACTACGATGATAAAATGAAGTTCCCGATTTTATATATTTGTAATAATTTTAATATAACATTTATTAAGTACTATGATTATATATTTAGATGCTTTTTAATGTAGCATCCCTTAAATTTTTCAAAAAATAACATTACAATAGATACAATATAAAAAAGCAAAGAGATATTATATATAATTATAAATTATAATATAAAAGATTCATTGATATCGTGTTAGTAAATCAGTAAACGGTCAAAGGCAATCTATTCTCCAATCTACGAGAAGGCTTATTCATTTAACTGACGACCATCAGAAAATGAAATAAGTTCAAAGTCCTTGACGTATTGACTGTCCATGGTTGAATAATTTCTGGCCATGTTTCTCCGGAATTAGTTTTATTTTACGTTGAAGACCTTTAGATAGATTGGTGTTGATTAAGCTCACTTTAATGTGTCATAGAGATAATAGTACAATCAGCCGTAGATAATGATATTTTTAGGATTTAGTAATATTAATATAACCAGAAATAAGTTATCGTGTAGGTCGCCTGAGCGTTCTGCGTACTTAGACGGCGTAGGGTGCTACAGCCCTTGAGGTTGAATTCTGAGGAACCGTCTCTGAAGTCTCCTCCTCTTCTTCATCGTTCTGATCTTCAGGCTCGCCGAGTGCGTGAACGAATTCTGAAAAATATTATACGGTTCGATAAATCTACATTTTGCAAAGTATTTTTACATGTTTTGCGCACTTCAAAAAATCACTGAAGCGACAATAATTTTTCAAATAGAAATATGAAAAATTTTAACTGAACTTAGAAAAAACTTAATCCATTCAAAGTTAATCTTTAAGTTATGAATCGTCGTCTTATTTTTTTAAATAATTTATATGGACACATGCAATATATTCGACAAAAGTGATACGTCGGCTTGAACTTGGGAACAAGTCAACAGCTTATTATAAAAGGTATGCTGTTATGTATTCTTATGGTATAAATGTGCGTTGGGTACAAACCGTAGAAATCAATTCTGCCGTCACCATCAACGTCAACCTCCTTGATCATGTCCTCGACTGGAAGTATAAAAAAAAGCAATATAAAGACTGGAAGGCTTATGGCAGCATGAAGATAATTAATAATAAGATATTCTCTGTGAGTGAGTTCTTCACAGAGATTGTAACAAAGACAATGTATAGTTGCAGCTTTAGCCGGCAAGGAAGGGCACTCACTCTCCTCCTCGGAGAGGTCCTCCCCGAGGCACTGCAGCACGGCGCGCAGGTCGGAGGCGCAGATGTAGCCGCGGTTGTGCTTGTCGAACACGCGGAAGGCGTCCCGGAGCTCCTTCTCCTCCTGGTCGGCCGTGTTAGTCTCCGGGGCGGCGCCCATGTTGGACAGGATCGTCACGAACTCCTCGAAGCTCACGTTGCCGTCCCCTGAAAAACGATTGGTATATCACCTGTTGTCGTGCACAAATAGCTCGCAGGGCACTGAGCCCAGAGGAGGTCTCACACAGTTATCACAAGTTACTTCGGCGAAACGCAAACCTCACACTGGCTCAGTGTTTTTTTAACCTTTTTGAATATGCGACCCCTCTGTAAGTTAAAAAGTCCTGGCGACCCCCTAGGTTGAGGAACACTGCACTAGCCTAAAGACCGAGCTGACGTAATCTGAAAATGTAGAGTTTTACTTTGTAAAAGTAGAAAGCAGCAGGAGAAGAGGCATGTCGACAAATATATGAATCTGAAATATGTCTCCCGCCTTTGCCTCATTGTATACAGGGAAATCACAGAAAACTTCTCTTTGAGAATTTATTTCTTCAAAGGGTTTAACATGGAGATAGGAAAGAAACTGCATTAAAGAAAAAAAGTTTTGGGTGTAGTTCATGTGTCCCATCATTATTATTTGGAGCAGTATGTGGTCAATATTTATTTCGGTCAAAACTTTATTTACTTTGACTTTGTCAATCATCCGGCCCTTTTCGTCATTTTTGTTAGTTGTAGAATAATCACAAATGTTTCTAAATCAATTCACAAGAGAGAGCTCTGCCTGAGACAAATTGCAAACTAACGACAAAGCAAGGATTATTGTGATAGCGAGACATCCGAACAGAGCGACGCCCAAGAAGCTGACTCGTGCTTGGAAGGCAGGGTTTCTCAATTATTATCCAATTATATAAGACAGAGGACCCTTTTCAATATCGATGAATATTTAATCCCCAAGTCGCCTCTATTGTACAAGAGAAGTGCTGTTTCTTTTAATGCGGTAACTCAAACTGTGCTATCCAAAATCAGCTACAAAGCTAAGCCCGTGTAAAACATTGCTTAACGACTTCGTATTTATAATATGCCTGAATTATATATAATAAAACTGTTGTTTATGTAAATTTGGCTTAGTAAATGACTGCAAACCACGATTACAACCTAAACAAAAAATATATAAGTCTCACTATTAGGCATGTAATAGAATCAGTATGAATAAAACTTTGTCAGGTCTAATACTACGTAATCGTCTATAACAGGGATGGCTAACTTTTGTGTACATAAGATCTATCGTTTATCTTAAAAATGTATCCTGATCGACTTGTCTGTGTGGGGAGAGAGGGGTGTGAAATGCACGCTATGCATATACACTGTGTTTCAGTACTGCGTTCACTCTCGCGAGCTATGGGTAGATAAGCAAAATATACATTCAAACGTACGTACAACAACACAATTAAAAGTCAAGACCAGGCGATTTTTTCTACTGTAAGTATAAAAATGCCGATTCCTATAGTTAAAATAAATATATTTTAATATAAATTAGCGCTCTATTTATCGCGTAGTCTAATCGGCCGAGCGTTGGACCGAAATTGACTCGACGGCCACTTCTGGTCCATAACGTGTTATAACGCTGCTTTTAGTCGCGTATTGGCTATACAAATATTAGACAAAGTAACACAACGGCGCATTGATAAATGTACGTCAGCCGGCCGACATTTATTCGAGCATAAATCGCCATTATGTCTCTAATTGAATCGGATAAAGCGACATCCGCCGGCGTCTCGGCTGCAGGCGCGTCTGGCCGGCTGGACGCGGTCAGGACCCTGGACGAGGACCCTGGACGAGAACCCTGGACATGCATCCTGGACGAGGACCCTGGACATGCACCCTGTTGCTCGGAATCGGCCAAAAAGGTTCACAAAAGGGACATATCAAAAAACGCATTCACAATGCAACAGGTGCCTTCTACATTTTTCTATAAATGGACCCATTACCAACGATTCTACAGAAGCGACATCTCATAAACGCGTTGCATGTAACGCTATCCAATATATAAAAAATGTGCAATTATACATTTTTATCTCTGTTATCTAGATCGTAGTTATTTATTACACATAAGCTCATGCAAATAAAGAGTTTTTTTACTTAAACTTCCTCTGCCTAACACAATAATGTAATTAAAGAAATCCATGTATGCTACCATCTAAGACACACACACTTGCGCGCAGATCATCTGAACTATTGTAAATGTAATTAAGGAAAAATAAAATTATATATATATATATTTTTTTAATGTTATATTAGCAGAATCGGTCCAACCCCGTGGTTCCCCAGAAGGCACTCAAGAGCACTTCGTATGCAATAATACTTGCAAAAACAGCACAGGGCATATATGTGTCGTCTCAATATTAGAAATCCTCGAGTCTAGGCTCCGTGGGGCTTTGTATGACGAGTCGGTGCCTTACCGTCGCTGTCCACCTCCTGCAGCATCTCCTGCAGCTCCTCTCCGCGCGCGAACTGCCCCAGGCTCCTCATGACGCGGTCCAGCTCCTCCTTGGTGATGGAGCCGTCGCCGTCCTTGTCGAACAGTCTGAACGCCTCGCGGAACTCTGCGAAGATCGGATAAGCATCGGACAATCATCAGATAAATCCAAGATTAGATTAAAAATAAATTGCAAATGCATGTTTATCGTTTTATCTTGAGATATACAATTAATCAAATTTGTGCATTCACTGAAAAACAATTGGGAAACACCCGAAATAAAACTGATGGCAGATATTAATAAATATGACACGGCGAGGTTTTGACTCTTCCGATGTATATATATTTAAATATACCAATCAAAAAAATTTAAATGCAAAAAGTTTGATACATCCCTTCTTCCGAACAGAATATTTTTTTATTCCTTATAAATTTACTATCAATATGATAAATATGTGTTTTTCCGATTGAAGTGTAGGAATTTGGAGATTCGTCATGTCCCTTTTCCAAGAGTCCTAAACATTTAAAAGTCTTTTTTTCAATTGGAATTAAAATATTAAATATAAAGCCTGTGCGATATATTATTTTAAAAATTAAAAATTCTTTAACAAACTTTGGTTTTGAAAAGTCGTCATTTTATCCAATTTTTCAACATCTTCAAGGTTTTATTTTACCCCGAAAATGGACGTTAATTAAATAATAAAAAATAGATAAATATAATTTATAGTTTTCTCAATACTCTGCAAAAAAAATTAACTTTCAACATAGAAAAATAAAGTGACAATTAAATTAATTAAATGACACGATTTCGACAGGTAATGGACTGCCCCTGGTGTCCGGTTGGACACCAGAGGCAATTAAAAGGGTACCATGCGAGGTACTACAGGGGAATACTATCGCATGGGGATCGCTGGGGGTGGAGGGGGGGAGCAGTACCTCGGAGCTGCGTCTTGGTGATGCCGAGGTGCGCCAGAGCCGCTGGGGAGTCCAGGGGGCCAGGAGGCCTCGAGAAGCTCAGCTGTTTGTGCACGGGGGGCACCGCCGCCGCCCCCGCCGCGCCGCCCCCTTGCCCCGACCCACGCGTCTGCAACAATAAAAAAAAATTAGGCATTTGAGCAGCTGGTTGAATGAGAACTGGGATCCTGATCTTGAAATCAAAATGAGGATCGAGACAGTACTTTGAGGAAAGTACTATGCGCAAGAGATATAACAGTCAGTTCTTTTTTATGGTGTCGAAGCTTGGACACTCAAGACAGTGTATGGGTTAGTTAGTCGGTATTGCGGTAGCACAATATACGACAAGTTCGGACATGTTAAGCTCCGCCCCGACCACAAGGTCGGACTTGTCGCAGGTAAAAACTTTATAATTTACCGATACAACCCCCAGCGCATGACGCGTCCCCAGAGAGACTCAGGCACTCGACCAGTAACCACGCGTAATTCTGTCTTGTCCAAGTAAATATAAATAAACGAATACGCAAACATTTCGCCAAGCCTTTTGATCAACATCCATCATCAACGAATCAACATAACCTTTACGGCGAAAACAGCAAGAATTGAGGCGGCAGAAACGTGGCTGTATAGGAAAATCCTTAAAGCACCATGGGTTGACCGCGTCACAAATGAAAGAGTCTTGCACAGAAAGGAAACTCTTGACGTTGGTAAAGAAGCAAAAGGTCTCCCATTTTGGCCACATTTTTCGTAACAATAGATATAGAATACAACAGCAATGAGAGCAGTGTGGCATAGCGGTTAGATCAATGGATCTAGAGAACAAGACCGTAGAATATGATATCTATGTCGTGTGATCCTTGAAGAGCAGGAGTAGGGTATAAAACTGAAATCTCGCTGGAGATTCACCGAATGTTATGTCGCCTCAGTTCTTCTTTGTGGAGTCGAAGTTTGACTCACAAATGAAAGAGTCTTGCAAAGAATCGTAACTCCTGACGTAGGCAAAGAAGCGGAAGTTCTCCTATTTTGGCCACATTTTTTTTGTAACTATAAATATAGCATCCTACAGCTGATTATCCAAGGAAAAATCTATGGATATAGGGGCATTGGAAGGAGGAATTCGCGCCAGTGGCTGGATACTCAAGGCAGATACTATGCGAAGAATCGAGACGGCAGAAATGTGGCTGTATAGGAGACCATGGGCTGACCGCGTCACAAATGAAAGAGTCTTGCACAGAATGCGCAAAGAAAGAGAACTCTTGACGTTGGTAAAGAAGCAGACGGTCTCCCATTTTGGCCGAATTTTTCGTAACAGCTGATTGTCCAAGGAAAAATCGAAGGAGAAAGGGGCATTGAAAGAAGGAAGGAAGTGCGGCCGAATTGGTGAGACTGGCCCAGGAAATATGTTCGAGGAAATGATCACCAACCTCCTATGAGGAGAGGCATCAGAAGAAGAAGTACTAAAAATACTAACTGATATAAAAACACGTTTTTAAGGTAAACCGCTCACACACGACACGACTTTTTTTCAGGGCATAGTCATTAATTGTGAGTTGATATTTACTTACTTTAAATAAAATATATTTTATTGTTTTTGTAATTCATTCAAGCCGTTTGCAAGGGTTTTTTTTTCACGCATATGTAGAAACATCGACAGTCTTCGGTGCTTTAATTTACCAATGGTTTCGAGCACGTTAAATTTCCCGTAGCTTAAAAACTTTTAATGATATAGTCATGGAGTTGGAAGAAAGGCTTCAGGGGGTCTTTTACACAAAATAATCAAATAGAAAACAGCCCCAACTCGCACAAGAAAACGCAATTATCCGACGTATCTCGTGGCGGCGTTACAAAATATTTTAGCAATTTGGGGGGGATCGTGAATAATGCCTCTGAGCCATGTTGAATTATTGGTGGAAATTTCTTTCCATTTTGAATATTTCATTGGAAATATATTGGGAAAATATCTACCGCTTTGAATAGATTAAAACAAAATTGAGTATTATCTCTTTTATTGTGATCGATTCTTAAGTGAAAATAGAGATTAGAGCCGTCGTGATTTATTATATATCATCGGTATTGTTTTATGATATTGGTGAAGATTTCTTTTCATGAACATCAAGCTATATATTTTATATAAATATAATAAAGATGCCACAGTGAAATATATTTTTTTAAATTTCGCATAAAAAAAGTAATATATTTTAGGAGAAGTTTTGGTACATCAAATACGTGATTCAATTACTTTGTGAAAAATCTGCAGTGGTTTTCTGAATTCCCACCCGAGCGTAAAATTTACATAAAATTTTACGCAACCGGCCTCTTTTTTATAGCCACGAAAGCCAGGCTTGCGTTGAAGCAAACGGGAGAGAAAGAAAACTAACAAATACCAAGATGAAGAAACTCGCTGAAGATTCACTAACTGCGATGTTGTTTCAGTTCTTCATTAAGGTAGTAATATTGAAAATACCATGAGTTGACAGTCTTGCACATCGTTCTCCTGACGATGGTAAATAAAACGTATCAAATCAGCTGATCGTCCATGGAAAAATCCAAGGAAAAAGAGACATTGGACCCATGGAAGAGACGTCGGAGTAAGCAATTCATAACCCTCGGTATTGTGGCGCAGCACAGACGCCGCGTCCATTGATCTAAAAAAGGTTAAGTGGGAAGGTTAACAAAACCACGCCGGCTTAATTTGATCTGCGAAATCAAGCGCACCTGGGAATATAGCAGGTCAAGAGGTGGCGCAAGAACCGGCCTCTTAATGAAAACCAATATTAATCCCTTTTTATTGATTGACCGACTTGATTAATTTATAAAAAATCAAATACGAAAAAGATTATGATCATTTCTGCTTGCGAACGCCTTCGTCTTTCAGACCGTCTGAAAAAGTCAGAAGCGCTCACAAACAAAAATGACCGTTTGGCTATCAATATTTATTGTTCCTCGTAAACTCACAATATCGATAGTTTTCATTAAACTCCATTTTTTATTTTATTGTTTTATGAATATAAAATCGATAAAATAAAAAGACTAGTTTAACAGGAACAGGCGATATCGCATGGCTGCCAGTCTGTACTGTAATGGTGCACTGGACTTGGAATGATTGTGGAGGGATGTGGTCTGGAAGTATTTGGGGGGCTCCTGCTGCAGAAAGATTATCAGATATAGACGATCAGATAATGCTAATGGGCAGCAGAAATACGCAGACTTTTCCTTCCAATATAAAACTGCGGTGTGAAGGACTCGGGAACCCACGTATGCCCAGTGGCTCTTGGGGAGGCACTTGACGAAGAAGACTCTTCGACTCACCATGATTTCCTTGATCTGATTCACCAGAGGCGAATCAGCGAAGAAGTGATTCACCGCAGAAAATATTTTTCCTTCCAACTTGACTGGCGTCCCAAAGAGCCGCTCTCTGGCGGGTCGGAGGGGTCGGTGGGTTTGAGGATGCCCTGAGAAGACGAAGGCGACTTCTTGGTCTTTCTTGATCGCAGAAACAAACTTCACACGACTGATAATCGCCGCCGTTTATTTTCACAATTCTAGCATAATATTTTTAGCACTTGTTTTAGCTGCAACAAAATTCCCGAAGACGGACCCAGTGCCGGGACCGAAACGTCACGATATGAACAAAGCGGAAAATACGGCATAACGCAATTGATTTATTATTATCGTATCAAGTATATTATTTATTTTTAAAAAAATGCGTGTGTTATATATAATCTTATATAACACACGCATTTTATTGAACCGGAATTTTTAATTTTATAATTTTTTTAGAATCAATGATCATTATTATTATTATTTTTTTTTTTAATAAATCCGCGTTTTCCAGCCATACATGACACGGGTGGGGTTCGAACCCACACTCCACGACTATCGCTGTTCTTTATTAAATGAAAAATAAAAACTAAGACTTTTCTCGTCGTTTCACGTGTGAATTGATATTCTCAATATTTAACAGAGTGCATTGTCCAAGAAATAAACCTAAATGAATATATTAATTTATAAATAAAAGTTATTCAGATTATAGAGGCTCTAAACTATGAAATCACTATTTTCTTTGACTTTTAGACTTAGTATATAATTTATAACTAGGTTTAAAAAAAACTAATTTATTATGCTGTGAATCGCAAGTAAACTAAATGCAACATAATTAATATCACTTAACCATTTTTAATAAATAAATTAAAATAACTATTATTACGATGGTAAATTTTGAAATGTATAAAATGAAGAAATATAGATTTTATAATTTATTACAATTTTAACCATTTTTTTAATTAAAGTATTTAAAGAATGAAGTATATTAGATTTTATAAAAGATTTATAATTATTATTTTATTTAAAGTATTAAAAAAATTATTGCACGTTTTATTTGTCAGTTTAGCAAATTATATATTTAATAGTATTTTTTTATTTTTCTGTGTCGAAATGATATTAATATCGATTGAATAAAAATAAAAACAAAACATATTGTAAATCGATAAAAATGCATACATATTATTCTTTTAACAAAAAACCACTATTTTCTATAAAATTAAAATATAAACATATCACTGTGCTATTAGTAGAGATTTTTAAAACGTATTTTTGCAGGGTACGAAATAATGTGATTTTTGCGAGTCGCGGCCGTTGTTTCCATGTTGAATATCTTAGAGATCATAATTTAGATAATTTTTATTGGTTTAATCGATTCGTGTACATTTGGTTAAAACGCCTTCAATACTTGCATATTAATTGTAAATAAAATTATGACAGTAGAAACGGACCCGATTCACAAGATATACAACATTGATGGCGAATTTTTTTTCATTGACTTTTAAGACGAGAGTAGTCAAAACTATTACCGTACGTTTGAGGATTTTATTAATAAAATGGAAAAAAACGATGTCTGTTATTTTAATACCAATAAAATTTTATACAGCAACACTTTGTTATTAAATTTGACACAAAGACAACCCTTTTATGACAAGCTCGTAAGGTTTAAGTCAACATTAAAAGGTTAGGGTTTTTTGAGTTTTTGGATAAATCTTTTAAGTTTTCTTAACACTGATATGTCTGCGGATGTTTAACGGACGGCTATAGATATAATTTAGGGGTGGTTTTTACAGAAATGAGGCTGTGTTTGGGTGCCTTTGTGCACTATCGATCTGCAAGGGTACGTCTTGACAACCCGGCGCTCCGCTCTCGACTGAGGGATGAAACGGGGGATGCTGACTGGAACAACCCTTAATGCGCACCGTCCAATCTAACCCCATACGAATATTAAACTAAAAATAACCGTCCATGTTCGGAGAGATTTGTTCTGCATCTGATGATGACCAAGTCTTTTGGTTGAAACTACTCATGCATAAATGTTCAAATAAACACAACGTGAAGAAATTATAAAAAGTTATTTCAAATCATTATTAAAAAATGGATCTTCACTAAACAACGGTCTGAACAGAAATTATATTAAAAATAGTGAATTGATGACACTAAAATCTATTGACTTCATAACAATTCATACGATTTAAAAAAGTCAAATACGAAATCTAGCAATGAAGAAATGTTTATTATAATAATAAAGGTAACTTTGTATTATTTAGGTACAGACTGGGTCATCATCAGATGCATAACTAAACATGATGACCTAGTCTGTTTGAATGTTTTTGAGTAAAATACTTGAGTAATTTTCCACATGTTCGTTTGTATTTGTGACCTGTTACAGAGACTCAGACTTTGACAGGCTGGCGAAACCGGTCACAAATAAAAACGAACATGTAGAAAATCACTCAAGCATTTTACTCAAAAATATTAAAATGGAATTCCACCAAGTGCTGAAAATATTGAATTTCTTACTAGTCTGTTTGGTCGAAACTAGTCATGCAAAAAATATAATAAACTCAAAGTGAAGAAATAATAAAAAAGTAACCTTTATCATTATAATAATGGATCTTCACCAATCAACAAGAAGAAATGTTTATTTATAAATTTGGGCTCATTGATATTTACAAAAAAAAAATACTTGCTGCAATATTTAAGTCCACTTTATATAAGATTGATTGATTTTTATCAACGTTCAACGAATTATAAAACCATCTACGTAATGTAGGCATCAAATCAAAAGAGTCAATTATTTTTTAATAATTATTTTTAATTAATTAATTGGAGTTCCTGGCGCGGCGTGAGCGCCAGCGCAGTGGCGTCCCCCCCCCCCCTCCCTGGAGCCGCCCCTGCCCCTCCCCCCCCCCCCCAATACAAACACAGCCACCAACACTAGCACGCGAATCAATACATCTTCGAGTATTATGCGATGCCCTCCCTGTCTACTGCCCTAAAGCCGCGACCCCACCGATGAAGAAATGTGCCGCACAAATTGTGCGGCACAGCGCACGATGAAGCCGGCTACACCCGCAGCGACACAACCGGCAGCCGATTTTCAATTGGGTGTATTTTTGATTTTCAGGGAAAACATATTTTGTATATTTTTCATGTTTTATAAAAAAAAATTAAATAAAAAAAAAAAAAAAAACTAATTTATATTATAATGATAAACAATAACTTTTTATTTATATCTTCACTGTGAGTTTATTAGAATTATTTTGCATAACTAGTTTCGACCTTATACACCAGGTCATCATCAGTTTAGTCATGCATCTGATGATGATCTGGTGTATAAGGTCGAAACTGGTTATGCAAAATAATTCTAATAAACTCACAGTGAAGATATAAATAAAAAGTTATTGTTTATCATTATAATAATATTTTTGAATAAAATACTTGAGTGATTTTCCACATTTTTATTTTTATTAGTGACCGGTTTCGCCAACCTTCAACCTTCAAAAATATTAAAATGAAATTCCACCAAGTACTCTCTGTCAAAAATATTGAATTTCATATCATTATAATGATGGATCTTCACCATTCAAATGCCTGGTCCCTCAACAACACTAAATTATATTAATTGGCTATGAATATACCTTACTTTGAAATGTTAAAATATTTTTTTCATGTAGAAAAAAGATCTCCAATAATTTGTTGACATAAATCGCGTTTTCACTCAACCGCCAAAAGTTGACAAATGTCATCTTCTAATATGTTTTTTTCTATTCTAGGGCTGTTAACATAAGTCACACAAAAAAATGGTTGATCCTATACGTTTGTATGGGGTTTTAAAGCAGGTTTTATGATTTGTTGCCGATTGGCAACGGTATGCAATTAAGGGTTTTGTCTGAGTAAACAGCCCTAAAGAAGCCGCTAATGGTAACCATTTGTTTGTCAGTTGTGTCGCAGCGTGTGTGGCCTGCATAAAGCAGCCTACACACGTGGAAACACGAACGCTAATTAGCCAATAGTGTCAGTATGACAAAGTACTCAAAATCTATTATATTTTTTAAAATAATACAGCGCATCAATTGAAAATTTCATCTAGATTTCATGTTATCTTCAAGGAAGATATTAAACTAAAACTTTTTCATTATCTGTGCCTTGATTTACTGAGTACAATAAAAAAACATTCCATATACATAACAAACAATAAAGCTACAATTGCTTTAAATTAGTCTTGATAGCTTAATCGCTTGTGTTGCGTTTATCGTCCCCTCGTCCAGATTTTCTGAGTCAGAATGTCTTCCGTTGAATAAAGTGAAGAAATAAATTATTTTTGGAAATAAATTGAAGCGATGGAGTCCCACCTTTAGATCGAGGGACTGTCGATTTTTAAGTACGTACTTATAATGAATATATTATAGAATTCAGTACCAACCTTTACATAAGAAATACCATTATCAGTACTCTGGCATATTAGAATCGCTCAATCTCACAGTGCCAGGTCTCCTGCTCGTCCAATTCATTTTGCCCTACAAATTTACCGCACCTATAATATCTTTGAAAACATAACGAGATTTTACTTTTATATATTATTTGAACTAGACGAAAGTTTAAAATGCTTTATAATTTATTTATTACTAACGAGTTTAATACTTAAAATAATGTACTAGAGATTCAATAAATGCCATCTTGTCTCAGTTTATTTATTCTAACTGTACCATTCACAAAACTGGACGTGTATTAAGAGCAGTATATTGAATACAAATAAATTTAAAAAAATTATCCTGTAGGAGTCGAACATGTGATTTTTTTTTTCACCCCAAATGATTTCAGCGAATTCATCATTGAATCTCAAGGACGTTTGTTTCAGGAAATATTCGCATCAGTATGTGAAAGCGATTATTCCTGGCGACTGAAGGCTTTGGTAAATACACAATATAAACAGTGCGGAAGCTTTCAGGAGTTTATTGCCTGAGAAATTGAAATCCATGTTCGATAATGGGGTTGGTGGGAGTACCAGCGATTGGGGGATGCTTTCCACAAGGGTGTGCACATCTGATAAAACCTGGTATATGAGTAGTTTTCAAGTTTAAAGTAGAATATATATTTATAATTCTTTGAATGATATTTTCGACTCATAGTCTTTTGTAGAATTGCTTGATTTTGAAGGGCACGCGATGCATTTCTACACGCATTCCGCCCTTGCTGAGGGTTGTTGGCCTGATCAGTGTCCTCATGCGGACCAGCAGACACCAACCAGACTGGAAAAAGCTATAAACAGCAGTTACTTCTATTGATACTATGAACTCATATGTGTGTGGTAAAATATTCTATTTGCTGTTCGTGGCATAAAAATGAAAAAAATTTGGCGTCGTTCAGTTTTAAATAAAATTTACTATACCCAAAAAAAAAAAAACGATTTTGCGAAGGTTTTGGTTAGTTTCATATACGTGGGCACTGGTAAGCCGCATTTATTTAATACTGTAGGCGTTACAGCAAAATAACCGGTCAGGGTTGTAAAGTAGAGAAAGGTCGCCTGAAAAACCAAGCGGCAACAAGGGTAGGTATTTAAAAGGAGCGTAAATCTTTGTAGAATTAACAAGGAAAAAAATAAGAGAGAAAAAAGCATTTTCCTTAGAACTAAAAGTACAAAGGTCAAAATTTATATATTTTTTAATAAAAGGAAGAATTTAGCGGGAAGCATACTTTTTATGGATTAATAACAAAGTGTCAGGAAATTAATAATGCTGTAGAAAGTTTGTAATATAAACAACAAAACGTATTTTTTTTAAAAATTAAAAACAATTTCACATTTCTTTTAGCAAAGTTTTTGGTTATATATTTTTAAATAATAATTTTTAAAAATGCAAAAATTTACGTGTGGTAATTTAACGTTTGTAAGAAGTAATCATGAGCTACGTTAATTGATACTAGTTTTATAAACCATTCCGCTAGACTCTCTGAGAATTTTTTTTATATTATAAAATAAACAGTATTTTAAAAAAAAATCTCCACTATATGTAATATTTATAAAAAGTACTCATATTGCAGAATGTTTAAAACAAAGCCATACGTTTTAATACTATTAATATATTTTGACCTTTAAAGAAGTTTTCCTGTCTTTTTTTATTTGGGGCTTTTTGCTGTTTTAATATATACCCATCTTAAAAAAAATAACCTTCAAAGTGTTGTTATCTGACAGGTCATGCAAATCTGTGATTCACTAGTTGAAAAAAATCCTAGATTGATTTTTTTAAGAATTAAATTTATTCACTATCGGAATCGATTGCAATTATCCTGAATAAATAAATGATATGAAATTAATTCGTTTTGCTGATAATTGTACAAGTAGGACACTGATAATTGAGTGTAGCATATCTTCCTGGAATCTGAGATAAGAGAACAATAAATAAGGATTTATGCAGAAGTGCCTATCGAAGATAACAAGCGATTAACAAACGCGGAAATCATCGCCATTATTTTCCAAGCATTTGACTCAAAAATATTTCAAACAATTAATATAAGTCACTAACAAAGAGTTAATCATTACTAACAGCCGTCAATGTGTGTTAGTCATATTTATCGTCAATGTGTGTTAGTAATGTACTGTGTATTATATATGAATATAAAAATCGATATGAAGACTTTTTTAATCAAACAAAGCTGAATATAGAATTAAAAATATATGAATCACACGAATATTAAATTCTATCTTTGTATAAATATAAAAAAATAAATCGATCAATCAATTATTCAGTATAACCGAATATGTCTAACTCTAGAGTAAATATTTAATACAGTGTTGAGTTATTTAGGGTCAGCATCGAGAATCAATGAATAATTAATTATTCATCAAATAAATCGATTATTTTGAGTCATCAATTATTTGATTATGGCCATCATTAGTAATCAAACTTTGAATATTAAACATAGAATGATAATTAAATTTTATGAAGTCATGGTACTTGTGCTCATTCATTTCGTCAAAATATTAAAAATATTTTGAAACAAATAACACTAAAAAATATCACAACACAATATTTAATTCGGGATGTATGTGAGATTGCAGATGTATGCAGATGCAGCAGCCTCTCTCAGTCATTGGGCACGGACCCACATGACTATGACATCAAGAAAAACGAAAATTCAACACTCACCCCTCTGTAGCCGAAGATTTTCAAAAAGCCTCCGCACACGACCATTTTGAAAATTGTGTACTCAACCAACTGACGCGAAAATGAGAAATTGACTTATCACCGAGCAGATAACATCGGTTGATTGTTTATCAAGAGTAATTAATTCTTACAAGACCGTGAAAAGTCAATTTCATGGAAATCGACATTGCTAGACGTACAAGATATATTTATATATAAAAAAAAATAATAACACCCAAACAAAGATATCAAATATGGATAATTTGAGTGAGAAGTAAGAGCCATGGAGTAGAGAAATCAAATTATAATACAAGCTATTTATTTTTATTCCGCGTCCATCTGACATCCAAATTCAGATATCCTGATAAAAAATTATATATATATATATATATATATATATATATATATATATATATATATATATATATACATAATAAAATTTAAGTGAGAATTGAGAAAGCATATAATAATATGTCCCAGAGGCATATCATTGGAAACTTGTCTGTTATCTCAGTTCTTCTTTATGGAGTTGTGGCCTGGACACTTGAGGCAGCAACCATGGGAAATACTCAAAATACCATGGATTGATCGCTTCACAAATGAGAGCAAAGAATAAGAACTTCTGACAATGGTAAAAAAGCATAAGGTATCCTATTTTGGAATTTTCAGAAATACCAAATACAGCCTACTGAAACTGATTGTCCATCGACTGCAATGAAATAAACAGTATGCCGTGTAAAGTATATCTCTAAGCCTAATGTTATTATTAAATTTATTTAAATTTGGCTAAAATTGTTATAAAATTTAAACACCATAATTGCTGCAAAATAAAATTTTGAACACACGTTATTTTTAAAAGCCTTAATTAAATAAACATGTTTCTACACAGTGCCATCTTGTTTTTTGTGTAAAAATGATTAAACGTAATTAATTAAATTCAGTAAAAGATAACGGTTGATTTGCCACAAATAACAAACGTATTGAATTACTTTTCCATATAATTAGAGAAAAATATATTATTTACTATCCAATAGATGGCGCCGATTTATAAAATTAATAAAAAAAATTATATTTTAAATAAATAAATACTTGAGATAATTTTCGGCAATCTTTCACGTTGCCATTATCAAACTCAGTTTCAATCATGTTAGTCGGAAAAAATTATATTTATAAAAATAATCATCGGAAGCAGAATGCTAACGTGGATGCGGAATTTGCGACAGTGGATGGAAGTCGGATGAATCAGTAAGACTGGCCCAGGACGAGTATGTGTTCATTGAATTGGTCACTAACCTTTGCTAACGAGAGGCACTTGAAGAATAATACGATAATTTATACTCCTTTTTTTATTAATAAAATAATATAAAAGCTTCATATTTCTTAACTGTACGCAAAATAAAAAAAAAGATATTTTTTTCTTATAATAATCTGTTTTTTCGAAATGTGCATTATATAAACTCAGTAAATTCTCTCAGCTTACCCTCTTGTTATGCAATGTTTTTTTTTAAACCTATTTATTTAACTCATGCAACAAAAGAGTTCTTTTACACGTATTTTACCCTACACACACTACCATGTACGCTACCACCTAAGCCACACCTCGTAAGCCCCGTAACCTGTGCCACGAGCATAGGACAGCCACATACCGTATTGTCATTAACAAAGCATAAGACCTGACAAGATTGTAAACTAACATAAAATAAAAAATCTTAGAATATAAATAATTTATATGTATATATATATATATATCCACGAGCCCCAGAGATGAGGGGCTGACAATGGTTCAATCATCCACAATTGGATGATGGTCCTCGCTGGAGCCGCCGGCCTGACCTCGCGGCCCGCTCCGAGCCTCGGACAATAAGGCCGGCTTGTGGGAACCGCCGGGACGGCGAAAGCAATCGATGGGTCTTTTGTATTGACACATCCTCGTGCTTACAATTTATTAAAGCTGCCTACACACGCTGCGACCCAACTGACGATCAAACCACTGCGCCATCCTATTTAAAACACGCAGAATGGGACTCTTTTGGCGAGTTACCGTTCGGATGGTTTTGGTTGTGTCGAAGTTTGACGCCTCTCCTCATTGGAGGTTGGTGGCCATTTCATCGAAGATAATTCTATCCTGGGCTAGTCTCACTAATTCGGGCGTACTTCTGACCTCCAGCCACAGGGGTAAATTCCGCATCCACGTATACTTCCTCCTTCCAATGCCACTTTTTCCTTCGATTTTTCCTTGGACAATCAGCTGTAGGATACTTCCGCTTCTATACCAACAGTGCCAAGACTCACTCACGTGTGACGCGGTCAACCCATGGTATTTTAAGGATTCTTCTATACAGCCACATTTAAAACCTCTTCAATTCTTCGCATAGTAGCTGTCTTAGTGAGTGTCCAAGCTTCAACTCCATAAAGGAGAACTGAGTGAATCTCCAGCGAGGTTTCTGTGTTATATCTCTTGAGCATAGTACTTTTCTCAAGTTATTAAACGTACTGCGTGCTGTCTCAATCCTCACTTTAATTTCCTGGTCAGTATCCCAGTTCCTATTTAACCAAAATATTTAATTTCTTTAACTCTTTCCACTCAAACGTGCGAGGCTAACCAACTGATTAAACAGAAGAAAATGGTAAATGGGACGACCTCTCATTATTCCGATTGGAATTTTCCTTTTAAAACTAGGACTAAATATTTTTTTGCACAAGGCTCTAATGCATTACAACGAAGGATAAAAAACAAGAATATGCAGGCTATAGCGTAATATTACTTAATTATTTGGCATTGTGTTGGCGTTGGCATTGTGTATTTATTGTTTTTGCAGCGATTGCTTACATTCCCAGCGGGCTCGCGTGCGAACGACTTTTAAGTCAATCGAGCGATTCAGCAGAATTTTTTTTTATATACTGCTTCGGAAAAAATATTCAACAAAACCAAGAAATTCGTTAATCAACCACCACAGTAATAATTATATTATAAATACTGTCTAATACGGTACCACGTCACAAATGAGAGAGTCTTGCACAGAATGCGCAAAGAAAAAGAACTCATAACGATGGTAAAGACACAAGGTTATTTTGGCCATACTTTTCGAAATAATAAAGGAAAAATAGGCATCGGAAGAAGAATGCTAACGTGGATGCGGAATTTGCGACAGTGGATGAATCAGTAAGACTGGCCCGGGACAAGTATGTGTTCATTGAATTGGTCACTAACCTCCTCTAACGAGAGGCACTTGAAGAATAATACGATAATTTATACTCCTTTTTTTATTAATAAAATGATATAAAAGCTTTATATTTATAAAATAAAAAAAATAAAAAAATTTGTTGCATATTTCAATAATATAAATAGACATTGTGTTTTCAGTTAATAACTGTGTCATATGGGCAGTAAATTCCGGTGAAACATTATTTTCCAAGACCAGTAATATTTATACTTTTTATTTACTCATTGTGATATTTTTTTACTAATAATGCATAGCAAGCTCTAAAATATAGTTTAAACTAGTTTAAAATACGTCAATCCGAATTTATAACTATCACAAGTTTAAAAGGTTCACAATATGCTTTAAGGGGTGTGCATTTGATCTCAACAACTGAAGATGTGAAGAAAGACTCTGTGGTCTTCAAAGGGACTTGGGGGATAGTCGTCATCAATTTTTCACGGCTCCAGCCTCATGCAGAGATGACCTTGAGACGCCTCAGCAGATACGAATAATCTAGACTGCTCCAGCTGATGAATCAGCCAATCAATCAATGAAGATAATACTGAATCTAATGCGAATAAATAAAGTTTAAAATTACACCTTAGTTATTATCACTACCGATTTTTTTCTATTTTTATATATTTTTTACATTATATAAACACAATAATTATTTAGTATTTTATTTAATATATATGCCAATAAATATAAGTTTCATAATTTTAGAATAAAAAAAAATTATTAAAATATATTTTTTATCACTGATGCATTTGCGGTAAAATCTTAAATGTAACAAAAAAATATTAAAATTTATTTTTTATTAAAAAAAAATATTGACTGTGGTTTCAAGGTTTTAACAAAAAAATAAAGCGTTTATGTATTATATAAAAATTATTATTGTAATAATTTTAAAAAACAGGTAATATCTAATAATGACGTGCATTATTAATATCATTGCATTCGTAATCACATCATCGTTGATGGTTCGTTAAAATGATTGACATGATGACACGTCATTGTTGAGGTCATCGACCCCGTCTGTACGTTTAGGGTTAATAATTTAAGCATCTTGCAGTGCAAACGTACTGATATGAATTATTTATTACAGTTTTCATATGTAAATAAACTCGTCATTTTGATTTCGATAAAAATTTCGATCAATCAATAAGCATTAAAAAAAAAATATGTTTTTATCTTTTTTAAATCTTTGGATTTTATGGTATAAATTTATGATTTAAATTTGATTTATATTTCAATAAATTCACTTAAGGTATATATCTAATCTATTTTATAAAACTTTCATATCTCAAGTTTAAGTAATCCGTGGGCTAATTTTAAAAATTATCAAACTTGTTTATCAATGTGTACCTAATAAGTACGTTTGCAGCACTTTTATAATAATTATATAAATAAATTATATACTATATAAAATACCAAATTTTATTTGCCTAATACTAATGAAGACAGTTTTTGGATAAAACATTTAGTTCGTGAAAATCGACGTTATAATATTTTTCAGTAATCCTAAGGTATATCTAAAAAAAAATAGCATCTACTTTATCTAAAAAGGAGGTCGCCAGTGAAAGATGGCAACATAAATACGCCATTTTAATTATTGGATAATAATAATAACGTACTTAGTTTTTTTTTTTAATTTAGTTCATAATAATTGTATAGATTATTTAAAATAAAATATATAAATATTCGGTCCAAGTTCGCATGTCGTGACGTCATACAGTGACGCTCGTGCGAGGGGTAATTTTAGCACATTGAATGAGACTATAAATTTAATATATTTAATTCCGTCCACTCTGTGACACCCACACCTCGTGTCCTGATCGCTTAAGCTGCCTACACACGCAGCGACACAACCGACAGCCGAAAAGAAAATGCCCGAAAGCGTCCTTTCTTCATTGCACAACACTACAGAATACACATAAAAAAAACGCTATAGTAAATAACAAGTCTGTTGTCAGCTGTGTCGCAGCGTGTGTAGGCAGCTCTGTTGGCTCTGTTCACTTGTCAACGTACGTGAAGTGGTCTCGCCGACAAGGCTGGGGTTACCATGTGAGAATAAAAAATGCCGGGACTGAATAAATTTTTCTAAAAAACTGCTTATCTGATTGGTCAATCGGATGCGTATTTATAACCCATTACGGGTTTTATTATATTATTACTAATATGATTAGGCACATTAGTTCATATATAGAAGATGATTTAAAGAAACTCTCAGAAAAATATTAAATATTGATTGGCCTGAGCACATTGATTCATATGTAGAGTATGATTATTAAAAATTCTCGATAAACGGAAGTGGTTCGTTAGTACAAGGGTTCGTACACCGGTCATGTAAACCAGGAGATGTGGGTTCAAATCCCACACAAATCACGATGATATTTTTCTGAGAGTTTCTTTAAATCATCTTCCATATATGAACTAATGTGCCTAATCATATTGCTTATCTGATGTCACGCAGAACGTATTAAAATTGGAAATTTAAAAAAATAGATATTAGAAAAAATATTACTGTAATGAGAAAACTTCTTCAATAGGCCATTCGTAACATTTTCTAATTATATAGGAAAATGCGCAGTGCACTGCAAAAAATATTAAAAAACTAATACTGTAAATATATTTATAGCATCCATATAAGTTTCATTTTTTTACTATGTGGTTACATAAAAAATATATTTTAAATATTATTAGGTACCAAAGATATTCCAAAGCATGGTCTCCCCGTCTGCTCATTCATCACATCTCTCAAATTATGGCTCGAGCGGAAGTTCATAGACACGGCGATGGCCGTTTTCCTTCCAAGATGTCATCCAACTGATTTGACACGAAAAGCCGGAAATTCAACAATTACAATTGGGATAATTTTTGCCAGGTAATAAATAATGTCTAACAGAGAATTCAAGACATCGTTTCTTTTATTGGATCAACCGGTACGGGTTCATATATTTTGAAAGATTTCCACTAAAATCAAATGACGACTAAGAGACCATGTCAATCTACCCTGATCTAATAGGTCAGATTTTTCATCAAATAAAGCTTTGACGAGTGACGAGGCTTGCATATAAAAAGAGTATGTACCACTCACATGGCAAATATTTACGGGCTTGCCTTGCCGCTGATGTTGTGTCAGGCCGCTGGGTATGACGGAAGATTTTTTTTTTATATTTGATCAGATATCGTGCAGATTGTTGCAAATACATTTTATTGATAGCGTATCACTTAAAAATTTCCATAATATACAATATCGCTAATATTACATTCGATATGAAAAATTAAGCTGGTGTTTTTCCAATAACGGTTTATTTATTTTTTATCGCGCACCTCACCGAGACTCTTATCGTGTTTAATTTTATCCTACCTGCTACCATATCACAGTTTAAAATAAACAGAAATATAACCTGTTCAGTTCAAATAGTAAAGGTGAGAAAGTAAACACAGGGGTCGATAATATATATCAAATAAGTAAAACATTTTAAAGGTGACTGTTAGATAAAAAAATGAATAATTCGGTTATAAAATATTTTTTGCGGCCCTAATCATAACAAATCAAGCCAATTATCAAATCGTATTTTTTCCATCACTTACATAATATTTAAGAAAATATTTTTTCCAAAAGCCAACACGTGTTTTTTTTAATTCGTGAATTGACACATTTTTGCATGAAAAAATCTCCACGTATAATATGTACTTAAAGAGATTTACAATATAGTACTTGTAATCCGATTATCGACATAGTATAAAAAATACATTTTTTACCAGCGTGACTTCATACGTAATTTGAAGAAATGAAAGACGTATGACGTTATAAATATTTTCAAATAATATTAAAATTAATCCTATATAATTGTAATAATGCATACAAGATTTACGATGAAACCAATCCACCAATTGCACGCAATAGAAAAATGCGGATTATTAAAAACACTAATAATAATCAATGATATTGTTGCGTGTATTAATTTTTTTTTTAATCGTAATTAACGATATTTTAACACAAAGGATGTAAATAGACAATTGTAGCAATGATGCGTAATAACGAGTAGAAAAAAAATTTAGAAACCCTGATTTTAAAATGGATCCGCTCCATATTGTAGCGAATCTTGCATCGATTGTAGTTGCAATTTTTATAATCGCTGCTTCGATCAATTACTGTTACACCATGAAAATTACTTAAACTGCATGCATATTCTTCTGACTATGGTAAAAATACAAAAGGTCTTCTGTTTTAGCCATATTTTTTAAACAATATATATAGCATCCTGCAGCTAACTGTCCAAGAAAAAATCGTATGAAAAAAGGGTATTAGAAACAGGAAACTTTCGTGGATGCGAAATTTACGCCAGTGGATGTGCAGCTGTATAAGTAAGAAAGGCCCATAATAAATATGTATTTAATAAAATTGCCACCAACGTCCATACAATATAATCAATGTTGATTGAATAAAAATATTTTTTTTTATGATTTTGTAAAATCTCGTTCAAATCTCAATAAAAATATAGTCAGAGATATTACGCGTATATAAACAATGATTTTTTTATTAAATCTGTTTTCGGGTGTATCGATAAAATTATCCTTGAAATGTTTAATAAACATAAATAATGACCCTGCTCCTGCGCGCAGGTTGTGGGGTTTACGACATGTGGCTTAGGTGATAGCGCCCATGGATTTCTCTATTTTCGTTATTGAGTTTGTCTAAGGAAAAATATGAGTAAAAAACGTATTTTTTTATAAACGTATCAAATTTTCTTGGATGCATTGTGCAATCACAAAAGTAATGATTAAATTACGTTACAAAAAACGATTTGGAAAAAACGTCGATTACACAAAAAAAACGCTGCATTTAAATATCATTTAATACAATTAAAAAAATTAGTATACACCATTTACGATTGAGCGCCGATGAAACGCATAGTATAAAATTTTATTTTTGTAATATTAATTTACAATACTTGTTAGGGGCTATGGATGTTTATATTTCCATTATTGAATTTGTGAAAAAAAAAAAATTATTCATTATTTTTTATTGTGTTAATTTACAATAGTTGTAGGGGCTTTGCTTACAGTACGATATTTGGCTCTTCCCGCAAGTTGCGGGGCTCAGGTAAATCACGGGGCCAAGGCGGTAGCGTACACGGATTTCTCAATTTTTTTTTACTGAATTTGTGTAGAGAAGAATACGTGCAATAAAACTCTTTTTAAAAAATTCGCTTAATGTAATACAAATATAAAGAAAATATGAATCAGTTTTAATGTGTTTCACTCGCATCTGGAGCGGCGAAGACACAGATCGCGAGGCTTAGGTAAATCACGCGACCAAGGCGGTAGCGTACAGGGATATCTCAATTTGTGTAGAGAAGAATATGTGCAATAAAACTCTTTAAAAAATTTAATTGAATGCAATAAAAATATGAATTAGATTGGAGGTGTTTCACTTGCATCCGGAGCGGGGATGACACGTGATGGTTTGGCTCTTCCCGCAGGTCGTGGGGCTTAGGCCAAGGTGGTAGCGTACACGGCTTTCTCAATTTTTTTTACTGAATTTATGTAGAGAAGAATATGTGCAATAAAACTTAAAAATATAAAGAAAATATGAATCATATTTGAGGTGTTTTACTCGCATCTGGAGCGGTGAAGACATGTGATGGCTTGGCTCTCCCCGCAGGTCGCGGGGCTTAGGTAAATCACGCGGCCAAGGCGGTAGCGTACACGGATATCTCAATTTGTGTAGAGAAGAAAATTTGCAATAAAAATCTATTAAAAAAATTCGCTTAACGCAATAAAAATATAAAGAAAATATGATTTAAATTTGAGGTGTTTCACTTGCATCTGGAGCGGCGATGACACTTGATGGCGGCCGGCCGGCGCTGCGAGTCGGCCCGCGGCTCACTTCGCGTCAGTCTCTCGCCGGCACTCCACCCGGGCCCTCCTGCTCCGCGCTCTCCGCCATTTGTTAGGTTACTCTGCACCGGCAGTGCCATCACCCACTCCACCGACTCCCATCCTCTCAGCCAGCCGTCCCCAACTAAATCTCATTCATCAATCCGCAATGGACGCCTTCCTGAACAAGAAATACAAGCTCGCCACGTCCGACAACTTCGATGAATTCATGAAGGCGTTGGGTATGTCGAATTTTTCTGACCACGTTTTTTTAATTATTTTCCGCGCATGTACGCACCGATTCTGCAATGCAACTGATGCCGGTTTATTGCAATTCAATCGGTAATACGATTTTGGCAGTTTTGTTTTACGTGTTGGCGTTTTTAATTCATTATATCGGTTGTGCGAATCTGCATCGCGCCGGTATTGTGCGGTTGGTTGAAAAATCGATTTCGACCGGAAAATTGCTCATTAGAGGAAGCGAGATTCTTATTCTTAGATTTACCCACTGCAGAGGATTTATATACTGCTTTTAGTACATCGTTATCATTTTATATCGTAGCGTTTATTTTTAACTATGCTTAAAAAATACGTGCTTGACACTTTTAACCACAAAGTATGAGTTATTTTTATATTCGTACTATTTTTTACTCTATGATTTTTTTTGCGCGAGGCGAAAGAAATATAAAAAAATGCACGATTGCATTGCTATGTAGTCTTCGTTTTAGCTGGATAATGAGTTTTTTTTTTTGTTGAGTCATATTCTTCGGATTGCATACCTTGTTTGGAGTACCTACATTCTGCGAATCGCAAGGCAATCGTTCACCTGACAATCACAATGGCTTCCTCATTAAATCAACATTACCGGTGAGCTGCTTTATTCCCAAAACTAAAAATTTCAACAAAAACCACACGTTTGCAACAATCGAGAGCAATCAAGACTGCCTATAAAATATAGCATTCTTAAACCTCAATGTATAAAAGCCATTTGCTTGTAAAAATCAAAGAATACAAGCCAAGGGAAGTCGGAGGCAAAAAACAGCAATCCTTTACAAGGACAGCAAAAAATCTCTGCGGTCTCGGACGATCGCAGCTTGCAAGTTTTTTTATTTTTTTTTTTATCAAAATCAAACGAACGAAGACTCGTATATTTTTTCTCGGTACCGACATGATCTGTATTGTATTGTATTGTAATTCAACGATCTTCAGCCGTAATTTTTAAATGCTAAATCATCTACCTACTCGCGCAAACTGAATAAAATCATTGCGTACATACGCCACTTTGACCTTGGGTCGCATTATTGTAGTAGATATAACGGTTGTACTTTTTTGTATTTATAAAACAAGTATTATGTGTACTTACTGGCCCACCGGCAAGTGCGGGTACACACGGGTGTAGTAAAAATACGACAAATATGCTAAGAGAATTTTTAGCCGCGTGAAGCGGTGTTTTTTTGTTGTAAATCATGAGTTTTAAATTCAATGTATTCAATTGACGCACGCAGTCCGACAAAACGCTGCACAACCGTCCAATGTACACTGCGCCCATTACGTCCAATCAACGATGTCTGACGCAGGATTGGAAGCTAAATTATCGACGCCTTGCCGCAGTATAATATTTAAAATTAAAAAAAAATATATCTGCATTTTTGAATTCCGAACGCATTTTTCAAAACGTGTTCGAATTTTGAATATAAACATTCTGTTCCTTTTTCAAATATTTAAAATTCAATAGTTCGCTGCTCGTGTAGAGTAAGAGTTTTTATATGAAATTTTGTCATCATACTTACCTACGTTAATGTTTCGTGCGCTATTATATTGTCGTGTGTGATATCTAATATCCTCTGAAGTGCATTTCGCAAGGATGAGCATCAAAATAAATTGATACGAAACATGCTCAAGCATGGCGCTATTGCTGTGTCGTCATTTTTTTTTCACTTTGATATAAGCATTAAAAAAACATTATTGCGGACATTGCGGCAATGATTGCGAGACAAGTAAGCATACCGGTGATTCGCAGGTATTGTCTTTTTGGCTCGGGTTTCGCTGAGCGCCGAGGTTATAGGTTATCCGAGCCCGCTGCTCGCGGGATAGCAATATCGGTCTCACGATGGTGGTGTGACCTGACCTGAGCCGAAGTGTCGGGTTCGAATCCCACCCGATAAGAAGTTCACTTCTCGGTACTCGTTCTCGCACCGAACAATGCGATAGCTCCGTGACATTCTCACTAGGTAACAATACTCCGCAAGTGCGATGTTATTGAATTCGATCGCTTCGCATTCGCCGCGCCCAGTAGTCAGTCGTTGAAATAGAATTCCATATTAAAAAAAAAAAAAAACAATTCATTTAAAATTTAAAAATATTTATGATTAAACAAATTGTATTCAATTCAATTCAATATAAATGCTGGTTAAAAATCTGCAAATCGGTTGCTTATTTATAAGTACACACTGAAACAAATATCTGTGAATTATTTTAACCCAAACGAAATATTTCAATTGAAGCTTCGAATAATTGATCGAATCTGGTAAATTTCCTGCGAGGTGTCGCGCGAGCCAGGCCGGATATCCGCTTTACAAAACAGCGCTCCGACGATTCGAATTTTTGAATGAAAACATTCCATTCCTTTTTCAAATGTTAATTTACTTATTCGAATAATTGTCTCCGATAAGTTATCTCTGGTTCTAATCAAAATTACCGAACCCATCGCAATCGATATTATTTGATAAAAAACTGAAATTTGAACTGAGATTTAATCTCTCTTGATAGGCGCACGCCACTACTACCATTATTGAAATTATATAAATCGTCCAGTGGATTTTGTGCGTTGAATGAAAACATCGTCAATCTATGAATTTTTTTATTATATAGGATGCAATGTGTCACTGCTAGTGTACTGCATGCCACTCTCGTTTATATCAGCAAATGAGAAAAACACTCAACACATGCGGTCTGCTCGAGCTAGATAGCATTAACACATCTTGTCGCATATTCGAAATGATACATTTAACCAATAAGGCTTTGCAATACATGTTATGCAACACTGTTGGGTATTAGTAAAAATAATTCATATTATTTTGCTATCGAAAGTTGGAAGTTCTTCGTGTCAGTATTGAAGTATGCTCAGTTATGAAATCGTCGGTAAGTAACAAACCGACTGATATTTGTTCTGTCGGTAGTTAAAAGTGAGCGGCTCGATTTCTTATCAGTAGACATAAATGGTATAGTAGTGCTACTAATTTAAGACCGTCTATTTTAATATACACCGACTTATTTGCCATAGAATTTAGTATTGGGTATTGGGGCAAGCAAAATTTTAAAAACCTCTCAAAAATATTTACACTTACTGATAAGAATGATTAGTACATATATGGGAAAAAATCATGGATATATTATTTTTCTATTATCCAGTACTTTTCTTCGACACGATAGAAAACGTAAAAAAAAAAAAACTCCGCCGCAGAAGACAAATTGTTCCAGTGAACACGTCACCCACTCGAATTATTGTTAAGCCAGTCTTAATAGTCTTAAATACATGATTGCTTCACATTAGTAATACATATAGTACATGACACACGCGCACCCGGGCTGGTATGGGTGGCGGCATCACCAGACTGATGCTTCATCCAATCACGATCGATGGTTAAGTATGGCTGAAAGGACCCCGGCAGGATGTGAACCCGGTCCAGACGTATCGCGTTTAAACACAGCACAAAAGAGCTATTAGACATATGTATCAAATGTCACGTATACGTAACAAAATTTATTAAAATAAATATACATATTTTTTTATTTCCAGTTTTCAATAAACTACAAGAAAAATACTTCCGATTGTAAATCTAAAAAAAAAATATTTAAGCTTTTATTTTTGTATACACTACAAAATGATTAGTGAAGCTACTACGATATTTTTTGTCTCTACACGGTATTTTTTGCTGACATCTGCCTTGATTATATATTCATTTTATTTCAAATGTAAAATTGACACTGACATGGCGTCGGGTGTGTTTTTTTTTTGTGTCACGTATACATTACATGAAGTTGTTTTTTTTTTTTAAGTAATTTTGAAATATATAAAATAAAATGCTAAAATATTGCACAGCGACAGTTTTCACAAAACAGTCAAAGAATGAATCGTCAACATTTAAGAGGGCTACTTTTTCAAAAATTCCGTTTTCATTCACCAACCCGGACACCAGAGGTCTCTAGCGTAGCTTTCAATTGGAAACTGAATGACAGTTCTAGTTGGACTAAGTTTTGTTATTTATGGTCAATTATCAAAGAAGATTTTTTTTTTTTTAATATTTAATAAATTTATATTGTTGATTTTTCTTTTCAAATATTCAAAAAGGAATAAATATTTATAAACATTTTAAAATAATTATTGTCATATTTAACTTATTGAAATTATGCTATAAAGCCACATTTCCATGGGATTTTTTTGTAAACTTTGCGTGAATTCAGTAAAATTGCAATAAATCGACCACTACTTTACCTTTTTACAAAAAAAATTCCAAACAAGAAATATAAATATTCACACTGAAGTCAAAATCCGTTGTTGGAGGTTCCATATTTGAGTTTTTTGATCATTTTCTCGTACCTTTTGCGAAAAATCGAATGCACCAACCAAAAAAATTTAAATGCAAAAAGTTAGATAAATCCCTTCTTCCAAACGGAAGCTTTTTTTTATTTCTAATAAATACTCAATACTCTAAAAAAATCAGTTTTCAACATACAAAAATAAAGTGACATAATACATATATAAATATATATATATATATAATATATATATGTATATATACACGCATATATATATATACATATATATATATACTTATATGTATGTATGTATATATATATATATATATATTTATTTATTTAGACATATGTATGTAAATTATAATAAAAAGGCCCAAATATATATAATGAAAACACACATCTCACCAAAAACATTTATTTATTATTAATTGAACAAATATATGACACTGGACAGAAATCTGAACATTATACAGGTTATTTCTTTTCTTCTTCATCCAGTGCCTCTCTTCATTGGAGGCTTAGTAATGTGCAATTGTCCTTGTACTTGAAAATACCATTCGTGGTGGACGTTTATAGTAATATTCTGTTTTTTATCTATTTTCCAAAATTTTAATTTTTTGTTGAGAATTGCTTCTTCAACACTTGTTCCCGATATTGATAGTGGATATTTTACTTCCACAATTTTATCACCACTAATTCCATCAGGTGTTGACGATCTATCAAAGGGACACAATTCTAAAAAAAGAAGGAATTTACTAACTGACAAGATGATTATTCACGACAGTTTTCTTATTTTTCCTCCAATCGATTGATTTACAAGACACTAGTAATATATAAAATAAATTTACTCGTTTCGCTTTTGGATTCTTAGTATGTATATGAAAGCGAGTATTTTCTTGGCATTTTGAATTTTGTCACAAACTGTCCGTCGCCACTGTACATGCAATTATGAATTTTTAGGTTAGACTTCGTTATGATCTTGACGAATATGGCCACACGACCAATGACTGTTAGACCAGGCATCCTCAACCTCCAGCCCGAAACACGTATTCCAAAGTGAAATATGCAAGAAATGTATATAGAAATCGACTTACTGATTCTCACCTTGATAACGTATTGAGAGTAGTGTGTAGCAATTATAAACCCGATTTTTCTAAAATAAAAAAGTTTTATCTCAATATCACACTAAATTTGAAATAGGCGTTTGGATATATTTAGGTTTTAAAGATTAAGATTTAATACATGGGAAATAAGTGTAAAACCAAGTCCCCACTAACTAATTGCCTGAAAAAAGCCATTACTCAAAAATATTGCATGTGTGACTTGTAAGAAAAAAAATGTTGAGTATCACTGGGTCGGGTATTACGGTCGCAAATGCTCCTGTGTCGAAATTGTCATTTGTACAAAGTAGCTATGTTGCCAAATTGACATCTTAGAGAGAGACATGCTTTCAATGCAATGTTGCCAATTCTAACAACGACAAACGAGCACAGTAGCCTAAGCTGTCATCTGCTCCGTTCTCTATGGATCAAGCATGGCTGACACGTCACAAATATTCTAAGTAGATTTTTAAATAAAATACATTTTTGTATTTTACTCGCAAAATACGCACAAATTTAATACAATTAATGTTTAAAAAGTGACATGATGAGCTTAAATATCTTTTTTAATAGATGTCAAGCCTTGTACAGCGATAAATCAACCAATAACGATTTTTAAATACCGAGAAACGAATTGGCGTCATGCTCGCTTGGAGGCTATCTCCGTTCTGACAGAAATAGAGGGCCGTTTTACCTGGAGAAATCGTGTCATTTGATTTATTTAATTCTTAGTTTATTATTCTATTGATAGAGTTGATTTTCTTACAGAGTATTAAAAAAATATTAAATTATATTTATCTATTTTTTATTATTTAATTAACGTCCATTTTCAGGGTAAAATAAAATCTTGAAGATGTTGAAAAATTGGATAAAATGACGACTTTTTAAAACCAAAGTTTGATAAAGATTTTTTTTTTTTAATTTTTAAATTAATAAGGCGCACATGGTTTATATTTAATCTTTTAATTCCAATTGAAAAAAAGACTTTTAAATGTTAAGGATTCTTGGAAAATGTACCGGACGAATCTCACAATTCCTACACTTCAATCGGAAAAACACACATTTATCATATTAATAGTAAATTTATAAGGAATAAAAATATATTGTGTTCGGAAGAAAGAATGTATCTAACTTTTTGCATTAAAATTTTTTTGATTAGTGCAGTCGATTTTTCGCAAAATCGACCTGAAAATGATCAAAAAAACTCGAGAAGTGGGACTTGGCCCTTAAGCAAATGACTCGCAAAGAATTGAAATACTTGCACATTTTTTTCTACTCAGCATTTACTACAGCCGTTAAATTAAATCTGCAATATGTGCATTTTAAAAACACCGAATAAGATAATAGTTTGCATATAGAATTAGTAGTATGTAGGATGATTTCACACTCGACTAAATCTAAAATACAAAAATATTTTTTTTTATTAAAAAATTGTACTCTGTGTTATACCAAGTTAAAAGGTCAGTAACGTGTTAGGAATCATCCTGTATACATCACTCAATTGTAACTAATGTAGGTTACACGTTACGAAATAGCATTTATGCGTCACTTAATGCGTTCGTCGACCTGCTGTGTATATTTTTGTCATTACATTTTTCGTCTATTTAAAATTTTTGCACTTCGACAATCACGACTGTTTTGCTACAATTTGCGACAGAAATATTTTTTTTTTACGCATTGTTTTGTCACGTTCGTATTACATTTCTATTTCACTAAAGCAAGCTATCTCGAAAGTGAGCAATATGTACAGGCGGCATTATACGAATCGAAGGTACAATATTCCTTAGTTTTTGTTGTGCTTAGTAAAAGCAAAGGTCTACGAAGGGCTATTCGATTTCAGTTATGACTTAATTATGAGCAAAAGTATAACTGATCTCAAAGAGAATGTCGCGGTTTGTGTCTGACTTTTGTGTCTATAGATGAAATTTCATACACGTTAAGGATATAGGCTAAAATTACACCACACTTTCCCTAGGTATATTATATACAGTAGGTTAATTTATATATACATACACTTAATACAATAAATTTCCTGAGTGATGGATGATGGACTCGTGTTTATTCAATATACAGCATAGGCTCCCAAACTATTTTGTCCCGTCGACCCCTTGTCGAGTTTTTCGTTTTTCGTCTGCCTTGCTAATATTGATTTTTTTTATAAAATTCATCAACTTCAAACATATTTTTGACATCTGATATACAGGGTGCGCCATATTTTATGTCGGTATGTAAACATTGGATATCTTTGACATTTATAAACCGATTGACTTAAGTAAACACGTTTTGAAACATTAATTCAGTACAATTTTAACCATGGTTCACATCGAAATAGTGACGCTGTACATTGAAAATAGTCGTTTAGTTGTGTTAACTCAACGTGGCCAACATGGCCAATGGGATCCACTCTTGTAGACCCCCATTTACAGTGCGTGGACCCCCAATTTAATTTTTTGCTGTCATCGACCCCTTGCAGGGCAGAATCGACCCCTAAGGGTCGATATTGACCACATTGGGAGCCTATGATATATAGTAATACCCCGCTTTACGCGAGGGATACGTTTCGGAAAAAATCGCGTTAATTGAAATTCGCGTATATCGGGGTTTACGATTCGACAGACTTTGAACGTGGCCCACTGCATTGCAGCCATTTTAGTGCAGGGCATAAAAACCTGTTGGTGCTGGCTATAGCGTTGGAAATATATATGTACTGGTAGCAGATTCATGGGTTTCAGAATTTTAATGACAAACGGCGTTGTCAGGCGACCATTCGCTTCGGCAGCGTTCTCCCCCTATAATGGAATCTCCCCCCTCGCGGGTCAATAGCGGCACCAGGCTCCCCTCGAGCCAGCCCCCCTCGAGCCAGGCTCCCCAACCGTGCTCAGGTCGTTTCGCATTTCATTGTTTTCAACATCATTTAAAAAAAAAAAAAAAAATTTAATACGGAACCGCACAATATATTTGCGCTTAGATTCACGATGAGAACATTATTGTATATATTTTTTTATCGAGTGAATTTTACATTTATATAATTTGTTTGTCTTATTCGACAGTCGTAATATTTACTGACGTTATATAAAATTAATTAGACTCAATATTACGACTTCCTGAATTTGATTCAGTATCGAATTATTGCTCGTCACTCTGTGCTGTTGTACCCTAATGATTCGTGCAATAATAATATTCATTTGCTGATTAGATCTCATCAACGCAAAGTACAGCCTTTAAGATTTATATCTCTCAAATAGTAAAATAATTTATTACATCATCAAAACGAAGCATGCATAAAATTTCATCAAGTCGTAAATTCTGCAAAAGTTGATTATCTATTATCTATATTTTTAAGTAAGAGTATAAAAATAAGGTAATTGTTGAAGTATTATAAAGAGCGAAATGAAGCTGTTTCAACAAATTCTGCACGGTTATTTATTCGTTAACTAATTTAAAGACACACGTGTGCTCCGGCCGCTAGCTTCGTGCCGACTGAGTGTTTATTGCTTATAAACATGAATATATAAAGGTATCCCAAACATAATAAATAAATATCAATAAAAAATTAAAATCCGCCCAATTCACAAAACGAAACCCTTGCATACAAAGTATACACTATGTATATAAATATTATTTAGAAATTGTTAATTAATGACTTACTATTTTTTAGTTTGTCAAGTGATGCAGTGTATTGTGAAAAATCAATGTTTTATGCTTTGTTCGTTGGTTATTTTTTTTAATCAATTCGACATGTGTGGACTTTGAGTGAATCGTCGGCGCCGACCATCACGAGTCACGAAATAGGGATCCAAAAAGCAAACATATAAAATTAAAATAACTACTCTATGCTTAATTAAACAGCATAATAAATCATTATTTTTAAATGAATGTAAAATAAAAAAAATATTGTTCCTCGATGGGACGGCCGGTTATTGCCATAGTGTTATATTTATTGTTTGTAAAAATCTCTAATATATCAATGGGAAAATAAACTCTCGCAATTGGCCGCCAGTCGGCAACAAAATAGCGGCCAGGGACGTGTCTTTAAGTTATTTATCGGAGTCTTCGTTCCTGGAAGCTAAGATCAAGACAAACCGTCCAAAGCCATCTTTAAAAAACAGGATTAGTTTTTTATTCTCAGTTATTATGCATTATAGCGAATATTGATATCCAAATATCTTGAAAATTACGATATTTTATATTTTGAGCGCTCTTGAATTTCATGAGTATCATCCGAGTAGAGAAAGCTTTTTTTTATGTCTTCACAATGTTTAAGTTAAAATAATGAAATCTTTCGTATTCAACCCTTCAAAGGCGAAAGCACGTAATCTCCTAGTCGTTTTGCTATTCACGTTTGTAGCTCTCCCCCTGTTAACACGCAGTAGTTAAATAAATGCTGTGTTTTCGCCGGTAATTGCATACAACTCGAGGCCCTTTGACTGCAATGACGGGTTATTTGGAATAACAAGGTGCATTTTACTAAACCCCCATCCTTAAACGCTTGTTGTTCCACCGTTTAGCGAAATAATAGTGGAGGATCGTTCGACAGTTTAACAGGTAATTAATAATAACATTTTGACTATCAATGGCGAACTGGTTTAATTTGGTGTACTCCATATTAAAACACCAAATATGAATACGATAATTTCGATTGTTAATTTTATACGTTTTTTTAGTAATCGATTCACACATAAAACGAAGAGAAGAATTTAATAAAAAATGATTTATCTAGTATATTAATATTATATTTTAAATAAAATAATGATAATGCGCCCCCAGTCCGGCCTGTATAGTCAATCTACGATCTCTCTCCGTCTCCGCCTCGCGTATATGAAACGTCTCCGAGTTACCGGAGCCACTCCATCCTCGACTGCAGTCCAGCTCGGTGCTCATCACCAGACCTGATCTCGACCACCAATAACACAAAATGGCCGCGTGGGAGGGGAAAAAGTACAAAATGGTGTCCAGTGAGAACTTCGACGAGTACATGAAAGCCCTGGGTGAGTGATTGGGAGAGTTTTTAAAATTTTAATTGAAACGTGCTTCGATCTTATCCAATGGCGATTATTACTATTAATAATATTAAATTACTAAATAATAGTCTAGATCTGATTAACGATAGAAATCATGACGAACTTTTTTTGGCTGTGCCACTGCAAAACTCAATGATCAAGGTCTGATTGACGGTGGAAATATCAAAAGAATCATACAATCTATGTACGATAATTTATTTGAAATGCTTAAAAAGTTAGTCACGCAATGCTTTATTGCTTGTTTAGACTGCACGCCACTGATAAATTGGAAGGCCAAGGTCTGAGTAGACTTTTGAAGTATGAACCTTTGGATGTGCGACCATTGATGACCTTATGAACTCCGTCTATCGAATATTGTTCCGGTAAACAATCCTGGGAACTTTGACCCGAGGTATATTAAATTTCCATATTAGCCAATATCTCTTGTTAATATACATTATTTATTACCGCCTGATTAACTTAACGACACTGAAAATAAATAATGCAACCGCCTGTAGAACAATTCGAAACATTTTTTTATAGTGATACGAATTAAACACCTCTAAATAAAATTTTAAAAATATCACTATGAAGCGTGATTACTTTGAATTTGATAAACATGTTATTGGTATTTAATTAAAAATTTAATATTTTATACTGCTTATAGTTTTATTATTAAGTTCTCTTTGTAATGTGTGTTGAATCTATTGCTATCAAACTACTGATGGTGAGTTAATTTTTTACGTTTTTTTTATCGGTGTCAACTAACGTTTTGAAACCATTTGAAATTTCCACAGGAAACGAAATATGTCTATTGCGGTTTTGAGGGGATTTTTAGGTAAAACAATTTACTTTATTGATAAGGATTTTTCCGTGGATAGTAATACTATTTTAAAAAATAAAAATAATAAAATCTGACCACTAAGTAAACCGCCCCATGGCCAGTTTCGTTCCGTGGCTTTAGTGTTAGAGCAAGCAAGCCTTGTTAAATTTAAAACCGATTTACTTACTGCCAAGTATACTAAATCTTCATTAGTTTCATTTTGGACAAAGTACTCTGTCAAAAATATTGATTGTTTATAAAATTATTTTAAGGTAAGCTCGGTTTTCTTTAACCTTACAAAGAGTGGCTCTTGGCTTCTGCACCCAATTCAAATTAAACACTAGTCGATGAACTTAATTTATACACATATTTATAATTGGTTTTAAAGTTATACGGTTGGATATTTTAAAAATTAAGTGGTATAGTTTTGATGTTTTAAAAAGGAGACTAACGGCGAAATTTATCAGGGGACTTCTAAATTTTAAGATGACTACATCAACACGCACTATCTAACAGTTGGAAAGTTCAAGGACAATAGCTTCGTTGTGTTGATTTCGAACCCATGCACCTTTAGACCTGCAACTATTCCCGCATGCCATACATGGGACTGCACTCCCCGCCGCGTGGAAAGCGGCCGGGCGAGATCAACAAGAAAGCGCATAGAGAAACCTTCGCACTTATCGCCCGCGAGATAATTGCTGCACTAATTCAGGCAGAGCGAGGATGACTTGTCTATGGACTAATATACACACTAATATACACACGGCAAGCACCAATACTCAAGTAATTTCCTTGAAATATAACTCACGTGTGTGGCCCCGCGTCTTCATAGAAAAAAAGTGCATCCAATTATATTTTCATCACGAGCGGGCAAAACGGTTTTTTTTTTTTTTTATCATAAATAAATATTTTCTTTCTGCTTGTTATGTTTACATTTGAATAGGTGTGCATTAATCAATTACCGTCTGTAATGAGATTGCACGTCGGTTCATTTATTACTGGGCGCACTGTACACAAACAGGGTTGCGAAAACTCGACCGACGAGCCAGTTTGTTCGCAATTTCTAAGCCGTTTTCATACCGGTTATGAAATATAGCGAATGTATATCACGGTGTAACACTAACTGTGTTCATATTAATTAATTTACAATAACATCTTCTCGAAGATACTAAGCCTGGCTATTTTTATTTGTATTTCAGAAATACTGTCAAGTAATCAATGAATATGTCGTACAGGTTGCATTAGTCTACTAAATTATTTAAAATTTGATACTGAGCTAATTTTGCCTAATAATAGTTCTTTTTTACATCGATTTTATTCCCTAGTGAATATTTTTATTGAATTAATTCAATTTATTCATTAAAAAAAAACATATAACCGTTTCAGATCGTAAGCAAATAAATACTTTATAAAATTTCATGCACCGTTTACTCACTTTACCATAGTGTTGATTGATGCATATCATGACATCACACGTCTTCATTATGCACAGGTGATAATTTAATAATAAATTATCTAGTAATTAGCATAGTTGCCTACCGGTCGTGTGATCCGGGATTCAAATCTCAGACATAGCAATTTGACAGTTTAAATTTTAAATTCACTTAAAAATGTTAAATATACAGTTGTTTGCATAAAATGATATTTTATTGAGACACATAACATAACATACAATGGAGACAATTCCAACATGATCAGATCCGATAGGTCAGATTTTGGCCGGTTATTAGTAATCAGATTTTTTTTAGAGTTACTACTAGCGATAAAAAGTAACTGCACATTTTTTTTAAATTGTGTATTGTAGATTATATTTATATCAACAATTTGAATGTTTAAATTGTAGTTATATTTACGTAAGAAACTTTTTTTTGTGTTAATAATATAAATTATTCGTTTCATTTAAATCGCGTATTTTAACTAACTTTAAATTAAACGGAATAACAAAAACGTATTTGATGTTTATCCAACTTACATAAAAATATATAAATTTAATTTCGATCCATCAGCAATTTTTTTTTAAAACCTTACGTTGAGTAAACATTACTTTTGGATAAATGTACCATAAAAAACATATAAAAATAAAATATCTATTAATTTTTCATCGATCAGGGGGTACTTGTTGAAAACATAGGATGTGTCGTGGAACAAAACATTCAATTATCCGAACTGCAAATATCAACCGGGCGCAGCGGTCTAGTTCAAGTGAATATTTTAATTTTAACTGAGTAACCATAAGCAAACACTGGCTTTAGAGAATACGTGGATAATATATATAAGATTGTACTTACGAAGAATCTCACTAGTGGCATTTTCTCGGCTGACAATCTCACCAGTGGCATTTTCTCGACTGACGATTCGGTTGCAGTGTTTTATGACACGACGTCGCTGCGGTTCTTCGACAACTGAGGTCGTCGGTGATAATGGAATCGCCAAGACCGCAACCGGTTTCCAAAAATCCAAATTATAGAATTAATTATCAACAATGGTAACTATTTAGGTACTTAGGTCTAGTACTCTTGAGCTGTGGCTGCCAATCGCTGTTGCGCGGAAACCTTATAACCGCGAACCAGCGTTGGAAAAAACGGTTTTCTCAATTTACTACACGATCATTAAAATGAATCGTTACTAATTTATTTTAAAAATCCTACAGAATTCTCACAATCGTAAAACGAGCCGAATGCCGGAAACGTAACGAGCTGGTCTCAACCGCGTCTCTCAGTGCAATCGTAATTGTTTGAAAAACACTGAATAATATATTATTTAACGGTATTTGACAATATTTTTTTAATACGCTGTGTTTCAAAAATCATGCTATCACCGAAAAGTAAAGTTTAAACGTCACTCTAAGAACCTAAAAAAAGTTTTACTTTTCTTTGTATAAAAAAAATGATACTATGTACCTGCGGTCAAATGAATAACACATATATATTTTCAAATAATATAAAAGGCAGAAGTAAAAGCTCACAGTAAAACATTTTTTTTGTGTACTTCAAAAATCTACATTGTTTGATTGGTTCCATGCCTTTTTAGACACCGTGTATACTGTATTGATATTTGTACATTTGCTTGCTGTTTGCCCAAATGGAATGTCAGGATCATTAAATGTTCATTTTCTTAATATGTACTAGTTTCACAAATACCAATTACCCGAAGTTTCACCTTGCCTCTACGAAATTATAATATATATATATTAGGGTGTCCCTTAAAATTCAAGTTCAATATTTTTTTACGCGTACCTTCTTAAAAGTTTAGTAATAACCCTATATTGTCTAGAAAAAAATATTAGTTCGATTTATAAACAGTAACCCGTGCCGACTTGCGATTTTAACTTGTCCATACAAGTTGCGTAAGTACTGCGCTGTGACTTGTAACTGCATGTTTTATTTGTCATTTAATACGTGATTTTTGAGATTAGTAGTGCTCCATTGTTTAGTGCGTTAACATGTCGGTGGAATTACGGAGTGATAAACAAAATAATTTCCTTATCGGTTTGCCTAGATATCAAATAAATGGTGCAAAATTACCATCTAATCGACAAATTCCCTCGGTCCTATTTTACAATATTCGTGAGGTTAAACTGATTGTTAGTGAAAGTGCAAATCTTGTGATTAGGGAGTGCATCATATATTGGGAAAAAACAAGAATTCCAACAAGGGCATATCCTAACTGCGTGAAGAAACTTGTTGATTTATATCATGTTTGGAGAGAGTTGCAAAAAAAATTGTAAGAAAACTCAGGTTACGTTCAAGAGCCTTTACGTTCAATTGATCTTGATAATTTGTTTGATATTGCACATGCTGATGCTTTTGAGAGAATGAAAATAGAGTAAGATAAATTATTTTTAATGAAACAGAGAGAGCCAGATCGACCAGGATGCTTAGGTGGTGTTGATAAAAAATTGTCGGAAAAAGAAGATAGATCTAAACAACGACGATTGGAAGAAGAGGAAAGGGTTGTAAGACAAAGATAACCACTAGCTGCTGAAACTAGAAAATCAAGGGCAGAAGCAATAAAATCTGACTTCTTTGGAAGTAATGTACCCGACGTAGTCACAGTCCATTGGGATGGAAAACTATTACCCGGGTTAGATGTACGAAGTTCTAAAGAAGAACGCTTGCCAGTTATTGCTTCGTTTGACGATAAGGAACAGCTTCTTGCAGTGCCAAAACTAGAACATTCTTCTGAAAAACATCAAGCTAAGGCTGTCTCAACAGCTCTCTTTGACTAGAACCTTCACGATAAAGTACAAATAATGTGCTGCGACACAACAGCTTTCAATACTGGCCGTTTCAATGGAGCTTGTGCTATTTTGGAGAAACTTTAGGAAGAGAATTGCTGCTCGTCTGTCGTCATCATGTTTATGAATTGGTCCTAAAAGCTGTCTTTGAAAGCAAAATTAAGTAAATTACTAGTAGCCCAGATACTCCAATGTTTAAAAAGTTCAGAGAAAATTGGAAAAACATCGACGCTAGTAACATTGAACCATCTCTTAATTTCGTAAAACAACGTGTTGCCGAGACAGACATTCAAGCTTTTTTAATATTTTATAAGGCAGAATTAGACAAAGGTTATGTAAGAGATGACTACCGCAAATTGGTCGAACTGTGCGTAATATTTTTGGGAGGAGACTCAGAGGAAAAATTATAAATTATCAGGCACGCTGGATGGCGAGAGCGATCTATTCTTTAAAAATGTGTTTACTTCAGTCACAATGCAGAATAACTGCGAAGGACAAAAAGACTCTACAAGATGTTTGCTTATGTTTGTAAAACACTGGATGATTTCGTATCGGAAAAGAGCAAACAATTTTTATCACGACTGCAGATCGACGACAGTTTTCTAAAGGAAGATGTATCTTCTTGGAATAATAATAGTGCTTTTGTGGAAGCTAAAAGAAAAATAAGTTATTTGAGGGTTGTGAATGATACTGCTGAAAGGGCTGTTAAAATGATGCAAGATTTTAACGGACTTATCGCGGCTGAAGAAGAACAAAAACAGTTCTTGCTGCGCTGTGTCCAGGAACATAGAAAATTGTATCCGGACTGTAAAAAAACAACTCTATTAAAAAGTTACCCTGACTGATTGTTATTACTTTATGTTTTTGATTAAAGATTAATGTTCATGTAATTGAATTTTTACTATTATTCACTTAATTTATTGCATTTATAATGATTTTATACCAGACCGAAATATCAAGACAAAACACGTTTTTTACTAAACTTTGAAGCTCGGTCGGCACTGGTTGCAATTATGCTAGAAAGATGAAATTTTATATTTAAGACTCTTATAGCATTACTAAAAAAAGTAGAGGGTACCCATTTCGAAATTTGAAAAAAAAAATTTTTTGGTCATATAAGGGACACCCTAATATATATATTTAAGCCAGGCTTAAGTATACCAGTTTTAGTATGAGACTGCATTTAGTATTGCCTTAATAAATACACGAAGAATGTGATGTTATTTAAAACGTTATATTGACTTTATAAAAGCACCTGTTCAAATATAATGTGCATTTACATTAAGAAAACTTATATAAAGTATTCTATTTTATCACGTAATTAAAAAGAAGAAAAATATATACTTCTTAACTTCGACTTAAATCACCAACTCAATCCTCAAATCTCTTAATTAAATAATTTATTTAAATAATAATTTGTGAATGTTTTGAGTGAATAGAGCCCTGTTAAGAAATTCAAAAATATTGAATAGAGCCCGTTAAGTTCCACCATGCTTATCGGCATTTCTAATGGGTCTTATACTATATTATACATTTATGTTAAATGATGCTGTATATACGAAGTATCGAAGGTTGCAAATAAAAAAGGGATGCAATCATCATGTCGTCGAGTCATTCGGGATTAAAAGGTAGACCGATGACGATAGTTGCGGATTGACACCAATAGCTCGTCACGGAGTGGATCTAAGCTTAACCAAACCCACAAGTTGTGCTCGTTAGCTTATCAGGTACAAACGTGTATATCTAATTAAATTATGCGACTATTATTATTTATAGCGTATTTACAATTTAAATGCATATTATTATTAGTATATAAATATATATTTTTTGGGAGTACGTTGCTCGAAATCAATAGTGCTGTCTGAAACAATTAATAAATAACTCAGTTTAACATCGATCAAATCACGATTTACGACCGTACATTCGTCAGATATTGATCTCCAAATATAGGGGCGCATTCTCAAATTGATATTTAATAGTGTAATTGCTTAGTCCACTTGGAATAACGAAGGAAACTTATAATAGGGGTCGTGTATAATTTCACACGAAATCAATACCACGAAAATCAAACAAAACATTTTTGACAGAGAAGTACTTGGTGGAATTTCATTTTAGTATTTTGAATAAATAAAATACGCGACTGATTTTTCCACGTGTTGATTTTTTTTATCGGTGACCGGTTTCGCCGACTTTTCACGTCGGCTCTGTTTGATAATGGTTGGCGACACCGGTCACCAATAAAAAAAATTTACATACGCGTATTTCAAATATATTATTTCACTAAAGGGTGTTATTTATAGTATATTTTAGTTGAAATTATTTTGGTAATATTGCGACTATACAGCACTCCTTAACTACTATAAATATATTTTTTATTATTGCGATGAATAATGACGTCATCAAATTAGAGAATGATCGCGCATTTAAGTAATTTCGATCCGCTGTGTAAAGCAGATCTAGATTGAGTCAGTTTTAATGAGGTCATAACCGTTTCGGCTCTCTCGTCTTGATATTCACGAGTATTTACAGCTTTTACGTTTTAAAAGTCGTAATACGTAAAAAAAAATAATAATAAAAGATACCGTATTGCAAAGTATAAAATTCATCACATAAAAAAAAATTCAACTCAATTATGTTATTAGAATTTGGTTTAGCGAAATGTATAGTACTTATAGGTATTTTAAATATTTTATTTTTAAACAAAACTCTTTAGGGCTAATACAAAAAAAAAACAAAAAATATTTAGTAAACTAAATATTTTTTTGTATTTGGCATTATATTTTTCTCATCAAAATGGGCAACGTTTTTTTTGTGTCAGTAGTTGCAATAATTTGTAAGTTTGAAATAAATAAATATAGTTAATGTAGTAAACGATTTTCCATGTATATTGTAAAACGAATAATTTGTTCCAACATATGCAATATTACAATCAATTACATCAAATTAAGGTGCACTGAACCTGGAGAATACCCAGCCAAGAGGCGACACTTGACACCATTGACCCAACAGGCCAACCGTGAATAAAGTATTAGGTTTATATTCGTTATGATCGTTTGGTTGTGATTATTCCTATGTGAATACGGGCAAGTAATTACGATCATCCGATTGCATTTCATTGTGATTAATTAGTTGCCTATGCTCATATTTAATAATTGGCTTGTGACCTAGTAATTACAATTTGTGAGATAGATTGTATGCAGTCGGCTAGTGACTGTGTAATTGCAATCTGCATTATATTGATTATAATTAATTTGAATTTTTTTTAATTTCAGGCGTGGGCCTGGTGACCCGCAAGATGGGAAACACCGTGTCCCCCGTGGTGGAGCTGAAGAAGAATGGAGACGAGTACACCATGTCCTCGTCTTCCACCTTCAAGAACACCATCATCACCTTCAAGCTGGGAGAGGAGTTCGACGAGGAGACAGCCGATGGCCGCAAGGTACTTCGACCATAAAGTTTTATTTAGGCTGATACCTATCTCAGATGATGTCTATCATGAAGTTTGAAAGTATACTTGGCTTGTATAAAAGTGATGATTTATACGAATAGCTCGTAACCCTAAAAATCCTAATTCAATCAATTTTGTAAAAATCAAATAGCTTGATTAGTATAAATCTTAATTCCGTTCGATTCATATAAGTCGAATAGCTTAATTTATATAAATTCCTCGGTTGCGTTGAATCCTAAACTAATTTTGATATTTTTTTTTTATTGAATTTACAAGTAGGTAGGCTCATATAATCTTAACAGGCTTAACGCTGAAGCGATCAGATTTAGATTGTGAGCTTATTCTCTTTTTCCAACCGCTAAATTTATTTAATATAGAAAGATATGTAATGCATAGCTCGTACACAACGATAGTATATATATATATTCTTAAGTATTAGGAATGACTCAATATATTTTTTATGCATGTAAAATTGTACGATTTGATTCAAAACCGGTCTGCATTGTTGTATTTGACAATTAGACAATAAATAAATCAATTCCACACATAAAAATTCCCAGTTATGCCAGTACAGGAAAATTTTTCATGTTTTACCTAAAGGATTTTTTTGGTGATAGTTTTTAAAGTATAATTTATTTAAGTAATAAAAGAAGTATTTTTTTTTTACTTATCAATGTGGTTATTTTTTATCATTTACTACAAAGTTTACCATTGTAGCTTCACTAAATGCACTAATGTTTATCTGTTCTAAATATTGACACCGCCTACCGAAAAACCAACAGAGCCGCGGCTTATCTAGCTATGAGTGCTATTCGTAAAAAAATCTCTCCTGGTTTCAGATTTACTAAAAATATACCTTGAAAAATGCTTATGCGGTACAAAATCGTATCACAGGTACTTTTAAAGATCAAAGTAACAATGGAGAACAGATATGAATGTTTATAATGGCCGCATTTTAGAATTTAAACTGATTCAGACAGGTGCTAAGAAAATGTTGGAAAATCTAATAATATCAAGGTTACTCGGGGTCATTGATATATAATGTCTGGTTTTATTTGATTGTATATACAGAACAGATATTGTAATAATTAGATTTAACATCTTTTATTTAAGTACACGTAGAAGGATCCGGGAACTCACTAAACTATTTTCCCTAAGAAAACCATGTATACTGGCTCAGCTTAAATATATGCTCAGTGAGATGGTCACCAACCCTTTCAGAGGAGAGGCACCCAAAACGGAAGATTTAATTACTGATTTATGTGATGGCAAGCCACGGCTTCCTATAATATTGTAGCATTGTTTATGGTAAAAATAAACTAGTCTGATCAATAGTCAGCGAGAGAGGCGGAGTTTTTGAGCTATTTATTTGAACCTGCATGGACTTAAAGAATCCATTCTTTTATGAAATATATACAAATATTGTGAACTTACCAGTTTTCTAATTTGTTTCTTTGTTGCATGTTATATTCGGTTCACGGATTATCGATTTCATGTATTGCTTTATGATTCCAGGTAAAGTCTGTGTGCAGCATTGACGGCAGCACCATGAAGCATATCTCCAACGGAGACGGCAAGACCACCACCATCATGAGGGAGTTCACCCCCGAAGAGCTCAAAGCTGTAAGTGTTCAACATATATTTATATAGGCGTTGATTAATATCCATGACAACGATTTTATGGCGATGCAGACCGTGATCTATAGCCACGTTGATGACAACTCTAGCATGCCATGAGAATTAGGCCTCTTTTGTTAGTGAAATCATCAAGATAGGAAGTGTACTGACTTACCGACCTATTCATAATAACTAACATGTTTGTTTATTGAGTTAACCCGCATTGTAATAATAAATTACTTGTTAAAACAGTATCACTATAAATCCATTCTTTTGATATTTATTTACAATTTTTGAAATAAAATTGATCTACTCTCTTTGCTTCCAGGTCATGACCGTCGATGATATCACCTGCACCCGAATCTACAAGGCCCAGTAAGGCGGAGACTTGACGACTAACCTTTGCAAGCACCGGCGAGACGACACCTACCATCCCCGTCGTAAACTCTAGCCTGATACAACCACCGCTTGTATACGCTTCACGTGAACTACAGAACTTAAAGTTGACTGAAATATTTTAAGCACACCGCAGATATTAATATGTATCAATATACCTAGCTTTTATACGGTTCTTGTCCCTTTTAGACAAGATAAACAATTTTTGAGGTCATATTTTTGGTACTGTATATCTTTTTATAAAAGCCACATTTGGATTGTCTTCGTGCAATTTCTGAATGTTGCATTTCTACTCGGATAAGGTGAAGTCGGTTTCAAATAAGCATGCTTGAAGTTGATAGAGTTGTCCGACGGCAAGAGTTAAGTTTATTTTGACTGCGATTGTCTATTTTTGACTTTTATTTGTAGCTCAGTACGTACTATATTTTATATTATATTCTTTATAAATAAAGGGTTGCTGACGGGTCATTGGGGATTGCAATGAGGATTTCACTGTTTTTCTCCAAGAATCAATGCGATGCGACAAACAACTAAGGTCTTGGGATGAATATTTTTTTATATTTATTACCTTTTTCTGGTGAGCTTGATTCTTGATTTTGAGGTTTTCGATCGCCCATCACGGTGTAGCCTGCAATAAGTATCGTGATCGGTATATAATCATTATTTACCTAAAATGTTCCTTAATAAATAAAGTTTCATATCTTTTTTTTTTAAATACACAGCATGTTTTATTGTTACCCTTCCATTCGAGCCGCACAAAATTGTACAGTTTTATTTGTTAATTTTAACAAAAATGGTGAAAAAATATCAATCAACATTAAAATAATCAAAAGAATATTTAAATGATAATAATGAAGTGTGAAATAGTAAAAGAATATCAAACTAACTTGTCAAGAGAAATTGTCGTGAGGCTCGCCGCACGCCATCTTTGGACGAAAGAAGTAACTAAAATATATCATAAATTTAGAAATCTACTCGACCATAGACAGCATATTTTTTCGATGTATGAAAAAAAAAAAAAAAAAACTGTAAGGTTGTATTTTTTTTTAAATAAGTGATTTAAAAATATCGTCGTCCGTTTTGCGGCGCAGAAATGGCAATCGAGAGAGTATTTCACGCGCATTGTTGCGAGAGTGTATCTGGAGCGAAGATCGGGCGGCGCCACTCCAAACCTGAACCGTCGGATTCCAGCGCCGGCCAAATGACACGCGCGGCCATTCACCAGCCGAGCCTCGCGCTCGCGGCCGCGCTCTCGCCCCGAAAATGCCTTTCAAAGGAAACGCTAGGGATGGGCAATGGACGACCGATATATTGGACCTCTCAATATGACAATTGTCAAAATTAGACATAGTCGTGTAAGTCTACTTTTGTGTGTTGGTAAAAAATACTTTTTATCATAAAGTGTGTCGCGATCGAAATCATAAAAAAGATGGAGTAAGTATGTATTTCCAATGCCAGTTTCCCGATACTCGGAAAGCATGGGTTCATGGCGCTGAATTACTAGAGTCTAGTGCAGTGTAAACAGGGCGCCCTTATTGCCTTAAATTAGTGTTCTATTTATCACGCACATAAATCAAAGTTAAGACAAAAATTGGCTTCGCAATCGAGTCGTTGGCCACCCTGGCTTGGATGGCAGCGTACTACATGTTTGGATGATTACAGTTCTCCATCTGTTGTCAAGTATACTTATGGTAACTATTGTTTCTTTACAATTATAAGGATGCTTGCATAATATAAACTTAGTAAATTCATTTAGTTTACTTATATGTTTTGTTTTATATTTATTTTTGTTATTTAGTTCTTACTTATTTATTAAACTTATTCTTCAAACTATATTAAAAAAAGTATTTTTGCCTACACAAACTCAACAGAGAAACCCGAGTCACATCTCGCAAGCCCCACAAACTGCGCCTAGATCGGAGGGAACTCATAACATACTGGAAGCGAGGCCCCACAATATAAAATAAAATTATGATGCTTGTTTTTTTTAATGTTAAAAAACACTCCCAAAATCATGCATGGGTGCGCGCGCTGAAGCTACAAAAATCAAGGGGAATATCTACAAAGTTTTGCATATATTTTTCTTGACTCAAATTCAACAATGACCCTTGGACGCCATCACCTGAGGCACATGTGACCGGGGGACTGCGAGCACAGCCCTAGCGACTGTTGCAAATTAACAAAAAAAAAAAATAGAAATTTTCGTTACATGCGCAAAAAAATCTCGACCGATATTCACAGGAAAACCGCCGGCACTAAAGGGAGCACATGCCTCGTAGTACGCGCAATGAACGGTATCGAGCTTTACAGTTAGCGCGGCTCGAGCTGCGACGTGCCTCGCGCGTGCTGCCTCGCTCTGGCGCGTGCTGCCTCGCTCTGGCGCGCCTCCCGCCTCGCTCTCGCGCCCGCTGCCTCGCTCTGGCGCGCCTCGCTCCGCGCCTCGCTCCTCGCACCCGCGGCTCAGTTCAGCCCGCACGGCCGGCCAGCGCTGTCCTCGCCCGGCCGTCAGTCGCGCCGCTCATTCCGCTTTATTTACCAAATAGACCCGCAGTCACCGCCGCGAGTGCCTCCCCCGAGCCAGTTCAGTGCCGAGTTCCGTGAGTGACAGCCCGAGTCGATTCAGGTATTTCGCCAGCTCCGCGCTTGCACTCGGCGCACTGCGAGACCGGGCAAATTGGATTAGTGTTTGTTTTGTTTGATTTGCCGGCGGAGGGCCCCGCGGGGCGGTGCGGCGTGTGGCAGTGTTTTGACGGGGCGGCCGGCGCCGTCGGGCGTATCGATTTTGGCCGGCCCTCGCGGCGCGGGTCCCCTCGCCCGCCGCGGATCCTCTCGGAGAGGCTGCCGAGGCGGCGCGATCCCGTGGACCAGGTATTTGAGAGACCCGGCCGGCGGGGAGCAGCCGCGGAGGACGCGGAGGCTCGCCCTGACAGCCGCCCGTGTCGGGGCCCAAACGAGTTCCGACCGCCTCGGCTTGCGAATCGACCTGCCGCTCGGTTGTTTCCCGACCTATTGACGTTTTCGTGCCCGCAGGGAGTAGACGAGGAATTGGAGATATGCATTTAAAAAATATTTCACGATTGTTTCGAGTCGATTTGCAATGGTCGTCCCCCGCTCGTGATGGCGCAGCTTGGGGGCTTCCGACGCGCGGCTCGGACGGTATCCTCCAGGGATTTCTCTATTTTCGTTATCGGGTTTGTGTGAGACGAAGTGGGTAGACGAGGAATATTTTACATTTGTGAAACAAAAACAAAAAAAATCCATAATTCTTTATTTTATTTTAATTTGCAATACGGTTTGTATTGACCGGCTGTCTCCCGATCCTGGCGCGGGTTGCGAGGCTTACGACATGTGGCTTAAGTGATAACGTGCAAAAAAACTAAAAATAAAATAAAATATTTTACCAGTGTTTATTGACATAAAAATAATCAATACAACCCGAACCTTTCATCTGATTTTGATGGCCATTAGTTTGGTGCCCGTGATATCGGTTTTTCTCCACTTACAGTGTGTACAGAATTTACAAACAACTCTGTTAGTTTATCTGTTTTGTCCATCAATGGTAATTAAAATACACGTGCCAAAATAATCCCCGAGATTGATGGGCAGACATGCGAAAATAACCGTTTATAATTAAATAATCCGCGTCGTGTATTTTTCTCTCGATTGTGCAATCACTAGAGGCAGTTTTAATTTAATTCGTCAGATTACTATTAACACAAATTGCGAGCACAGTGAATTATTATTATTGCCACGTTTGGATAAAATGTCGACGGTGTTGTTTTTAATTTGATTATCTAGCTTTTGCGTTGTAGTTTTATATTGTTGAATTAAATTAGAACGCGTGTTATTAAATTAACACATTAAATTACTTTGTTCGTGATATAATGAAAGGGAATCATCGTACCTGCACAAGGTATGATTGCTTTATATTTCTTCACGTTTCAACAAAAAAATATTTTAAACGCCTCAGGTGTCTGAAACTAGTCGAGGTTTTATTAAATAATTTAAAAAAATCATGTGAAGTTATTAAAATATATTTCTAATATAAATTCAGGTGCGTTTTTGAACAAAAAAACATTTATCCTAAGATGATGATACAAACTATATAATATAGTTAGTAAAAACAATTTTTATAAATTGTATTGGGGACCATAATTTCCCTGTTAGATCTCATCCTTACACTATAAAATTAATCAAAAACGATATTTTGTACATACATACATGTATACATATTTTTACCAAGGTAATATTGTATTCATTATTCTAAACCTGAACAGTTTTATAATACCATAAGTGCTAATTTAAAGAAAGGTAGAGTCAAGCAGCAATATTAATTTAAGATAATAATTGCATAATACATATATAGTAACACATAATGTACGCGACACTCGGAATGACTTTCAATTTAAAGATAAAATATACATAAACAAGCGATAATTCATTTTTACTGCTTACTGTAAAAGTTGGAAATATTTTATTCCATTGCAGTAAAATTTTGTTTATTCTTGAAGTATAATAAATAATAAATCAATAACAAGAAAAAGTAAAGAGAAAAAAACCGTAAAAACTAATAAAAAAATAAAATAAAGCAAACAACTTGACTACAAAAAATAAACAGTTTCAAATAAATAAAAAGATGTATGTTTGTGATGTTTTTAAATATTCAATATATCGGTATTTATTCACAAGGTCACGGTAGGCGAAAGTGTTGAGTCACCAGGTGTGGGCTCGAATCCCAGCCTTGTGGCATTAAACTATTTGATGGTTTTTCCCGTCGTTTCACACGTACACCGTGTGCCCAAAGCACACTGTTCGATTGCATTTACGCCAAAAAAGGTATACAATATGTATCAATTCACACGTGCACAATTCGTAAATTAATTTTCGAGAGGTGGGATTTGGACCCACGCCTCCAGGATCACTACATTAACTGTGCAATATGATATTTTCCACGGTTTTACATAAAACACTGCCTTCCCCACATCGTTTATGGGGTGTATTTAGGTTTCGGTAAATAAAACTCAATGGTCTAATTTAAAACCCACCACCATTTCTATTACAGTAAAGGGTGTGCATAACGAACCGAAAGACCTTTAAACGTTGCTTAAAAATATTCACCCGAAAAGGGGAGACTGGGCTGGGGGCGTTTTTCACAATAAACCTTAAACATAGTACGTGCTATTACTGTAATAAACGTTAACATTACAATAAAATTGTTGTGTATAGATGGGCTTGCCCTGCCGCAAATTCTACGGCACATGTAGACAAATAACCGGTGCTGTAACTAGGCAATAATGGGTTAGAAAATAAATCGACACAGAATCAACTAATCGGGGTGCAATCAATAAGGTAGTTCGATGTGAAATTAAATCGATTCGCGATTAATTTCAAGCCAATTACAAGGCATCAATAATAATTACACCGTGCTAAGCATCCATTAGACATATCTAGAATCTAGAAACTTTGTTGTTTACAGTGATTTATTTATAACTGCAATTTATTATTTTATCATCATCAACACTTGACCTGACCGACCCGGCTTCTCCATTCCACCCTCCAGTCCTTTTCTGACCCAATCTTACCTTCGATCCACTCACACTCAGCCCCATCTGCAATGCAGATACTCCATCCAATTTCGATTGAAGTAACAAGCCAATTTTTTTTATTAAACTCATCTCCTTTATATATATCTGTTGTTCAACACAAACCAATCAATCGGCCCAGGCGAATAAGGCCCCAAAGACTCGTCACACGTGTAATTTTTGCTGGACATTTTTTGACACCCATGGTGTATGTGAGCCCATGAATCAATCTAACCAGCCAAAAGATCCAGAGCCTTAAAGACTTACACATGCACGTGTCCTTGATATTTCTTCGCAATGTCCATGTTTCCGGGGCGTGTGCTCTGAGGCGATGATAGTGTTGATGATGAGTGTTGATGATCAATAGAAACCTTTTAAACGTAACCCTATCGGCTGCCTCATGAGTGCAGTCATATTTCACCGTGAATGACATATCAATGTCAATTCGACACTCGTCATTGTATTTATCGTTTTCTCTGTGATAATGTTAAACAAACAGACAATAAATCGACATCACGTTTACTGCTAAATAATTCTTGTTTGATTTTGAATAAAAAAAAAATTGAAATTATAAAACATGATATAACTTGTTCGGTTTTTTTAGTATAATTGTCTGGCCAAAATACACTTAAAATATTGCTGCTTGATGTTTTCAGTTCTCCGATGTTTCAGGACCTCATCCCTTAGGGATTTTTGATCAAAATTCATTAAGAGAGTCCCGTCACGTTACAAAAACCTATCAACTTGCTAATATATGTTTTATAATCCTGCTATTGATTTTGCGGTGAATAATTTGACCAATGAGATCGGAGCAAATCGACCGCCATCTCCAATCGTTTTAACAATTTTAAAATCTGTGATTATAATTTTACTTGTTAAATCAGAAACACTTGAATTTCCAATAAGATTTATTATTCGTATTCTTCCTGCATTAATTATATATCATTTTTTGAAAATATGTTAATTTAAACTGCTTTAAATTTTAGGTCAAAACATATTGTTTATTTTAGAATGCACCGTTGGATCTTTGATATTATATAAAGTTTTATTAAGGACGTTAGCGAAACTAGTTCCACCAAGTACTTTCTGTCAAATATATATTAAATACATATAAAGTAGCTTTCGGCTAGTTTTTAAATTATATTAAATCATGCCTTTTGTATTTTCACGGTCTATAAGATCGGTCGTCGTATTCAAAATTAAAAATAAACCTCGTCGTTTCGCGGTGTGCATGGTCGATGTGGCGCGTTTCCATTTAGGTCTGCTTCGAGTTTCCGTCCGAATCGATCGGTTTCATCTGCTTAAGTCGAACACGATTAGGCGTAATTGATCGAAGACCGTAATTACAACCCGACGGGTCCGCCGCAGACAAGATCTCTTGCCAGTGGCGCTTCGTGACATCGGAAATTAGTTTTTTTTGTTGTTGTTGTTGCACGATGCATCTGCGCAAACTGTTTAAAGCCTCATACACGCGTCGCGACACAACTGACAACCGACCAGCAAATTGATAAACGATAATGCCTAGTCGAGGTTTGTTGTTGCAATTTGTTCATCGTTTGTCTGTTGTGTCGCGACGTGTGTAGGAGGCTTTACGAGAGATGGTGAAGGTACATGGAAAAAAATCGAAAATACTGTAACCGGGCATTGTTTAAGGAAGTATGCTTTGCCTACGGAAGTGTGACTTTTAAGTGATTTTACTACTGGCGTCCTTTTTTTGCGTAGTTTTATTTGAGCATCCGAAATATGAGGACAAAATTGGATAATCACTGTTCGGTTGTGTGGCAACGTGTGTAGGTCTGCGTAAGTGAACTGTAAGAAAAGCGCTTGACACAATACAATTTATCGATCGGTTATATATATATTGGAACATTTTAAGGGATTTTAGTGTGGCTTGACTAAAGCAGCCTACACACGCTGCGATACAACCGAATGATTATCATGCTTAAAGCGTCCAAAACTATAAAGAGACACCCCAAAAATATGACGGTATTTAAGAATGCCTCCCCGCTCTCCCCATTCTGTTGCTTATGCATGGCTGCCATTGTGTACCATGAGCGTGTGTAAAGGATCGGTAATAGAGTAGCGGACTTGGAATGATTGTGGAGCAAGTGTGCAAGCTGCTTTAGTATAAAAATCAAAATAGTTTTTTTTTTCTCCCGTGATTTCGCTTCCAGCTTCCCGATTGGCCGAGAGCTGTCGCGCGCTTCGGGGACAGAACGTCGCAAGCGCCGCGCTCTTGTCGCTTCTGATCGAATTGTATTTCGACTCGGCGTGTCGCAAACCGCGGTTTATTGATGCTCGATACCTAATTTAATCGTTTCTCGATCGGCCTCCGTTGCGTCGCAACACTTTGCGCAAACGGCTGCCTATCGCATTTCAATTGAACTTCTCAAATATAACACATTAAGATCAGAAGGCCAACTCAACTTTGACGCGGCTTAGCACCCAAGAAACTGAGAAAAACGACGAAATAATATCATTGTATATTTAAATATCTTTTTATTATTAATTTTGCTAAATGCATACTAGACACGAAGCTACGTGAGTGTGGCACATAAAGCCTTCTGGACACAATTGACAACCGATTAACAAATCGCCTCAAGTCATTTTTTTTGCCGCTTTATCTGAGGTTTCGCCAACTTCGCCGAAAAAAAGGCACAATGAAACGATTGTTGAGATTCGTTGCTGCGTGTGTAGTGCGCTCAAAGCAGGCTACACACGCTGCGACACAACTGACAACCGAATACCAACTTCCCAATAGTGTCCCAATTTGCATTAAATCGTAAAAGGGGCGGTGTTGGTTTATAGCAAATCGGTTGCCGGTTGTGTCGCTGCGTGTGTAGGCGGCTTTATAGTGTATCGACAAAAAAATAGATAGATTCAAATTTGCAATCAGGCAGTGAGTCTAACCGCACTGACCTATTTTGCAAGTGTAATTTGATTGTACGTACGAAAAAAATATGTAATCATCAATACCCAGTTGCAGAAAGGCTGATCTGCAGAATTAAATTGTTAATTCACGTACATTACTTGATGTTTCGTTTCTTCGGTAAAAAATCTGTAATTGAAATAAAATATTATTAACTTTTAATATGCCCACAAAAAAAACAATTTTCTTACAAGCTGATTTATATTAGAAATAGTTAACACATTGTTAAATATGGTGCATGGGTTTTATGAAATTGGATTTCTTTAATTCAAAATCTGATTCTTTCTAAAGCTTACCTTATTAAAAATATTCGTTTTACTGTTCATACAAAATAGTTATTATCAATAATTAGTTAATGATGACTTGATCAATAATATAAATAGTTAATATAGCTGTCAAGCATGGAATTTTTTTCTTGCTGTACCTTATAACAAACCATTTCTAAAATGTTAATAATAAAAATAGTTAACAGACTGTTAAATATGTCACGAAAATTGCTTAACAGACATTTCATTGATTAACTATCTGTTAGATCAAACATTCTTCATGCAACTGACCGCACTGACCTATTTCGCAAGAATGATTTTATTGTTCATTAAAAAGTAATTATTGGCACAGTTTCTTAAAGCCTTGTCAGTAAAATAATCGGCCAAAAGTAAAATAACCTGTCAAATAACAAATGTTGAAGAATGTTTGCATAACGCGGCATTATTTTCGATTTTAAATTAATAATAATTTTAATCGTTATATACAAGTGTGCATACGGGTTTTTGAATATTTATGGCTTTATGAGAATACGGTGTATAGTTTTTTTTTTTGTTATCGAATTTTAATATATTACCAAACTTAATTAATATTTAATTTTAATATACAGATGCCCTACGTTGGGAAGCCCTGCGCCTATTTAGACCTGCCTCAATACGGTTATTGTGACCTAGTTAGTAAGAACATGAAAGAATTTTCATACTTGCGTACTTTGTCCGGCGAATAAACAGCGTGTCCGCACGCTCATGGTAATTCGTAGTTCACAAAAACCCAATATACAGCGTGCCCGCCAGTGCGTACAGCTCGAAACCGAAGCGACGAAAGCTGGTCTCGAGAAAAAATCTATACAGCGTGCTTTCGATTCCGATCTCGAATTAATATTATGTAAATTTATATGCAATACATCAGCCCATCGCATCGTTGAGCTTGGAACAAGAGTTGAGTATTTCGACAGACTCCGTATTTAGACAAAAGCGAATTCATTGCGATGCTTGATTGGTCTAGGTGAGAATGACTCGTACGCGATACAAGCAATAATATTTTTCGCTATTGGATAATGGTCCCTTCGGTGCTTCTGTGCGTGTCCTCATGTTTTCCCAGCTGGGTCCGCCCATCTCTTCTTCGGATGTCGTGTTTTCGGTGATCGGTGATATTTATAGACTTGTTCGTTCGTTTTCTGGCACTGTTATGCTTTGTGATTAATTCTCGCTTCGTTGCTTTTTTTGTCATTTTTTTTTTCTATTTGCGTAGATTTAAAAATTACCTAACGGATATTTTAAGAATAATATTTTTAAAAAAAAGCTATTGTCTGCACACTTGTTTACGCAGTCTTCGTATGCTCCGTCTGTGAATTGTAAATGTTTTTATTTTGAAATACTATTTTACAATATAAATTCTGAGTCGTTAGAATCGACGCTAAACATAAAAAGATGAAAAAATATTAAAAAGTTTTTAAAATTAAATTTATTTGTTGTATCCAATTATTTCACCTTTTTATAGATGTGTCGATAAAGTCTACAATTTTTTTGTAGATTTTATCGACACATCTATAATGTTCCTAAACAAAGATATGAATCATTATCATAAAAACAAAAACATTTAATAATATGCACCATTTCACTGTATTTTGAAAGTGAAAGTGCAAAAAACAATTTATTTGATACAAATAAAAAGACTAAATATTTTTACTCTAGTTAAAAAAAAGTTAATGATTAAATTAAATTTAAACAATATTCTGGAAAATATATGAAACCTACTTTTTGTTAACCAATTGTTTAGAAAAGTGATATAATATTATCATCAGGTAATTTTCACGTTGATTTCCTGTATATGATCAGAAACAATATGAGGAAACTAGAACGCGGCCTAACACCCCAGAACGTCAAATGAAAGATTAATGTATTTATAGTGTATTATTCGACACGAATCTCGCTGGAAGCATGTTTACTCGAAAACGCATTAATTAACGAGGTTTTTTAATTGCTGATTTAAATTTTCAGTGCGGTTATCCAGCAGGTGATTTATTGCGGCCGTTATGATATTTTAATTGCATCCATACATTATACTAAAGCACTTCGCTTAGCATTTAGTTTTTATGTGTCGATATTGCTGTTTTTTTTTTTTTTTTTTTTACCGCAAGGTCGTCTTTTTTTAGAAACACGATATATTTGTGCACCTAAAAAGTTATCGATAAAACAGACGTCTGTTTTGTATCAAAACATATAGCGTGTGTTTTGTGAACCGATGTCGCCGGAAATGGACGACTCACTATATGTCCTGTCTAATGGTACCTGCTTCCTCTGTATTCCATACATAAGACTAATTCTAAAAACAGCTGTTTTCATGGGTGATTCAAAATACAATATTGTATGCTCATGTATTAATTTTTACAATGCTTTAGTTACATATTTTGGTTCTATAAAACATAATATAGGAAATCTTCCTCAACAAAATATCAGACTATATATTTATATAAATTTATATTTAAAGAAAAATAAACATGATATGACATTTTATTATATTTTAATGGTTTATATGTTATTTTATAATTAGTGTACATCATCTAAGACAGTGCTGAAGAAAGTGGTCCCTGGGATCATTCAGGAATGATTCAGGATGAATTTATGTAGTTTTTAACCCCAAGTTTTGACTATGAAAGGGGGTCCGTGGGCAAGTTTTGACTATGAAGGGGGTCCATGGGTAAATTTTGACTATGAAAGGGGGTCCGTGGGTAAGTTTTGACCATGAAAGGGGGTCCGTGGGCAAGTTTTGACTATGAAAAGGGGTCCGTGGGCCAAAAGAGTTTGAGAGCCACTGATCTAAGAGAAGGAATATCTTTCTAGGTATAACTCCGTCTGTGGCAAGTTTTTCTATAGTTTCCCGAATACGGCACGATAAATGTCAATATCAGGACACACCCGCAATTTCCTCTAATCGCTTGCCCATGTGCTTCATTTTATATACTAATAGACTCGCAGATATCAGAAGTGAATATCGAAAATTCCAGATGCTCCGGCGCAAGTGTGTCGCACTGTGCACTTGTCGCACTGCCCCGGCCGAATTGTCCCGATCGCGAAGTCGGCAAAGCTCGCAGTCGGCCAGCGGCGAGGCTAGATTGGTCCATAGAGTTTCTCGGAGCCCGTGACTGTCGCTCTCGCTTGGGTGCAACATCACCTGCGAGCTAGTGATGGGCACGACCGATCCATTCTCACGATTCAGCCTGTTCGCCATAAAAAAAAATCGAATTGCTATCAATACATATAAATGCACTTTTCACTTTGTGCAATGTTTTCTTCTTCTTCTTCGTCATGTGCCTCGTATTGGGGATATATTTCTAAGGGCAAATAGTGTAGTGGGTCTTCTATGTTATTCTTATTCATCATGTGCCTCGTATTGGGTATATATTTCTAAAGGGAAATAGTGTAGTCTGTAGTGGGTCTCCGGGTTTTTCTACACCGCAGTTTTAAATTGGAAGAAAAAGTCTGCGTATTGCTGCTGCCCTGTAGCATTATTATATAATACTTTATTTACAAAGCTCTGGCGTTTAGATCTGATACTCCTTCTGCAGCAGGAGCCCCCTCACCATGACAAGGTACTTCCAAAGCATATCCCTCCATAATCATTCCATTACTGATCCTTTACACACGGTGTAATATGTTTCATAGGCTAATTTCAAGGTCTGCTTGTTCACGAATACCAAAGCTCTAAAATACGTTCGATAGTTTTATATGTGATATTAGACTATGCCAACAAATAATCGATACCTCCACAGTTTGGCGGTTATAACCAACAAATTTTCCGAAATTTTGAAAATTATCAGAACCGAGTATTCATACGATGCTCGATACGACTCCCGAATTTCGATGGAAGATCCAACTATCCAAAATCGATTTTGATCGGATTCTATTCATCGAATCGGTCGATTCGCCCACCACCACCATTGCGGCGCGTGAACCGGCGTGACGACAAGCGGTCGTGACTCGCGGATAGTTCAGTGGGTCGACGGCAGCCTGCAACCTGGCCACAAGAGAAACCTGCCGTGAAATACCACCGTACCCCTCGACGTTACGCTATCGATTCACCAGACAATGAATTTCTTTGATGAATGTTTATTCGGGCTCGTTGAATCGAGTGTTGGCGTAACACAAAGCCGGCTACACGCGCTGCGACACAACTGACAGCCGATTCCGTAGCTGGACAAACGCGTCCACTTTAGCTACTTGCGCAAAAACACACAAAATTCTTTTTTCAGTTTTGCCTTTTCAGTTAATACGATAGTTTTTGAGACACCGTGTACACCGTTGATGTGCAAAAGGAGGTTTATATAACTGTGGTTCCATTTTCTCGGTATTCCTGTTGCGTTATATGTATTGTTCGAGACGATGCAGACGCTGTATATGAACTGACAGAACCCATTATTAGCAATGTAACAATAAGATCACTTTTTCCGTCTGTTGCGTCAGTATTGCCAATGCAAATTCACCTGTAAGTACCGATATAATAAGGCACGTGTTACGCAATACGTCACGCCGCTGGCTCTCAACATTTTTGTGCCACCTGGGTAAAATATTTTTTTCTTCATGTGCCTCTCTTCAGATGTCTGTTCATTGTTTTTTTTTTTAGGGTAAATAGTGTTGTGGGTTCCCGGTTTCTTATGCGATTATTATACAAAGCTTTGGCCTTATGCAGTAGACTTCAGAAACAATAGCAGAAGACCCCCTCACCTCTACAAAGTACTTTCAGAACACGATCCTTCACATACGCTCAGGGCACCAAAATGGTAAAAGCGAGGAGGAAAATATTAATAAAATATAGAAATATTAAAGTTCTCGGTGACTTGTCACATAAAAAATTAACAAACCTAGAAATTTTACGAAACGTTATCACTTATGAGAGTGATGCGATTTGAAAATAAAAAAAAAAACGCTAAACTTGCTCAACTTGTATATCTCGGTACTCTGTTATCTAGTTTGAGGGCAGTATGAATATGGCTGGTCTTAAGGGGTTCTATTCGTCCTAAGCAAAACTGCAGTTTTTATGGTGAACATCAATAATGCGTTTTACGCAGTTAATCACAGAAGGATTTCACATTTTGTGACTTACCACAACCATTTTTGATACATCCGCATTTTTCGCTCATGCGGGTCTCTTGTGTATACAATATTTGTAAAATCGATTCATACAAATATAGCAGTCCTGTGATTCCATTGGCGTGTAAATTCATTGTTTCTGTTGCTATCTCGTCTAGTCGTTTGTTTCGCGGCCCACAGTTTGAGGACCGCCTCATTCGAGGCGCACAATAGAACGGTAGGTGGATGGCATTTTCTCAGGGAGTAGCGGCTCTTATCTTTCTCCACTTTTTTTGTTTTTTTGTTTCTGTTTCACAACGCGTGATCACTGTGATGATTGATTAGCAGGCAGAGCTCCCGGGGGCTGGCCGACGTGCCCGAGGACGGAATGGTGTACACTTTGGTAATTGGCGCGTATATTGTCAAACGTGATGGATGTACTGCCGATGATCAATGTGACGTCACGATCTCTATTCAGGGCTACCACAAATTTAATTGATTTTCGAAATATTATTTCTATTAAAAAAAAGCATAAACAGTACTATAATATAAAGGTTCAAACGTCTGTTATCATGTATAGTATATATTAATATATCAAACTACAACTTTTTCCTCATTTTTTTTTGCAGGCTTTTTTTGCCGTTTCATTTGTAAATTATAAAAAATATATATACACAACACACCTGTTGTGATTTATTATACACTTAATTGATTATATAAATTATTGTAATATTTATATATTTGCTGTATAAATATGGAATAGTATTATATAAACTGAACGAGTGATTATTAATACAAAAATATATATTCGCATTTTCTACCGATATCGTTGTATTGCGTAAACAATATGTTTTAAGTTGATTATTCGTACTTGAAACGACGAGAAAAAAATTCATAATAATTTTTCTAGGCTCAATTGTTACTTTAATATATTACTATATACTGAAAAATATTATACTATGTATATAAACCTGAATTATTAACCCTTTCCCCTAACGTGGCTCAGTTTTTGTTTATCTCGACGTACACGTATTAGAATAGTGCTTATCTCACAACAACCGGTTTTTCGAATTTAAAAAATAATATTAAATATTATAATATATTTAATTTATATGACTTTGACATTGTATTGTTTTCAATATTAATAACATTTATGCTACAATTACTTACACATATTTTTACATATTGCTCAAAAATTATTTCACCTGTTTATATTTGCACAGTGGTTATTTCATTCAAGCTATTGTAAAGAGCATAAAATATGCTCGCAAAAAATATAAATATTTAAACAATATACATTAAATAGAATGTGGAATTTTGGATAAATGATGAAATTCTTAATTAGTTTCTAACAAAAAAATGTCATAAAAAACCACGCAAAATATTTGAAGGTTAATTTTCATTTAATTTCAATAAATTCAGTACATTTTCTATAAATTCATATTGCTTTGAGCACCGTTATTTCACCAGTATAACGTTGACCTTGAAAATTGCTGACATATCAGACAACATTGAAATGTTAACATTCGACTTTTAATTAGTGGTTAGGCGAGTTAGGCCTTTCGTCCAAATAGCGAAATAAAAGGCGAAAGTATTCTATCGTATTCTCCTAGCCATATGGCTAAAAATGTAACCAGCCAACGTTGATTCGATATTTAACGTATTTTTTCTTTTCATTTCAGTTTTTTTTTTAAGTGTTCCTCGGTGATCTCCTAACAAGTGTACACACCCACCACTGCTTACGCCGCGTGATGGTGCTGCAGAGTCGCGAGTGACCTGCGACCGGAGCCCGGTCGGCCTGCGAGGCCATGTTCAACTTCATGAAGAAGGCGGGCGCGGTGGTGGCCGGCGGCGGCGAGGAGGCCGAGCGCGAGGACAAGGAGAAGCGCAAGAAAGAGAAGAAGGACCGCAAAGAGAAGCAGAAGAGGGACAGGGGCAGCATGTCCGCCGAGGAGCTGCTCAGGATAGACGAGGTGAGACACACTCCTCCCTCATCAGCCACTCGGACCCGAAGCACATTACAATACTTCTCTAGTCACAGTAGCTTCGACCTGTTCGGGAAGTCTTTCCCCATCATCGGACATGATGTACTGGATCCCACAGAATATTGACACATTGCCAATTCGGTAATTTCCTGTACTCCATTGGCAAAAATTGCTAAGAATCATCTTTCACCTGAGATCATATCGTATCGAGTTTTTGACACGTTTTATTTTTAGATATAAGTCGTATTTTTAATTTAAAAGATTCCCTGTTTGATTTCACCCCTCAAAAGTTTCAGTTGGGATAAGGCGGTTGTATAGGTTTCTCTTCAAGGGTGTAGCGTTGGAGTATTGATTGAAGGATTTTAAACAAACGGATATGGCTTGTTGAGTCACTCCTAATGTTTTTGCGAGTTCTTCTTGCGTTTGGCACGAGTTTTCATCCAATATAGCCTCCAATTCGGCATCCTCAAACTTTTCTGGCCGCCTTTCGCGCTCTTTGTCATTGGTATTAAATCACCACCTCTAAAACGTTTATACCAAAATTTACACATGGAAATCGATGAAGCATGTTTCGCATAAGCTTTCGATGGCCTTCAGCTGCACTTTTCTTCAAATGGAAGCAGAAAAGTAAGCTTTCCCGCAAATTGTGTTTTGTTGACACAAAAGTTGATATATTCGAAGTACACAAAATCTAAGTTGTTTCCACTCCAGCGAAATGACACACAATGAAAAAGAAAGCCTAGTGGTGGGGTTATAAAATGAAGTGTGTGAAGAATGATGTCCGTTTCGATTAAATCATTGAAAACTTATTTGTACAGCTAATAGTTTTTATGGGTGTGAGTTGACCGAGTGGCGAATAAGCAAGCAGTGACGCCTGGGTCTCATTGTCAAGCCTTCGTCGAAATTCAAGGCACGCAGTCCCGTCGCTCATACAATAGTGCATGCCTCCGCAGGCAGGTCCCGGGTCTGCTGCATTCTTCGGTTGCTGCGGAATCGAGGGCCGCCTCGAGAATGTCACGAGCGGCGAATTAGCATATCGCGACAATGTTGTTACCGTTCAAAACCGGTCCGCTGTTGTTCCCGAACCGGTTAACGAGATCGGCGGTAAACCGAACCGCCGGCCTGTCAATCAGGAAAACAATCACCTTAAACCGCGCTCACTGAAACTCACGGTTACTCAGGTAGTCAATATCGAATAATTGATGCAACAAAGTTTGGTATTGTGCGATGCATTGTAATTAATCACACACCCAAGGTCGCAAAGCTTTAGCGTTTATTTAATGGTCGGTTTGAATTTTTAACATATTTCCGTACAAATAAGGCAGACCAGAAATGTGTCCAATCACGCCAGCAATTTGCAAACATTATCGATACTACTTTTTGCATAGAAAGTGAACGCAAGCAAAAACGGCACTTGGCGACTAAATGAGACGTACTGTGCTTTTTGCTCGAATCAAATGTCACGAGGCAAATTAATCATTTGTCGCCGGGGTTGCTAAAACTTAAAGTGAAATCAGTTATTCATTCATGACCTGATGATCATAAGACAAATGTAAAGGATTACAGATCCCACCGTTTGATCGCTATCTTTGAGAGCTCTTATAAATATTATGTTCGTATGTCAATATGACAATTGTACACATTTACTGAGGGAAATCATTAAACTACATTTATAGCAAATACCTTCACATTAACCTAGTTGCAGACATACAATATTAGTTAACAGCAGTTTTGAATAAATAAATAAAAAAAAAAATATATATATATATTTCCACCTGGTCTTCGCTGTACGACGTAGATTGCATTTTGTATGGAAGACTTGTTATCCAATCAGAACACATCTTTATAGAGTACTTACCTTGTTAAGGACACAGCAACGTGAAATCTATTTTAGTCTAATGGGATCTCTAGAATAATTTAATGTGTTATACACGTTATTTGTTAAATTAGTAGATTTTATATCGTATATTTTAAATGTGAAAAAATATATATCATATGCACTGATTTGTTTTCCAGGTCCGTCGGTCCTTGAAGCTGCGAGGCCGGCGAAAAGAGAAAGAGAAGCTCCCCTCCGGCATCACGGCCGACTATAGCGCTACCTTCTTCGCCGAGCTGGACAAGGACGCCAACTACTCCAACTACCCGCTGGTCACCACCGACTCCTCGCTGGAGGACAACCACAGCCACCACGGCAACCGCGGCAGCGTCTGGCGGGAGGGCCTGCTGCAGTCCGACAGCTCCGAGGCGTCCCTGAACTCGCTGAACAACCCCAACGGGGTCTCCAAGCAGCCGCCGAGCCTGCCCCCTCTCCCTCCGCGCCCCCCCAAAAGAGGCATCCTCAAGGGGCCGAGGGTAAGCAACTCGCACCTGCACCAAACAGAAGTACCGACTCCCACCAATGACACGACCGATTTCGTGGTGAACGGAGACGGAGCCCTGATCCAGAACACAATGAGAAATGAAGTCATTTCATACCAGAACCTCCCGGTCCATCGCAACGGCACCAGCATCACCGAAGACCTGCTGCAGAACTTCACCAAGAAGGTCATCCACAGCCCTGTCGAGAATAATAGAGGCACCTACTACAACTACGGTTCCCCGCCTCCTATAATGATAACCACCTACCCTGAAACAAACGGAGACATCATCAAAGAAAACGGAAACAACCTGATCGCAACTTCAGCATCTCCAAGTGCGGAATCGTTGACCGACACAACCACAAACTCTTCGTTCGCAACTCCCCCATTCTCAATGTCTCCAACCGGCGACTCCGACGGCTTCCATCGCTGGTCCAGCAATTTGGAGGGCGTGCATTTGGAGCTGCCGGAAATCTCCCCGCCGGAGCTGCCGCCGCCGAGAGAGCTGACGATCCAGCGTCAGAAGGCCCCGAGAAACGACTTCGGCTTCAGCCTGAGGCGCGCCATGATCGTGGAGAGGTCCTTCTCGGACGGCACGAACGGGAGGTCGCTCTCCGACGACGAGAAGGAGGGGCCCAAGATGAGGCCCGTCATCTTCGCGGAGCCCGGGGTCCTCGCGCCGGGCCACGAGACGGGACTGCTTCCTGGGGACAGGCTGCTGGAGGTGAACGGCACCTGTGTGGACGACAAGAGCAGGGAAGAGATCATCGAGATGATCAAAGGAAGCCTGGATTCTGTCACTGTTAAGGTAAGAAAAAACCAATTGATTTTATCAAGCTTTAAAAATATATTTCTTTATCATTTCAAGTATTTGGTTCTTGGATACTATGCCGCACTTTTATTTTTTTTTTATCATTCGTACGCTTCGGTCTCGGTAGTGAAATCTATAAACCCAGAGTGTTCGCCATAGCAAAAATTTTGTGCGCAAAAAAAATATTTCACATACGAATACTATCACCGATCTAATTTTGCTCCAGTGAAGATTTTTTACACGTACAACTGATACGTTATCGTACTTATCGATTGTGAATTGATAAGTGTATCGAGAAAGATTTTCATACCTGCTGGCATTGTGATTGGCGTTTCGATGAAAATACCCGAAGTAAATATGATCAGCCAAATAGGTAGTAGATTACTTTAACTATTTTATACAGAAGGCCTTCGTTTTTTGACTATATTTTTTTGTGCTTCGTCAAAGCTGCAGTTACTTTTGACTGATATGTAGAAAATTCAATAATTCAAACTCATTTGCTTGTTACAATTTATTTAATTTTTGTTTATGCCAACTTATCTTTCGATGTCTAGATTTATATATATATATATTCAATTATCCGAACGTACAAATAAAACCACGTCACACATGAGAGTCTTGCACAGAATGCACAAAGAAAGAGAAGCCATGACGATGGTAAACAAGCGTAAGGAATCCTAATTTGGCCGTATTTTCAGAAGTATTAAATTTCTGCTTTATGCTGCTTATTGTCCGAGGAAAAGTGGCATTGGTAGGAGAAAGCTAACATGGATGCAGACTTTGCGCCAGTGGTTGGAAATCAAGAGTACAGCCAAACTAGTAAGACTGGCTTGGGATAGAGATGTGTTCAGTGAGATGGTATCAGAAGATGTTTTATAAAATATTGAGTTTATAGTGTTAACACTGAATCTTATTTTAATAATATATTAGTTCGTTTCTTCGCTTTACAAATGTGCATACGTACAAAGAAGACTGAAAACTGCATTTACATTACGACAAGAATGCTCGTGAGTCACCAAATATTTATATAGCAACCTGGGTGCGTCGGTTCTATACATGCATATAATGAGTCAAATTCTCGCTCAGCTACAGGTCAACGTGGCTCGAACCCCACCGGTGTCGCGAAAAAAAATTCTGCGGTTTCTCTCGTCGTTTCACAATGTCGCATCCTTTGCCCGCGCCTTCGATTACGTACAGATCGATTTTTTTTTAGATTGTTGTGGCATTTGCGAGAAAGCAAAATTAGATGCGACATTTAAAATTGTTTTTTTTTTTTTATATTTAAGAAGAATTAGAGAGTGCTATGAATATTTCCAAGGTTAGAATTTAATGAATGTTTTAGAACAGGATTGGATTTATTTTGTAGATTTAACGATAAAATAATTTTTTTTGTGGAATTTGTGTGGGAAAAGCGAGACCTTTATTAGGAATATTTTAGTTTAAAAATTATATGTAGTGATGTTTTACCTTTTTATTTTTTTGGCGCGGCTAACTTCGCCAGCATGTTAAGTTTGCATTTACATGGTTGAGGATGCCAACCCAGCATGTCGGCGAAACTAGTCGAACTAGAAACATCACTAAATAAAAATATTATTATGGAGTTCCACTAAGTACATGCTGTCCAAAATATTAAATTAAAAAGTAGCTATGAATTACCAATGATAATTAACGAATCCGTATTGACCTTTTATCGACCATTTGACTTACCGAATTTTTTGACTTACTTTGATCATTTCCAGCAAAAAGTTATCCAAATCAAATAAACGGTAAAATAAAGCTCGCTACACACGATGTGACACAACAGGCGACCGAATGGCCGATAGCTTCTTATTTTGCGTTATTTATTATACTTAGACCTAACTTTTAAAATCACCCAAAATACAAGGACGCTTTGGTTTATCTAAACGCCAGAGCTTTGTGAAGAAATGATTATATAATAGTGCTATTGGGCAGCAGCAATACGCAGACTTTTCCTTCCAATATAAAACTGCGGTGTACTGGCTCAGCATGAGTATATGCTCAGTGAAATGGTCGCCAACCTCCTCTAAGAAGAGGCACTTGATGAAGGAGATAGGTTAATTACAAATTGGTTGGAATATGTGACGCTTGTGTCAAGGCGGCTTAGTATTAATTTATTAAAAAAATATTTAATTTTAGCAGAAACCTGGCTCAAAGAAAACAATGAATATTTGAGGAATATTTTATATTCAAATTGTGATAGTCCGATCCTCGGCATGCACGGTTTCCACGGGCAGCTGCTGCAGGCGACCGCGCCACGGTACATTTACCCGGAGACGCTGGCTCCAGGCCGGCGGTCCGCGCCATGGCCAGCAATGCGTGCCAGCGGGAGCCTTGGACCGTGGAGGCCCGGCTCCGGTCACGTGCGACAGCGCTATTCATGAGGGAGCTCGCCGCAGGCCTCCTTGACCGACACAGCCTTCCGGTCTGCTCCAGTTTCTGCGCTGGCGGAGCACCCGGCTCTCCCCAGCACGCTAAATCCCCATTCACAAACTTATAGTCTTCTCCAATTTCTGCGCTGACGGAGCACCCGGCTCTCCCCAGCATGCTAAACCCCCATCACGAAACTTATGGTCTTCTCCAGTGGCTCTCCCCGGCATCGGCATGCTAAACCTCATTTAAAAACTTATAGTCTTCTCCAGCTTCTGCGCTGGCGGAGCACCCGGCTCTCCCCAGCATGCTAAACTCCCATCACGAAACTTATGGTCTTCTCCAGTGGCTCTCCCCGGCATCGGCATGCTAAACCCCATTCACAAACTTATATCTTCTCCAGTTTCTGCGCTGGCGGAGCACCCGGATCTCCCCAGCATGCTAAACCCCATCACGAAACGTATGGTCTTTTCCAGTGGCTCTCCCCGGCATCGGCATGCTTATGGTCTTCTCCAGTTTTTGCGCTGACGGAGCACCAGGCTTTTCACGGTATCGGCATGCTAAACCCCATTCACAAACTTATAGTATCTCCAGTTTTTGCACTGCCGTGACGGGAAAGCACTGGGTCACGCACAGCATTGGCATGCTAAATTTATTCATAAGGATCATCGACCGATGCCACAAGCCTTCCTGATTGCACCAGTTTCTGCGCTGGTAGAGCACCCGGTTTCCCAAAAAACCAATATTGTCTAATGGTCTTCATTTGCTTACACGAAGTACCCGGCCTTGATCACATGATCCTGCGCAAGCGCCAGTGCAAAACCTTCTTCATTCTTAGTGTTTTCCGATCTTCGATCACTTCCGTTTTGATATGTCAGAACGAGCCATTGAAGAAGAGAAAAGTGCCGCACAGGAAATGCAACGGGTGTTAATACACGATTCGATTCACTTTCATCGGCTGTTATTGATACCTTAATCGGCTGCGAGCGAGGCGGCGCAGTCGCCGGGTCACTTCCGGCCGCCATTGTGCCGGCCTGCGCGCGCCGCACAAAGCGCCGGAAGTGACGCGCGCCCGGCCCGGGGAGGCTGCGCGATCTATTTCAGAGACACCGAGATTTCTGCCGTGCGTGTGCGATGCACATGACCTTGGCTAGTTTTTTTCTCTACGGGAATAACGATTCAATCAACATACGAGGGCGGTCCGATAAGTACTTAGCCTACAAAAGAAATACGAAAATTTTGAAAAAGTGGCGATTTATTTCTCAAAATAGTCTCCTTTGAAACTCCTTCGGATTGCGCTTAAACAGCGTCAAACACTGCTCCGAAGTGATCTCACGGTTGCGCTTGTTGTCCGGAGTGAGCAAACGCGGCACCCATCGCGCCGACAGCTTTCTCATGCCCAAAATTGCATGCAGGATATGACCCACGCGGTCTTTTGAGATGCCTACTGTTTCAGCTATCTCGCGCACCTTCAATCGGCGGTCTGCCAATACGAGATCGTGGATTTTTGTCACATTATCCTCCGTGGTAGACATTTTCGGAACACCTGGGCGTGGCTCATCAAAAACCGACGTGCGACCTTGTTGAAACTCGTTAAACCATCGAAGGATAAGAGTCACCGTACACAGCATCCAAGCGCTCTTTGATTTCGCTGCGCGATTTCCCTTCCAAAAACAAGAATCGAATCACCGACCGATATTGCTCTTTTTCCATTTTTCTAAAATACGCGTACACGCTCGCTTCCACACGCGGTCAAAAAAAAACTACAAGTCCGATTCGGCCGAAATTTTGACAGTAGCCGTCTACGAGAATGTACTGCACGATAGTAAATCTCTCTTGCGATACTAGGGTAAGTGGGCGGCCCTCGTATCTCACTCCCTGGGTATTTTGGTTTCTCGTTATTTGGAATCGTTTCGTTGCATCGAAGCAGTTGGTTTGTTGAACCTCGCGATGCTCGTTATCCATTATCCCCGTATCGATTCCGTCTGACATTGACCGCCACACCGGCACCGGTCACGCACCGATCAGCGCCCCGGCTAGCTCCGTGCACGCGCTCAACAATGCGGCACCCCCTGCTATTGTATCAACTAACAGCCGACATTCCACCCAAAAACGAAGTAATTGGATTAAGACGCGATTCCATGCAACGCGCGTGTGCGGCACAAGTGTGGCGAACGTTTGTAGCTTTTGTAGTCTGCAATGTATCTTGATCAATTTAATAATACTCATGCGTTGCACACTCAATAATCTGAACCGTTTGCACAGATATTGATATATATACTTTTAATTACAGTATATAATGAATATTTTTCTTCTATATATTGTTTATTTAATTCTAATAATCAGCATGATTAGAATTAGGGGTGGTAAATTGCTTTTAAGCAATGAGCCGATGAGCCGAACTAGGTAAAGCAATTAAATAATTTTCGTCTTTTGTATCTTCATAGTCAGTGAATACGCAAAAAAAAACCATGTTAAAAAAAATATAATTTTTGTACCGTTTTCCTTATCTTTGATTCCGGGCCTATTATTACATATTTAACATAATTAATACGCTGATGTTTTCTCGTATATATTTTTTTCATTTCTGTTTACAGTTATACTTTGATTCGAAAAATACAAAATATTTACATCAATTGTAATTTTCATTTAAAAGTCATTATTTATAAAATATTTTATAACAATTACAAATGTGTAAATATTTTTTTTTCATTGTGAATGTGAACTTGAACTCTGGGAATGCAATTATGTAAATTATATGTCATTTTCTTGTAAATTTGCTTATTTTATTTCCCGTAACGGTTATCTTCGATTTTATTATTTCATATGTCATAAAACATTATGACTCACTAGTAAAGTTTTATATATATATTTTTTTATAATTTTAATGAATATAATGGATTTTTAACGACTGCTTTATGTGAACGATATTAAATTTATTTATCACAATTCAGTAGTTTCGGTGGAAATGCACCTTTAGCCCGGCGGGCATGCACGCGATGCAGTCATTGCGCCACGCTGCACGTGCCGGCGATTATCATTTACATCACTAGACCAAAAACAACGAATTTTCCATAAAATCTCATAAAAAGCACTCACTGTACTCGGCACATTTAAACAGCAAGTAGCCGAACGGCTAGGAGACGACGATAATTTTTGCTCTGCGAGCGCTTTCGAAACAAGTCACTCGAATCATTTATAACGACAAGATATTTTGTGATTTATTTAAATTCCCTGAGTACCGGGACTGAACGTTGGAAAATAAAAATAAATAAATAAAAATATTGTCATTACACTCGAGAACCGAGTATTTATAATTTAAATAATACATGTGAATATATTCATGAATTTTTCGGACTGCTCCTCGAGTCTGAAGAAGACCAAAAAGGCTTAAATAAATATTTGTCAATTTGGCTTCTCTGAAATAGCAGCTTTTTTGGATTATTTCATGGATATTCAATAGGAAAAAAAATATATATGGAATAATGCAGCAAAAAAATTACACGTCTTTTACATTATACCAGAAGTGTGTATAGTATATGGTTTTATATAAAAATTTGTGGAAAAATCAACACTATACTAGGTGCGCAACTATGTTTTTAGGTTTCACACATAGATGGCACTAACGACACATGTAGTCGACATGTAGAAAAATATCAAAACGGAATTCCACCAAGTACTTTATCAAAAATATTTATTATTTAATTGTGTACATAATATGATTATTTAATTGGTTCTTAATCAATCAACATCATACTAGGTGCGCAACTGAGTTTTTAGGTTTCACACATAGATGGCGCTAACGACACGTGTAGTCGACATACATGTCAAAACTTGTATTTTTATTATTTATTATAACACCGAAGATGTCGATTTTTTTATCAAAAAAACCTACAAACATAGTTGCGCACCTAATATTTTCCCATTAGTAATTTTTATTCATCCCCAAAATGGCAGTTCGTGTCGAATGTTCTTAGGGCGGTGTGTGCCATGTTGCTAAGTGATTTATAACGCTGGCGGCCATGGCGAGGGTGTGTTGCCATGCCGAGGGGGTCGCCAACCCCCTGCTCTACCCGATGGTCACTTATAAGCGGACAATGTGGCAACACTCAAATTCCATTCAGATGTTCAAACAATTATAATCGTTTACACTTTGTATAATTGAAATTATTTTTTTTAACACTGCGTGTTATGAAAACATTTTGTATTGCACGTTCTTCGGTGCTAATTGTTGTAACACTTTATTATATAAATAATATGCAAAACTAGCAAATTTTTCCGTTGTTTTCGCCAATGATTTGTATTAAAGTGTTTTGCAGCGTGTGTAGGCAGCGCAACCGTCTTGTCGGCTGGGGCCGATCAGATAGCAGGTCTTAATTATACGAACGATAAAGAAAAGATGCTAATCGTTGTTGCAAATATAATGATAAGGCTGTATCTTTATTGCTTTCTTATCTCTCTGTCAGTCTATTAAAGTTTATCGATAATAATGTTGATTTATTGGAAAATAAACACAATGCTGTTTTTACATCAAAGAGAAAAGCGACACGATCGATAATATATGAGTAATTATTTAATATTATTTTTATTACTATTATCAGTACTCCACTATCAAATTCCGCATCCACGTTAGCTATCTCCTTCAAATGTCTCTTTTTCTTTTGATTTTCCTTGTACTATCAGCTGCATAAGGTTATATTTAGTATTTCTAAAAATATTTCCTACTAAAATGAGGTACTTAATGATTTTGAACAATCAAAAAATATTCACTCGATTTTGATTGTTGAATTAACATTTTTATAATGTATACACCAGTGGCGTACTATTTATACAAGCAATAAATCATTGTTTGCCCCAAAATAAACTTTAAAACATATAAGCTAATTTTGGATCAAATCAAAAATATACACTCATGGTGATAATTTTTTTTTTATCACACACTGCTTGAAGATGGTAAATCAACGAAACTAGTCTTGTCATAAAAATATTTATTTCAAATAAAATGTAATTTCACCAAGTTCTTTCCTTCAGAGGTATGCAATGAATAAAATTGGCGGTTTCGATTTTGTACTCACCGCACGCCACTGGTGGGTCCAAATCGTCCCTAATTTTCCGCTTGTACGGACGACACGCCACTGGTCTTAAGTCAAGGTTATCCGGCCATTGGCTTCGTATATTCGATCTATAATAAATATTTTCCCAAAGCGAGCGTTACAAAACCGCGTATGTGATATTACGCCCGGCAAGAAGCGTGTATTTTCAAATTTCCCCGAAAACCGTGCTCCGGTGAAAAAAGTGCGACCGAAACTGGTTTTTCTCGCTACCGAAACCGACATTTCTCAAATATCGTGCATTTCATGGCTGTTGAATAACACTGGGGATTTTTTCGATTGGCCGGCGCCGCGCGGCTTTGGGCGTTTTTAGGTGTGGCCGGGCCACAAAAAAACAAACCTGTAACGAGGAACGTGTATTCTGTGGCCCAGATTATATACAGTGTGGTGCGCACTATACAGGTGACTCTCAAATCCCTGCAGCGGTATCGTTGCCATACCACGACTCGATAATCGTGTCTGGACAATATACTATGTAAGAGTATAGGGTGAATAGTGACCGTTATTGCGATATGCTGCGAAAATATTTGGGCCCAGAGTTGCAGGAGTTTCAAGGTTTCACCACTTGCCATATATCCGATCGATCAATTGAAGCTGTTAACGAATTATTCCCTAATAAGATCATTTCACGCAGAGGTAACATCGACTGGCCTCCCAGAAGCCCCGACCTTAGCCCTATTGACTATTTCGTATGGGGATACTTTAAAAGTAGGGTTTGTGAGAATAATCCGACGCAATTGAAACAAAACATCAGGTCAGAAATGGGGCAGCAATATCGAGGACTATGTGTCAGCGTGTTATCAGCTATCTTCATTCCAGATTAGAAGAGTGCCAGCAGCGCGTAACGGTCACCATTTGGATAACATCATATTTTCGAAATAATTTTCTTTTACTTGATTACTAGTAGTTTTTATTTTACTGAACCAGCAAATGCCCGATACTCTCTCATTTCTCTCGACTTGCAGGTGCAGCCCGTGGCGGAGTTGACGGAGGTGTGGAAGCGGTGGGCGCTGCTGCCCGAAGCCGGAGCTCCAGAAGGGACGCTGCGGCGCGCTGGCAGCGACGGGCATCTCCGGGAACCCATGGTGAGTCACACGCACCACATGCAGCTGGCCATCATTCTCCCGGCGCTTCAGCAGAGGGCAATGCCTCAGGGAAGAGTGAGCCGACTGGGGTGCTTCGGCGATTACACCGTGATCTTCTAGATCAGTGACTCTCAAACTCTTTTGGTCCACGGACCTCTTTTCATAGTCAAAACTTGCCCATGGACTCCCTTTCATAGTCAAAACTTGCCTACGGACCCTGGGTGAAAAACTATATAAATTCATACTATAGACTAGTTGGTGCAAGTATCGACTCTATTAACCTTCCTGACTCACCGCGATGCCTGTTATTACTTGTATTTTATGCACCTGTCTATATTTATATTTTACTTAGGACGTAAAAATCGCTAATAATGTATTCATTGTTATTTATTTTAACTTCCATATTAACACACTATAGGCGGGTAACTATATTGACTAAACTGATGTGCAAAATTCGCGTAAAATAGCGCGTGCGAAATCTAGTCTATACATTAACGCTTTGCACTCTTTGATTTTTATTTTCCGATTAGCAACTCCGAGTTAATTAGTCTATCAATAATTTATTATGCATACAATTTAAATTTTAAAATTTATTTCAAAACAGGGGTGGCCGTTTCAATTCCAAAATGGCCACCCTCTGCGTATACATTTAAATTATGAGTGATCGGCACGAAAACAATAGCAAGTCGAAATTTATTGTTCCTTATCTTTATTTTATAAACAAATTATAAAAAAGTAACGTTGACGAGTCTAAACAAACATTACGAGCTGTAAACCTAAAGAGTAAATTGACCTTATGCGGCTTCTAGTGTAAACACATTCAAACGGGTATTTCTGTACCCGTCCCGCCTTTAGACAGCAGTCAGCGAAGCGGGTATTAATACCCGCCCCGCCTATAGTGTGTTAATAAAAATGTGCCACATTTTTTAAATTTTATATCAAACCTTGCGCGGACCCCCTGACGTTGTTCGATGACCCCCAAATCGATTTTAATTTTCCAAGGACCCCCTGAATGATCCCAGGCACCACTTTGAGAAGCACTGATGTAGATATTTGCTTATTCGTTGTTAAGGCGTAGTGTATTTTGCAGCAACGTCTATTTTCATATCAGTGTGTGCTGATGCATATATTTTAGTGTATTTATCGGATTAGCAATGTGGTGAGGTCCTCGGGCGCGGACGCGTGCGGCCACCAGACCGTGGCAGCGTCGCGGATGCTCCCGACCGCGACATCTGCCACGACACCAGACACCCTCGACCTTGGCACATCTCGCCGCGACCTTGGGCCACTGCCTCCAAGGTCACGGCGGAGCCTTCGGCACGTGTGGCCGGCCGCGAGAGCGCCGTTTATCAGAAGTGCACGTGCATTCGGGCACGGCGCTCGGGGTCATTGACCTGCCGTCACTTTTCTGATTTAACCCCTGACTTAATTTTTTTACGATATATATGTCCATGCATCCTCTGAGGACGCAGCAGCAAATCTTACCCACGCCTCTCTTCTACCTACCTCTTAAGTATACAGTAAAAATACTCTATTTCTATAAAATAACATTTTTGTTTATTTACAAAATACGTACTTAAAAATAAATCTTTGATTATAAGTATAATTATATTTTTATCGGTTCATGGGTCGTTGGCCGTGCTGTGTTGTTTTTGCAAGCCGCGCTAGGTATGAATTAAAAAAAAATGCGACGAATTTATATTTTCTCTTCGTTGTTGTGTTGTTGTGTTCAGATCCCACAACAGCTGAAGCGAATTTAACACATTTTCGTAAAAAAAAACGTATTAAACGAATATTTATCATTACCTACTAATAATCATTACTCGACATATTTTTATGACACATAACATGTTTCGATATAATCGATTATTCGATTGCTCACGTTTCGATATGCGTCGGATCGTTCTCAATCGTGTTGGCTCACTCGCACGCCGATGGGGGTCCATTCATTCGAATCGATCGAAAAATAATCGATCGATCGATTGGCCGCGTCGAAGCCTGCGCTCGGAGGCATGAATGAGCGGGTCGCTGGTCCACCTGCTTTTTTTTTTTTTTTGCGGAGCGGGTCCCGGATCGGATCTCTCGGTAACGGGACCGCCGACTCGCGACACCGCGCCGCCGACCCGATCAGCTGTTCCGTGACGTCACGGCCTGCTTGACCTATTCACGGAGGCAGTCCAGCGGCGTAGGAGGAAACTCCTCATCACAACAATGCGCCGTTACTGCTGCGAAGCATTGCCACGTTTATTGGCCAGGTAGACAGGCGTGTGCTTAATTTGTTTTTTTTTTTACGCACTCGCACACACATATGTAACTTCTAAGCATGTGTGCTATTTACCGTGTACTTAACCTAACCTGCGATGACATATATCCATGACTGCAAACAATCACCGACTAGGAGCCCTCGCTTCGTTCGCGATGCGCATGACCTTGGCTGTTCCCTTGGGAACTTGAACAAACTGTCGATAGAAAAAAACTTCGTTCTATTATTAGGAAAGGATATTTTTCAGAATTTTTAATTTGTAATAAATATGTGGAAAACTCGATGTATCGATCCTCTGCTGGAGTCATCCGGCGGTCTGGCATTTCCACGCGACATTATAAAGCGCCGACTTGTCTATTAATAGATATACCTGTACCTCAAGTTACTTCTGTGTCTTCAAGCATCATATAATCAATAGACTAAATCCAAGATATTTCATACTATACGTACGCAAAATCTCTATACAACGATGAATTAATGAATATGCAGATGATAGTTATCTCATAATTTTAGGAACCTTCTTAACACGCTTTATTCCACGGTTCTGTCTTCTTACAGATTCGTGATGAGCTATTTGATACTATACGTGTGCAGCACTATTTCCTGTTAGGTTTTCCTAATCGTTACTTGACTTCAAACCAGAGATCCTATGATCGGCAAGCGAGAATTCCAAAAACTACTCGGAGGATATATATTAAATTGAACGCGTTCAATTTATCTCATATGTGGGTTATCATTCAGATAAAAGTATAAATAAACACTTTTTTAAAAATTGTTTTTCGAAGAAGACATATATTAAATAATAAACATTTATATTACACATAATGGATTATCGCGCGCACGCCTCGAGTGATTTATTTTAATTTATTCACGCCGATGCGTCACCCTAAAGACGAACTCTTCTGCGCTGGGGTGACCACACAACTAGAAAATAAATATTCTCTTTAATCACTAATATCAATAACATACTGGTTAAATGTGTAATTCTCCATATTTTATCAAGAAATGTGAATAGACAAGTGGCTGGGAGATTACGATCATTTTGTGTTCCAAGGAGTCTCAAGAATCCCTCGAAAGCTCATCCCAACAAAATGAGCGTAATCTCCTATCCAACAGGCTATACATGTATGTTGTTCGACCAAGATCCATTTATTGAAATTGCAGTGGCGTGCGTTGAGTTCAAAATCTACGCAAGGTGTTTTGCTTCCTGTGTATAAAATTATTCTTGTTAATAATGCAAATCGTTTATCATGTTACAATATCATTTTTTTTTTTAATTATAAAAATAGTATTTTTCAATAAATTGTGCGCTTTGTTTTTTACGTTACAAAAAACCAAAATGCCGAGAATAGAAAGGCATTCGGACTGTGAAAGGGATTTGCATAATGTTAATTTATTTACAGGTAGTATTTAGTCTTTCTCAACGGAATAGTAAGTGAAAGGTTATAGCAGTTGCGGATTGACATTATAGGGCGTCAGGGAGTGACTCTAATAATAAATGATCTATTTTAAATTAAAATTAAGATCTCGTGATATCTGGAATCTACAACGAATTCGGTGAGTCTCAACGGGCACTACTAAATGCGACTTGAAGCCGTTATTACCACATTTAAATGCAAAGCTTGGTCACCCCAGCCGCCACTCCCTGATGTTGAAAGGCAACTTTTTATTATTGTAATTATTTTCGTGAAAACTATTATAAATTTAGATTATTCCAAATGTTTATACTAAAAGAAAAAATATATATAAATTGCAGATAAAATATATCTCCCACACAGATTGGAGATGTGGTGAATGAATCACAATTTAGAATAAAAAGTATGTCATAACATTTATTATCAGTGGCGTGCGGTCCGTACAAATAATAGGCACTGCTTTCTCTAAAATATATTTCTAACAAATTTCAGTAAAGATATTCAAAGCACTCACGTGTATATTAAACATGATTTTATTATCTTCTTCTTCGGGTGCATCTCCTCAGAGGATGTTGGTGTCATCTCACTGAACATATATCCATCAGTCCGACTGTACTTTCGACTTTCAGCCACTGTCGCGAATTCCGCATCCACGCTAACTTTCTCCTTCCGGTGTTTTTTTATTCTTACCTTAGAATACCTTACGCTATATTATCATTGCGCATTGTGCAAGACTCAAAATGGATATGGCAAATTTTACGTTCGGATAATTGAATATATATATATATATTATCTGTTCGGATTATTAAATTTGTTGCAAAAAAATATATCATGCAGAATCTGCTGCAGTATGCTTTATTTTAGTATTTCTGAGCATACGGCCAAAAAAAAGGATACTCAACGCTTGTTTGCCAACGTCAGCAGCAAGATTCGCATTTGTGATGTGATCAATGCATTGTTCCAGTGTTTATCAACATTTTTTGAATACGCGACCCCTTTGTACGTTAAAAAATTCTAGCGACCACCTTAAAACTATTTGTTTACTGTAGTGTTGGATCTAGAATCAATTGGCTTTTTCTTATACTAGCGACTCCCCGAGTAAGGTAACATGTTTTAAAATCACTGCATAATTTTTAACCTCGTTATTATATCCAGTGTGAAGTCCGCTTTATCGAATTCTGAAATTCGGGCAGCGGCGTATTTTCGTCGAACAGCTGATTGGGAAATGTATGACGATGGAGCCATCCTGGCGCACGCGCTGCGTTCTATTTCCGACTTCCGGTCGCGGGGCGGGGGTGGGGGGAGGTGGGGGGGTGAGGGGGGGGGGGCACGTGCCGGAAGTGGCGGAGGCGCCGGTCCGTCTGACGAGGACCTAGCCCGTGTCCATGTTTATCGCTGATCAACACAAAATGTCAGCGACTGCTCTGCTGAAGTATGCCGTTGTCATAAATCAGAGGTTCCCAAATTTTTTTTGTCCCGTCGACCCCTTGTCGAGTTTTCCTGTTTTTCGTAGACCCCCCCTGCCTTGCTAATACTGAATTTTTACATTTAACCGGATTTTTTGTCTGAAGTCTGTTATATCGAGGTGTTACTGTACACCTTTATAAATAAATACACACAAAATGCAAATATAGTAACATTCACTAAAAAAATCAATACACTTTTAATGGGAGGGATGGGTCTGATGCTTTGATAGCGAATTTTCAATATTTGGCTTCAAATAAGTCAGATTATCTTTTAATCCCCACGCCCAGTGATTTCCAATCTATTTCTTTTTTTTGTAAGAAGAATGGCAACAACACTGAAACCCCTTTCCGCGAGGAATAAAGATGGTAAAGCTATCAAAAACCTTCTTGCGATAGTCCATAATGCAGGATAAATAGCAGGTATGCCTCCCTGAAGCCAAAATTGCTGATATCCTGCACCTTCAGTTCTTCATTAGTGCCTATTCCGATCAGTTCTTCTTGTAGTATGACTTCCGATTCTTCAATGCCACCGTATGGATTGATAATCCACTGTGGTATTTTGGTGATGACCTGCTTAAATAGGATCCACTCTCGTACAGTTCATGCCCCCCAATTTAATTTTTCGCTGTCATCGACCCCTTGCAGGGCGGAATCGACCCCTGTGGGTCGATATTGACCACTTTGGGAACCAATGTTATAAATAAACATTTCAGTGATGGATCAAATCGAATAATCAATTATTTTTATTAAAATCGATGCATTGAATTGAATACTGCAAGTGTATTAAATAATAATTAAGTAACGTTTGCAATCAAATCGTTTGTTCATTTCAATCGATTCATGCGAATAATGTATGCACAGCATTGATTGACGGACGAACCTTAAATGAATGAATATTAGTAAATCACAATCAATGAACTTTATTGATTATACGGTCATTCCTAAACGATGACTTAATTATTAATTTGACCAAAATTGTAACGAACTGAAATCCCCGAAGACAGTCCCGATACAGTGATTGAAACGTCGGAAACCACAATGTGAGATAACGCCCTGCATTTCTAACCATTTTATCATTTTGAGTTCAGACCAAGCAACTGCATTAATTTTTAATTAATGCAGTTGCTTTTCATGACTCTTATAGGTCTTTTCTTTATTCATTTTGATATTCAAGGTCGAACACTTTGCTATAGCCATAATAAAATTAAAAAATCATTTATCATGAATACTTCCTACATATTATGTTATTCAATACTTTAATCAATTTAAAATATAAAACTTGTACTTTTTCATGATTTAAATGCCCTTGCGGTCGTCACACTTGTTTATTTCGGTGCTTTAAACCGTACAACAACAAAAAAATTACCAAATGTATATTCACGCAGGTTCTGCAAACATTAACAATTTATCATTTGTAATTTGATATTCTCTTATTCACAAAAATAAAAACAACAGCGTTTTAGAAATAACACGTTCAGGTTTAACAATGTCGGTTTTAATTTCTGTAATTTAATTCATAGGAATTCAATTCCATATCATATATCTAGAGATAGGAAGTAAGTTGTTATTCCAAAGGCGTCCACTGCTTAAGATATATTAACTTTATATTATACATTTAATATGTTTAAAAATTAAAATGTATGAGATTGTGTAAAAATCGTTTATAAGTTTTGCTTAAAGTTTTCAGTCCTCTGATGTGTCGTTCTCGAGTTTCAGAGATTTCAAAATCCCACCATAAAAGAGGTCGGTGACCATCTCGCTGAACGTATCTCTATTCTGGGCTAGTCGTATTAGTTTGGCTGTACTCTCGCCTTCTAGCTAATGGCGCAAATTCCGCATCCATATTTGCTTTCTCCTTCCAATAGTATATACAATTACTCACCTGCTCGTAGATCCTAGAACAGGGACTGAAACGTCGGAGGACAGAAAACTTTAAGGAGTTCAATAAATCAAATCATATCATTCAAAAAACGTTCAGTAAATTTTTTATAGAAAAATCATTATAATATACAATGAGACAAATTTGAAAGTGTTATATTTTTTACGAAGCCTTTAATTGTGATCTCTTAGTATTTTTTTTAAATTTATAATCATACATAATCAAGTTGTTATAATTAAATATATATTAAATAAAAATTTACATAAAGGTATCTTTCAAAGTCTAACCGTAGATAATGTCAATTGACCGTACCAGCGTTTGTGCACATATTGTGTGACGCCGAGCTCTAGTTTTCCACGGCTTGATGGGTTTTAATTGTGCATTTCTCGAATTGTACGCGTAGCGAGGTGAGTCAATTTAGTTAATTGACATACAACGCAAATGAGTCACTTTCACTTGTTCCTGGTCGCTTTTGGTTACGCTGACACATTCAGGCTTCTAACGTGGGATTCATGATGAGGAAAGGTAACATGGCTTTATCCGTAGTAAAATGTGATACCGTGACATTTATTGAGCAACAATATTTAAATTATTAAATATAATAAATGTAACTATAAATGGATTATGCATAAATATAATATTTACTTAAAAATAAAATTGAGAAACGCTTTCAAACAAAAATTTTAAATGTATGCTCGTAGGTTTTAGTAGGCGTTGTTTTGAGTTGATTCAGTTGCTTGGGGTATATATTGGGGTGCTGGGACCATTTTCAGGTATATTAAAATCTGCAGATACTCCCAGCACGGGGACCGAAACGTCAGAATAATATATATACCAAGCAGCATAACACATAAGCAACCAGATCAAACTTCGGATGCACATAATTAAAATGATAATCAACTACAAAATGTATGCGATACAATCAACATTTGATATTTAAAATTTAGTCTTACCTACAATTTATCAAAATATACTGATTCTATTACAATACAACTCAGCATAGACAAAATGATAAAAAAATTATAATAATAATTTATATTGATATTTAAACAAATTTAAAACATAATATCAATATAAACTCTTAAAAATTAATTACATACAGCGGTGAAAATTTTTTTTTTATTAAAATAATCTTCTTTGCTTTTAGACCTTGCCTTTGCAGGAAATTGTAACTGCTCATGTCAGACGCTCTGTTAAAATTAATTACCTGTAACGCTCACCTCATATTTAGTGGTCGGAGGCCTTTATTTGCTGAAAGATGTTTGTGGTATGAAATAATCTCACCTCGCGCAATCTGTAACATCACTTAACCCGCTAATGGCTCTGGAAACTCCACGCAAAGACTTGTGGCTATTCGAGCTCTTCTTACCTTTAAGCATTGTATGCTGTGGCAATGATTCCATTTAAATCCACAGCCACGGCTTGCCGTACTGAATTTTTTTATATGAGATAAATTTAATTGTTAAGATGAATCAAATATTGTTTAAAACAGATAATTGTTAAATAATATATATAATGGTTTTCATAAGAATAAAAATTATATTGAAAAAATAACGCAAGTCAGTGAGTCAATAAATATTTTAATTTATTATATAAGCTAATAGGCTTTCCCTAGCGTCAAGTATTACACATCAACAAGTTAACAGAGTCTTACCTAATTTATTTAATGTTTTTATTATGGAGTTACTAACTATTTATTATAAGTACAGTATATAAAAGGATATACGAAACATAGTTTACGTTTACATGTTTTATGGGAATATTCTTATAAATGTTTACATTGTACATTGGTGTACTTGTAGAAATATGATGAAGTATGCAAACGTGTTAAGTTATATTATTTTAATTAAATATATCCAGACATTTTGTGTCCCCTGTTTCTTAACTTTCTTAAAATCAAATTTTTTAAATAAATCTTTTTATTTATTGTGCAACCATTTTTTTATATTTTTAATTGTTATTTTGTATCAAAACAAATAATGTTAAATTTATTAGATGTTTATTAAATAATATGTGACATTGAGTAAATATTGAGCTCTAATTCTGAGATAGATTAAATTGAACATTATAAAGGTTTTAATCACTGTTTAATTCATCACGAGGATTGCATGAAATTTTACTTCGTTAAATAATCATAAAAGCAATGACATTTTCCATTAAATACGATAATTATATCGGTGTGACACATTTAAGAGCCCGTTTAATTAAATCAACCTTTTAGACGTTGTGAAATCGTACATACTCTAAGTACAAAAAAACTAAAATATATTGCCTGTTTTTATTTCATGTAATAATTAATTCAAAGCGAGTAATAGTACAAGTTAATCAAATACAGACTATTAATACCATTTTAAATCTATGTCAAAATTTATTTAATAATTTGTCAGATTCCTTCTGTCTTATTATTATTTGTGTTTTAGGTTTTTATAAATTAATTATGAGCAGAGTTTAATTGGTAGATAATTGAATGGCCAATTTCAAATCATAACAATTCAAAATCTGATTTTCATTATTTTTTTTCTTTGTTTGCAGGTAAGAGGCTAATCTGAATTACCATAAATGCGATAATAACAACACTGCAGAGCTGATTAAACAGGTATAAAACTACTTCCTTATCAACCTAGTTACGCTAGCAGAAAAAAATAGATGAAAAAACAAACCTCGTATGTTACAAGTAGACAGTTCTAATGAATGTACTGCCATCTATCGCTTAGTAGCAACATATATCTTGCTACTTATTTACAGCCTTATGTACTTTTTTATTTAAAAAATGAATAAATATTATGAATACCTGTTCTGTTATCATAATTATTTTTTTGTATGTGGGGTACTGTATTTTATTTTTTCCAAACGTTAATATTAATTATAATTTTTATTTAATTATTGCCATCTGCACATGAAAAGTTAAAACTCTAAGTTCACGTTTACAGGAATCTGCAATTGGTTCGCGGAGAAAATATTATTATAATTTTATCCATAGATGTCGCTACAAATTATATTTTATAGTCTGTATGTTTTGTTTATTTATAGTCAACTCAGGAGTTTTAAGTATGTAAATTTTTCAACGCTATTATTAGATAGAAGTACCAATTAACACCTTTTTTCTTTTTTAATAAATAATAAACACATAATATATGAGTTTTTATTTTTTTAAGGTTTTTAATCCATTTTTAAAAAACATAACGGATCTAAATATAAATGAAGTTTAATAAACATTAATATAACATTCATATTTTTATAAAATAGTAACTGTTTTTCTGCTTGTGTGCACCGTACGCCACTGTTATACAAAACATATTTGATCGGATTAATAAAATACAGAATTATTTAACACGCACACTGATAAGCACAAGATCGAGTTTTCTCCATGTTAAGTAGATTTAAAAATGCGTTTGTACTGTATTATATATCAAAAATGCTTCCACACTTGCTTATAACGTTTAAAGTTCTAATTCAGTTATAGACCCTCCTACTTGATTCGATGAGTTTTTCTCATCGCTTTATTTATGTGCCACCTATAAAATATGTACATAAAGAAAATGCATGCATGAAATATTTTACAATATTCGTTGGTAGTGATCATTGTTAGGTTGTAATACATTTTCGTAGCATTATTTAAAAACAAGATATTCACCGCGTTACAACTTGGTTTTCAATGCGAACGGGACAGCATATATTACATCTGTCTCGTTTCACCATCATCATCACCACTGTGCACGCTCGCGTTGAGTTTTCCTACTCGGGTTGTTTGAGGATTCGGTTTATTTTAGATCTCGGTCGAAGCGAATGGGCGACGACAGGAGAAGTAATGTCCCCTCCGGCGATAACAACCGGAAACCGCTGGATCGTTGGGCGGGCCGGTCGCGTGATTCACCGCCGCCACTGGACTACCTGGTGACAATCATTTCTACCCGCAAGCAAACGCATTATCCACTTCCTCGAGTGCCTCTCTTCAGAGGAAGTAGGTGACCATCTCATTCAGCATATTAGTCTCACTGATTCCAGCCGCTGTCGCAAATTCTGCATCCACGTTAGATTTTTATACAAAAGTATGATATGCTTTTTTTATCATCGTCATCGTTAACCCATGGTATTCAAATATTCCCTATGAAGCCACATTTAAAACGCCTCGCATGGTTGCTGTCTTCAGTATCCAAGCCCAACTCCATAAAAAAGAACTGAGAAAACAAGTATTTTAACTTGAGATGAATAAATAATACCGTGTTACGAACTGCTCACAGTCAGGCTTGCGGCCCCTGCTACAGTAGAAAAAATTACGTCTATTCAGTGCTACATCACTGGCTAGCTCAATACGGAAGTCCTGTTTTATTTCTGCATCCGCAAATTGATTAAACTAGATATAAATAGCGTCGCGCAAATCTCTAATAATCCATTGGTGGCGGCGGCAAATATGGCGAGTCTTTTGGGCTGTATTTACCCTACGGTTTTCATTCGGATGATCTGCTTCTCTTTGGGTTGCATTTGATGCGAATAAATAATTGTATTTTGCGTTTGCGTAGTGCGGACTTCCCACTGGCCGCGGTGACGCACGCCGCCTCAAAGGACCACTTCCCACCGACTTGCTCTAACTCCAGACATTGTATTTTATTCGATGTTTACAATAAATATCAAACCGGTAGGAAAATAACAGAATGTATTTCTTATCATTAAGGGGGTGTAAAAAAAATATTCGTAAATTTATTGGCGTCTTCTCCAAATGTCGCCGTACTGGTTTGTCTTTGCTCTACATGAAAAATCGTTTTTCTCGTCGCATCGCGTGCGTGTCTCCGAATGGCCGATAAGACCGACCAACTGACCCAATGAGCAGACCGATTGGCATATTCCCTATAAAGACTCGTGGCCGAGTCGCGGCGCGTTTTCTCCGGCAGGTGTTGGCTTTCGTTAATTATGATAAATCTCGAATACATTATGGATGCAAATTGTGACGAAGCCCCCGACGTTGCGGCAAGTTTCTGTTTGACCTCTTCGGCTCTTTGCTGGGAGTTACTGGTGCTGACGCAGTAGCGAGTGTTCCTTCATTCTTCAGGAACATCGGATGCTTTTCTGGAATTCATTGGAGTTCCTTTTATTTTCTTGGTAGAATGGCTGTTCATTGATATCAGTTTTATTCATAATTAAAACACTAAATGATAAAATCTCTGAAGTTGGCACCACAGCGGGGACCGAAACGTCGGAAAACTGGCTCAACACCCAAGAAACCAAATCCACGTATATACATTTATATAGCATTTTTAAGTTGGTTGTTATCTCAAATGGTAAAATAGACTCACCGGTTTATCAAATATGTTCGTCTGATGTGTAATTTTTTTTATGGTATAATATATTTTTTATTTATTATTATTAAATATAATTACTTACGCACTACGAGGGCGTTGTAAAACAAACGTATCTTTATTATCTATTGACCCAAAAAAAAATACACTTCTCTTATCTAATAACTTACAACAGGATATCTCTAATGAAAGTTTGAAGATAACAATCACTCCCAAATATAACTTTAAATTTGTACTTGTTTGAAATATTATATGAGTTAAAAGAAAATGTGTTTACAGTGTTTTTTTCATTCATACATATAATTAATCACTGTGGTTTAACTCATTCGCCAAGTAAAGTCAGAGTAAAGTGTGAGTGCGCTCTGCAGACTTGCAGTGCATTTTCATAATTTTGAAATTGATATCTCATAAGATTAAAATAATATATAAAATATAAATTATGCAGGCCGTTCCTCTTCGTTAGTTTGGGTTGCCAGAAGAAGTATCCCACGCCACGCATCCCACAGGAGGTCCACAAGACCTCTGCACTCTACCAGCAGCTAGCCAATGGCGTCCTACATTTTAGGCGAAACCGTAATAAAGGGACAAGTTGCACAGGGTGTAGAGTACTTGGTGGAATTCCATTTCAATATTTTAAATAAGTGAAACACTTGAGTGAGGAAAGGTTGGCGAAACCGGTCACCAATAAAAATTTATATGTGGAAAAATCACTCGAGTATTTTACTTATTTAAAGTTTATACTATCAATAAGATGGCGATATTCATACTGGCCAGCCCTCTCCAAAATATTTATTTTATATATATATATACTAAAAAAATATGTAATTAGTAAAAAAAAAAATTTCGAATATATGAACGAGTGAAAATAAAAAATCATGGAAATATGAAGTGATCTACAAATAATAAATACGTTTTTCTAATTTGAGATAACTTTTGAGACTTTACTTAGCAACAAAGCGAATTATCAACGCACGGACAGGCACGCTTTTTAGCATGTCTGATTATTTATATATATATATATATATATATATATATATATAAATATACATGTTTTTCGCTACCACCTAAGCCACATGTCGTAAGCCGCACAACCTGCGCGCTGGAGCAAAGGAAAAAAAAACACACACACACACCGTATTGTAAGCATAGCGTTAACAATAATTTAAAATGGAATATATGAATGTAAATAAAATTATTATTGGTAGTATGCATTAATTTTAAGGATTTTCTAACATATTTGGAAAACAGTGGATGTGAAGTTCTGCCTCACCCGCCTTATAGCCCAGCCCTTGCCCCTTCCGACTGCCACTTGTTTCGATCGATGCAGAATGCCCTTTCTGGAATACGCTTCACTTCTGAACAGGGTATCAAAAATTGGCTTGATTCTTTCTTGGCTTCAAGAGACGAACAGTTCTTTTGGGATGGGATCCACAATTTGCCCGAAAGATGGTAAAAAGTAGTGGCCAGCGATGGACAATACTTTGAATAGAATATATTGTAAAAAATCCTTAAAATTAATGGATACTCCCAATATATGTAAATAGACATATTTTTCCCTACTCAAGCTATAGAGAAATCCACGCGCGCTAGTCGTAAGCCGCACAACCTGCGCGCTGGAGCAAAGGAAAAAAAAACACACACCCACCGTATTGTAAGCATAGCGTTAACAATAATTTAAAATGGAATATATGAAATAAAATAAAATTATTATTATTATTATTATTATTGGAATAGAACAGCGGAGGTGTGATTTTCCCGGCGGGGTGCGGCGGTGCGCGACATTGCGCGGCGGGCGCGGCAGTGTGCGCGAGGCCGCGCAGCGAGCTGGTCGTGCGCGCATCCGCCGACGCGTTTGAATTTCGAACCGCCCCGGAAGGAACGCGCGACTACCGAATTCGAATTCGAATTTGAATTTGAATTTCGAACGGCGACAGTGCAGTTTTTAGCTCTATTGTTGTATGCGTTGTTTTGTGGTATTCTCCACGTTTTTGATCACTTTGCGCGCAGGTAGGTGTCTATCGAAAATGTCGAGATGTAAACAATGTCGACCCTCGTCAAAGTAAATAGAAATCGGTTTCCGAACAGCCGATCTGCGAAATCGAATGTCAACATACACGCATGTTGCGTAAATAGCTTTTTTGCTGATTAACTATTTAAAAATATATTATATTGGTTTAACAAAGTTTCAGCGTATTTGTCAATGAAAGTAATTTTGAAGTCCCAGTGTTATTAAAAAAAATAAATATATATATATAATGGCATGCATTTATAAGTGAGGCATGCAGTTTAAACGAGTTATATACAATGAAAAACATACACGCTTACTCGTTAATTAACAGTTGGAGTGTTAATGTCTTATTAGCATGTTGACACGTATTTCTTCATATTAAGTTGTGTACAAGAGAAGACTTTAATAATGTGAATATTATAAATATTATTATTACGTGACGTATAACGATTTAATTAGATGTTATTTACTTTTTAAATGTTAATGATATTTGTAATGTATTAAAAATTAATCGCTCCTATTCGGGTCTCCATTGCTGGCAAGAAAGCGTGGAGCGCGCGTCGCCGTTTTAATTATAAAAACGCTTAAATTATTATTTATTTTTTTTATCATCACCCGTTTGGATTCCGTGTCAGTGAGTGATTATTTATATTTACAGTTTTTTTTTTTTGTTGTTGAATTATTTGAACAATCCACGCGATCTTGTCGGGCGTCGATTTACGACTGTTTGTCTAGCTTATGTTTAAAAATTTTACGCACTCCCGCGTGGGCGGCGGCCATTGCGCGACACCTACATCGATGTAATAACATTTTTTTTTTTTTTAATAATTATATGTAAATAATATAATAACCGCGCTGCAACTGCGCCGCCGTGAAAGCAGCTATCGGAAATCGCGTAGCCGACAGTGGCGTAGAGTGGATTTCTGAACCGTGAAAAAAAAAATAACTACTCATGACATGTGAGAATCGTAGCAAAGTAAAGCACTTGATATAAATCATCATCCTCTGAGCATATACTCATGCTGAGCCAGTGTTCATGGTTTTTTATATGGAAAAACAAACAGTATAGTGCAGGGGTCCCCAACCCCATGCCCGCGGGCACCATGGCGCCCTCCGGCTGTTTTACGTGTGCCCGCCGCTGTGCGATGTTGTGATAAAAATAATATTTAGTAATTACACAGTGAAGTATAAGCGAAATAAATTATATCGTATCGAAAAAAATAAATGGTGCCCGCCACCAGATCGGGATTTTAAAATGTGCTCTAGGGTGCAAAAAGGTTGGGGACCCCTGGTATAGTGGGTTCCTTGGGTCCTTCTACACCGCAGTTTTATATTGAAAGGAAAAGTCTGCGTGTAAAAAGTCCCAATAGTATTATTATATTATCATTTCTTTACGAATCTCGTGCGTTTAGATCTGATACTCCTGATGCCTCCACAATCATTCCAAGTCTACTATCACATTACCGATCCTTTACAAATACTCAGGACACGGAATAGCAGTCATGCACAAGCAACGCAAGACAGGCATATAAGCAGAGTAAATAAATAACACAATGAACACATATTTTTTTGGGTATGGCTGAGTAGCCGCGAAGGAGAAGAATAATCTCACAGTGATTTGCCTGATGATTAATAATTCATTAAGTAATGTACTCTTGTGAATGCATAACCTTTCGGTTCAAGTGCTTGTCCAATCCACTTGACCGCGGTGGCTAACTCGGATGAGCACATTCAACCATCACTTAAAATGCCTCCATCGAACACAATTAGAGCCATTCAGCATCGAGAAGGTAATCAAATCGCGCGCCTCTAATTGACAGCGTCTGCTTTCGCGTGTTCACCACATTGCATTTTCAAAACCGCATAAATACATTTCAAATCATATACAACCTGGTATAGTCTATTGGTGTGCAACCGATGCACAATTTCATACTCAAATCGTGATCACCTAGCTATTTGGCTATTTACGTTTAGTCTGTTGTGTATGTGGTTTGAGGTTTTGTTTTTATCTTTTCCCTCGCTTGCTAACCTGTCTCGATATATTTTCGATGTTTTCATACCTGTTATTTTTTTTTTTTGAAGTGTTGAATTCGTGTTTTTTTAAATGGATTTTGTTTAATCGTAACGTTATCTAAACATTTGAATATCTGATTGAAAAAAAAACTATACCTGGGATGGAGCGGTCGCAGCGTCTCGGAATCCACCTAATGACTCCATAAATGGTTAATTAATATGTATATTTCGGAAATGCCTTTCTTGGCTCGTAAATAATCGTCGATTACGCGGCAGGTACTCACCCTTCCCACTACACATTCCATACAAACTTTAAAATACATATTGCTCTCAATATTGAATAAAAAGCGTGACAGGAACATTGTTTTCAAACGCCGTAATAAGAGTTGAAATATTCGCTGTATTATAAGGGCCACTGCGGTCGAAAGTTTAATATAAACGTATTCCCTTTTTGTTAAATTTGGTCCTTCGGACCGGATGAAATAAAAACTCAAACATGGATTGGCCGCATAAGGTTTTATGGTTTGTTACCGATCTGTCACGGTATGCAGTCAAGTGTTAAACTTATCAAATTAGTTTTGTATGTGTATCGTTTAAGCTGTCTACACACGTAGCAACACAACCGACACACGAACGTTAGCTATTAGTGTCCTTGTGTTTTGGGTGTTTTTATAGTAAAGCTATTGGCTGGCTCACAGTTTGGTGTCGCAGCGTGTAGGCAGCTTTATACTTGTTATATATTTTTTGCGAACGAACTTTCGGTGCATATGGTAACACCGAAAGCGGTTATTTTCCAGTAAAGCACATTCCAGTGAGACACTCAACAGCTTCGGGGACTCCTTGACTACCTGTTATTCTTGTATCTAGAACCTTCCTTCGAGTAATTATAAATTCCTAGAAATATTTTAATCCGGCGACCATTTTATATTGTTAACACAGCATATTTAACCATACAACAACAGTATTGACAAGTCAAATATTTAATTTGTATATTATATGCCAGTGGCGTGCGGTCTATATGTGAAAGTGTATTAAATTGAGTATAACATATATTTTTTTATATTTACGAAACGTTAGTATAAAAATGTATACGAAATACCAAAAAACCGTTTTTTTATTGAAATATTTTGAATAAAATACTTAAGAAGTGATTTGTCGGTTTCGTCAACCTTTCACGTTGCCACTATCAAACTGAACTTATAGCCAACGTGAAAGGCTGGCAAAACCGGTCACCAATGAAAATCAACATATGGAATTTTTTTATTTAAAATGTTAAAATAGAATTTCACCAAGTACTAATAAAAGTAAAAATATTGATTACTTTATTAAAACACATATGTGCGCAACTAAGTTCTTATATATATATGTATATATATATATTTGTATAATAATTCTATATATTGCTTGGTTTGCAGGCTCAGTGGTTAGACCGTAGAATTTTGAACAAGAGGTCCCCGGTTTGATACCTTTCCTGAAAAAAAATTATATATATATATTTACATAGAAAACCCCCAGATTCATGTGTATTCTTGGGTTGAAGATGTTTCGTAATTTTTTATCGATATGTCGAAACTCGGCTTAAATGCGCAGGGGTTATGAAATTTCACGACCGGCATAAAGCACGGGAGGAGGTGTTTAGTATTCCACACCACCATAGCTCCATTGCAGGCTTCGTGGAAGCGCCTTGTTTACATTCTGAGCTCGCAATACACCGATTCCCATAAATAAACTTTTTTTTTTATATGCGGCTACACCGGCCGATCTCGGCTTCATGCCACTCCAGACCACTAATAAAGATTTCAACACTTCGAAGAATATATCTTCTTCATCGGGTGTCTCTCCTCAGATGAGCTTGGACATGTCAAGCCACTGTCGCAAATTCCGCATCCACGTTGTGTACTTCTCCTTTTTTCTGAGGCTATCTACATAAGTTTATCTTTCTTTGCGCATTGTGTACAAGGCTCTCTTATTAACGGAATGACCGATCCATGGTATTTTATAATAAATATTCTCCTCATAAACACACTTCAAATGCATCAATTTTATATATAAAACCTTTTTTGGTGCCATATAAAAAAATCACTGCCATAAAGCGTACTAATATAAACCTTTGTTTTTTTTAGCAACCCTGTATATTCCACATAAAGTATATATTACATTTAAGCTTACACGCCGCCATATTTATATGTATATAAAAAAGTCATCATATCTTTAAAGACTCAGATTATATCAGTGAAATAATTAATTATGATTGGGTTTAATATTTTTTTTACCAGCTGTTTTGTCCAATTGGTTTTCATTAGATATCGAAGGATACATGACTTGCCTCTTAACTTTATCATCACCAACGTCGTCTTAAATTTGTTTACGTCTTCTCCGATCGGTCGTTTTCGTTTATTTTTATTTTGATTCGTATCATAAATTTAATGCATGATGAATACGTCAAGTCCGAGCTAAACCGATTGCGCAATCTGTATAAAATTTATACATATACAGGGTGCTTCGAAACCAGTTGTATCATACGAAACGGACGTAATGGGAATTTAATATAATTAATAATTTTTCATATGGAAAATTAAAGAGTGATTTAATAATTATTTTTTTTTAGATTTGTGCGTTTCCCTGCGATATCCGCTCATACAATGCCATGCGTTTTATCGTTGTGCGTTTCCGGTGCGTTTTCACCGGATGTCACGGAATATGGACCCCGTTGTCTATCAATTATTTCACCTTTCATCTTGAACCTTTTCAAAATTTTCGTATACTCCACCGCCAATGTTGGTTCAGAATCGTCTTTCTGCTTCTCGAGCGTCACTTCGGTCTGGTCACCAGTCGGCAACAGTGATTAGTCATGGAACACGTGTTTTGAGTTATTTTCCCGATTATGCTTTCTTCATCAAGTACATATCTCTCTTTAGAGAGCATATACTCACGCTGAGGCAGTGTTCATGGTTTTCCAAGGGAAAAATAATGTACTACTGCCCAATATCATTATCTGATCTGATACTCCTTCTGCAGCAGGAGCCCCCCAGGTACTACGACAACTCCATTATTGATCCTTTACACACGCTCAGGGCACAGAATGGGGAGAGCGGGGAAGTACTATGTGTAAATATTCAGCTCGGACTCGATACGCGAACTGTTCTGGATCTTAACGTGCTTTTTGAGGGTATTTTTTATTTTTTTTTGTAATCGCTGTTTTATTTGAGTGTCGATACTGTCAGTTGGTTGTCGTATTAAAAATTAAATTATTCTCTTTTTTGCTCTGCGGCTGTCACGGAATGAAAAGCGGCCGAGGGGACGCCCATAAGTGGCCGCAGCTCCTATGATGTCATTTCTGCTAAGTTTTTTTTTTAATACATACATTGTTTACAATAAATGAATCACACAATTCGCTCACATATCGCCGTTACCAAATACGGATCGAAATCTCACAAAATGATAGATTCGCCTTTGACTGATTAGATCTAGCCGCTGCATTACCCGAATCATTGTCCCGTGCAAAGGTCGCTTATTTTAACATTTATAAAGTGGTACCTGTGTGTGTTGATATTATTATATTATTAGAAACGCTGCGTTCTTGATTCTCGACATAACGCCCAAGAACGCAGCAGCTAACCTAACCCAGCCGAAATGAGAAATATCTGGGTGTTCTTCGAGTGTGCTGTGTTTCCGACGTTTCGGTGCCGGTGCCGGAGTCATCTTCAGGGGGGAATATGGAGGAGGTCACAGCGACGGCTGCCAAAACCTACGTGGAGCCTGTTGGCACACCCGCTGTTAGGCTGTGGTCACAAGTGGGGGCCGCCGGCTCCCACACTGTGCGCTCACTCCGGAATCCGTCGTCTTTGTTCTCTTGCACAACGCTGCTGAAACTTTGCCACATCCAGCATCCGGCTTGCTCAATCCGTTGCCTTCCATTCTTCCGATATGCATGCACATTAATTATACCGAAAAAAAAAATTTGAACCGCACACAGGGACAATCGACTCGAGGACCATGACCCCAAACGTTCGCTTGAAACAATACTGAAAAATTATTCATATTTTATTATCTATCAATACTGAAAATAATTGCACTGAAAAAAAATGCACCCTGAAAACCTTGGCCTCAAACAATATCATATTAATATAAAATTATTACCGCACGTAGGGGACAATCGGCCAAAAACATTGGCCACACAAAAATGTTTGAAATAGTAACGAAAAATATTTTTTATAATATTATTGATTACATTTTGATTGTATTTGAATATATTTGCATTATATAACACTGCTGTAAAATTAAAATATTGAAATTTCCGTGTTTTTATATCCGACCGCACACATGCCGGAAATTTGTTTCCAAAATAATTGTTTACGGATTGCTTACTACATTACTTTCAATTCTTTCACTTTTTTTGTGTGCATCTTAATTATTGATATAAAACATAAATACTACGCCCGCATTCGGATTTGCGGCCAAAAAAGCCGTCCCTGTGTCCGGCTTTTTCCGTTTCCGGCATATGCTTTGATGTTAATACGGAAATCGCAGAAAAAGTAGAATATCAAGTGTTTTTTTTTAATCCTCTGCATTCTTCAAATTCTCGCATTGGAAAACTCAACTTTAAAAAACCCAGGCACACCTGCAAATGCCTCGAGCCGCTTGTCCATATATCTTATAGAGTGATTAATTATCTAATTTGAATTTAGATGTCGTCCCAAAAAAGTATATCAAGGTGTTACACAGCCGCATCGCCATGAAACGCTTGCTCACCTGCTTGACAGACACACACGTTCAGATCATCTGAACACGCGTTCGACTCGTGGATCAAACATGAATATCTCGGAGGCAATGTCGATTGAATTAATTTGAATACAATGTGGGACATGATGGGTGGATACTTAATAGCTGCATGTGTGGCTTATGCGATTTCTACACGTGAGTTGTTACGTGGCATTGTGCCCACGTGGCACGGGCGGTGACGTCACGTGTCAGAGGTGGCAGTGGCGAAACAGCTGATCGCCCCAGCTGATTGGGAAGTGGCACAGTGGGTGAGAGCCTGCGACCACAATATATATATATATATATATATATTTAAAAAATATATATTTTTACTATTGCAAGCATCGTTCAGTACTCGGGGGCTTGTCTTGCCGTCGAGCCTGCGGCGCGCCACTGGCGTGCACGACACGTTCGTAATTAAGATATGGATATTCTATGAAAGAGAAAGCGTGACATTTCGGCTCGACGACATAAAACCAGAGCCTGTTTATTTTTTTTTTATTTCAGAATCTTTATTGTTCACGAATTACTAAATGAAATAATATCGAATGCTTTGATTTATTGCCGGTTGCTAAATTCTCGATCCATTGTTGTGTTTTGATTCCGACCTTTTGATAATTCACTTAACCTTTTTTTTTTACTAGGCTATAAATAACAGTTAATTGTTACCTTTATTAAAATCGTTTGTTTTTTTTTAAACCTCTAATAGTCTTGAAATAATACGAAGCTTTATTAATTGACTTGTTTATCAATTGTTGTGATTTGCTTTTATGTTTTATTATTATTTGTCGAAATAATAATAAAATTTTCTGTGACCAATAGGCACACATCATTTCAAATTGCTTTGCAATATTGCATATAATACAATATAAACTCCGCAATTCGCATTTATTAAAACTGAGCTTTATATTAATATTAGAGATTTTTAACAAGGTAAGATATTATTACTAATATAATTAGACACATTAGTTTACACATAGAAGATGATTAAAGAAATTCTTAGAAAAATATAATTATGTTTTGTGTGGGATTTGAATCCACATCCCCTGGCTTACATGGCCGGTGTACTAACCCTTGTACTAACGAATCACATCCATGAATCGAGAATTTGTAACAATCATACTCTACATATGAACCAATGTGCCCAGGCCAACCAATATTTAGTGATTTGCAAGCACTTGACTTTTTAAACAAAGTAACAAGTGAAGCGATTTTAGTCCCATCTGTATATTATTTTTAAAATCTATTAATTTAATCATATATTAGTAATAATATAATAAACCCATAATGGATAATAAATACGCATCTGATTGATGTTCAATCCAAAAAATAGATATAAGGAAAGATATACTAAAGCATTGTTCTTCATAATTGTTCTGTTACCCAAATGTTTTTTTTTTTAAATTTTTATAAGGGTGCTTCATACCCTGCACCACGAAAACAATGATTAGGAATTTTTTGTATTTTTTCTCGTCATTTCATATATCTGTGTAATCGTGTGCACTGTGCAATGGACGCACTGCCATCTTCCCGACCATCAAAGTGACAGATATTATTATTCCTCAAGAATATAGGTGCTTAAGTGCGGTCGATCGCGCCCACCTGTGCAAGGTAACGGTTGTGCCGAATGCTGGGCACGATCAAACATACAAAATCGATTGATTCGAATAAACATCTTCTTCTTCTGCTGTTGCCTCTCCTCACATGAGGTTGGTGACCATTTCCTCGAACATAACTCTATCCTGGGCCAGTCTCCAGCGTTCAAATTCTTCCTTGCAATGCCCCTTTTTCTTTCGACCTTTCGCTTCTTTATGAACGTCAAGAGTTCCCTTTTCCCAAGACTCTTTAATTTGTGACGCGGCCAACCGATGGTATCTTAAGGGTCTATGTCCCATACTCGAGTTTTTTTGATCATTTTCTGGTTAGATACATCCCTTCTCCCGAACAGAATATTTTTTCATTTCTTGTAAATTTACTTTTAATATGATAAATATGTGTTTTTTTCCGATTAAAGTGTAGGAATTCGGAGATTCGTCATGTCCCCGTTCTAAGAGTCCTAAACATTTAAAAGTCTCTTTTTCAATTGGAATTAAAATATTTAAATATAAACCCTGTGCGATATTTTATTTTAAAAGTCGTCATTTTATCCAATTTTTCAACATCTTCAAGATTTTATTTTACCCTGAAAATGGACGTTAATTAAATAATAAAAAATAAATAAATATAATTTATAGTTTTTTCAATACTCTATAAAAAGACCAATAATATAATATAAAAAATAAAGTGACAATTAAATTAATTTAATGACACGATTTCGCCAGATAAAACGGTCCTTTTTTGTGGCAGACGGGGGATGGACACCAAGCAAGGTTAAGTAGCAAGACCCTTAAGAATTCTCCTGTACAGCCACATTTCTGTCGCCTCAATTCTTGGCATAGTAGCTGTCTTGAGTGTCCAAGCTTCGACTCCATTGAGGAGAACTGAGACGACATAACACTTGGTGAATCTCCAGCGAGATTTCATGGTTACATCTCTTGAGCATAGTACTGCGTGCTGTTTTTGCTTCCACTATTTTGTTATAAAAATATACATGCTAAATATAAATTCAACAATTATTTCGGTAAGCAGTTGATCGAATAACTTGTGATGATTAAAAAAAGGGCTTAAAATTGAATCATCAGATATTCAAACCTCGCTTGTGATATTGATCGATGACTTGTTCGAGATCAGCTGATTGTCAGTACAGCCCGATCGTTCCCATCACTAGATGCTGCTAGCTCGCCACGTGGACGAGGCGCTCCCGAGTCGGGCATCTTTTATGGGTTTGACCGATCTGCACGAGCTGACGCAACGGCCTTCTCGCTGCCAGGAGTTATGGGTCTTGGACGCTTAATGCCGGACAGACTCCATGTGCTCCTGTTAAATAAATTCATTCAAAACACATGAAATTTTTCAAGTTATCGGTATGGCTGGCTGTATGCAAAATTTCGCGCGTGTCTACTTTGCGACCGCACCGAAAATGCGATAGAAAGCCCCCCTCGCGATTTCGCAAAGCACTCGCGTGCCGGGTGCGCCTTAAGATTCAGATTTCTTGTGAAACCCCCTTAACTTACGTGCCGCGGGTGATTGATCCTGCCAAGTCTCGCAAGTCATTACACCAGAATTAATGACGCTTTCGGAAACCCTTTGCTATGCCAGGTCTAACTATTTAGCAGATCGACGATTATCGATTTTCAAGCGCAAATATATATATATATATATTAATTATGAATACCTCATCTCGATCTCAATTAACAAGCAATCATTCTTACTACTGTACCGCAATTTTTTTTTTTGTTTTTGTATACAAAATTATTATCAACAAACCTTTCACATTCTTAACTCTGCAATAAAAACACTTATTTGTTTTTTTAATAAATTCGCATTTTTAGTAAATACGTTGATTCCACACTTGTATGCGACGATTTAAATTCGACGGTCAATAGCTCGTTTGTATGGGAGAATAGCTCGGGTCAGCGGCTGACTTGCTCCCGACGAGAGTCGATAGAGCAATCAAAAACTTCTTGAAATTAACTTGTCACTTTTTTGTGTATTCACTTTTGTTTTGATTGGGTTGATTTTAGATTGGATCGAGTGCCCGCGGCAATTATTACACAATTATTATAATAATAAATTTTAATGGCTGTTCTACTCGTATAAAATGTCTATTAAAATTTTGTACGCTATATACAGGATGATTCACACGTGGCAAATAGCATTTTAAAAAAATATTTTGTTTTAAATTTAAAATGCGATTTGCAATTTTGTTTTTTTTTTGTTGTACTGATATTTAGTCGAGTATCAATAAAAAAAATTAAAAAAACACGTTAGATGTGCACAGTGATAACAAATCCCCTAAAGATGGCCCCAACGCCGCGACCGAAACGTCGAAGTGTTCGTGAAAAAAAAGATGCACATTGATCACAAACTGCGCACAACAGTGATATCAAAGCCTCGAGGACGGCTCCAGCATTGATTCCGAAACGTCGAAACATACAAATGTAATGCGGTATTATACTACGTGTATTCGTGCAATAAGAGATCGCTGGACGTGGAGTGCACAGTGCCCTAGGCTTGCGCCATCTTCAGTGATATCAAAGCCTTGAAGACGGCTGCAGCACTGAGACCGAAACGTCGAAACATTAAAATTTGATCGCGGTATTATATTCTTATGTTTCGTATGTCACTCTATAACCGTTTATTCGTGAAATAAGAGACGCTGGACGTGGAGTGCACAGTGCGCCAGGCTGATATCACCGCCTTGAAGACGGCTCCAGCACTGGGACCGACACGTCGAAACATTAAAATATGATCGCGGCATTATATTCTAATGTTCCGTATGTCACTCTATAACCGTTTATTCGTGAAATAAGAGACCGCTGGATAGGGGGGGAGGGGGGAGTGCACAGTGTGCCGGCTGTGCGCGGTTCGGTCACAAACTGGTCGCGCTCCGCCCACGTGCCAGCTGACGGCCGCACCTCCGGCCGCAGGTCCACCAGGGCACGCAGTGCATGGCGCCACGCGCCCGCCGCACAGTGCGCTCGCACGGCAACGCGACAGGACAAAAAAAAAAAACGCAAACTATCCCACTGTGCACATTGTTCCATCCGACGCAGTTGATCTGCGCTGAAATCCAAACCCAGAATTTTTTTTTTTGCCCTCCGTACCGCCATCGGGCACCTACCGGTTTACTGGGGCGTCTCTTTTTATCCTTCTGGACAGCCTTCAAAATAAAAAAATATATATAAAAATATAAAAAACAAACAAAGTAGCTGAAAGGAAGCACCGTTTCCCTGCTGAAAGGATCTCCGCAGGCATTTCTTCTTAATGAGGTGCATTCCCGTGTAAAGGGAAAAGGCAGCATATTAAATAAAACAGTTTAGAAAAGAAATATCATTATAATGAATCTTCCGTCTTCATGCTTCCTGTAGAGGGGGACGAGTCATGAAGACGGAGGCTTGGTTACGGCGGTTGGGAGGAGCCCTCTCCAGCTCTTCTTTCTTGGATTGGACCTTCTAGCATACACTCCTTGGACTGTTTCCGACATGCAACATCTCCGATATTCATCTTCAAATCTATTTATAAGGCACATATGCCAGAGACGTATCATTTACTTATGAATGCCCAAAATCTGCCTATTCTTGTGGTTGCAAGATATCGTTGCTCGTTGAATAAAATGATAATAAAAAAATGCCATCGGCATGCCGTGAGTGTCGGGTTCGAGTGCCTGCGTTTTAAAATACTCCTTCGCCGGGGCCGTTAGTGTCACATAAACCGCGGCGTGTGATTTTCGTCGATGCGCGCCGGAGGTCGCCGGTTCGATTCCTTTGTTGGGGAATGTAAATCTCTCTCTTGACAATGCGATCGGAAAATGTACCGTAACTTGGGTATCGATGTGGATTTGCGCTCTGAGCGCTATTGATCTCTGAATGTTTCGAAACTCATTGTGAGTATATAATATTTGTTTTTACTTGTGGTGCTTTTGGTGTACAAGGTATGAAAAAGCTCTCGAATGTAACGACCTAGTTGTGAGCTTATGAAAATACCAGGAGGTGCGCTGACCACTTGACCAAGAAGTTTGCTGTTATTTCAACTCACTAAATGCTGTTAAGTGAGTGGTTCGATTTTGACAACTTTCTCGCAATAGGGCGTCCGAGTGACGGACGCCATTCCCTCGGCCATTGTGCGTTGTGTTTGTTTTGTGACGCCCACGACCGCCGGAGGACGAGTGGTAGAAAGTAAAGTCGCGATTCGCAGTACCAATACTCGAGTACATACTTACCTTATTCAGGCGTGAAACGAAGTGATTCGAACGACAGTTCTTGGGACTCGAACCCTCGCCTCCACGTTGGGCCGCGTGAGGTAGAAATTACTAGTTGCAAAGACACATCAAATACGATTAACACATAAAACAACGAGTTTACTATCTCCAAGTAATTAGGGTGTGTGTTTTTTTTTTTTTTCTTGATTCTTGAAATGCATTTTTTTCACAAAGCTACGAAATTTCATATTTCTTACGCGATTAATGAAATAATGTTTTTTTGCAAATAAAGTAAATTTTACAATTCATAATAGCCGTTGTGTGATTAAATTTTAATTCTCATGTTTTTTTGGGTCCGTGGGAAGGTGGAAACGTTAAGTCGTGTCGGCTTTTTTCGGTTAACGTCGGGTATTTTCGTTTTTCCGAGGTAAGTGTACGACACACATTGCGGTTCCCAAGATTCGCATGTCTCGCACCAGTGGTTCCCAATGCGAAAAATTTCACCCCCACTGGGGCAAGGAAGTCACTCGGGGGTCGATTAAGAGTTATACCATATGTGCTTTGAGAAGCGTTTTTATATTATTTTACTGTGGGCACTTTAAATTCAAATAAGACTATCAAAACGTTATAACATTAAAAATTTAAATGCGGTATAACGTATTAATTTAAATTAATGATTAATGCAAGTAAACAACTCATATTATCATTTACTTTATAATGTAGCTTTGCTTATAAGTACATAGCAGCTAGCTTATCAAATAAAAAGCACTAGGGGGCAACGGGGCCAAAAAGGTTGGAAGCCTGTGCTTTACCAAACAAATAAAACGCAGACAAAAGCAATTAAAAAAACGGAAGCTGTTTTAATTTATTTTGTACTAATAACTAACGATTGTTTTATTTTGTTATTTAGTTTACCGAGAATGTATTTTATTGCTTTACTGTGTAATAAATATTATACATATATAATGAAACATGAAGTCGGGCTTAATTCGACATCATGGTTTTAATTAAAAAAAAAAAAAAAAACGCGTGTTTTAAAAGTATTTGTGATTGTATCAGCCATTGTGATAAGTATCACAATGAACTGTAAGAAATATTATATCAACACGAAAAAAAGTTTTTCAAATCATTTTTTTTAAATAACTGCACTCGATTCGACACGAACCTCCCTTAAGCGAATAGAGGCCATTAAAGCCATTAATATCTGGATCATTATTTTTCTATCATTATTGAATTTTAAATCTGGGATCAAGTTGTGTTTGTATTGGTTAATTTTTATTACTGCTTAAGATGTGAAAAAAAACTGTTTTAATGTAAATTTAATTTAAACTTGTCATGAAGTGCTTATAATCGAGTTGTAGATCAATCAGAAAATTGTGATTGGTGACGAATACTTAGCCTAATAGTTAATAAATAACCGCTAATAGGGTGTCATCGGCCGTGAAACTCAAAAATTACACAGGCACACATTAGATTGTTGGAATTATGGAACAGTATGGCATAGTAATGCAGTATTTGTCGGTCGCCTGGCGCCAGGTAGCTCTAGCCAGACTCGATCGAGTAGGGATGGGAATGATCGAATTATTTTAATAATCGATTAAAGTAATCGACAAGATTTGGCTAATGTTTTATATAAAAAAGCGGTATTCGCCCTTTAAGGGCTTCGTCAATCGTGCCGTAAAAATACGCTTTGAATTTGAAAGCGCTGAATATTAAATCTGTTTTGATCGATTAATGGTTTTGTATTTATGACTGATGATTTGACTTTTGATTGTAGCTTAATATTTTCGTCTAAATTTTTTTTAAAGTAAACTCAACTGTTTTTTACGATAGCATTATATTTATCTATGTTATATTTTATTGTCCAACTTTTCAGGAGAAAATTTCTAAATGCAACCTACGACTATCTAATATTTTTTTAAAATTTTATTACTTTCTAAAAAGTCTTCCAGAACCATCGAATATTCATGAAATGTGTTCATACGTATCGGCAGCCATTCCGACGTTTCGGTCTCGGTACTGGGGTCATCATCAGGGATTCGAAGATAACACCGATAAATATTTTAAACAAAAACTGAGTATTCGAGTATGCACCATCGATTTTTTTAATAATATGATATATCATTTGATTTTTCCCATCATTACTTCGAGCGACAAATTAGATCAGCGTATATGTCAAGCGAGGTTAGTCTCTGGCGACACCGGCCATTTCCAATTAATCACACTCTCTCCGTGCCTAATCGGCGCCCCAATGATCTATAGATCTCTACACGTAAGCATTATTTATAACTGTATGTGGGACGTGTCAACACGGATCAATAGTACATGCACTATAAGATCTTTTATCCTCGTATGCATATAAATTATTTTTGAACCGATTTACAGTTGACGCATGATTTTTCTGTTTCTATTGTTAAGATTTCTTTTTCTTCTTCTCCTCAGACAGTTGGTGCCTATATTTGTCGGTTAGTGATTTTTTTAAAGGTAAATAGTGCAGTAGGTTTACTGATTTTATATTCGACGAAAAAGTCTGCGTATTGCTGCTGCCCAATAGTATTTTTATACGATTCTTTACTTACAAAGCTCTTTTATTTAGCTCTCCCCATTCTGTTGCTTGTGCATGGCTGCCATGCTGTACCCTGAGCGTGTGTAAAGGATCGGTAATGCAGTAGTGGACTATTGTGGAGGGATGAGAAGTATCAGATCTAAACGCACGAGCTTCGTAAAGAAAATATTATATAATAATGCTATTGGACACCAGCAATACGCTGATTTTTCCTTTCAATATAAAACTGTGGTGTAGAAGAATCCGGGGATCTTTTCGGGGGTATTTCCCCCATAGAAAATCATGAACACTGGCTCAGCATGAGTATATGCTCAGTGAAATGATCGCCAACCTCCTCTGAGGAGAGGCACTTGATGAAGAAGATTCCTTCTGCAGTAGGCTGCGGAAACAATAGCACGACCCTCTATTACCGATCCTTTAAAATACCTTACATTGAAATAGCTCCCATAGAGTAGAGAGGTGTTAATAATAATTTTTTTCCTGAAAAAAAAAAAAACAGTTAGGGTTTTAATTATAACGAATAAATATTATGTCGAATTGCTCAAAGACAAACCCTTTTAGATTCCTGTGTATATGCGATAAATACTTCAAAATGACAATCTTCAAACATACGCATGATATGTTTTTAAATTATTAGTGGTTTAGGCATTTAGGTCTTTTTTTTAGTTGTTTTTTAATTAACCGGGATCTGTGAACCCGAACCGAGGTAATGCTAACCGAGAACCGCAACCACTCGACTGTGTCTCCACCGGAACGCCCAGTCGATTAGCGTAGAAATTCATACCACTCCTTCGTGGCCGTTTATTGTTGTCTGGTTTCTGCTTGCTTCTCGTATATTCGACTGAATACTTGCTGCTTAGTGATGGGCGTGATCGAATCGGTCGATAAAAAAAATATATTTTATATAAAATATGTTGCGCCAACGTGCACCTGCAAGCAGAGTTACTCTGAAATGAATTTTTTTATACTGTTATCTCATTACTATATTCGATTATCATAACTATGGTATTATGGCTAGTTTCTAAAAAAATAGTTTGATACATTGTTGAAATATATTTTATTCGGTTTTTTCAGTCATCGAATCAATAATCGATTTATTCCATCGTTAGATTCTACCGTTTCTAAATTCTCCACTGGTTTAATGCTTACTAACGTTTTGGGTTTCAATGCGTCTTTGCCGCATCCGCATTGGTGGATGAAGGCCTCTCTTGTTTCAGCCGCACCTTGCTGCCTTCTGCGATACATTTTTTTTAAAATTATTATTTGTGTTTTATTTTGGTTGAAGGCTTTTGTAATAAATTTCTAGGAAATTATACAATTCGCGTTGTATAGTAGATTCATATTCATCGTTTAGAATTACTATTGTTCGCGATGTACTCGATTAGTGGGAGAATCATTATTTCTAGTACTTTTTTTATGTTTTATGTATAATTTTTTCGGCACTACATATGTGAGCGTATCGTTGGCACAATTGAACATATAAAATATTTTATAATAACCGGTTTTCGTATTTGCTTATTTGAATACTCCTAAAAGTATTAATATGTCAAATCAAGAAAAATCATAATTTTTTGGTACTAATTTTATAAAGTCAATAATCATATCATGAATTCATTTTTATGTTCGTAGTCCTCCGACGTTTCGGTCCCCGTGCAGGGACCATCTTCAGGGAATTTTGAAAAATACGTGATATTTTTCGGAGACCGATTTTATGGAGGACTGAAAACTTCAAGTAGCATATCATTAATAGTTTGTATCGATTTGAATTCTTGCTCAGTTGAAGAGTACCTGTGGTCAAATGGACACGGATAGGCGATGGCTACGGAGTATTACAAATTAAATACGTGCAATAAATCAATTGTTATTAGTTTCGAGGTCACGTGCGATTCTCTCAATTATCTCTCTCCCGTGAGCACATCTCAAGCAACGCACAGTGTTCTAAGTTAAGTACATTTAATAGCACATTTGGACAATTAAAATTAATCGCCGCTAATTATTTACCCAGCCCATCAATTAAACCGGGATTTATTAGTCAATGCGATAGTCTATCATTACCTCTGTGAATACATACGCCGCGGTATGTAAGACTTGCGATATTCGCTACATAAATTAGCGGTAATGCTCTATGGAGAATGCCCCGAGGTATGGAATATCTATCATTTTTCTCAGAATCACAGCCAGCACCTGTCTGACGTCATTGTGATACTATGCAAGTGATATTTGTCCATAGGAATAGTAACGCATGCAGATCTCTAACTAATGTTCTTAGAAAATGCCTAGACAAGACTTGGATTGATCTATTCTCTGGAGTTAACGATTAGTCAAATGACGCTGCTATACGAAGCCGTATTAAACGAACCTAATTTTTATAAAACAATTAAGCTGCTACTTTGTTAAAGAAATCAAATATTTTGTGTGAAAAATTTTCTGTTCGTGAAAATCGATGACGGTTAAAAAATGTAATTATTAAATATTCATTTTGTTTCAATTAACAGAAACATCAATTAGCTTATTTTTTTTTATAAATTAAAAAATATGTTAATGTTGCAATTATTAATTTTAGTATTATATACTACTATAATTGTTTGTTTTGTATGTAAAAATACAATCGAAGTTTCTACCCTTAAGTCGACATCATGTTAAGTAATTTGTGGTATTCAAATTTTAAATTCGTCTCGAAAATAATTATAAATATATTTATAATGATTTGGTACCGATAATCAATGAAAAGATTGTGTTTTTTAATTTTTTTTTTGTTCGATGGTGCGTTTTTAGTGTGAGTGCGTCCACTTGTTGACATTTCAACCCACTGTGCTGTGAGCGGAGTTCGCCGCAAGAGTCCCGCAGGAGGGCGGCGGTCATGCGCCGCACAGTGATTGACTAGTCGTGATGATGGAAAGTGAAACCTAGACGGAAGTGTCTCTCGTCAACATGTTCCACTTGCACAGGGCTTTCGAACTTTCCCTGAGGGGCAGGGAAGGCTCCAGCGGCCAGAAGAAGCCGTCCCTGGCGCACATCCACAAGCAGTGCACCGGCAAGGCGCACGCCAGCGGGCACACCGACCCCAGCTCGAGGACCGTCCTCAAGTCGGACTCCAACACTAGCATCAGGTCCAAGGCCTCCTCCAAGGGAAGCGCCGCCGACTGCTTCATCGAAATAAAAAACCTTGAAAACGACAATGCCGGCAAGCACGATAAGGATCCCCCGCTTGACTGTGGAAAGAGCTTCAGCAACAGCACCAGCTCCTTCGAAGGTCACAGCGATACGGACTCCAGCGACAACGCGAGAAATGATCGAGAGAAGCAGGCTGCTGCCGATTTGGAGATGAAGAACGAAAAGAACACCCTGACCACCGATAGGCTGTATTCGACATCGACCAAAGCTTCGCTGGCCAAAACTGCTAAGATGCGCTATTTGGAAGATGCTGGACTGCTGCTAGACGATTTGAGCGCAGATGCTGTAGATTACGCTTACGAAGGCGTCAAGAAGAGCCCGAACGGCTTTGGAAAGAACAAAGATGAAAACGGTTGTTTCGACGCATTTGACAGAAAAGATTCCAATAGGTCATCCTTGAGGAAAAGCTTTCGCGAGAAGAAAATCGGAATTGTGACTGTGGATGACGTAAAAGAAGACGGCTCCTTGGAAGATGGAAACCATGACAAGAAAAACGGTTCACCCAAAATTGTGGTTAAAAAGGTCAACGGAAACGTCGAAGCCGCGAAGCCTCCGCTTTCCAGAAAGAGTTCCTTTGGGTCATCACCGAACTCTCCCAACCTGAGCGCGAGGCCGGGTTCGTTCAGGAACGCCTCGCCTTCCACTCGCCCGCCCTGGAACAGCATCCACGCCAGGGCGACCCCAGCCGCGCAGCAGGGCTCAGGCTTCGTCCGCACCGGCAGCCTGAGAAACAGCTTCATGAAGAAGAAGAAGAAGGACCTGGCTGAGTACGCGTTCTTTCGCGAGGTGGTCACCATGGCGGACCGCAGGAAGTACGGCTGGGGGCTGGACACCGGCAAGAACGGAGAGGGGCTGCTCAAGGACCTGGGCGAGATGGGTGTGGACTGGGATGATCTCGACGACGACTCGGTGAGTAGCATTGGTATGATATTTATTCAACACAAAATCAGACTATGCAGTAGCTGCATCAGAAGGTATGTATTCTTATTCGATTTTCTTATACTTATACTCATAGTCATTTCCCACCGAAACGGTATATAATTCACCAAAATCCAAGATTGACCTGCTTAGAGGATTACGCGTGTTCTTACTAAATATAAATGAGTCTCGGCCATAATGCCTGTGTTTATGTTGCCACGGTGAAGCTTATTTCCGAACCCATCGGCTTATATGGCAACACATATCGTTGGACATGTTTTCTGAGATAATCCCCGAGCCGCGGTGCAGGTGGGAAGTCTCGAGTGTACGACTTCTGACGAAACACCTGCGGACACGTGCCTAGTTAGCGGATTAATATGGACGACATGTTTATGTTATGATTATGGTACTCACGAATGCTCATAATTTTGTGATAAAATTCTGATATCAAATGATAGTTATTTGAACTCGAATTGGTCGAGATTGATTGGTGTGGTCGGTAGTTTAAAGCACAAAAAAAACCTGATCAGGTTTCTCGACTTGCTTAAATTGTATGCCAAACCTAACCCTGGCTCATTTTGATACAATTTAGTTCATAGTAAAATGAGAAATAAAATAACGTTTAAAAATAAAAAAAAATGGCAATTTTATTTCTCAAAGTCAAAATTCTAAGAAACATTACATAATTCTACACAAAATCCTTGGATATTTGTAAGTAATCTTTATCTTTAGGTTTCCTCAACTATTATACCTAAATCTGACATCCGTTGTTTATAGTTTTTAAAGAAGTGTTGACTGCCACTGCAATTTTTTGCATCGCGGCCGTCATTACGACAAAGAGCTCATTTTAATTTTTATATTCACTATAGCGTTGAAAATATCTAATCTTTTTTTTTCTTGTTACAGGTAAGCGATCTTCTCGACATTGTTGAGTTTTGAAAATTTCTCTGAATCGTAAGTAATACAAGCATCTTTAAAAGTACATATAATTTTATTGAATATCAGAGAAAAAGCACTTTATTTAACATAACCTAACCTAACCAGATTATGGTAATTTTTTTTTTATGAATACAAGCTAACTATGATTAACAACAATGAAAATGACGGATACGGATCAAGCCTAAAACAGCCGTAGTTGCATCTGAATGCTTCCTATTATTTGTTTTTCTACTATAAGAATAATGTTATAGACTTCTTGTTCTCAAATGATCCGAGCTTGGATGTCTCCCGCTCGTGAGGCGAAGATCGTATATCTCTCAGCAACAGGTACAATATCCGTTATATATTTGAATACAGTTATAAAAAATAATATTATGAATTAGTTAAACCGCTTTTTTTTGCTGTCGTAATTTAATAAGACAAATCCACACTTTTCTAATCGCAGATCAGCCGACCGCTTTCATTTCCTCGGCAGGTAAATACTGTACCGGTGCATGTAATAAATGTGCGTCCCCCTGTAGGGTGACCATCGATCGTTAACTTTAAAATTATATTTACACTAATTATATATGTTCTGATATAATTCGTACATTATTTCCCAAGAGCTGGCGGAAAAGAGTGCGGGTCCGATTTTTGCTAGAAAAATATTTTAAATTATATTTTTATAGGTTCTCGGTGGCGCGTGGTCACCCTATAGTCACCTTTGACGTGCTCGTGGGAACAAAATGACGAACACGTTCGCCGAACCGAGTCAGTAGAGTCAACATCATACTTGGCCTAGAAAAATAGCGCGGGCTGCGCTACACCGAGCCACTCACTTGTCGTTTGATTTAAAGTTTAAATCTGTTCAATGTGTAGTTGGTGATTAAATAAGCAGTCTAGTGGTCACGGTGCAACTTCGTTTGCAGCGCGAAATACGCGCGTGCCGCGAATGCCACGGATTTTTCATGTTTTCGGCGATATCGACTAGTTCAACTGTTGTATTGCGTTTTTGCATGAAAACATTCAAAATATTATAAAGTTACTGTAAAAATGTTAAAATTTTTATGTTGTGAATATAATGCTTCATGTGAATAAATTTGTCTTTTAATGTTAAACCTAATTTTAAAATAAATCATGTTCTTTGTTTTAACGGAATTGAATTTGCTTATTTACAAAACAAATAAAAATGTGCTCTTAAACGATTATTATATAAACTAAAGCATGCAGTGCTTATAGATACAGATTTCATGATATTTATATAATTATATTTTACTTAAAATATTAAAATGAAATTCCACCAAGTACTCTCTGTCAAAAAAAACATTTAAAAAAATATTTTTTTAGTTACCGTTTCGATGAATTCCCACGGTAAGATAAGTTTTTGCTGCCGGCTGCCGAATAGTATCGTGTTTCTGGCAGGTTTTTTCTTGTCTGCTTTTCATCGTCAGGTAGTCGCATCGTGTAACGCGGCATTTCACATCAGGAGGTTTCCCAACAGATCTGATCTTATCTTCACCGTCCAAACGCGCGGAGCAAAACTGGCGGAGCTTGCAACCTCAAAACGGAAGAAATGGGAAATTTCAATCTCTATACGGACTCACAGTGTCCTTTCTTCCAACGACGTCGTCTAGGTCGGCCGTATTCTGACGACCCACCGATGCATTATTGGCAGCAGCCATGCTTGTTTACAAAAGTTAACACACAGATAACAGCATCAAGATGTAAACAATGATAAATTTTTATCTTTAAGTATAATCTTAAGACGATTAAGATTCTGTCGATGACGTCGTCAAAGTCGGGCGTATACTGAAGACGCCCTGATCCATTATTGCCAGCAAGTCTGTAGTAACACTTACCGTAGTTTTTACTAGCAACACCGATATACCATGGAAACCTCTTCTACCGACGACGTCGTCAAGATCGAGCGTATACTGACTATATATTTGTTTAAAAAAAAACTGAATATTTTAATATGCGAGAATTTTATAGAAAGCCAATTGGTTGCTATGTAAATCAGCTGTGAAGTATCACTCGCACACCGCTGACCCGAGATTGGCGACCCCTGCCAAAAAATGAGATATATGCTTCGGCGCATATCGAATACCTTCACATGTCGATTTTTTACCTTTAATTGGTCGGCAAAGTGAATAGATTTTTTGCGCAATTTTTTTTTCTCGCCGAATGCAAATACATATCGAATTGTTTTAGCGTAGTCCAGATTTTTTTTTTTTTCTTTACATATGCTCGATGATTTATTCAAATGAAGCCCCAAATGCTTCACTTGCCCACTTACGCCAAAACGCCTCGGGGTTGCCAGATGTAGAAAAAAAAATCGCCCTGGGTGGCGGACCGACAATTTTTTCGCTATCCGCTCCTTTCGCTGCGAAAATTATGGCAACACGTGAATGATTTTATTTGATTTGTTATCTCTTTTTTTTTATTATGATTATTTATTGTGACACACTTACAGAAGTATTTAAATTTTGGTGTTAACAATGTGGTATGTTATGCATTTATCAATTGTCACAAAAAAAACACAATCAAAATACTCTTTACATTATTAATTACCGAAAAGTTAAATATTTTTTATTTTATATTTATATTGTAATGTACAGATATTTATCAACCAAATACATCGCACATGCATTTAACGATTAAAAATCTTGCTTAATTGTAGAAACAAGCTTTCGAATCGATTGCCTCAACACTTGTATACACATTAAACCTTAAATACGGATTTCTTATATATTAAATAATTATCTTTATAATATAACACGAAAGGTGAAAGTCTATGCATATTTGCTCCATTACAAAGTTAAAACTTTGACCTTGAAAATATCTCACTTATCTCTGAGATTATATTTTTTATTTGTAATACTTTTGAACTTCAAGGGTTCAAAAGTGCTCAAAAATGTATAATAATCTTCAGGTATTTGGTTGTTACTTTTAAAGGTCTGTTAACACAGAGAATGGCACCCCTTGAAAAGTGGTTTCGGAACTCTCGCCACTCCAAGTGCTGTGCCCTTATGGGGCGACTGGTGATCTGGCTGAGGGGGCTCGCGGGCATCATGCCATGCCTTTCAGTTGGCATTAGGCGTGGCATGTCCTCATGCAGTGCTGTGCCTTAAAATTGGCATTGACTGTGCATTCACACAATTCCACAATTCAAAAAAAATTCCCCATAATAATTATGTTATATATAGACATTTTAATTTGGTTATATAGCAAAATGACTTTCATTTTGATTTATGTTATAAATTAGCATCACGTATGCCGTGTTACTTTCATTTGGCATTAAATCTATCATATTATTGTAAATTGAAATGTGAAATATCTCAAAATTAGCATCAATTATGCCGTTGAGCTGATGCACATTGACATTAACTTTATCATATTGCTGTAAATTAAAGAAACTATATTTTTTATTGAGTGAATTCAAATTGAAAATATATGTGATATTTTTTTTGTTGTTTAGCATATTTTCATACAATAGATGAAAATTTATACACTGAGCCTAAATATTTTTTATTTTATTTATTTTTATTTATTTTCTTTAGCATTGGCCGCACACCACTGGAATATTTTAAGCGATTGATTCTATTGAGAAGTCTTATCGACCTGAAAAATATTGAATTGGCTGTTTTGTATTTTTAACTATGGAGGTGTATTTATTAAGTATTGATTATTTTAATAAAATATTAATTTGTATCGACACATGCAATGTCAATTAAACAGACGTCGCCCCAATAACATTAGTTTGGGATTACTGATTAATTCTCAATGGTCTAACAACTGAGCCATTAAGCCAAATAATTTTAATTATAATATATTTTTAAACACCCTGTACACTGATGCATATTTAGTAGTAAAATTCGTTCGTGTGGGACTGAAATGCGAAATATTCACGGTCAATAAGCTGTTGCCAGATTTCTCTATTACGTCGCTGTAATTTGCATCCGCCCGGGAAGTCTCAACACTCGAAGCAATTAATTTAATATTCCATTAAATATATTAAACAATCCGTATATTTGTAAATTAGCGAATATAAATGCAAAATCTCACACTTATACTAAATTAGTTTTATTACGTACATGCAACACGCAAGTGGTTCTCAAAGTATTCGACTTTTTCTTTTTCCGCTATTGATTTTATATAAACTAATTAAAACATATTATATGAGTTATAAAGTTTGTTTCAATCTTTCTCAATTTTAATATTTTAATTCTGTTAGATTCAAGGGACCCTAAGTTTATTTCTACGGGTTGGTTTTGGTCTGGTATTAAATTATTATGCGTCACTAGAACTAGATCTCTTCTGTCAACAACGCGGTCGTATACGGTCACATACTAACGACTCACATTATTGCTCAAAATGGACAGTTGACCGAAATTTTCTCCCCATAATCATATCGCATAGTAAAAATATTGTAGTTGTTAATTAATTGTTAAAATTATTCAGGGGTTCTAAAAAGGTTTATTTTCATACAAAAAAGCTTGGGAGTCACTGTTGCTATTATAATATTTTGTAAGTATAAAAGCGAAATGTTAAAAATTTAATTAATTGATAAAATTTCTCAACGCGCCGCCGCTGCGCCCGCGTCTTTCTCACATTTCCTCGATACTCTGCGAGTAAGAGTTATATCTTGTGCATTGGAGGTGTTATTGCACCCACTTTTGTCCATAATTTTCGACGCGATATTCACATAATATTAGCCGGGGAGATTTTCACCATTCCGGTGTGTCTACATGACGGCTCGTGGTGTTTTCTCTGAATCAAATTATGTTTTCCATTGTTGCCATGTACGCCACTGCCTCTGTTGCCCAACAAGAGATTATTAACCGTTTATGGGCTTTTCACTTTCCTTTAAGGAAACCTGCGCATAAATCATCTTATAAACGCCTATCCCTTGCGAGATTAATAATGTTTGTATATGGTTATGTTTAAAGACATGATAGACACTCATTCTTGACTGCGCTTTGCGTATGCCTGTTCCTGTACATGATTGACTACACCCTTGGGTGTTGTGCCGCGTTTCTTCTTTACTAGGGTCATCTTCTGGGAATTTAAACTGAGGATGACTACAATAACGGAATCGAAACTTTTAAACGTAAAACAAGAAGTGCGGCTTCATACCCATCGATGCATTATTTGTTCACATTAACTGTCACAGTTATTTTAAGCAAACATGAGTCGTTGAAATTTTTGTTGTCTTCTAGCGTATTGAATATTTTTATTTATTGTTTCAACAAGCTAAATATTCACGCCGTTGATAAAACGTTTTGCACTCGCGACAACACCACAAACAGCTTTTGTACAATCCGCCATATTTTACAATCTATTATCTATGACACATTATCAAGCAGGTCGTACACGACGGCCGGCAGTGAATCATCGCGATGCTCGTTCCGTGTGAAGCGGCCATTACGGCCGCAAACAAATCAACGCGTTACGTCGTCTCTATAGCCCGCGGGGAGCTCGCATCGTGATGCGTACCCCACCTGGCTATGGTAATGACACCTCCATGCATCTACGGTCGCGCCTTGATCGTGTCGTTGGTAGCGATTGGAATATAAATAATGCATGTCTGTAAATTTGCTTTCGTGTAAATCGAACTCACGTCTATGTTATATGCACGCTCGATGATTTATAAAGCCTAAGAAAACAACGCAAATCAAGACGTTATTGGCTAGTTACCACTCGCACAGTTACAACGTGTGTAGTAAGCTGTCGCCTTCATCCAATGCATAGGTTCCCAAAGTGGTAAATATCGACCCCCAGGAGTCGATTCTGCCCTGCAAGGGGTCGATGATAGCGAAAAATTTAATTGGGGGTCCATGAACTGTAAATGGGGGTCTACAAGAGTGCATCCCATTGGCCATGTTAGCCACGTTGAGTTAACACAACTGAACGACTATTTTCAATGTAGGTTGTCACTATTTCGGCGTGTTGTTTCAGTGTGAAGCATGGTGAAAATTGTACTGAATTATTGTTTCAAAAAATGTTTTCTTAAGTCAATCGGTTTATAAATGTCAAAGATATTCAATGTTTACATACCGACATAAAATATGGCGCACCCTGTATATCAGATGTCAAAAATATGTTTGAAGTTGATGAATGTTATAAAAATTAAATATTAGCGAGGCAGGGGTCTACGAAAAACAGGAAAACTTGACAAGGGGTCGACGGGACAATATAGTTTGGGAACCTATGATCTAATGCCTCCTCATAGGAGGTTGGTGACCATTTCTTCGAACCAATACAGCCACTGGCGCAAATTCCTCCTTTCAATGCCTATTTTTCCTTCGATTTTTCCTTGGTCAATCAGCTGGAGGATGTTATATTTTTTTTGTTTCGAAGAGAACGTCAAGAGTTCCCTTTTCCCAAGACTTGCATTTGTGACGCGGTCAACCTATGGTTTATTAAGGATTCTCCTATATAGCCACATTTCTGCTGCCTTAATTCTTTGCATAGTAGCGGTCTTGAGTGTCCAGGCTTCAATTCCACAAAGGAGAACTGAATCTCAAGCGAGATTTCACGGTTATATCTCTTGAGGATAGTACTTTCCTCAAATTATTAAATGTACTGCGTGCTGTCTTTATCCTTAGTGGGCTTTAATTATACACAGAAAAATGATTTTTGACATGATGAGGACACATATGAATAAAGAAGATAATTTACATTTAATACACAAAAGGAAAACGTTCGAACTCAGATAATTTGGACTACTTTTGTATGGACAAGCGATTTGGGTGGCTTAGTGACTGCTTGTTTATTATAAACCTTAATTATGATTGCACCATAAAACCATCGTTATATTTCTTAACGAACCATTACAATTAAAATTCGTTATAGTTTCCAACGTTTTGTACACGTTTAATTACGATTTTTTTTGTTTATTCTTCAAATTAGTTATAATTTAGATAAGGTCCATTTGTTACGTTTGAGAATTTAATTTCATGTGTCAAAATTTTCCCACGACAAATCTATTTTGTAATACTGCAATTATTTTAAACAAATGTTTGTAGCTAAATATAGCTTGGAGACTATGATCGTTTTTAGTTAGATTGCCTTTTATTGTGCTATATATGTAGAGTAAAATCAACTGTCGTTTTTAGCCATCAATCGGCAACAAAGTAGCGGTCAGGGGACACGTGTGTTTGATAAGTTACCCGAGCCTTCGTTCCCCGAAAAATATGCACAAAGTTTCAGTATAAAGATTAATTATTATATATAATTTTTTTTTGAATATCTAGCGTGAGTGTTGCCATGTCGAGCAAATATCAAAACAGAAGAACGCGAGTTTTCACTGAATATTAAATTCGCACATACATAATTTATCGATCACGCCGAACTCCCCGGCGGCCATGAGAATTATGCAAGGTATTTGCATAGAATTTCGCTGTTCCCAATGCAGTTATATATATATATATATATATATATATATATATATATATATATATATATATATATATATATATATATATTTGTGTTCGTATTAAATGATTTTCGGGTTGTTTTGCTCGAAATACGGATTGAAAATTCTTTTCGCAAGTATTCGATTTTTTTTTTTTTTAGCAGTGGGTTTTTTTTTTCGCTTCAAAATATTTTTTTGTAAAAAGGTGCAACTTGCGTCGGTTTTTGTTCTCCGCTGTGTGTCTCCCGGCAGGATCGTCTCGGTCTTTTTTTTATGATCCGCTCTTCCAATAAAGTCGACGCATAATTGACAGTCGGACCGGGTCTTCCCACGCCGGGCCCTCTCTCCCACACGCCGGGAGCGGCCGCAAACGGGAGACCTCTATCCCCGCTGCATATTCGCGAATATTTGTTTATTTATTTTTTATTTCGAATGCGTCGATATTTCACGCCTGTACAATGGATCGACGTCGTAAAATATAAATCTATTTTTATCGATCTGTGATTAATTGCACTTGTGGTTTAAAATTCACGCTACTGCTTTATCAGAATAGAATCGGTTTTACAACTTGGCAACTAACTGTTATAAATGACTAAAGCCAGAAATTTAGATTAGTGATTTAAATAAAATACTTAAGTGATTTTTCCACGTGTTAATATATATTTTTTTTTAACTCCAAGTACTCTCTGTCAAAAATATTTATTACTTTATTGATTAGTACAGGGTTAGGCAGGGAGGTATGGATGATTTGAAATAAACAGTTACGCACTCATTTTTCAACGAAACTAAATTTTTATTTTTTCAATGTGTAACTTGGATGTTGCCATTAAAACAATCTCCTGACCAGCAGATACCCTCATTTTTTATCCACCAAGGCTATTCCCACCTCGCGTAGCGACCCGTTCAAATCATCCATACCTCCCTGCCTAACTAGTTTTTCAGTACTCGGCTATTTATATTTGAGAAATATAGCTGTTGTTAATATAACTATTTAGTATATATCTAAAAGTAGAAGTGACCGATCTCACAGCCCGGAAGTATGATTTGATGATGAATGCGATGGTGTAGGCTGGAGACAGCGATGACACAGGAACACCTACGATCCAGAGGGTGACCAATCTCGTGGTCTGGTGACCATCAACCGTCTTACCGTTTTGATACTATTCATTTCTAAAAAATTGCATATGATCAGTTATTTCGGTGTCAATCGCCTCGTGAACTGGCGGGTAGCACGCTCGCTCGCCTATCATGAAACCTCAAGTACTTTCATGTTGTTAAAATCCGAATCTCCAATGAATTTGGAGAAGTAGTAAATTATCTGTGATTGAAATCAAATTCAAAAATGTCCAGTCTGACAACCGCAAAAGCTCTGCTTCCATATAATAGTCAAGATTTTAGTTTGGATATATGTGTTCGTAGGTTTTTGTAAATGCACTTGGATAATACTTCATTTCACGAGAAATAGTACAATAGTAATATATTTTATTTGAAATATACCGTGTGTGCATTAATTTTTTCGGATTCTTTTGTGAAATTGGAGCTTTATTATAAAAAAAATTGTACAATATATTCTATTCTAAGTATTGTCCATCGCTAGCCACTACTTTTTCCCATCTTTCGGGCAAATTATGGATTCCATCCCAAAAGAACTGTTCGTCTTTTGAAGCCAAGAAAGAATCAAGCCAATTGTTGATACCCTGTTCAGAATTGAAGCATATTCCATAAAGGGAATATGTTGAGAGCTCAAAAAAAAATGCTGTATACACTTCAGCGATATGACATATACTGAAAACAAAAGCGCAATAATGACGCTTCACAATGAAATGTTAAAGTATAGCCTGATGCGATTCGATACTAGTAACGCCATCTCTTAGAAAATACACACCGTATATAAAAATACCATTGTTTATGACTTCCTTCAAATTTATGAGTTATATTTAATATGGCGGTGCGCCTCACTCATAGACAATAACGGCCACGGAGTGTGGGACACGTCACGCGTCGGGCACGTGCGCGGGCGTGACGTCACGTGCGCGGGCGTGACGTCACGTGCCGCCGCATCCTGCGCCTTTCCAGAAGCTCACGTCGCCAGAGGTCCGCGGCCCCGCCAATTAAAACACTTCAAGCCCCTGATGGGTCGTGATAAAAATGCACGTGTCATAATGCAGGGTTAGGCAGGGAGGTATGGATGATTTGAAATAACAGTTACTTGGATGTTGCCATTGCAAAAATCCCCACTCTTTAGCCACCTCGCGTGGCGCCCCGTTCGAATTATCCATACCTCCCTGCTTAACCCTGAAATAAATATGCTCACTTCGTAGGGTTCTGAAAATATTACAAACTTTCTACGCCCCTCAATAAAAATATTATGCCTACTTAATTTTAATATATTTATATAGTTTATTTTTTATGGGCGTATGAGTATTCGTAATAATAGGCATGACGAAAGATTTTCAAATCCTCTTCCATAATGGGGGTACACGTTTACTATTTACGAAAAAAACTTTATTTCGTTAAAAAACTCGAGTTTAACGAAGTTTAAAGCCATTTTTATAATATTTTTTCAAAAGTGCGCGAAAACGCTCGCTAGTGTCATCGCGTCCGCTCTGACGTCACACCACCTGTCGACTATCATTGTTAACTGACATGTCATTGTGTTTGCATTGAAGACAGTAAACGAAATTCGTATAAATGAATTCCAAATTCTATAAGTGGTGTGCAGTACCTCAGTGTACGAACACTTCGATAGTAACACCCAACAAGCTGTTTATATATGTTCCAAATAAGAAAATTATAAGATATAAGTGGTTTAAGCTCGCACGGCGAAACACGAAAAACGTAGTCACGAATTCATCAATTTATTTCTGTGAAGACGACAAAATGTTAAAATCACATGACTGTCTTAACTTAAGTTTGGTTAAAGTTATTGATGATGTGATAACTAAAGCTTGTGGTTTGGTTAATATACAAGATTCTCTTATTAAATAAAACACATGAAATTTTTGCCTTTTTAATTTCTATTTTATACTTTTATATAATAACGGGTAAACATGGGATTTCCAAAACATTATTATACTTTCAAGAAAGCCTGACATATATTGATCATTATAAGATATAAATAAAATTTCAACATCTTGACTAGTGGAAAAATTTGGGTCTGCAACGCAAAAGTAACAATTTTTAAGACCACTAAGATACATTTGCATTTGTATCTGGGCAAAGCATTTCTTGGTGGGTTTTCCATCTTTTATATACTGGAGATATGTTTTGTCGCTCATGGGACATTTTATCTCCACAATACTATCTCCACATATTCCATCAGGGGAACCTGCTAATATTGGATGTTTTTGCGATATGAAAAGTCCAGCACTCGTGATTTTTTTCCCTAGTTTCTTGCTAATTACTTGTTTTACTTTATTTTCTAAAAATCTTCCTCGTTTCATTGCTGGTGTGTCTGGTATCTTCCCCCCCATGATAGTAGAAATCAGAGTCCCATCAGCGGTCTGGCACCGACTCACTTCGTAAGCTCTAGAAGCTGTTACCCTGCCGTACCTCAGTTCATACCAAAGGTTATTGTTGAACTGGTCCCTGGTTAAATTTTCAATATTTTTGATAAGTCCTACTGTCAAACTCACTTTACTTAAAAATAAGTCACAGCACTCTTCTTTATATGTAAGCACAAGTTGGTGCATTGAGACACTACGTAGTTTATCACTATTACAATCATGATGATACACTAATAGCTCGCAGTTGTTTAAATTCCTTGTTTTTACTTCTTCTAAAAAAATTTCAAGACCTGCAGAGTTAGAAGGCAGTATAGGGCTACCATTAGATACATCTTTTGCAGATTTGAATTTCAAGGTAGTGCCAACTCTTGATAACTTCGATTTCTGCCAGTAACATAGAACTTCAGTGCAAGAAGGTTCTTCGCTTCGTCTATGGACCCACGTAAGCAGCGCTGCGGCATGCTTACATCCGCCCTGGGCAGCAACACAATCATGGCATTGGATTGATATTACCCTTTCTTCATATTCATCAACCATCAATGTTACAGCATATAATTTTGCATGGACTTTATGCTCTGGGCAAATCTTGCATTTTACTACACAGATGTTTCCTTCCCGTTTTAGTTCTACGTAACTGATTGCATCATCCCCATATGATGGTCTTGAAGACCTGAAAGAAATGAAATTAATTATAATAAATATATACACACTGCCTTGGTGATTATCAGATATTAGGTGTCTACCAAATAAGTGAAGTGCTTCGTAAAGGCTAGTTCGGACTAGACTAATAATTTAGTTGAGTAGAGAGTAATTTAATTAAAATAAACTCCTATGAGTTCAAACGAGTTTAATTTTTACTAAGTTGATTGTATCTAGTGCTAAAGATAAATATAAACAAAATGTACTTACAAGGAAATTTTGACGTTTCGGAACTCGGGTGAGCAAAATTCTTTATCAGTTATAAAGAAATCTCTCACCATCGATGAATCAATCCTGGGCAAATTTGAGCTGTTTGCTTTAACAAAGCCTGATTCCATTGTTAGAGAGTAAATAATACGGTCACAATAAAACAGCGAAGTTTGTTTGCAAGATTAACACACTTTAGACTTTTAAAAAAGCAATCCAAATGCGTATACGGTCACAACAAAACACAGCGAAGTTTGTTTGCAAGATTAGCACACTTGAGATTATTAAAAAATCAATCCAAATTCGCAAGCAATACGGAGGTCACAACAAAACACAGTGAAGTTTGAATACCATAGAGTTGCTTACGGTGGTATGACGTCATGCGCTGTGATTGGTGTTTCAGTCAAAATGGCCGATTGCAGTATTTTAACCTTTTAATTTGTTGAAAATCTTATTAATCTTAGATTTTTAAATAAAACTAAATCAGTTTTTTGAATCCTTTTAATATGTATTTTCCCTTAAAATAATTATTTCTTTGATTCTTTGATACTGTCGTCATGCCTATTACAGAAATTACGATTTTTGGAACCATTGAATAAATGCAACGAACTCGTGTTAAACTGTTCCAGTTAAAAAAAATTAAATAAAATACTTGAAGGATTTTAACACGTGTTTTTATTGGTGATCGGTTTGGCCAACCTATAACGTTGGCATTATCAAACTGAGTGAGGATTTTTAAGTTGGCATTATCGTTATGGCTGGCGAAACCGAAAATCACTCAAGTATTTTATTTAAAATATTAAAATGGAATTCCACCAAGTATTCTCTGTCATAAATATTGATTACTGTCTCGGTTAAATTATTAATAAAAATTAATTCATTTTTAGTGATTTTCCATACACACATAAAATTTTGTTTTTTTTTTTTTATTAAATTTAAACCACGATTTTAATTAAGCTCTAACATTTAAACGACTGTAGTTTAATTATCCCCCGCATTATACCAATCATATTTTAACAATTTGAAAACGGACACGTTTCTAGTTTTTTTTACGCCTCGTTTAAAAAAATACACTTGGAATTCACTTTTTAAACGCATAAACAATATCGCAACCCACTCGTCGCGCCGCCGTGCAAGCGACGCGTCAGAGACTGCATATTGATGTGCAATAAATGCACGCGATCTCAGCGACTCCGCCTCTATTTTGTGCTGACTTTTATTCATTCATGTATTCGGCACAGGCCCACCTGTGTGGAATCAGAAGTTCCGTGTTTACTAAAACCGCTACCGTGTATTGATATGCTGCCCGATTGGGTTTTTACAACTTTTTTTTTAACCATTCGGTTCTTTGTCCGCGCGCCCGCCCACCCATCGGAATTTTTCAGATCGTATCGCTTTGCAATGTTATAACTTATGCGATTGGAATTCTTACTTGTGTAATCGCCTTGTTGAGTTTTGATTTTAATCTATTATTCAATTTCTATAATGGGGAGAATCGGAGATCGGTTGAAATGTTGCGTTTCATTTCTCGAGCAGCTAGCCTGTTGTGGTTCAGTGGCTAGCACGCTTGCTAGGCGACTGTTATAAAATATAAAACGGGTATAAAATGCAGAATCTGACTCATACGATCACAATTTAAATCGCGGGTCAATATTGGTACTTCGTGCCGGATTTAAAGGTTTTTCTGGTATTTAAACACCAGCAACACGAAATATGGGGACTAATATTGGTTTTTCGAGCGATTTTGTTGAAATTCGTACTCCAGTCACATAAATATGTAAAAACTCAGTCGAGTTGGATGAAGAGTTGTAAAAAAATATAATATTTCAAGTAAAACCCCAATCGGGGGCTTACATTGACCCTTGGAGCTGAATTTAAATGTTAACTGGTTTTTACACATAATTACACGTAAAATCTAAAAATGGTTTGATAATGGTTGATAACATATTTTTACGAATCGTTGGTTAATAATATTGGTCCTTCGAGTAGGATATAAAATATTTTTGATATTTCACACATCGATAGAACGAACAGAAGTAGTTAAGGCTGATCTCAGATAAATTGATATTGGTCCTTCAAGCCGGATGTTTTTTTTTTTTTTTTTTGAATTAACAAATTAGTAACCCCGATCGCAGACTCCAACACTTGTTTTGTAGGCCGCATCCTTAATATTAAAAAAAAAATCACACGAAATACCGACTATAAAAGTTTAATTTACCGTTAGTCGTAAGTGCAGATATATCATTTCTACAGTCGAGGAACAGTGAGATATTGTTTTGCCTTCGGGCCAAACAGATGTAATTATATCACAGATATTACAATAAGTAGATATTCCTCGTGATCCACGGATCCACCGACTCATAGATCATAGATTACGTGCAGGTACTTGTTTCGGTACCAATATATTATATTTAATTAATTTAACTACTTTGCTTATGCTTTGAATTTACTTATACATCCATACAGAGTGATAAATATATAGGGCATTATTTTTGTTTTTTTTTATTTTTAATATATGTTTTTTTTTATTGTTTCAGGTGAGTGTGACTTCGTTCTTCATTAGATATGAGTTTTCGGGGTAAGTGGGTATTAAGTATGTAAGTACGCATAAATTATTGTCGGCGATGTGTGCGCGTACACGAGTTAAAATTAAAACCATGTCGAAATACTGAATCCGCCGCGTTTTTTGAGCAAAACCTATTAAGGATTAACGCAAAAAAATCAAATCGATATCGACTCCTTAACAAATGGCTTACAACAGCATGGATGCAATATTTCTCGCCGCAAATGTGGGCGGCCGGCCGATTGGGGATCAATAACAAAGTCGCGGGGAAAAAACGGACAGACAGAACTGAAAACAACATCCCAATTTGTCCCGGCCGCGGCGGTCGTTGACGTTGGATTACCAATTTTTTTTTATTATTAAGTATACTTGTACAATGAATGCAACATTGACTCTGTTAACTTGCGGTGTGTATGATCGAAACACGATGTATAATATATCTTCTTTTGGTAGTTTTCCTCAGAGGAGTCAGTCTCGCTGAACAAGTCTATTCATGGTTTTCTTAGGGAGAATAGTGTAGTGCATTGGCTCCCAAACTATTTTGTCCCTTGCTTATATTGAATTTTTATAAAATTCATCAACTTCAAACATATTTTTGACATCTGATATACAGGGTGCGCCATATTTTATATCGGTATGTAAACATTGAATGTCTTTGACATTTATAAACCGATTGACTTAAGTAAGCATGTTTTGAAATATTAATAAAATTTAAACCATGCTCCACATTGAAACAACGCGCCGAAATAGTGACGCTGTACATTAAAAATAGTCGTTCAGTTGTGTTAACTCAACGTGGCTAACATGGCCAATGGGATGCACTCTCGTATACCCCCATTTACAGTTCGTGGACCCCAATTTATTTTTTTGCTGTCGTCGACCCCTTGCAGGGCAGAATCGACCCCTGGGGGTCGATATTGACCACTTTGGGAACCTACGGTGTAGTCGATCCACGGGGTCTTCTATTTTGTATTGAATAGTATAACTATACAATCCTTTCTTTACTAAATTTTGGCATTTAGATCTGATACTCCTTCTACAGCAGGATGCAGAAACAACAACATGAGTCCCCTTCCCACTTCTATAATATACTACAAGTATACCAGGTGTACTTGTAATTAATTTCCGGTTTTTTTGTAAATAAAACACAATATTGCAAGAGAAGTGTTAAAGATATTTTATTCAAAATATTTTCCATCGTTTTCTATATATTTTTCCCACCTTTCCGGTAATTTGTGGATACCACGCCAATAGAATTGACTGTCTTTGGTGGTGAACCACTCGGTGAGCCAATTTCGAAAATTTTCATAAGAATCGAAGCGCTGCTCAGAAAGTGCGTGGCCCAGCGAAGCAAAGAGGTAGTAGTCCGATGGAGCCAAGTCTGGTGAGTAAGCCGCATGATCAAGCATTTCCCACTGGAGTTGTTCCAGCGTGTCGCGAACGTGTTTCGACTTATGCGATGGTGCATTGTCATGGAGCAAAATCACCTGCTTCTGTCTTTCTTTATATTCTGGTCGGTTTTCCGCAATTGCTCGGCTCAAATCTTTGATTTGTTGTTCGTAGCGAACGGCGTTCGCAGTTTCACCAGGTTTCAGCAGTTCAAAGTAGATAACACCGGTGTGGTCCCACCACACACACAGCATGGCCTTCCGACTGAAACGATTTGGCCGTGCCGTCGATGTCGATGCTTCACCTGGACTCACCCACGATTTTTTGCGGTTAGGGTTCTCTAAAAAATCCATTTTTCATCGCCAGTAACAATACGATGCAAAAAAGACTTTCTTTTGTATCGTTGAAGCAGCATTTCACATGTCACTTTTCGATTTTTTTTTTGTCTCTCGGTCAGTTCATGCGACACCCACTTTCCGCACTTCTGAATTTTCCCCATGGCTCGCAGACGTTTGGAGATTGCTTGCTGTTGAACTCCCAGCGCTTCTGCAAGCTGTCGTTGCGTTTGCGTATCGTCTTCATCCAATAACGCTTGCAATTCGACGTCATCAAACGATTTTCGCTTTCCGGAGCATGCGACGTCGTTCAGGTCGAAATCTCCATTTCTGAATTGTCGAAACCACGTTTCACATGTTCGAAGTGTTAAAGCATGATTGCCATAAACTTCGGTGGCTCTCGGACATTTTTTTCCCTTGATTAAACATGAAAAGCAATGCATGGCGCATATGTTCAAAATTCGGTACGAATGCAGACATCTTTGACACGCAATAAAAACCTTCTAAAAGAATTTTTTAGGAAAACGTCAACGCCGTCTAGACACTCAATAACTACTTAACAAAATGACATATAAGTGCTACCAACAGCAAAGCAAAATACAGAACACCATCTATCGAAAAAAACCGGAAATTAATTAGGAGTACACCTGGTATATTTTTCAGCCTTTCTAAGTCCACTACTCCATTACCAATCTTCACACATGCTCAGGGCACAGAATGGTAGCAAAGCACATGCGATAGAAAATATAGTACAATATACATATATATTTAGTATTTGCCTTACGACATATAACCTAATTATTTTTAATTGCCGTATAGGAATTATTTAATAAAAAAAGCTACGGATTTATGTTATAGTTATCTACTATGTTTGTATATTTTATCATTATACTTTGAATTTCAAGCCCCCGAGGGGCAATAGAGTTTTACGATCCTGCTTCTCACCAGCTTCTAACTTTCAATTTCGTAGCAGTCGGTTCATTAGTTCCCGACAAGCGGCCGATAAGAGGTGCCTTGAGTTTGGGGCCGCGCTGTACGTGGGCGCCGCTACGAGTATGTTTATTGGAAGATCATGTAAATACTGTTGTAAATAAATTCTTCTTCCTCTTTCTAATTGATCGAATAAAAACCAATTTTATCAAAAGCATATACGTTGTATATTTAGAGTGACCACATTTAATTATTATTTTTTTATTTCCAAACTAATATAGTAAAAATAGTCAGATGATGTTTTTATATTTGTCACTTACCGTAACGTGATGCTTATAATATGAAATATTATTGAATTAGATTTGACAAAGTAGATTATAGTCAAAAGCGAATTGTCGTACTTTCATTGCAATTATGTCTGATGATCGTAGAAAAGCGTATTTATTTTATTTTGGCCATACTTTTCGAAATATTAAATGCAACCTTTTGCAGCTGATTGTCCAAGGAAAAATCGAAAATTGGAAGGCTTGTATTAGTAAGACAAACATGTGTTCAATGAAGACTATAAGCTATACGATTGTGTCGTGAACACCATAGCCCTATTTATAAATCGTCGTCGTCTCCGAAAAAGCAGACCGCTTGGTCACCCCAAGCGCTCTGCGCACATCCATCGCTTTTAATAACTCCGATTAATTTCCAACCACAATCCCGTTTCCTGCTTTATCTCGCATCGCGTATTAGATGTTTTATACTCACCGTCCCCAGGTGAGTCCACCGTCCCTCGTCTCACGCAGGTAGGTCCGCGCATCCCACGGGCCGGGGTAGATACCAGTTGTACCTGTGAAACGACGACAATTATACATCAAACGAATCGAAGAGACCTAATGTCTTGATTATCGCTCTCCTTGACGCTATCATGAATTTTCCATATATTACACTTTAAATGGTGTTTACCTTTTCAACGTGTGTTTGCCGTCTCACTACAAAGACGCGTTACGCCGAATCTTTTGTTTAAACCATGTCTACGCAAACCGAGGATCAAAAACGTCAATGTCAGGTTTTTTTTTAAGGCTTTGCAGCTTGTGCGCCTGCTGATTTACAAAACTACAAAATATGCACTGAACTTTACTCGAATTCTTTTTAAATTGTAATTGTGAACAACCGATGTTATTCAGAGAAATATGTAGGCGTAAAGTTTGTAAAATCTTAATAAATAAATGCGGATGTATGTTTTTAAACCTTGGATTACCCGATTTAGTAAATGACTTCAAAGCGATTTGCTTTGTAATGTATGAATCGTGAATTATTTTATATACTCTTTATTTTATATAATCTACTGTACATTATTCGCAGTTTCGATTTCGTATTAGATTTGATTAAATAGTTACTTTGATATAAATCGTGTCGCCTAGCTGCGGCCCTGTCAATCTACGTAATAATGTCTCGATCGTTCTCCGTAGCTCAGTACATAAATATTGTCAATCCAGGACCGCATCGGACGTGATCATATCTGGGCCCCGGGCGCTGGATCGGAAACAGGGACTAATCTGCTCGTAACCACCCGGCACTAGTGTTGGACACAATCGAGTCGTGAATATAATCGATCAACCGTATAATATGCTTTTATTTTACTAAAAAAAATCAATGAAACACTCTATTATTTAATTTTAATATTACAAAGAAATTTTATATATTTCCTACTTCAACCCTTCATTTTACAGGTTGAATCATTCATTCGAATAAATCGATTAATAGTAATAATCGAGTATGCACACCATTATTCGATACGCAACAGGCACGATCTAATCTATCGACTCCAATAATTTGTCTCGATCGAGGGGAATACGAAAGTGCTCTCGACTTCTAGAGAGAGATGTACTTTATGATGGACCAGTCCTGTATCTGCATCAGCTCGGGGAACCTGACTCTGGAGCTGCCTCGGTGGAACTTTAATCAGACGTTGACTAATACCCCCGGTGGCTATTACTAATTCCTAAAACACGTTTACTCCAGCGTAAAGCCACTGTCATACGATTGATTTTTCGATTTTGCGGAATCAGATCCACTTTGCTAGTTGATTCGATTTTTTCTGTCTCTTCGGTTATTTTTTAGTTATCAAGGATACAAGATCACGCCATACTGTCCTTACCTACCTTTCTAAAATATATATCTTCCTCTTCAGAAGAGGTTGGTGACCATCTCTTTAACCTAGGCCTGTTTTACTAATTAGGCTGTACTCCCGACTTCTTTTTCGACTTTCATTTTATTTATACGCGATGGTTTTATTTTTGCACACCTCATGTCATATTTAAGTCCCTTTTTTAATACTTGATCTTACGTATTGATAATATTTTTACTCTACAATATAGTATAGTATTTTAACGGTGAATTCGAAACTAATTTCTTAATAAAACTAATCGTTTATGTAGTCGAATCGTCAATGTTTTAAATCATATAAGACTGAATCAAAGTCAAATATATTTTTTAATAAATTAAATAAACAGGCTAGAAGTGATAACTGGTCTCTGTTTTCAGGTAATTTTTTTCATATATATTTAACAATATAGTAAAAATCAAAAATTATACACTACGTTTATTATAAACCCACCAAAATCAGCCATCACGTAAAGCTGCAATACACCAAATTACAGTTTTTAAAATTCACTAAACCCGCTCTCGTTATTAGAGCGGCCAAAAAATACACGCAATAAGAAATCACGCAATCAAGCAATCAAAAATATTTCCTTATACATCGGATACTATAATTTGAATTCAATATCGATCGCCGTAATGATGGCATTGGAGGCTTTTTTTTTTTATCAAACAATCGTGGAGGCGTTCAATCTGTTTGAATATAATCCCCCCCCCCCCCATTTGCGCTCCGCTGCCAACTGTGTGTCACCTCGCGGAACAAACGCGGCGGTCACGTCTTGTATGATTGTGTTTTAGTTTCGCTTTGGGTATCTTCTCCGGTGGGCCTTGCCGTGATGAAGTATGATTATAATATTTAGCTGATGATTTATTGATTCTCTCCTGCCATGCGGGATGGAAGCTCTGCGTCACGTTGGATAGATTTATATAAAAAAAAAAAACGGATCATCATCTTCGTCAAGTGTCTATTCCTAAGATGGGTCTCCCTGAACGTATATCTGTACCGAGCCAGGCGTTTTGCACAAATGGTCTGAAAATACGATCTTCTTTTACTTTTCAATGTCACGTGCGCATTGTTGGCATCTTCGCCTTCATCACGGATGATCTCGTTTCTACTTGTCATTGACGATTCAGAACACACAGCCCGTCGCCTTGGGTCGCACGCCAGGTGATTTGCATACGGACACGGGCAGGTATCATGCGGACAATAATCAGGGACAGTCGCTCAAAGCAAAAACACCGAGATAGTGCTAAAATAGTATTTGATATATGCTGCCTATACGAGCGGCGACACAACCGACAACCGACAACCGAACACTGATTATTATTAGATTTTTCTGCATACTCGTACATAAAAGGACTGGGCAGTGTAGCTCCGCTGTGTGTAGACAAGCTGAAGCGATCTGTATAACCGTCTTGTTGTTTAGTGGTTCGCACGCTTGCTTGCCAACAGAGAAGCTCAAGGTCTTAAACCGGGCGAAACAATTAAAATTTTAACGCACTCGGATCGCTCATTTTGCTAGCGAGAGACATAAAAATAGACGAATATGATCAATTCCACTCTGTAAGAATGGGAGTGGCACTAATGCAACTGTTCACCAAACGATGCGTCTCCAGCATTTGCATTCTTGTGTACAAGAAAACTTGCACCTTTGAGCGACTGCGGCTTTGAGCAAGTGTCCTATCCACTAGACTACTTGAGCATAACCATCAAGCCAGCCACGTGGTTCTATTCCCGATTGGCCGTCCACACTGATGCGGTTTTTACATAAATATGAACTAATAGGAAAGGCGAGACTTCAAAGGGTTAAGTATGGAAACACGTGGAGGATATTCTAGTAAATCACTCAGCACCTTTCCAATTAGGGACACGTGGAGATGCCTAGCTCAATTATACGTTGCATTTTATATCGATGGCTCTATAAGTATAAGGATGTCATATATTTAAAAAAAATATATGTACAATTATGCTATATTAATTTTATCGTTTTTTGTAAATCCTTATATTAAATAACATATTACTAAACAGACAAAAAATGTTTGTGAGTTCTCTCTTTGAGGCTTCTTCAGACTATTCGTATTTATTGTTTAATATGGAATATCACAAGTTAAACCAATCCATTGCGGATTTATATATAGCTAATATACATCTTGAATAAGTATAGTAACACGTGCAGCACATTTTAGTAAATCATTCAGCACCTAACAATTAAAGACACGTGGAGATCCCTGACTCAAGTCTCTATTGCATTTTATATCGATGGTGATGTATAAGTACAAGGATGCCATATATTATATTAACTTCTTATTTAAATGTAGTTATAAATTTTATACTGTGTATATAATTTTATAATCATTATACGCAAACCTTTGGCTTAAGTTATTATTAAATAACATATAACTAATATAAACCTCGGCTTATGTGTGGAAACATGTAAACTTCATCCTCCAGTTATATGCACATGGAGATGCATAACTCAACTCTCTATTTCTTTTAATATCGACGATGCCGTAATATGTTGAAAAAAAAATAGATTGCTTAGAAAATCAACCTATACGATAGCATAAATTAAATATTGCTTTTACTTATACCGTTCGAAGTATTATTTGCTTATTCTATGCATACCTAGCGCAAAATAACTTTTAGAACACTGTGTAAGTATTATGAAATCCGTGTATAATGAATAATTTTTTTTTGGATTTTCGAAGACAAATTTATAATGAGAATTGATTTACAACCCATTTTTAATTTAACGTACTGTGGGATCCCATTTAATATTTTTATGAAAAGTATATTTTGATAAGTATAACACTAGTTATATCAACATGCTGGGTACGCATACACGTGTAGAGATCCAAAATCCCAATCTAGCATAATGGCGAAACCAGTAATGCACTCTTCATATATTCCGACAGTTGATACGAATCGAAGAAAATATTTATTAATCTAATGTTGCTTTTTAATAATGCCACGTGTCGTATGCCAATGAATTTGAAGATTTTTTAAATGATTATTTTTTAAATTTATTTAATAAACACTGGTGCGGATCCTTACGTGGTCGTAGATCCGCGTGGATGTTCCGCGGGACGACATGTCCGATGCATTCCAATAGCCGCGGCGCCGCCCCCGCACGTGGCCCCCCGAAATAGTGCCATTTATTTATATCGACGCATCCTCCACGCACTCACGAACGCGGGGGAGCATGTTGTATGCCAATAACCACATTTAAAAAAAAAAATCCCAAAAAAATTGTTGAATTTGTGGTGACGTCACGGAGCGTTTCAGCGCGAAACTAGTAACCGCAATTTATTTTAAAAAATCTGCTGTTGCGTCCTTCTTCATCGAGTGCCTCTCCTCAGAGGAGGTTGGCGACCATTTCACTGAGCATGTACTCATGCTGAAGCAGTGTTCATGATTGTCTAAGGGGAAAATAGTGCAGTGGGTCCTTATATACCATAGGCTCCCAAAGTGGTCAATATCGATTGATTTTGCCCTGCAGGGGGTCGATGACGGCGAAAAATAAAATTGGGGGTCCACGAACTGTAAATGAGGGTCTACGAGAGTGGATTCCATTTAAGCAGGTCATCACCAATATACCACAGTGGATAATCAATCCATACGGTTACTTTGAAGAATCGGAAGTCATACTACAAGAAGAACTGATCGAAAAAAGCACTAATGAAGAACTGAAGGTGCAGTTTAGAAAGGGATATCAGCAATTTTGGCTTCAGAGAGACATACTTGCTATTCATCTTGCATTATGGACTATCGCAAGAAGGTTTTTGATAGCTTTACCATCTTCATTCCTCGTGGAAAGGAGTTTCAGTGCGGTTGCCATTATTCTTACAAATAAAATAAGAAATAGATTGGAAATCACTGGGCGAGGAGATTTAAAGTTAAATCTGACATACTTGAAACCAAACATTAAAAATTTGCTATAAAAGCATCAGCCCCATCCCTCCTATTAAAAATATTGACTTTTTTAGTGAATGTTACTATATTTGCAATGTGTGTATTTTTATTTATGAAACCTCGATATAACGGATTTCGTATATAACGGACAAAAATCCGGTCAAATGTAAAAATTCAATATAAGCAAGGCAGGAGGTATACGAAAAACAGGAAAACTCGTCAAGGGGTCGACAGGACAAAAAGTTTGGGAACCTCTGTTCTATACCGCAGGCAAAGTCTGCGTATTGCTGCTGCCCAATAGCATTATTATATATTATAATCTTTTCTTTACAAAGGTCTGGCGTTCAGATCTGATACCTCTTGAGCATTTCAAGTCCACTGCTCCATTACCGATCCTTTACACACGCTCACGGTACAGAGTGGCAGCCATGCACGGGGAGAGCGGGGAGGGTGTTGCGTCCGCTTATGGTCAAGTGTTGCGTTTTTTTTGGTAGTTTGCTGGATGCGGGCCCCTCGGAGCCCCGGGGAGCGCGACCTTCCCGCGGCGGAGATCGGCCGCGTCGCGCGCATGCAGATTTTCATAACCGGTTTGGTAGTGTTTTGTATTGCACAACTCGGCCGGACGGTGCGCCCGCCTCGTGTGTATACATAACACGAAATTAGCACCTAACCTAACGTGTCCACTTTCTTTTTTTTTTTTTTTTTTTAAGAGCTAAATACTTACGCACGGCTGCATTTTTACTTTGGCGATGGTCATTAGGGTTGGCTTGTTGGCTGAGTGGTTGGATTGTGGACTCTTGGTCGAGAGGTCCACAAAGAACCACAGTGGCCCTAAAAGTTTTATGCAAGCTTGCAGTTTGATAGATTTGTAGGTTGTTGGCTTGTTGGCTGAGGTCCTCGGTTCGATTCTCGTTTTGAAAGATGAATTTACAATATGATGTGTTTGGGATCATATATGTATTATAAGACATTGTATGTGTCAGAACAAATTGGTTTAATAAAAATACATATAATATTAACTACTTATATAAATACGCATACATGTACATTTTGTCTTCAATATTTAAGTAAGTAATCGTGCGACGAAAAAAACTATCAGGATTAAGATAACTATGATTTTTTAAATTAACTTAACAATATATAATTATTTTTAAAGTACCAAATGAAAATCAAACACTGATGATTTTGAGTTAATATTTAAGTAATGCGCACTTTTAACCAACATTATCATTATCATAATTAATATTTTAAATCGTCAGGTAGTGCATTTTATTGTAAAAATCCAATATATTGTGATTCTCAAATCGAGTATGGTACATGGAATAGAGGCTGCCTGCGTTCTTGTGGCACTTCGATGTCGTAATCTCGCCGAGGATGTTTGCTCCTCAAATACGCGAATACCCAAGATGAGATAACGCCGAGTGTCCTTACAGCGTGCAAACACCGCCAATAATTAGACCTGCTATTTTATTATTTACTCAAACACTTACTGTAGCTCTATAATCGAGATATTTTTGTGGTTTATTGAGTGTTGAGCTGCTCGATGTTTTCTGTCTTCCGACGTTTCGGTCTCGGTACTGGGATCATCTACAGGTTTTTTTTTTAACCTGTTTTCGTGCGCACCACTCAACAATTGCTGCCTTCATTTATTTATAAGTAATTGAAGATTTAATATCATTGGATTTATAACTATTTTGCACTCATCAGTACATGTGTGTTTAAAATTGTTGTTCGACCTCTATTTTTTGGATATTGTGTTGCATTGCATTTTTATTAAAAATTTCCGGCGTTAAATCTATGCATGAATTGAACATATAAAATATAAGCAGTAAATCACTTAATGTATTAAAATATATGAGAACCGGAAAACATTATTTTTGGCTTGGTATAAATTAAGGCCAGGATCCAAGTGGATGCATTAACAAAAATCATGCTTTTGATGATGATGATAAATAAATATTTGCTTAGGGATATCGAACTAACTTTGGTACACCAAAAAAATTGTATTACTAATATGTTAGTCACGAATAAACGCTTTCGTTGGCGCTACAAACTGAAATCTGTCTGTGTTGGCACACGGAGTTGTGTATCAATGTATATCTATCCATTACACATCAATGCTACGCTCGAGTTATCACCAGGATGCACAGCTCCACATCTCGCTGGGATTTGGTTATTAGAATGCCCTGCTAGCACCCGAAGGTTGGTCCCAAGTCAATTTACAGTTGTCTTGACAGGTGGCTTGCCCAAGAACCGACGAATATGGTGCGAATCGGAGCTGGCTGGGTCACCAAATTGTATGAACCCAAATATTTAAGTCCGCCTATGGACTCGCACCGCGTTTAGCGTCAAAATGTGATAGATCATTATCCACGGAGAAACTACCAGTGATTGATGGGAGTGTTGAAAATATTTTTTTTTAAAATTAAAATATTCAAAAAAATAAATATAACCGACTGTGAAAATATCATTTGTTTGTTTGATCTGTGATCGCGTCTTGAAGGGACTGTTACATTGTGATTGATCACTATCAGTATTCAAACACATACAATCATGCTATTTGTGATTAGTGTTGTAATTATTTTAAACGTGTAACTTTAAAATAGTGTTTCATGTATTCATTTTATAAACATCATATTGGATTGTTGGTGATATTTAAATTCTCACGATTAATGCATCGCGTGATTATTTATTTGTTCATTCATCCGGCTCGATGGATGCTCGGTCCTTCGATTCGGATAATTGACCCCTAAGCCTTTAAGCTCGCCACTGTCTTAGTATATTATATTTTATATACTCAGTATACCAAGTAGTTTAGGTTCAAAGTTGCATATTGAGCAGCGGCTCGAAGCGCAGTGTTGATAAATGACTTTCCCGGCAGAAACGCAGCGGAACTAGGCCGACTGCAATTTGCTATGCACAACGCTTCTTATTCCTATTTATTATTAAATTACGCAAGCTGGTATGATGGATGCAGTGCGGCCACCGGTGTTGAAATTTATCTTAAAGATTTATGCTCAATTACCATATTGTTGCCACCGCTGGCTAGAATGCTCGCGCACGCAGTCAAAATACAAGAAAGACGTTAAAATTAATACAAAACGATTAGAGAGTTCTCAAAAGTCCGATCACCATTAAATAGTCAGAAGTGAGGGTTGGTTTTGAATTTTTTTCAATTGTATCTTGTTTGGTTCTAAACCGATATTCTTTAAGACAGTAGCTCTCAAACTCTTTTGGCCCACGGACCCCCTTTCATAGTCAAAACTTGCCCATGAACCCTGGGTGAAAAACTACATAAATAATTATTATAGACTAGTTGGTGCAAGTATCGACTCTATTGCGTTCCTGTATTAACCTACCTGACTCACCGCGATGCCCGTTATTACTTGTATTTTATGCACCTGTCTATATTTATATTTTACTTAGGACGTAAAAATCGCTAATAATGTATTCATTGTTATTTATTTTAACTCTCATATTAATAAAAATGTGCTACATTTTTTTTATTTTATATTAAACCTTGCGCGGACCCCCTGACGTTGTTAAGGGACCCCCAAATCGATTTTAATTTTCTAAGGACCCCCTGGGGTCCGTAGGGACCACTTTGAGAAGCACTGCTTTAAGACCTTCTCCAGACTCGCAAAAATTTACGTGAATGTAAAAATCTTGACGGTATTGACATGTATGATATGCATTGTAGAGCATTAACAAATTTGGATTATTCCGTCTTATTGTTAAGATTATCAAGTCTCGGTACACATTAAGAGATAGAATTCGCTATTACGTGCTGTATATATCGAATTACTGCCTTGGTCCTTCGAGCCGGTAAGTAGACCAAAGGTTTCAAGTGGAAAGAAAACTCACTTTTTTTTACCACAACACAGAATTTCTCCATAGTATCGAAGCTCGGGGTGTCGGTTTCGGGGGATTACCACACCTTGAGGAGTCTTTTTCCAAATTGATTCCTTGTTTTCCTTCGGTGGAGAGCCCTGGGGCCAGCACGCGCCTAGCGGTACAGTCCGACCGACCCATCCTGTCGCCCGGCGCTCCTACAAGGAAGGCGTCCGCTATGGATTGCGTAACTCTACGCTATTTCCATACGCCCATTGTGCTGCAGCCGGGCCCAAATGGATTGGCACGTGTACGGAATTGAATTCGACCGACTGCTTGGGTTATTTTTCCTACAGTATCTTAAGTGCCTTGGAACAGTCATTCTCGGGGGGCGATAAAATACTCGAAAAAAATTCGAAAGCGTCGATTTGATTAAAAGCGAAAATTATGTTTTAAACTAAAATCAAATACGGATTACATCATCCAAAGTAGGTAAACCCCCCCCCCCCTCTTAGAAGCTTTCTTGGAAATCAATAGTGGGTGTCTAATCCCTGAAGATAACCCCAGTGCCGAGAAGGAAACGTCGTATGACACAATATATAACGCTGCACAACGCCCAAGAATGAAACATAAACTAGTTTCAGACATTAAATCAGCGTGTATATAATATTAAAAAAATTCATTGTAAAAACACACGATTTTTCATTTCAATTAAATTACGCTGCGCAATCACAAAAATTATAATTTTTTTTTTTTTAATAATTTCGACATAAAATATAATTTTACATTGTAATTACACAACAGCTGCTATGACTTTTTTATCCAGGTATAAGCATTTTTTATTTTTTTTTATTTAGTCGCAACACCGAATATTTGACAGTCAATCAAAATAGAATAATAAACGCTCCGCGATAAATAAAGCGGGTCGCATTAATTCGGACATTAATAATCGAGTAGGTGCGACGCGGACCAATTAAAACGACACACTCGGAACAGAACCCGGCATCTTCCACCCCGACGGTCGTACAGGCGCAATAAAAACTATCCGGCAATAAATCGAGATGTGTGCGACGATAAGTCCGCGTTATTCTCATATTGGACGGCGGGCACGGTGAGGGCACGGTGAGGGCACGGTGAGGGCACGGTGAGGGCACGGTGAGGTCACGGCAAGGTGACGACGGTGGCTCAAATCTTGATGCCGTGTCCGGAGTGAGGAGTTGACTCCACAGAATTGGGCTCCTCGGTCGTATCTGGCTTATTACCTGTTGTAAATAGACATAAAAAAAACTAAAGGTGATAAGATTGAGCCTTGATTGACGCCAGGTAATATATACTGGGTGAGTTGTGTGTATATAAACACAAAAACGCAGAACTGGTAAAATTTACTATAATACTGTGTGCATTGTTATGCGATTGTTGTATATTGTAAAAAATGTGTATCAGTCAGGATTACTAATGATTTTGTTGTATATATATATATATATATATATATATATATATATATATATATATATATATATATATATATATATATATATATATACAAGAGCCTTGAGGGAGCCGGTTTAAAAAAAACGGTTAGATGTATCGAGATTTTGCTGTAATAGGACCTTTGTGGTACGTCTAAATCAGAGGTCCCCAAACTGTTTTATCCCGTAGACCCCTTGTCGAGTTTTTCCAAATTCATCAACATCAAACATATTTTTAAAATCTGATATAGAACAACTTTTATAGAGTTTACTGTACAGTGGATTTAAAAATAAAAAAGTTATTTCCACGAGGTATGAAGATGGAAAAGCTATCTAAAACCTTATTATGGCATTTACGGAATGCCTAAATTTTTGTGATGACCTGCTTAAATGGGATCCACTCTCGTAGACCCCCATTTACAGTTCATGTACTCCCAATTTAATTTTTCGCTGTCATCGACCCCTGTCTAAATTGAATATCTACTGGGTGCTTAAAAAAATACAATTTAGTCCACGAAAAAATATTTGTATTCCCTCGTAAAACAACGAATTCTTACAAATTATTTTTCTTAACACAGGCGGAATTCGACACGAACGTGTCTCTACACCTGAGCAATAATTTCAATCGTCAAATTCTTGTTTGCAATCGAGTAGCTAAATAATTATTTGTAGCACTAGTAACACAACAATTTAAATATAAATATGAAAAAATAATATCAAATAATATAAGAGTTATGGCGCAATTCCGCAAAAGCCTGGAGGCGTGGGTGCGAATCCCACTTGTGTCTCGAAAAAAAAATATATCTCGGATTATTCTCGCCGTTTCATATATATGAATTGACCACTTATAAAAACATATTGTACGATGATTTTTTCTTTTTAAAAACAACTATCAATGCAAATCAAATACGTTATGTTACCTGCAAATTTACACGGACAGGTGAGGTTCAAGCCAAGGCCGCACAGTGGGCACGCTACGCTAAAATCGTGATACTTTTAATTCGATTAAGTCGAATAAATCTGTTACAATTATCGATACGCTTTTTTTTATAGCTTCTGATTTGAAACCCGAGCGGGGTTTTACGATAATATTTAATAAATTTGAGCTTATTGTTTTTTTTTTTAGTTATCGCAGCGACACGATCGGCTGACATGAGATTTCAGGAAGTGGCCGAAATGCCTATTGTCTATTGGGACAATTATTTATATTTCGATTGTTCATTCCCTTTGTGCGTGTTCCTCAGTGCTGATGGTCGTGACTCGAGATCTGCGCGATAAGCAATGTCGTATAAGTATTTATGTGCGGAAAATCCACGGACTCGATTAGTCAAATGCTAAACAATTACCTCGTTTGCAGTATCTATAAAAATTATTAAGAATCTTATTATTTAAGGATCATTCATATATGAAAGATACTGTATCCTGTGGATCTATGGAGTGTCTTTAAATTAGTTATTTTGAGATTGGACATGATGCACTGGATCTCAAGCAACATGGACCACATTGCCAACTAATTATTTTCTGACCTTTCAAATACTTCCTATGCTCCCTAGAAATAAAACGACTTAGAATCATGTGTAAATGTAATGTAAATAATCACATCAAAATATGAATAAAAATAATATTCTACTCGCTTTGATATTTGTCGTCGTCTCGGTTCGTGGTTTTGAATTTGCGGTTATTTTATTATTTAAAAGTCTCTGAGCTATTCCCGAGCTTTTCGAGCTGATGTTATTGTCACCAGCGCAGGCACAAGGTGGCTGAACGACCTTGGCGTCAGGATATTAAAACATTAAAATTATTCACCGGCGCTTATCTTAATTAACATTTGCACTCCGTGTAGGCGGCTGCCACTCTATGCTCACAGAGTATAATCAAAACACTGCCAATAACTAAGCGTTGTGACTAATTTGTGTTTAAATCGGAACTAATTATGGCAGTTTATATTTATTTGTAATTTCACGACTAATGACAACGTGTTGCTGGTGCTAAAAATTGAGTTTTTCTTCAGTAATATTGAGTGAAAACAGTTAATCGTTTCGAAACCTGCATGCTCACCTGTGGCCCTCGACTGTTGAAGAGTAAGGCGGTTAATAGAATCTGTATTTATATTATCTGATTATGTATGTCTGCCGCTTGAGAAGCCGACATAAAAAAGTGCATGTCAACACATTTGTATAATTTCAATGATTAGTACAAATGAAGTCGTATTTTCGTCAGTGGGCTGTCTCCGGATGCCTGTTGGACTAGTTGGGTAATTGCGTATGCAAATGTATGGCAGCGAGGTGGAGCCGGGCGTGGGCCCCCCCGCGGCGCACCTCGGCTGGCCAGCGGCGTCTCTCGCGGACGCCCCTGGTGTCCCGATCCGTCCGTATCGAGCGAAGTAAATCATGCAGGTGTGATTGGCAGGTGAAAAAGACCAACACCGTGGGCTCGAGTATTGAAAACTAATAAATCGAAAACACGGGACACGTCCGATTGAGAACTACGAATTAATGCCCCGCCGCAATGATAACAACGAAAAGGTATACAGCGTGTTTCAAGAAATAAATAAATATATATATCATTGAATCAAATGTTGATCCGAGATATATTGATATTATTAAATTATTTATATTAACTACGAATCCAAAATCCAATTTTCAAACCTTTATTTATATTTTTTATATCTTCGCAATCAAATAATCGGTTTTATATTATAACACATTCAACATTCACGATTCTCTACAGTTATTTGATGCATAGATCGATTATTTTTAATAGCTAATTCTTATTTTATGCGTATTCGAATATACCCAGCACTAATGTGTTAAAGATTCTTATTTTCGAATGCAACTGTATAATACCTTAATGCTGATAAATAAAAACCTTTTCTAAAATAACATTCGAATATTTTTATTGGCTTCGGCGTGTTTCGTGATTGACAACACCGAACCTCTTGTCAATCAGAGATGAAAGCTGCATATCGCAAGGCAAACATTGCGCCAGTGTGGCATTATTGCATCAGCGCACGCATCATCATCATATTATTTACATTCGACATTAAATGCTTTGTGTATATATCCATAATAATCATTAAAATATAGTTTACAATATTTAAAAAATCACTGAAAGGCAACACGCCACAACACACAACACTACGATAGTATAAAGTGTCCAAATAGAGTATCGTGTATTTGTTAGTCCAGTAAAACAAAAACTATTAGTAATCAAGTTTTTTTTTTTTATTGTTGATTATAAGAATACAAAATGGAAAATTATTTCGAAAAGATGATGTTATCCAAATGGTGACCGTTACGCGCTGCTGGCACTCTTCTAATCTGGAACGAGGATTGCTGACAACACACTGACACATAGCCCTCGATATTGCTGCCATTTTTGACCTGATGTTTTGTTTCAATTCCGTTAAGTTCGTCGGATTATACTCATAAACTCTACTTTTAAGGTATCCCCATTCGAAATAGTCAAGAGGGCTGAGGTCGCGGCTTCTGGGAGGCCAGTTGATGTTACCTCTACGTGAAATGACCTTATTAGGGAATAATTCGTTAACAGCTTCAATTGATTGATTGGATGTATGGCAAGTGGAACCACGTGAAACCTTGAAACTCCTGCAACTCTGTGCCCAAAATTTTTCGCAGCATATCGCAATAACGGTCACTATTCACATTCACCCGATACTCTTTTTGGACACCCTGAAAATTACTTTTGTACAGTGCCAACACTATTTTCGTTAAATTTTCTATGCAGCGCTTCTTCTGCTTATCCATCCGGTTCGAAGGACCAGGAATGTATATTTATCAGATGCCTCCAAATGTGGTGTTCGGCATTTTACGCAGAGTTTCTCTTTGGCACGGCCCGTCCGGCTCGAAGGACCAGGAATAACACCGTGCCCGAGCAAAAATGACTTCCGCGTGTTTATTAGATCCGGGTAAAGGTGCCAACACTTTTCCCTCCGTGTCCAAATGCGTCCCCGCCATTGTCGGGGCGCGCCATAAGGCGGCTGCAGGTCGCGGGACTTCCCCTACACGGGGCTGGCGAGACAAATGAACGCCGCCGGCCCACGTGGGAGGACAAATGAACGCGAGCGCCGAACCAATTTTCCCATAAAAGCGGCAATTATCTACCGCAATTCGTAATGCTTCCAGTTCGATAAACCGGCGTTGAGCATAGTCTCCGCATTTAATATTCATTTGTAAACTGTTTATTTTAAATAAGCTCAGGTAAATTTGACTTGCCTTTGTCGCTTTACCATGAACTTTCTAGTTCCAATCCAAATAAGATCCGAATGTTTAAACCCTTAATTGCATACCGTGACAGATCGGTAACAAACCATAAAAACTTATAGGATCAACAATTTCGTTTTTTGATCGTTATGTTGGACCTGTCTAACTAATTTAAACCATCTTTTTACCACTAACAACCCTAAAATAGACACAAACCGTATTAGAAGATGACATTGCTTTAAGTATAAACTATTGGATCACATTATTGGAGATCTTTTTGCTACTAAAGACTAAATACGACATTACTTATATAAAAGGGAATTACTTCGCTAACAGCCGAAAGATGAGTGGTGTTTTTTTTTTATGCGTACTTAAATTCGCGAAAGCCCGTTTAATTTTAAAACGCGTTATTTTTATAACTTAATTACTTAATTTACAGCTCGCTTCCTTCATTTACGACCGAGTATCAATGACACCGGGTTTTGACCATAAATTTATTAACGATTTTGTTCTTTGTGAACCTCTACTCGATAACCGGAGATTAAGATCATATTTTAGTACGAGTGAAATCTCGAGAGTCGAGTCCTGTATCCGCCCATAAAACCTAACTGCATAAAGGATAATAATTTTATAGAAGTGTAAATAATATTTACAGTAAAAAATAAAAGTGAAACAGTGAAAAAATATGCTGTGCTAACTATTTCACATTGGAACTGTTATACTATATTTTTACCTATTTGGGAAAACGAAATTACTGAGAAATTATTTTGACTATAATTTTTTTTGTTCATTTAACTTAAAAGCTTTCTACAGAACATATATTTATCATTTGCGCGAAATCAAAATTTGGACCCCATAGTCGAAAAAGACCTATATTTCTGGATCAAGAACATTAGTAAAATATTTTTTTAACATTGGGGAAATCAAATTATATTTATTAGCGTTTTTTTCGTTTCTTTTAAACTTGAAGGCAGTGTCTAGTATTTATATATAATTTATCTTTACGCAAATTATATTTCTGTACTCCATAGAAGGAAAGAAGATGAATATATTATATTGAATTTTTTATTTATGTATCTGTATCTTCAGAACCAAAACTCTTTGATTTACAAGTAATAACGTCACGTCACTAGCTTGTTTGGCTTATTGGCTTAGTAGTTATATCGAGGATTTTTAATCGAGAAGCTTCCGGTTCGATCTAAATCTCAAATCTCTGTTTCAGTTTGATCAAAGACGATTTGTATTGGCGTTGCGTGTTTTCATACAAATTATTATTTTAAAAAAATAGGATGGCTTGAAGAGGCGTTAATTATTCTAATCTCTAGCTGTGATCCGGTAACCTCCCAGATGCAAATCGGAGTCAAGAGCGTGACTGAACCAATAAATAAATATACCAAGCTCATTTGCCAACACCCACCGCGAGTACTCGATAAAATGGCTTCCGGCATGTACTCCTGGTCGATTCGTAAGTAATATATGCAACATATTTGTATTCATAATCGAGTCACACGTGAAACGTAGAGACACATCCTCGAAAAGTTTCTTGGCGACATCAATGGGATTCGAACCCGCGCCCCATGGCTATCGCGGAACAACTGAGATAGAATTTGAATCATTGCATGCAAGTCTGGAATCTATGTTTTTAGGTTGCTATACATTTTTTTATGTAGTATCTTCAGTAGTGTATATATTCATACAATATTTAGCTTCACACTTAAAAGGAGAGATATTAAAAAAAAAAATGCGTATTTATTAAAATTATTATATATTGATGAATAGTAACATTTTTTTGTCGTTTTATGTGTGAATCGATAACTTAAATATTATATAGACAATAAACCTGAATAAGTGATGTTACGGATTCGTTATTAATAATATAATAATGATAGTCGTCGAACACTATATTTATTGGTGGCATTTCAACCGTGTCGTAAAAACAAAACTCATGTATATTTATCGTCGTTTCACACGTGAATCGACTGCCCAAAAATTTTATACATACACAATAAACCTGTATGGACAAAAAATACCACAAATTTTTTTTAAATTAAATATTGAACAGTATTTGTAGGATCCCACCTGTGTCGTGAAATTTTTTTTTTAGAACTTTCTCGTCGTTTCTGCGGGGCAAGTGCGTATTTTTGTATGGGATAGTCGTTGCGGTGGACTCGCTGGGGAGGCGAGCGGCCGGTGTGTCTGTTAATTGTTATCTTTTATCATTTACAATTGGACATGGCGGCGGGTCCGCCCACCCGGCCGCTAATCGACGCCATTACTTACCCGGGAGAGGCTGCCGCATTAGGTAACCGGGAAAAAAAACAATCAAAATGGCCGCCGCCACTAGATCCGGACACTACAGGTGGATCCAATCAGACACGCGCACATTAATACCGATTCATATTTTTGTATAGTTTCGCCAACTTTCTACGTACGCATCTTCAAGCGAGTGACGCTTCGCGAAACATGTAGCGTAAACCTGCTTTATTCATTGTGTAGACATCAGTTGTGATAGCGATTCGTATTCCAGCTTTCCAACAGCCGGGCTTACTCCCGATTAGAGATATCACTCGTTGTGTAATACCACCCGCAAGCGAGCCGCATCCTAACGAGCGCTAATGGCGGCCATTAAGATGGAGGTGGTAATCAATGTAATGGCGGCGCATCTGGGCTGCTCCGGTTCCAGTTTGTGGGAATCGAAACCGTTAATTGAAGGCTGCGCTATCAATTACAATACGAGAGCCTGCAATTTTTGAATTGGTCGCGCTCGCGGAACTAATGGCGCCCCTGCAATTCGATGAATACACTCGGTTTATCTGACATGCCACACATGATGATGTGCACAATAATGTAAACGAAAAACTCAGAGGAGGTTGGCGACCATTTCACTGAGCATGTACTCATGGTTCATGATTTTCTTAGGGGAAAATATTGTAGTGGGTCTCCGGGTCCTTCTACACCGTAGTTTTATATTGGAACAAAAAGTCTACGTATTGCTGCTGCCCAATAGCATTATTTTATAATCCTTTACTTACAAAGCTCTGGCGTTTAGATCTGGTACTCCTTCTGCAGCAGGAGATCCCCCAGGTACTCCACAATCAGAATGGCAGCCATGCACAAGCAACAGAATGAGGAGAGCGGGGAGGCACCTACAATAAGAATAGCCGATTTGCTTAGGAGGTCACATTTTTTTTGTTTGTGACTACTTTCGCATCTCATGGAAAATACTCAAAAAAAAAAATCGTAATCTCCAGTTCAATCTACTGTTTGCTGTATTGAAAATATCATCGTGACTTGTGCGGGATTCGAACGCACATCCCCAAGCTTACATGGCCGGTGCATTATCCATTATGCTAACGAGCCACTGCAACTTAGCGAAGTAAAGTAATACCCCGCTTTACGCGACCCCGTTTCACTATAACGCGAATTTCAAATTTCGCGTTAAAATGCCTCGCATTACGCGAATTTCTTATTTTTAATGTGTATGAACATAATGTAGTCATTGACTTTTCTTAACAATTAAAAACAGCGTTGGGTGTTATGAACGTATTTTACAAGAACGTAAAAGAAACGCTACCCAAAAGACAATGGACGTATTTTTCATTAAAAATAACATGTAATACTGCATAAAGTGTTCTTAGAATTTAAGTGATTGATGCAATTGATTCGTATTAACCCTTTGCACTCGAAGCTTTTTTCGCGTGGAATCCGACCTTTGAATTTGATAGTAACCTGATCCACACAAATTAAATAGTTATCACCGCACATCGAATTTCCTCACCAAACAAAGTGACGAGCGAAAGTCACCTCTCAAATTGCGGCATTAATTCGTGTGGTGAGCGAGAGTCACCTCTCGAGTGCAAAGGGTTAAGTTTTGACTATGTATGTATGTTTGATCGTAAACCCCGATATACGCGAATTTCACTGAACGTATCGCTCGCATAAAGCGGGGTATTACTGTATAGAGTTTTCTATTTTTTGGATTGGACGTCAATCAGATGCGTATTTATTATCCGTTAGTACACCGGCCACGTAAGCCAGGGGATGTGGGTTCAAATCCCACACAAATCACGATGATATTTTTCTGAGAGTTTCTTTACATCATCTTCTATGTATGAACCAATATGCCTAATCATATTAGTAATAATATAATAAACCCGTAATGGGTAATAAATACGCATCTGATTGACGTCCAATCCAAAAAATAGACATATATTTATGATGGTGTGCGTCTTGGCTAAATTAATAGATTTTTTTAAATAATATCGCTTCACTTGTTACTTTGTTCAAAAAGTCCAGTGCTTGCAAATCACTAAATATTTGGTTGGCCTGGTCACATTGGTTCATATGTAGAGTATGATTGTTATAAATTCTCGATGAATGGAAGTGATTCGTTAGTACAAGGGTCAGTACACCGGCCGTGTAAGCCAGGGGGTGTGGGTGGGGGATGATATTTTTCTGAGAGTTTCTTTAAATCATCTTCTATGTATGAACTAATGATGTGTTCTGATGTGTCTCCTCGGTGGCCAGGTGCTGACGGAGGAGCAGGCCGCGGCGGAGGCGGCATGGGAGCGCGAGGGGGAGCGCGTGTGGCTGTGCCACCGCGGAGGCTTCGCGGCCGCTCAGCGCCTTCCCCGCGCCGCCGCGGAGCCAGCCGAGGGCGGCCGCGCCAGGGCCCCCGTGCGCCTCGTGGCCCGCGGCACCGAGCTGGAGGTGGACGACGACGACCTGGAGAAGGTGAGACCCACATTCAATATTTTTATCATGGCGGAATTCCTTTTTGATATTTTGAATACAAGATGATTTCTTTCTGAGTGAAGATTTTTAAAAATAATAAGTTGTAAGATTGTCAGTTGGTAAGGGGTAATTTAAGAGTTAACTGAGTTTTATGGTGTCAACGTGAAAGTTTGGCGAAACCGGTCACCAATAAAAATTAACACGTGGATAAATCACTCGAGTATTTTATTTGAAATATTATCATTAATTGCATTAGCTCCCAACAGCATGGAGCTTTATAAAGATATGAACACACTTTAAGCGGGTAACCAAATTGACTAAACTGATGTGGCAAAATTCGCGTAAAATTGCGCGTGTGAAATCTAGTCTATACACTCTTTGATTTGCTTGTGGTCAAATAAATCGTTTCCTATAAAAAGTTGAACCACTTCATGCACACTTTGCGGATTACTTGGCATCACAACAACACCACTGTGTCCTAAAAATTGTTCAATAATTGGAGGATTATCATTCTCTGACCACTCCACTTCTTCATTGTCACTTTGTTCAGAATCACTGGACAGTATTGGTAGAAGTAACGTTGACGAGTCTAAACAAACATTACGAGCTGTAAACCTAAAGAGTTAAATGACCTTCTGCCGCTTTTAGAGTAAACACATTCAAAAAGGTACTAATACGCGCCCCGTTTTTAGACAGCAGTCCGCGAAACGGTACTAGTAGCGATTAAAAAATCTTCACTCAGTTTGATAATGCCAATGTAAAAGGTTGGCGAAGCCGGTCACCAATAAAAATTAACACGTGGATAAATGACTCAAGTATTTTATTTGAATTGCATTAGCTCCCAACAGCATGAAGCTTTATAAAATTTTTAAAATGCCTCCAACGAACTGGTGTCGAAGAGATTGGTGAAAACTCTTCTTCTAGTACTCTGCAGTACAGGATCTACGTGCTAATCAGCTGTTTCTTAAGATAGTCTTCTTTAAAGATTTTTGCCCTAGCGTCGCTGTTGCACAGGATCCATCTCCAGATCGGCTGTTTCTTGAGATGGATTTTTTTTTAAATTGTCCTTGAGTGTTGCCTAACCCCGCCTTTCCGGTTCCAGGCGAACCCACCTCAGTTCGACCGCGTGGAGGATCTGGCGTCGCTGCGCTACCTGAACGAGAGTTCGGCCCTCCACGCCCTGCGGCAGCGCTACGCCAGCAACCTGGTGCACACGGCCGCCGGCCACAGCCTCATGCTGATCAACCCGGAGGCGCCGCTCTCTATCTACTCCGACAAGGTGACCACCCTTACTACCCGACCTCGGGCTGGAAGTTCATTGGATCTCGAATATTGACCTTCAACAGACATGAATAGCCACATGGCTAGGAAGACTTCAATAGTTCTTATTTGTGACCCCAGGATCTCAGGTCCTAGTGGTCGAAGGTTTGGAGGTCTTAAAGGCAGCAGCAGGAAGGCAGTGGAGTTTATATGGTTTTGGTGGTTTCAGGTGGCGTCCATGTTCAAGGGCTGCAAGTGGGACGACCTGCCGCCGCACCTGTACGCAGCAGCCCGCGCCGCCCACCGTGCCATGCTCTCCTCGCGCCGCGACCAGGCCCTGGTCTTCCTGGGGCGGGCGCGATCAGGTCAGGACGATCCCCGTCACCAGTCCATTCTTGTATGTTTATATCAGTGCGCTAATTTAAAGATGGTATTTTTCCAGGTCGTACGGCTGCTCTGCGTCGTTGTGCCCTGTGCCTGGCCGGAGCTGGTCCTGCTCCGTGGCCGGCGCGCATCCGGGCCGCTCTTGCGGTGGTGGCTGCTGCCGGAAGGTCGGCTGCCGTGCTGGCGCTGCGGTACGATCAGACGGGGACTCTGGCGGCTGCCGAGCTGCAGGCTCATCTCCTGGACACCAGAGGTGCCCTGAAAGGGGAAGAAGCTTGTGATGCATACAACTGGTAAGTACACCGACTTTCATTAAAAAAAACATAAATTACCTATTAAGGGTACCGCATAGTCAAATGGTTAGAACGCTGCCTTACAGACTATGGAACTCCTTTATTTAATGGTATAGTAATATCGCTCAATCATAAACGTTACTTTCTTTTTTATTATATGGTATAAATGAAAACCATTCAAACATTGCTATTGTATCTTTTTCAGGGTGGTGCATGGAACTGATGGTGGATTACGCCGCACCCTCCTCTTGGACAACAGTCGTCCCGGCACCGGCGAAGAATCAGCCGGGCTGTCTCGCCTGCAAGCTTCTCTGAGAGATCTCAATGTCAACGAGAAGGAGCAGCTCTCTCTGTGGAAGGTTCTGGCTGCCATCTGCCATCTCTCCGCAGCTGGAGCCGTTAAGAGTTAGTATCTTTGCATTATTATCTTTTTTTTTATTGTTTGGCATAAAATCACAAAAAGCATAATCTTTCTTTACAGCATTTATTAATCTGTAATGAATCTGGCAATATTTTCTTTACCTTTTCCAGTTGGTGCGGGCGGAGGAAGTCGCTACCAGTTTTCAGATCCCTCAGCAGGGGCGAGGGCGGCCCAACTTCTGGGCTGCTGCAGTGAGGAGCTGGCTCGAGCGCTTTTCAGCTCTGCCAGCACTCTGGGAACACCGACGCAGCCCAGGCCTCCATTCAGGTATGCTGATGCCTACATCACTACTTTTTCCATTATTTTGTCTCTTAAAAATAAAAAAATATATAAACTATGCTCTTTTTCAAAATAAAACATATTAGCAAAAAGATGTTAGTCTTGTTTAAAATAAATTAAAGGATTATTTTTATTATTTCTTATTTGTACTGTGTATCTGAAGCATATTGTTTACCAAATAAACCTGTATTTGATGTTAGGCTATTGAATATTCAGTACAGTTTTGCATATTAGCTAAATAAAATATATAGTTGATGATTAAACATTCTAGTAAGACAGAAATGTTTGATTTTATACTTAAATATTGAAAAATGTAAAATGCCCTATTTACATGGATTCCATATCTGATAGTAGTGCTTTATATACTCGTAAAACTCAAATCACTAAATATTCTTTATCTACTATCATTTAACCGGGCATAAATATTGGATATATTAAAGAATATTGTTAGTAATAAAAGCGTTTCTCATTTCCAGGACCCCGTCCCCCACTGAGCGCGCCGCGGACCGCGAGGTTTCTGGACAGGAAGCGCTGGAGGGCCTTGTGATTGGACTCTATGTGGAATTTTTCAACTGCGTGGTTGCTCTTGTGAACAGGTTTGTATAACTTCTAGATTCTAAATTATGTAATGATAGCTGAGAATTTATCAATATGTATTTTATATACAATATACTCATTTAATATGTTATTAGCTCTTTCCCGATCTTTCATTCTCTTTAAAAAATATTGCGACTGCCATTTTCATATCTTATATATAACATGGTGAAAAACATAGTGACTCTCATCTAAGATCTACATTTTTAATATGGGTATATTTTCTCATAACAGGCAGGTATATGAAGTTTAAAGTTGTGCAACGAAAGAGAATTTTCATTATTTATTGCAGATATATTTTGTAGCACTCTGACATTTTTAGACTAGAAATAATACTGCAGTACTATAAAATGTATTTTCAAACTCATAAAGTGCCACAATTCATAAATTAACAAAGATATGTTGGATTTTATAAATTAATAACAATATCTATAATCATGGATACGGATACTTTTGTCATTTTCAGGTGCCTCTCAACCGGGGCACGCACTGTGTCTACACTGCTGCTGGTGGATCCGCCCGGACTGAGCGGGGGCTCCAGCGGCAACGGGGCTAGTCTCCAGCAGCTCGCCAATAACTACCTCCAGGAGAGACTTCAACTGCTGGCGCACGAGCGCGCTGTGCTGGCTCCCAGGGCCGCCTGCAGGCAGGAGGGAGTGGCGCTGGCTGAAGAGCAAGACGATGGTAGGTCTTACTAACAAAAAAATTGCAGATAACAAAGATAATGGGAGTTAGGACTCTACATGAGCACCTAAGTGATGAATAACACTTAATTGAAATTATTATCATATAGTCATCATCAGAGACAGAAAATCCCAAACTAGCCCAGATAGGTTAATTTATCGATTATTGTTACAAGGTAAACTTTCCATTGAGTGTATTAATATTTACGTGGTTTCAGTAGTATGACAGGCCTGTTTCCATGTACAGTCAATTAAACTCAAAACTTGACCTCATAAAAACCTGAATATTACATAAAAAGAACCTCTAAATATTTTGTTCATATTTTAATTAATATGTCTGTATTATGCATTGATAATAATTAACAGAAAGTCAAGCTAAGCTTTTGGATACATGTGACAGTCCTTCTTCTGCCACTAATATGAAAATGTTAATATTTAATATTTTTGACAGTAAGTACTCGGTGGAATTTCTTTAAGCAGGCAAACTAGCACGATGTCGGAACTAGTTGCGTAATTTTTCTAAAAATGTTTTTCAGTCATAAATTCGTCATCTTCTTTCAGATTGGATAGCTGAAGTTATGAACCCTGGACCGATGGTAGAGTTGCTGGATCGACCGCCACAGAATATAGTCGTGAGAACTTCACAGGCCGATCTGAGGGACGCCGATCGTAAGGGGCTCTTGTGGTATGCAACAGACTGCATTAGATGCTAATAATAATAAATTTACCAGTTTAATAATAATTTTATTCTAAAAGTTCTAAATAATTTGATTGAAAGAATATTTACTGATGTTCCCACTTTATATTTTGACGTAACTTCTTTTGCCAACACACTGCTTGAGCTTAGCATATGTTGGCGAAACTAGTCGCGTCAAAAAATAAAAAGTGGAAACATCACTGAATATTCTTTTAATAAAAATATTACATTAAAAGCAAGTGAAAGATGTGTTGTGCATTCCTCTGTCCTGTTCCAGGCTGTTGGACGAGGAGTCGGTGCAGCCGGGGGCGTCAGACGGGAATTTTGTGGAGCGTGCAGTGGCCCTGTGGAGTGCCGGGCAGCTCATGAGGAGGGGGGCGCATCCCAGCCACTTTGTGTTGCACCACATGCAGGTGAGAAACTACAATGGATATAATTCAACTAATATACATCGCATTCACAGGTTCATTATATACATTCTACTTATAAAGCTAATTTCATAATTGAAATTACCTTAATGGTTTTAATTATTGATTTTATTTTTACTTAAGATGGCTGCTTAACTTTTACAGGGTACATTCCCAGTCATGTACAACGCCACCGGATGGCTGAAGGCAAGCAGGGAGAACCCCGTCTCCAGGAATGCCGTCGGACTGCTGCAAGAGAGCACCAAGTATGTACATTCCATTGTAATGATTTCAGATATTTGGATTTATTTTCATTAATATTGACTTATAGCTTGATTTTCACGAAAAAGCTCAATGAGTCTAGAAACTTCCTTAAATGCTGATTTCATAAACGCTTTATTCCACAGTAAAATATAATTCATATATATTATTGATCACATCATTTTAGTGAGGACATGTCCAGACTGTTTGTGTGGAGCCGAGGTCTGTGTGGGGCAGGTCCCGATGCCCAAGCTAGTCTCCGAAGAGCATCCAGCATCAGGAGAACTCTCACTACAGGTAAGATTGTCGTCTTTTCAATATCGTTCACATCTATACACTTGTTTTATATGAATCGACAATCTTAAGCTGACGCCTTTGATTGCAGGCACTGTTGTGGTGAATCGGCGCTCGCTGGTGGCTCAGATCCAAGCTGGCGTGGAGGGAGTCCTCGGAGCCCTACGCCGCACTCAGCCTCGCTTTGTTTTCTGTGCCCTCGCTCGAAAACCAGGAGCTCCTGTGGAAAGTGACGGAACTTTGGATGTGCCACTATTACGATCGCAGGTTTGAAAAATTTACGGTTACCTTTTTTGTAGAAAACTTAAGTACTTATAGTTAAAGACTTGCACCATGTAATGCTTTCACTCGTCTATTCTGCGCCGTTAGATATGATAACCTTTGATATTCTTTTAAAGCACGAGGCCACTAGCCTCTTTGATTAATCCATCTCCATAAAAAGACACTTCATACCAATCGATAACGAAGTCATTCCTAATGATTAAATGTATTCATTGGTTATGGCAGCCATTGTTATTAGATGTTCTTGTTTCTTGGGTGTTGTGCTGCATTGTGATTTGACTCTTCAAACGTTTCGTTCCCGGTACTGGGACTATCTTCATACCGAAACAAAACACTCAAATCAAACACAACACCCATGAAAGAAGAATATCTAATTTTTTATTATGTCATTTAAAAGATTTACATTATCTACTATATCTATGAATTGTCAAAGGAATTGTATCAACATTACAATAACGAGTTTAAAAAAGTAAAGCATTTTATATCAAGCTCCCTTTTTTTGTTAAAGTACTATCAGGTTTTAGCCTATCGTTTTTTTGATAATAATTTCAGTCACGCCAGTGCCTAGATAATACTGCCAAATGATTACTTAATAAATTAATGCTTATTTATGAAATTACTGGTATTTGATTGTAATTATTCTATGATTCGTCATAATGTAATAATGATGACTCTCTCCTTATCTGCATAGATTATTAGTTACATGCCAGCTTGCTGTGGGATTGCATTTTTTTCTAGTAACGTCTGAATTGTTTTGATCATTGGCTTTATCATCGTTTGTTATTTTCAGTTCCGAGGCTTCCAACTCTTGGAAGCTGCCAGGATGTTCAAGCAAGGATTCCCCGATTCGCTGCCGTTTGCCGAGTTCATGAGGAGGTAAAGACTTTATGAGAAGACTGAATGAAATTGTGATATTAACCTTACTTAACTTTACCAAAATCCTGAAGCGGGAGTAGTGCTGAATTTAAAAAAAAAATTTAAATATAATAATATTTTATTATTGAGATAAATAATGTTTTATCCATCCAGATTCCGTCTGTTGTCATCATCGTCCTCCGTGGAGTCTCCGCCAGCACCATCTGGCACAATTCCCCCTGACGAGCTGCGGCGGCTAGTGGAAGATATGATCAAGAGCATCGATTTGGATGCCTCGTTGTACCGCATCGGCCTCAGTCAGGTGAGTCTCCTTGACATAAAACAGAAATACATATTGTTTTTCACATTTCATATAAGTTTATCTTGTATGCCCAAAATTTGAAAGACCGATTAAACTGAAACTGTTCAACAAAAAGCTGTCATATAAATTGCATGAAACATTATTTCTTCTAAATAGTTATGTCCGATTTGATCGGTAAAATATAAGTTCGAGTATGTTTTATCAATTTATTTAAGCCTGATCTATTTTTCGAACCATTCAAAAGATAAATGGCGTTTTGTTTATTTGGTAATCGTTGATCATTTTAATCAGTTTTTCATAACTCGGCCATAATCCATTTGTTAATAAAACCTGTTAATATCTGAAACGCTGTACATAATACTCTTACGGTAAATTATTTTAATGAAACAGTTTTTTTTTTTTTTAATTAATTAGTATTAATTTGTGCTAATATTTTAGAGAGAGAAAGTTTGCGCGTTTTTTTGTTCACTCCCACGCATAAATATATTAAAAATACTTTCATCTGAGTTTCAAATTCTTTGCAATAAAACATCCTTTTTTCTAATTAGTACAAAAGAAATTATACCAACCGGTGTAGTTATATTTTACAACCAATTACTTGTTTACTTTTTATGGTTGTACGAGTTTTTACGATTTTGTATTTTATTTATATCCTTTTTAATTTATAAGTTTTATTTATAAATACATGTTTTATTATCAAATGCACTTTGAAATTGAATAATCTCATTTTCTACCAAATGCGAGTATACTTCACCGACGATATCTAGTTTTATCGACTATGACGTCATCGCCGTTACGAATCAAATTTGGAACACCTCATTTCGAACCGATGAATTTTGAATTTGGAATCCCGAATAAGAGTTTTGAAATTTTAAAAATGGAATGCCCGGAACCAGACTTGTCGCAATTCATCATTATTGCTGTTATTAATATTACGGTTTGATCATTAATATTTAATGTGCAATTTATCAATTCGGTATGCCGTTTGTTAGAGTAATTATTATTTAGCTATGACGGTGATTTTTTTCAGCATAATTCTAGACGTGTTTTTGTTGCTTTTTTCCACTCGGTAAATATTGAATAATGATTGGTTGATTTCATAATGGAATTAATATTCACGTATCCCTTTATAAAATAATTATTCAAACTCGTGATAAAGGGAAGATACATTTTCGGCCATAATTTTGAAGATGGGAACGACAAAAATACAAATTAAATCAGTACGTCGTGGATGTGACATAAAAATAATAAAATCCAGGTGGTACTGAGATAAACTTGATAAACACTGTAAAGTAAATAATATACAGTTTTGTGTATGTTTACTGGGCCAGTCACAATCCATACTACAAAGATCCACGATCCACTTTAAATAATTAAAAATTATTAGAGCTGTGTATTTTCTAGTAGAAATTAGATCTATTTGCATAGATTTAAGATAAGGATCTACACGCAACTATAATCGGAATTGCATTCCTCGATTGCATGCCCATCAAAAAATAAATACTCGTATTTATTACAAAAAGTATAGTAATAATATCGAATACTTAAACAATAAATATTTTGTATAAAAAAACTGTTTTGGTTTTACTACATGTATAATTTTATTAGTGACCGGTTTCGTTAACATTTCGCGTTGGCATTCGCAATAACAATTTACTTGATCCACATGCAAAAATGCAAATTTAATTTAACCAACCATAATATTTTTAAAAGTATTATTGTAAATAATGTCCGCTCCGTCGTCTTTGTGATTTTCTGAAACAGTTCATATTAATTGCAATTTTCTAAAAGGTCGTTTGCACTGCCTTTTCTAGTGTCACCGCCTGCGCCATAAACAATCACGATAGCCGGCGTTGTTTATGGCGTTGTCGATGGTCGGACGGGGCAAACATGGCCACCGCGCGGGAAGCTCGTCCGCGCCGGGAAATATTTGCCGATCGGTTTTCTAATTTTCTCCTCATCGAGTAACTATAAAATATATATGCCGGATTCTTTAGAAAACATAAGTTTCCGTTTCTCTTACTTATCGCATGCACGCCATAAATACATAGCGTGCCACCACTGCGCTGTAAACATGTTTTGAGTATAAATCTAAAAAAGTGAATATTAAAAAAAAAAAAGTGAAATAATATTTTTTTAAATGTGAACTCGGTCAAACGTAATCTCGGTTTCCAAAAGGTTAGTGAATGATAAGAACGATTAACAAATTATCAAATACGTTGCATAGAAACGATTTTCGGGAAAATCGTGACGATATATATTTTTTTATTAATTACAATGACGACCGTTCATTTATTTTTTTGAAACTTTGTCATTTATATATGTTTTTATCTTGTCAAAAAAGATCCCAAAACGAGAAACCAGAAGTCATAAAATGGCCAGGCTGCCCATAGAGAATCTCACGGCGTGGGCCGGCGCCGTTTTTGCGGCTGTTTGTCTATGGACATTGGGTGATGTGTTGTCGATGGTCATCAATTATTATGTCGGATGACGTCACACCGACACCTACTGTCCGCGAATGCGTGTCGCGGATCGCCATCTTCGACACCCCGACGCTGCTATGTGCGATAAATCATGGCAAAAGCCGGAGACGTCACAGCTGATCGCTTCTGATTTATACGATTACGGCTGAGTTAAGATTATTAAGTGCAAGTATAAATTAAATCGTGTGGTTCAACCTCGACCGGATCGCTGCGTGAGCGTGACTCGACCGTGAACTTGACCGGCCCTAGCCGCGTGACGTGACGTGATCGCATGCGTGATGCAGGCGCTTTCTATGCCCGCGCACCGTAGAAAGCCCATAGGGAAAATTTTCCATACGGGCGGCTGACCTGGATAGTGTATACTTCGCTCTATCGAAAAGCACTCTAGTGATGGGCACACTCGACCCATTCGAATAATTATGGAAAATAATCGATTTTTATGTTCACCCCGCGATCGAGAGACATTGCCGCTTTAAGTAGAAGCTTTTTAGTTATACAAGTTTGTAAAAGTTGGAGGCGATTGGTATCCGACTGAGTATGTCTTCGAAATTTATCTTGTTGTGTACAAAAAAAAAACTACAGTAGACATGCTCCAAATAAGTGTCTTTTTCTTTTTATGAGTGTTTGAATAAAATGTTTTTTTTAAATTTTATTTTACTTTAAACTCTTATAACAATTTAAAAACCCGGACCTACCTAATAGAATTCTCTACAATCGTATTAATATTATGAAAAAAAAATTGATATCGACTCTAATTATTAAATCTTGAATTTTGTACACTAAATATTTAGACCTTTTATTTTAGATAGTATTTTTTTGCGATAATTCGATAAACGATAATCAATTATTCGATGGTGTCTCGTTTGATGTTTCAATAACTGTAAGCATCGAGCTTATGTACATTCGTTCAGACATGTTTTATTTTACAAATATTCTGTACGGGTCCTTCGAATTCGTACAATCATTCCTTTGTTGCAAGCTCCTTAGTTATAATTTAATTCCTCGCGATAATTCTAACACGCCAACGTCTTCTTCTAACGGATGCTCTACGCCCACTTGTGATTCATTAAAACCATATATATATATATATATCACAATGCATATTACATAGACAATGAAATGGACCATAGACAATTCCTCAGCTAACGTCCTATACATGATCGATTATTCGATTATGTACGTCTGCTTATTTTGCCCAACACTCGTAGAAACCAGCAATATGGGTAATCGAGGTGATTTGTCTGTCCCTCTCACCGTGTCTGTTGATTCAAAATTGTTGCTAAATTCGTAATCTATGAGAAAATCTATGTCTTAAATCTATGAATGCTATTTTTTATTAACGATAATCCAATTATGATTGTCACGAGCGGGAGACGTCCAATAATGCTTGATTTCTTAAATTATTAAAATGAACGCTGATCAAAACAGTATTTGCAATTTATATCATACATTTATTTTTTTAATTTCGTACTGTTTGTCATATAAATTAAAAATATATAAAATCAATTTTTTTAAAGATTTATGTAAATACGCATATTAACATAGCTAATGAGGAATAAAAAAATATTCATATGTAGCATTGACGTTTTTCAAATATTTTTATTTTATAAGGTATTATTGATTGAAATAAATCTGTTTTAAAACGTTTCGAGTCCTTTTTGCAACACACCGCGTGGGCTCGGGACGGAAATTAACTCTTTTATCACGCCAATAATCGTAGATAATGTAAAAACAAAGGCAATAAAATATTTCGCAGACAACGGAAACCCACGCGGCGAACCGTCGATCATATAAATCCCGATGGGATAAAGATGGCCGATAAAGGACAATGGAGGACGTGGGAGAGAAAAAAAAAATATTAAAAATATTCTTGGGTGTTGAGCTGCCTGAAGTTTTCAGTCCGGCGACGTTTCGGTCGCCGTGCTGCGAACATCTTCAAACGATTTTTGTATTTTTAATTCGGCTGTGCTACAAATTGAATTATGATATATAATAGTTTTAATAAATCAACAGGTTTGTATGCGTGTGGGATTTGAACCGACGCCTCCCAATACTGCCGCGATTTCTATACTTGGTGTCGCTATTTCCGTGAAAGTGGGCGGTTCGGATCCCATCGGTGCCGTGGATTTTTTATTTTTATTTTTTCGTCGTTTCACGCGCAAGTCTGTGGCATGTTAATCGCAGGTACAGCGGATCTCTTTCGTAACGATTTCGTAATACTGATCACTCTCTCCTCACTATATTATATATTACAGAATATATACAAATTCGCTATCGGAACTGTACTCGAAATATATTCAACGTTACAACATCGAGAAATTGCTTTTGAATATTTAGATTGCCTTGATTGTAAACGAGTAATTATTAATATTTAAGTGCAAAGGTATTTCTTATATAAAGAGCTCTGTGTTGTTGATTTTTCTATATTTTCTTAGTCCATAGACGTTCTATGTTGCATATTTGTATTGGGTCTAGTTTTTCTTGTATAATAAATATATGTTCAGTGAAGTGATTACCTGAGGAGAGACTCTTGAATAAGAAAAATAATATTCAATTCGAGAATTTTTAATTAATGTATTATAATACTTTATTTTTTTTACTAGTGTGCTTCTTTCGCGTGAGAAAGGGGACTCGTTTTTAATGCAAAGTGCAATTGCAGTTTTAAGTCGTATCAAAACTATGTATGAAATGTTCTTCCCACGTATCGGAAGAGGCTTTTTAAAATTAAACACCATAATCACAAAACCAATAAAACGTGATTTAAATTTTTTTTAAAAGAAATTTGCTCGGTTTTTTGTCTTCCGTACATACTAATTATTATAATACCCGTATGGTTATTATGCCTGACACATATACCTACATCACGACTCCATAGAAAGGTTGGGCTATCATGGGTGCGCTGAGAACGGCTCGGGTGACCATGATCGCCAATAAACCGAACGGGACTCCATCTACACAAGTAACAAATTGCTTATATCAATTAGTGTATAAACTCAGTAATAACCCTAGATGACATTTTTATTTTATTTTACATAAATAAAATCATCGTTTAACATATTGTAATTTATTTAAAAAAAAAAATTAACGATTCTTCGAACCTGATATACAACTTTTTTTTCATTAAAAATATTTTTGAGCAAATTTGTTTTTACCATGTCATCGAGTACTCAATTTGTTTCCATTAACCGTGTTTTTTTAAAAAATATTTTATGATATTATCCGATAAATGATAATAGAGATTTTTTCCGTGCCTTTGCCTAAAAATAAGAACTTTCAAAAAAATTATTAAGCACAACAAAACGCTATTATGATTACGGATTCCTATTTTAATGAGTTTACACTATTAATTTGACAAGCTCGTTGTATTTTTACGTGAAATCGCTGTAGACTCGATCCCAAATAATCAGAACACGTGGTCACCGCGCCAACAATGCCGTAGAAAGCACTCTGTGTCGCATGTTTTGCAGATAAATCATTTTCATACTTCACGCTGTTTTATGACGTGCATGCCGCATTATTTAATTTTGACATTTAATGTAGGGTTTTTACATGAAAGGCATGACCGTGAAAAGGCGTGACACAAAACAGTCCACATACCAGGAAATAAAAAAAAAACACACCCTGAAAAAATAAGGGTACGTCTGTCCTACCTGTAAAAACACCCCTGCGTGTGTTTTAATGAAATGCGTGTACTTTCGTAGCAACGATAAGGCGGGTGGGCATGCGATCAGAAGCGGTTGCAGCTGTGACCACTTGGTGAGTCTCCGGTATGATTGGATCCGGCGATTACCCTTAATGCAGGAATTTGCTTTGAATTCCTTCACGATTCGGACTGAAAATATTTGTTTTTTTTTTTTTTAATTATTTGCAAATATGTGTTTAGTTTTATTTGTTTTGATCGTTGAGATTTAAAATATTTAAATATAAATTTCAATATTTTCGTAAATTTTGCGCTGAATCGAAATATTATAAACAAAAATTAGTTCGTAAATTTTTATTCGTTTTTAAAGACACCACACGCCTGGTTTCTGAAAAGCCTGTTAAATAAAAGTAATTACAATAATAACAAACTGATTATGTCACTGTTATTTAAGGCATTATAAAACTAAATTCAAAACATTAATCACTGTCTATTTTATGCTTAACTAACGGTGCTATCTCGTTTTTGCTATTTTAATTTTTAATTATATTGCAAGTGCTTCGTATTTACAGCGGGATTTTTTGATGTATAAATGATAAAATAATAAAAATATTTGTATTGTTTATATTTATTTATTCAAGTGCTAATTTTTTTAGAAACACGTTAGTCACGATTGGGCCAAAGAAAACACGCCATAGTGAAGGGAATTTATATTTGTCATATTATTTTGTATATTATATTATTATTTGTATAAAGGTTATTTTAAATACCACCCGAAAATTACGCCTGTTTGTTTTCTCTGCCAATTAATATGCAATTTCTGGCTAAATTGTTTAAATCGATAGTTTTTTTATTTTTATTTAGAAACTATCGATAATTATCGAATATTCGAATATCGGCAATTTCCCCGTCACTAGTCATTATACAACTAAAACTTATAAAAATTCTTAGTATTGGATATATACAACTGTGGTAAATAATTACACACTGACTCAATGAATCAATTATGGTGAAAATAAATAATAATTCCAATAAAAATAACAGCTGTAAATAAATTCTACGTATTAATTAAGTAATAAAACAAATGACGACGATTATTTTTTTAATGAAATAATTAAACTTTTTTGTTTTTTTTTTATCGTTTTATAAATTATTTGCTTTAAGCAAAATATGTGGTCTGTTGTGTTGCAACGCGTTTAGACACCGAATTTGTTTTTTTTTTTTTACTAGGCTAGATTATATTATAAGTGATCAAACTTATGCATTATTTTTAAGTTCAACGTAATAAAAAGTCGTCTTTTGTATATATTTGTTGTAGTGAATTTTTTTTGTGTATTTTTCGCGTCGTTTCATCGCGAACGAATTGGATATACACAACATACCTGTATGAATTAAAAATGCCGATTTTATCAAACACGTTAAAACAATAATTATTACTATGTTTATCAATAAACTTACGTTAAGATGATATTCAATACACTCGTAGCGTTTTGTAAATATTTTGTCTTTATTCAATACTATAAATATTTCACATGATTTATTGGAGTTATTTTATTTATTTAATGGATCTTCGATCTCTCACACAAAGACATGTCTTGCTGTGCACGGAATCGTACCTGCAAGTGACCAGCAAGTTGGCATCCTTTGTTTCGCGGTTTTGCTTCTTACTTGCCAATTTCGGTGTATATAACGGGTTCCGTTGGGTAAATCGCAAATTAAGGAACAATTGAAATTTTTTGCTCGCCGTACTTTAATTTGATATACCCCATCGCTATAAGGTTAAGAATTGCTATTTGTAGATACCATGGCTGTTAAAGAAATCATTCGCCATGTAGTTACAATTATGTTGTATGGGAAAGCTATGAGTGTTTTTGAAGTTGCGGCAGTTGCATTTAAGTACATATTATTAAGGGACAAGGCATTTGCTTCGTGAATATCCATTTGGAGATTCGTAAACAATCTAATATAAATAAAAGTTCGTTAATTAATAATATGGTTTTCCCGTCCGCATCACTTTTATAAAATATGTTAATCCCTTATAATTTATATTTTAATTTGGATCTTAAACAAATAGTAGTACATCAGCCAAACTATATCGGATTTGTATTGTAACCATTATTCCGTTAGCTGTGTTTAAACGCGTGTTGTTTGTAGATTTTGTTAGTTTGATGATGACCAAGTATATGGTTGAAATATTTTTGAGTGATTTTCCACATGTTCGTTTTTATTTGTGACCGGTTTCGCCAACCTTTCACGTTGGCACTATCAAACAGTGTGTATTTTACTCAAAAATATCAAAATGGAATTCCACCAAGTACACTCTGTCAAAAATATTGAATTTCTCATATGGTCGAAACTAGTTCAACACACATGTGAAGTATAAAAAAATACCTTTCATTCATCAATAAGTTGCATTTACACTTAGGCAGTTAGACATCAGATACAACACCACCTCTGCTATCGTGACAATCATATTTATAAAAGTTTTTTTTTTTAATACATATTCCTGGCATGCTTTGCTTATAATATATATCGCCCCTTTATTTTGGGTGTTTTTAAAAAAAAAAAAAATTGTGTTTTGCTTGTTGAGTAAGCGACGCAAAAGGAAACGCCATTAGGGCTCACGGCAATCGTAAATTTATATTTTATCTGGGACGTTACCTGTCGCGCCGCTCACCTGAGACGATGACGGCGGCGAGGGGCTGGAGGAGGCGTCAGTTTCGTCAGTCTCGTCAGTCTCGTCAGTCTCGTCAGTCAGTCTCGAGCCGGCCTGCGTCGCGCGCTGAGCGCCGCCTCTCCCAAAGCCGCGTCCATTTTCATATTATTTATCACAAACAGACAAACGGAGTGCGAACAATTTTTTTTTATTTGTTTTGTTTTGTTTATTTTTTTTTTAATTTTTGCTATACCGTGAGAAGTGATTTATTTTTCAAGCTGTGTTGTTTTTTTTCGTTTTTTGGTGTGGGTTTTTTTTTTTTTGCTACTGTGAATATTTGGTTTGTTATTTGTTACTGAACGTTTTCGTATCATAACTTCTTAAAAGATCTCTAAATCGAACAATATATATATAAGATATATCAAAAATTATATAATACATTTCAATATCATCATAAAGTGATGATAAATGTCAGTCTTTGCTGTGTTATCATTCGTGTGTTAATATTACAAATACTTTGGTTGACTTTGCCGGCTAGATTTTGGTAAAATGTTATGAACTCAGATTTCAGAGTACGTTGCTATGTCGCTCGTGTAAAACGTTTAGAATGTGTGATATTTTCGTAAAAAATCAAATTCTTAAAAACACTTGTATTTATTTTTTAAATTTTACGTTAAAATAACTTTTATAATGCTCAAAAACCTATTTTTTATGTTTTTTTTAAATACAAATTTTGTCTTCTAGGAGTTACAATAATTATTTTATTTAAGTATGAGCGATTTTTCCACATATTTTTTTTTATTGGTGACCGGTTTCGCCAACGTTGCCATTTAAAAATAAATATTTATGTGGAAAAATCACTCAAGTATTTTACTTATATAAAATATTAAAATGGAATTCCACCAAGTACTCTCTGTCAAAAATATTGGATTTCGGTACAATAATTCGTATATTTATAATAGATGCAAAAAAATAGTTTAAAAAAAGGAATTATACGTAAATCAATAAATAAGCGTTGAAATTTAACGATTCCTCGTTTTAAAATATTCAAAATAAATTGCAATTATTCAATTGGAAAATAATAATAAAAAATACTCAATCAACTCGACTATTATTCACAGGTGAAATCAATTTGCAAATTCGTGTTGAATAATTGCTCTGTTACTTTCGCGAAGAATGCACGAAATGTATCGGCTAAAAAAAGAAGAAAAAAAACCATAAAAATGAAAACGAATTTATTAATTGTTATTTTTAATTGCGACTCGCGGCTTCCTGCAAAAAGTGACAGTAAAATTATCACCTCGGAATGTGGGAAAACACTCTCTGATGCATCATCATCGCTCGCAATACATATAAAAATGTTTTTTTTTTTATCATAAAACCGCAAAGTGACTTCTGCTGTTTCACTAGTATTAAAATCGGAAGTCATATTTATCAAAAAAATGATAATTTTTTTATATACATTATCATTGTACACCAGAGTAGTGTTCGCGGAAATTCATTAGAAATATCACAGAAAATGTATATCGTATAAAAATATATAATACAATCAAAATGCGTATGTCTGAGCTCAAATTTTAAACATGCAATTTAATCGTTAAAAATAAATAGTTAAAAAAAAACTAGCGATTGAGCATGCATTTATGTGAATGGGTATTATTATAAACAACAGATATTATAGGGAAAGCGATGTTATATTGCTTGTTTAGATATATACAACAAGTAGCTGTATGATGCGGGCAAATTAGAACAAACAATAAGAGCAGAAGAGAAAAACATTCATAAATTACACATAACAGTTACACACACATACAATTATATTTCGTGCTCCTGAATTATATATATATTTTTTTAAATTAATGTATTTTGTAAACACGAGCACCAATCGAGGCCTCAGAAAGAAACTTTCCGTCCCACATACTCCACCGTACTCTCTTGGGTAATACTTAAATTTCTTTTATCATATGCATATGCATACTTCTCGGCATTACATCGCCCGGTGTGATAACTCGCGTGCATCGCGGACTCCGGGGCCGCAGAATATTCATACGACACGCCGATATCCGCCTGAACACAACGGTGTGTGAATAGATACGCTCTGTTAATAGCCGAGGTCGCCGCATTCATCTCGACACCCCGTCTTTACAGCCGTACACTAAAATCTCGCCGATTCGGGTGCCTTTACTCACAGAAGGCTGGCGACAAGCTCACTGGGCATACGAGGGCGGTCCGATAAGTACTTAGCCAACAAAAGAAAAACGAAAATTTTGGAAAATCAAATTCATAATAGTCTGCTTATAGCTCGATACACTTGACCCAGCGATGCTCCAACTTCTTTAACCCATCTGAAAAATACGTTTTCTCGATGACCTACTCATTCGACTTAAATTTCCGCCCGGCGAGTGACTTTTTCAAGTTTGGAAACAAAAAAAAATTGCACTGGGCCAAATCTGGAGAATACGGTGGATGGGGGAACAGTTTGTAGTGCGATTCGACCGATTTGGCCGTGGCGACGGCGGAGGTGTGAGCCGGTGCGTTGTCACGGTGGAAGAGCCCTTTTTTTCCTTTGCCAAATTGGGACGTTTTTTCTGCAATTCGGCGTCGAATCGGCCCAATAATTCGGCATAATAGAGCCCTGTGACCGTTTAGTCAATGTAGATCACACCTTGTGAATCCCAGAAAACGGGGGCCATCACCTTTCCGGCCGATAGGACAGTCTTCGCCTTCTTCGGAGCACGTTCGCCGGGTGAAGTCCACTGTTTCGACTGTTCCTCGGTCTCTGGTGTGTACCAGTGGATCCATGTTTCGTCGGCGGTCACGAAACGACGCAGAAACTCCTTCGGATTGCGCTTGAACAGCGTCAAACACTGCTCTAGTAATTCCGACCCTTTGCACTTTCTTCCTTCGATTTTTCCCTGGACAATCAGCTGTTGGATGCTATACTTTAAATATGACCAAAATTCAAGGGTTTATTTGCCCATCGAAAGTCAAAAGCGATCGCAAACAAATAAACATGTTATCACCCAGCCATTTGGCTATGCATATATTGATAATTTATTTAAAAATTAGCAAGCGTATGTGCATTATATTTAGCAGGAATATACATTTGTTCGATGATTATTTTCTTATAGAGTTTGGTCCGGCTCGAAGGACCAAAAAATTTCATACCAGAATGCGCACATATAAATTGATCCCCGTTCTGGCAGGTGAATTGTTACGCTTATTGGCATTGCACGTGTAAATAAACATTGTTTAAAAAACCAATAAAGCCTGCTAGCAAATAATGGATTTCTTTGGTATCACTCCACGTCAAATCTGGATTAGTTTTATAGATATGACACGATTTAGAGATATACTTGAGTTTTTTTTTTTTTTTAACTATTTTATTCATTTCAGACTATGAGACGCATTCATTTTTTTATCTATCGCACAAGAGAAATGCGGAAAAAACGAATTCTGACACTGATTTATTCACGAAATTAACGGGGAGGTGTACTTATGCACGTCGCATCGCAATTTGCTTTAAAAATAACCCGTCCACTTTCCTTTTGAACAATACATCCGTCACAGATACAAAACAATGGAAATTAAAAAAAATAAATAATAATAAAAAAACCACTCAATTGATAAGGCGTCCAATTCACTTTAATCCAAATCAGTCCGGTGTTGCCGTCTTACAGATTGAGAATGAAGAACACTGGAGCATCGCGATTGGGCGAACTGGGTCAGAGGCAAGGCATTGCCTACTGTTGTTTTTATTTGTTTGTTTGTTTGTTTGTTTTTATTTTTTTTTAACTTAAAATAGCTCAAAACGAGGGGCTCTGCTGCCAAGTGGAGTGTGAACGAATGCTCGCCGGAAGTTGATGCTCTGCGGTGCGCATTCTTAATCGTTGATTTTGTCACCTGAAATACGGCGAATAATTAGACATTCGCAATTGTTATCACGAGCTGTATGAATGGGACTTTAATCGCAGATTTATTGACCGACTGTGACTTAAAATGCAGCCAATGAATACACATTCACTATGATGGCCGGCAATGGTAGTTGAATTTTGGTTCAAGGAAGCAATGTATATTATTGGCCATGTAATCAGAGATTTTTTACACTCGTGTCTCAACAAAGCATCGCAAAAAATTTATAATGTCTCAAAATCATAATATAGACTGAATATCGCATACGAAAAAAAATTATTTACTAAAAAAATTATGTAATTAGTCAAAAAAAAATTTCGAATATACGAACGAGTGAAAACAGAAAATCATGGAAATATTAAGTGATCTACAAATAATAAATACGTTTTTCTAATTTGAGATAAATTTTGAGACTCTGTTTAGTCTGATTATTTATATATATATAAGTTGATCCAGTTTCTTGTGCCGCTTGGGGTAAATATTTCTCTGATACTCGAGCGGTAAACTCTAATGCAGGCGAGTTCACGAAATCCCTGAAGATGGTCCCAGCACGGGGACCGAAACGTAACCAAGTAGCTCTCCATCCGAGAAACCGAACCAACTCAGCTCTACGAACACACCTATTCGTGTAGTTACAATTTTTTTCTTAATTTACCTTGGCAGGTGCAAACGCCCTACGGCTGGTCTCCGCGGGCACCTATTGCGTTCACCTCCATGCTAAACATACGGAATTATAATAATTGGCTTAATTGTGTTTGTTTCCGGCATTATTTCTGACATTATAAGAATGTCCATTGTTTTTGTAATACGATATTATAAGATTATGACCATTGTTGTTTTCTGCTGTATAATAATTATAAAGGCCATCTCCAAATCACAATTTATGACTCGGAGAACGTCTTCTTGCTTTTATCAGATTCAATATCTATGATTTTTTAAATTAATTTTCGTGAAAAATTTGGTCCTGTAAACAACTTAGATTCGATCACGAGTCCCGTAGTTGATAAAGTTTTGATTCTCCGATCGGATGCCATCGTGCTAACCGCTAGATTACGTATTGCTAGTAAAAATTCCCTGAATGCTTCAATCGATATCAATTAGAGTGTATCCCACTCGGATTCTATACCGAGTGCCGCGGTCGGTGAGTAGCTGCGCCAACCGCTAGACCGCGAGATGGCTATGCGTTCAGTCCGATCGCAGTGCATGTAAGGTGCTTGAGATTCTGTCGGTCGGTGGGAAGCTGCGCTAACCGCTAGACCGCGACGCGGCCCTGCACGTGTCGCCGATAAAAACAAACTGGACGCTCCTCCGATCGAGATCAATGGTAAACAAACCGACAAATTATCGCAACAACAAAAAAAAATCCATCTCAGCCCCCGTTAGCCGCAATAGAACACGGCGGAATCCGGCGCAAGAAAAAATAAATCGAATCGGAATAATTCGGTTTTTTTTTTTTTCAACTTCGTTTCGTGATCATAAGGAAGCGAACGCGCCGCCGGCGTCAGAATAACCCCGATCGTACATTTCATACCAATTTCGTATTATTTAAGGCAATCTCCGCGCTCATGTATACGAATGCCCGGGCGTGCAGTCCGTGCAATATCAAATTCGCTGCATGACCCGCATGAGTTTATGAAAGATACCTGTGAAATCGACGCTTGCAGTGGCGCCTCGAAAAAAAAAAAACTGCATTTTATTACGTATTTTATTATTTGATTCGATGTTTGTTAGTGTGGTTTCGGGACGGGACGGTATTCTTTTCAAAAAAAGTAATAATACCGGCAAGCGGCCTCTAAAGCGACGCTCAAGTGACAAATAGTATGTGGACTATCCGCTCACTTTTAATATGACGTCAGTGTCTATTGCGTGAGTCACGCGCGTGCACTCGGAGTGGTTCGCTCGATTTGACCCGATCCCCATAAATGAGTTGTAGTCCTTATTATTTTAGGTAGCAAATACAGTAATACCCCGCTTTACTATAACGCGAATTTCAAATTTCGCGCTAAAATGCCAGGCATTACGCGAATTTCTTATTTTTAATGTGTATGAACATAATGTAGTCATTGACTTCTCTTAACAATTAAAAACAGCGTTGGGTGTTATGAACGTATTTTACAAGAACTTAAAAGAAACGCTACCCAAAAGACAATAGATGCATTTTTCAGTAAAATAATACTGCATTAAGGTAAATGATTCGTATTTTTTTGTATTAAGTTTTGAACTATGTATGTATGTTTAATCGTAAACCCCGATATACGCGATATGATTGCGAAACGTATCCCTCGCGTAGGTATTACTGTATGGTTAGCCTAATATCTAGAAGACTGCTCGCATTTTTTTTTAATTGTGAGTACTTTCGCCGTTCGTGATTTATTTATTATTATTATTTTTTTGTTTTTGATTTAAAAGTTTCGCTGGTGCTCCAGGTAGAATCGGACAAACTATAGATTGCGACTGGACCTCATGGTTCTGCCCACCCCCATCGCATTCTCTCGGCTCTAAGCGGTCTCGGTTCGCGCACCGCTACATCGATCGCGGCCATTGCACCAGATGATTGCTGCCTTCTATTATTGATTATTATTCAACATTATCAATCATTAAAAAAAAATATCGTACACGGCCGTTGGATTGGTACCCCCGCGGCGCCGTCGTGTTGGTACTCTCTTCTGCGTTGCCATAATATTTATTTTTTATTGCCATTATGTTTTTTTTTGAACTAACAATGCGTCGGCGTTTGTTGTAACCACTTTATTTTAGATTACCGATAGTATAAAAAATATACAAATTATTGTTTTCAATCAAAATAATAATTTTATATTACATCGAGACGTTCGGAAAAATTGCCTGCTTATTGCGTACAAATATATATACGATTTACAATCGTAAAAATTCTATAAGGATAATATGCTCATTGGTAGTTTATTTGATGGTGGGATTGTTGCTCAGGGTTTAGATCGTCTGACAGTTTCGGTTCGAGTGCATTGTACAGGTGTGGCGGTGCGACATACCGTTCGGCGACAGCGCATCGTTGAGCGGCACATTTACCTGATGAACGGTTCACTCCGGGTCACTTTCGACTTAACTGTGCTCTGAGTATTGGGAAGGTACGTTCACGGCACGGTCACGGCACGGTCACGGCACGGTCACGCTCGAGTCGAACCCTCCCAATGCAGGCAGGCGCCCCGGCCTAGAAAATCACCTGCAGTCAGTTCGTAATCTGAGCGAACAGTGTTTTGGATTGAACGTAAATAATTCGTGTGAAATCTAGTCTATACACTACATTTTTTTTCTTCCGTTTAGCAACTCCGAGTTTATTATGTAATTAAATGTTATTGTTACACAATAGCTTATATTATATTTATATTTTAAGCGGGTAACCGAATTGATTAAACTGTTGTGCGAAGCGGACAAAATTCGCGTAAAATTGCACGCGTGATATCTAGTCTATACACTCTTTGATTTGCACGTAGTCAAATAAATCGTTTCCTATAAAAAGTTGAACCACTTCATACACACTTTGCGGATTACTTGGCATCACAACAACACCACTTTGTCCTAATTTTTTTTCAATAATTGGAGGATTATCATTCTCTGACCGCTCCACTTCTTCATTGTCACTGGACAGTATTGGTAGAAGTAACGTTGACATTAAGAGCTGTAAACCTAAAGAGTAAAATGACCTTCTGCCGCTTTTAGAGTAAACACATTCAAAAACGCTTTTAGACAGCAGTCCGCGAAACGGGTACTAGTACCCGCCTCGCCTTTAGTGTGTTAATATATTTTGTTTCAATGTGCTTTGGTCCTTCGAGCCGGATAGGCCCATCCTTCAATTGTTGCTGTAATTGTAGTTTTTTTTTTTTTTTTTTAATAACCGTGTAACCGTGTGTTTAAGTAACATGCGAGTATGAATTATCAACACAGCCCGTTACTCGGCGGCGTCCGAGATGTCGGGGCTGCGAAATCGCCGGGCAGACCGGGCGCGGAGTTCAAGTGCGCGCACTCCGGCAAGTGAATGCGACTTTCATTGTGGGGAATGAATGGCGCCGACGGTGGCCTGCATTCGCGTGGATTCCTACCTGACGATGCCGAGCACTGTGTTCCGAAAAGGGGAAACTCGAATATACATTTTTTAATTAATTTACGAATGATTTTTTTTAGATAATTCGAACAAGTCGCAGAGTAACTTTATTTATGGAGAAAATGATTAAAATGAAAGTAATTTAACTTGCTTAATATCATTATTAATTAGCAATGGGTACGTTGGTTCATATGTAGAATATGATTGTTAAAAATTCTCACTAAATGGAAGTGGCTCGCTAGCATAGTTGGTAATGCACCGGCCATGTAAGCTTGGGGATGTGGGTTTCGAATCCCACGCAAGTCGCGATGATATTTTTTTGAGAGTTTTTTATAATCTTTTCAATGTGTGAAAAAATGTACTTAATCTTATCAACAATTTGTTTATTTTACGTTTAAATGAATTTTACATTGCGTGTCATAGATTGTTGGCTCAGCGGCAACTATGTACTACTGATCGAAATCTCCGGTTCTTTCCCCGTCAAGGCAGGCGAATCCCAAACTGATACAATTGGGCTCACGCCTGTTTTAGTTTATCGAGGACGATTTGAATTCACAATCTATTTGTCAATACAAAAATTTTTATAATTAAAAAAAATATTGATACTCAAGCATTTTTGACTTTATCATAGTACAAACGAATTATTCAATTTTTCAATATTTTAAAGTCTATTTAATTTTTATATCGATTATAAGTATTAAATATTCAATCAGCCCGCATTTTCAGCTACGTAAAATGGTATGCGGATTAAATAAAAATCGGATTTTTTTATATATTTATAAACTTTGCCTCACCTAACCCTAGATTCACATGCAAATTTCAGCAACCTCATAGCCCAAAAACCATCAGTGAATTTAAAAATAATTATACTTTTGGTGATTTAGAGATAAAAACATAAATTTCCCTTTTCACAAAACAACATGAGCTTTTAATCGCCGTGTATAAAGATGTGTACATTCATATCTAGTCTATCCTGTTACAAGTTTCTAAATTGTACATAAAACGGTGACTTGCTATAAGTATCATAATTTGGCGTGCGTGATTATTTTCATCTTTGATGTCGGGTTTAATAAATTAAATCACTTTATTAGAAAATAAATTTACCACACTTTTGCTTGTAACATTGTTTAGATTGAGTAATTATTTTTTTCAATTGATTCACAAATATTTTATATAGATCTGCAACTTGAGCCCATACTGTGTGAACAATATTCAGTTGAAATTGTTTCACACATGAAACGGCAGCAACAACGGTGGGATTTAAACCCGCCGGTACTCTAACCAATTGAGCTATATGGTATTTGCCTTTCAAGGGGTTCATCAGACTATTTAATAAGCCGTTGAAAATTTTGTATACGTTTGACAACTTTTGATGGGTGTTGCCGCGTCACGGCGCGCGCTCTCCCCCGCTTAATAATGAAGTTTAGCAATCGCTGCTCGTCACGTCGTCACCTTGGCTCCCCTATCTGATGCTTCCAGTTGCAGGCTGTTTTTGATGACAATAGGATTTTTCATTTTCGTGGCGGATCTGATGTTCGTGTTGTGTTAATTTTGCGGCCTTGTATTTTAAACGCAGATCAGTAAATCTTCTAAAAAAAAAAACTTTACGAATGCGATTATTGCGGTAAATGGTTTTTAGAGTATGTAAATAAAGAGTCACACATTTTTTTAAAGACGGGAGTCCTTGGTTCACATGCCGGTCGGTGAGATGATCTCTCGTCATAGATGTGGCGCGTCACGGAGCCTGAAGAACCCGTTTCGCATCTGCATACGAGGCTGCTGCGGAAACTTTCATTCGATTGTTCTGCAGATGACGGGAGTCGCCGGTGTTGCAATCAAAATGGTTTATTTTCCCGGCCGGGGGACCGCAGCGGAAAAAAAATATCTCCGCGAATTAAAACCACCGTCGTTGGAAAAGCGCCTATATGGCAATTTATAAAAACGCATATACTGCTTTTCGTTATAAATAATTAAAATGAAATTTTTGCTCCGCATTATAAAATGAACTAATCAAATAGTCAACAGTATGTTTGTGTATGTGTATATATATAAAAATATAAATATAAATAAATAAGTAATCGGCACTTATACATAACAATACAAATACAAAGTAGCGCGCTTGGAAGTGTGGGTTTCAATGCCACCTGTATCGTGAATTTTCTCATGGATCTTCTCGTCGTTTCGTGTATGAATCATTTACACAAGTATTTGATTCATCGTTAGTGTAGTGCATAGGTTCCCAAAGTGGTCAATAACGACCCCCTTAACGGCCCTGCAAGTGTTGGCCACGTTGAGTTAACACAACTGAACGACTATTTTCAATGCAAAGCGTCATTATTTCGGCGCGTTGTTTCAGTGTGAAGCATGGTTATAATTGTACTGAATTATTGTTTCAAAACATGCTTACTCAAGTCAATCGGTTGATAAATGTAAAAGATATTCAATGTTTACATACCGACATAAAATATGGCGCACCCTGTATTTCAGAAGTCAAACATATGTTTGAAGCTGATGAATGTTTAAAAAAATTCAATATAAGCAAGGCAGGGGTCTACGAAAAACGGGAAAACTCGACAAGGGGCGACGGGATAAAATAGATTGGGAATCTATGGTGTTGTGTAATAGATATATTCGTGAAATCCACGTACGCACTCCAGATCTTCACATTCAAACGACACGTCCTTATATTCCTCGCGTGTAGAAGCGACGCTATTTGGGTCGCGCGGGTGTCGTGGCGAATTCAAAATGGCGGCCAGTCATGGCGCCAGCCATTTTGAAATATTTACAAAAATAACGACACGAAATATTGATGAAAGGCCATCTCTCGGTTGCGCGGCAGATGCTTCGGAATGTGAGCGTTCTAGACAAGTATTTAATTTTTTTTTAAAAGTCTCGTCGTTTCATGTGTGAATCGATTGATTTTAAAAATATAATGAATAATGATAATATTGATAAAATTATAATGTTTAATTTACATCACACGAGTGATTGATGAGTATTATAAATTAAACCAGTCTGTCGTGGATTTAAACGTATATAGTAAAATATATTATTTTTCTAATTACGCGGCTATTTTTTATGAACCACTATTTCGGTGTAAAATGATTTTTTTTATTTTTATGAAATCATTGAATAATTTTTTTGTATTTATTTAATAGAATTGTTTCTTGATATTTGTGCTGTGACATTGAATTTGAATAAATAAAATATTTGATATATTTGTATGCGCGTCTCGTTTCATTCTTCTTTTGGAGCACGCGTGGACATGGCCGCTTTCAAAAGCATTGTTGCCAGTACGCAAAAATGCAATTGCATTAGTCATGTTTATTTTTAAATTTAGTCTTATTTGTGTATCAACCTTTTGGGCTTCCAAGACGTGCCAATTTAATGGCCGCCAAAAATCATGTTTTCAATTGATCGGGTTTTATGGAAATAAAAATTGATTATCCCGAAAAAAAATTTGTTCATGGCGAAATTCATCAAGAGTAAAAGTTGTTTTATATTTAATTTAAATTAAGCATTTTAAAATTAATTTTTATAGACACAAGCAGTACCAATATAAATCGTCTTCGACCAAACTGGAATAGGCGTGATACCGATAACATCAGTTTGGGATTCACCTCCCAGGACGGGACTCTAAATATATATGTTTATTTATATAATATATATAAAAAATATATAAATAAACATATATTTACGTATATTAATAATGGTGTGCAGATAATTAGTTGAATTCCTATGCAGCACGTCAGTCATCGCAGCTCCGCCTTGCTGCATTTCAATATCTGCATGTGCTTTCTCGGTGCTGATGCACCAGTGCACCCGCTCCGCCTCCTCGGGGCGAATAGAGTCCACTGAGACCCGCCACCATGTGTTCACATTCATTTTTGAGTCGATCTGTGCCCAAAATGGGACTTCACTAGAAACGCATCTCAACTGGGCTTTTCTTAGTGAATAATACACAATAGACGAAAATACGAGGGGACGTATAAATAAAGTGACAATCGGTTTATGGACACGTCGGATGTATCTCCAAGCGTTTGTGGGCGTGCTCAAAAGGTCGGCGGTTCGATTAGCATAAGTTATTTTAAATTAAACAAACAGATGCTTAAGCCTCCCTTATGTGGCGATAATTAATTAATCTCTAATCAAATTGCGTACTTATGTAACATCTCATTAATTATGCAAATATCGTGTTATGTTTTTATTTTGATCATTAAAACTAGGAAGTTTAAATAAAAACTAACTCTTAAGCTATCTCAAATATTTAAATATCATAGATATATATTTTTTTATATTTTCTTCTTATTTTATTTTAGTATATTTAAAAAAAAAATTATTTAATTATTATATTTTATTGTTTTTCTCCTCTTCTCTAAGATTATAGCATAATATCCCACAAATATATTGCCTAGTCATTTTATTGCTTTTCTTTAATTATGTGAACACAAAAAAACCTTCTAGTCTGAAGAACCCCTTAAAACGCAAAAGCGCTCGCAACTATTTTTTTTTAGCTATTTACGAGTATGATTACAATTTAACCAGTTGTGGAAGCGTTTAAGTTTATTCAATGGCAGCAGATCCTTTTGCATCAGCATGACTGAATTATCAATCTTAACAATGACTCCACTTGATCATCGGTCGTGCACCTCCAGGAGGTTATTATCCTTTGTTATCTTAATGGACTCGATTTCAATTTGACCTCGCTGGCCTGCGACAGAATATTCATTCACACATTGATTGAGTTATTTTTAATACAGTACATCCGACATCCAGTCGCCGTAGCAAATTCTGCGTCCATGTAAACTTTCATCTGCTTTAATCAACAGTGAGAAATTGATATTTTAAGTAACACCTGGGCTGTAGAAATAATTGCGTACTTAATCAAATGGCTAATAAATACAACTTGCCTAGATGCATTCATTGATTCGCGCGGTCTGAGCGGCATGGGAATCCCTCGGTGGATCTCATGGGAATATCTCCAGCGGGGGACCCTTGAATGGAGACAGCCGAGGTGACCTTCCACGCTCGTATCTGATGGAAAGTCGAGGGGTCCCGCCTGCAGCGTCGATGTACTGGCCCCCATGGGAAACCGATTGTTAGGGATGCGAAGATCCGAAGAACCGGCCTGCAATTTAATATTTCAGTGCACTCTGAGGCATTAGAGGCAGTTGTTATTACGAATACAGTGTTCTCGGGTGTTTCGGTCTCGGTACTGGAGGCATCTGCAGGGTATCTAAATATATATTATATATATAAATTTTATCTCTGAACAAAAACTGTAAAAATAAAAACAACCAAGACGACGGCATCGGCTAATTACCAGCGCGTGTAGGCCGTTTGAGGTTTGAAAAAGTGGGATACTTTTGTTACTGCCGTGCCTCGCGGAGTTAACAAGCGCTACTTAAGCTGCCTGCACGCGCTGCGATACAAACCGAACGGTAACTAGCCGATGGCGTCGTCTTTTGCGATGTTGACTATTAAAAAAAAAAAAAAACCACTTAATATAAGTAGACGCCATTGGTTAGTTACCGTTCGATCGTCGACTATGACGCAGCGCGTGTAGGCGGCTTCGGTACCTGTCTCTGTCTAATTGGCGTCTTTGTGCGGACGTGTGAGCGGCAATCCATTAATATAAAAAAAAAATACCATTAAATGTCACGTACGTGGCTGTTGCCTCCCACCTACGGAAACGCAAAAACTATATAAAATGCATTTCCTGCTGATGTATTTATGTAACTTTTTTAATGCATTTACCACGCTTTTAAGTTTTATAATTTTTTCAAATCGGCATTAAGATTATTTAAACATTTTCGTTATATCACAGTAGTAAGAGCAGCAGGATACAAAGCAAAATAACGTTGCATCGAACCCCACTCGTGACACCCCTTGCGTCTTTAATCAAAACACGATCGATGCCGACGTATCAATGCGATTCTAATGAAGAATTATTTCGTTTAAATATTGAATATTTTTATTTTTTTCGTCATGCAGGCTTATATAATAAGACCTCTTGTGTATAAAGCGGATCTTTTCCGCGTATGCATAACAATTATGGTAATTATAAAAGTACCCATACTTTAAGTACTGTGTTTAAAATTAATGCAAGGAAGTCATGACTTCTAACCGCGCTCTACATACTAACATGACAGTCAAACTAATGTGCATCGTATATATACATACAATGGTTCAATTTGTAATACTCCACGTGACAATAACACTCAAGGACTTGTTGCAACCATCAAAAGGCTAAAACGCTTCAAAAACAAACAAAAATATATAAATATATATAAGATAGTTTTATAATGTTACGTAATGTATATTTTTCGAATTATTGCACATTGACTCCGGGTTTCTGATTGTCTGATAAACAAAGCTAATATGCGATTTGCTGTTGACGTCTTCTGATTGGCTCGATTTCTGAACCGTTGATCAACAAACTCGTGTTCGATTTGCAGTTGATTGTTATTCATGCAGACTTATCAAATATTTTCAGAGTCGTGATGAAATATTTGATATTTATATCAATTTTTTTAAAATTAGTATGCGATTGCACGTTGACTCTCCGGATATTGTTTTACGATATCCGTCGACTATTATTTCTATTTGTTTTTTTATTTTTTTTTATTAATTTACTGTCAACTGAGAACGTCATCGTTAAAATTATTTTTCAATATTTTTTATGGATTAACTATATATATATATTTATTTTACTGCCGTATGAATCAAAATGGATATGATAAAAGTATGACGTCATTAAAACATATTAAATTTGTTTTATGAATTACTGACACAATCATAGAATATTTATATATATAGTATATTTTTTGCGGTTAAGTTATATAGTCATTTCTGGGCTCTCATGTTTTCGACGTTTCGGCTCTAATGCAAAAGTCATCATCAAAGCGTTCTTAAGACCTATGAAATAGATTTTATATTTTAAGAAGTTTGAATGCATTGGAAGATTGTTATAAATAACGAAACAACATATGTTTTTTCCTCCGGTTTTATGTTTTTTTTAAATGGTGAAAAATATATTAGAATTACAAATACAATAGAAAATATGTTTGACAAACCGATGAATATAGTTTTCATATTTATAAGTATATTTTTGATGAAATATTTCATTTCATATATTACTATCGTAAATCGGTTATGATTTTTATTTTATATTATATTAAAAAAATATTGCGTTATTTTATGCTTTTATGTTTTACGTTTCATTCGATCTGCTTAAACATGCGATAAATATTACAAGTTTATATAAAACATTATTTACAAACCAAACATTCACAGTTGCAATAAAAAATATTTCGCTCACCAGGTAATTCAAACCCTCTGGAAAAGTCTAAATATATATTAATACAAAAGTGTTAAAAAGAAAGTGGGAATTGTTCAAATGTGACATGTGATATATCTGAAATAGTGAAATGATAGTGATAGCATGATGCCGCAGCCAAGAGTGCCAGATTCTGCTTCACCAGCGTCCACCAAACCTCGTCAGAGAATCAACCTCAGCGGAATGCAGAAATTCTACAAGACGTTCAGCACCAACTCGTCTGATGCTGCGACAAAGAAGAATCAGGGGATGGTAGCCGCCCTGAAAAAAAAGGTAGAAAAGGGACCGGAGAACCCTGACAGGAGTGATCTAACCCCAAAACTTAACCCCAATGCGGTCAAAAAATTCCTCGCTCAAATAAGCTCGAGCAACAAAATCAAGGATAAAAAGAAAGTAAAAGAAGAGAAGCTGCGCGATTATGATGGACATGTGTATGAGAATGTGGATTTAAGGAAAAATGACAAACTGTCGACAGAAGAGATTAGGAAGAGAGCTAAGAACTTGGTGGGTCCTGCTAATGACGTTAACAGGATCATCATCAAGGTGGGCAAGCTTGATGACGAGGTTGTTGATACAAGCCTGAGTTGCGACGCAAAGCTGACGAAGGCCCTGGAAAATTTCGATAAGATCTTATCAGAGTTCGCTCCAGTTTCTCCGCTCAAGGACACTTCCGTGTTTGTACCGCCCAAGCTGCAAAAGTCCAAAACATGCAGCATAATCGAATCGAGGTGCATCCTGAAAAAGTCCGCTTCGGACTTGGAATCTGTCAATCATAGGAACGCAGACGGAAAGACCGAACACCAGCCTCTGGATAGAACTATGAGTCTATGGAACCTCAATGATATGGAGGGTATGCAGCTCAACGCTGACGTTCCCATATTCCTTCCGTTTAACAATCCGCAACTCGCGTCGAAGCTCTCCAGCAAGTACAAGACGTACAAAATCTCCGGCAAGGAACAGCTGAGCCAAGAAATTGGGTCTGTCGTTAAGAATAACGATCTTCGTAAGTTAGATGTAAAAACGAGAATACTCAAGAAGACATTCTCCAACCCGCCTTCCTTATTAGCGGTTGAAAAAACTGCATCTAAAAAAGTGGAACGAAGAATAAGCGATCCTAATAAAAAGAATCGGAACTCTCGTTCTGCCTCAAACAACAGCGCTAAACCTTCTTTAATCAAATCGAAGACCAGCGATCATATCGAGGTTTCAAGAAAACTGCAAAAAACCAAGAGCTCGCAAGAGTTGTGCAAGCAGTCTGCCTATTCCAGTAATAAATCGTTATCCAGGACCAAATCCAGCACCTCTCTCAGCGGATCTTCCAGTAAGATACCAGTAGTCAGAGGCCAGGGTTCGTCCCAGAACAAGTTCTCCAGCGCCAGGGCTCTGTTCTCCCCCACTCCTGATGATCTACCCAGGGTAGACCAGTCCAAGGACAGTGGTTCCAGGAGAACCTCCACGTCCGGAGCCGACGCCAAGAAACCTTTAAAGAGAGCCGATAAGCTCACAAACAGCCGCAACGCCGAGTTGATCAAGCAGACCAGCGAGAACGAGATCACCAAGGTCAGAGCGAGGATCCAGCAAAAGAAAAACGCCAGCAAGGTCATCGCAATAACACCGCATGAGAAAGAAGCTAAAAAGTACGAAGCCATTATTGACGATTTGCCTTTGTCGCCTGTGAAATCGATTATAAGTCAAATGGAAATGCAGCGATCGATTGACCCGATAAACAAAATCATAAAACCCATAGAAAAAACATGCAATAGCAACGGCGCGTCTGCCCAAAACAATCTGACTAAGCTCACCAAGAAGCCCATCATAATTGTGGAAACCACGAACGATGTCGCGTTCAAGGACGAAGTGGACTCGCCGCTCGACGATAAGTTTGCGGTCATCCACAAGTCGCTGGCCAGCTCCGAGGAAAAGATATACGAGGGCCACAGCGACTGCAGCGATGACTCCGGGCATGTTTCTAACGAAAACGAGCCCGTCGTCAGCGCGCCGCCCAAGAAGTACACCGGAAAGATAATGACGCAACTTGCGGGCAAAGCAGACTCAGAGATCACCACAGCTCTGCCCAAGGCCTACACCACCATGACGCTGGTCACTGATAAGACTATACCCATATCTGCGGATGTGACTAAGAAGTATGCTAAAGATGCTTCGCAAGGTCTGGGTAGATCTGAAAAGTTGAATGCTGGGTCTGGAGATTCTGGCGTGAAGCTGGACGTCAGTGACGGAGGAGTGGGGCTCAGAGACAGAAGCAGGCCCGACCTCATCCAAGACGTGTCCTTGGGGCGCAGGTCGCCGGCAGTGGCCCCGCTGGTTGGTGACCTGCACCAGGCTCCGGTTCCTGCCGAGAGGCGCCTTGCCCCCAAGTTTAATGACAAGCCGCAGGTAATGGTTATTTTTAACTTTATTGACAAAAAAAATATTCTCAACTTTTCATCATAAATAAATAAATACACGCGAGTGCTCAAATAATTAAAATATTAGGTTCATTTAAATTCTAGCAACGGTAGCGCTTTATTCTCTCGAGCATGCCAACTATAAGTGATTTGCGCTTTCATTAATAACGCATGCATACCGAGTCGCTTCAAAATGATGGAATTTAGGTTCTTATATATTCCAGCGATGATAACGCCTTAAGAACGGTCAACATGCCATATGTTGGTGATTTGCGCTTTCGTTAATAACGCATGCACACCGGGTCGCTTCAAAATGATGGTATTTATATTATTGTATATTCTAGCACCTCACTCTCTTTAGTCACCTGTCAGCAATTATAAGCGCTTTCGACCGTCAGGTGTTAAAATATTGATGTCATGCGTAGAAAGAAAATATTATTTTTTCAGCGCGATCTATGCGCTAATGGTATATTTTTATTGAATAAATGATGTATGTTTTCTATCGTTGATATACAGTGTGTCATGCAAATAATGCAAACATTTAGGTCTTGTAATGTTTTACCATACGAATAATTACAGTTTTCTCTCTTTAAGTATTGTTTGTGCATCAATTATTTATTTTTATTCTACGGTTGCATCGCTTTCTCTCTCCGCCATCTTTATTGCGAATCCAATCCAGTTTCCTGTATTTCTCGGATGCATATTTAATGCCAGTATATAAAAACAGTGTTAATTTTTTTTTATTGCGTTCGTTTGTTATTTAAACAAAAGAGTTGAATCTTTTTGTTTGATGCTAATGAGCCCGCCATTTTGAAAGTAATGCAGTTAATTGCATTTTTTTCTTCATTAATGTGTAATCTCGTGTATTTTGTTTAGTTTTTTTTTTTTCGCCTTTCAAATCGTAATTGAGACGTGTTGGATGTATATTTATGAACCCATTATCCAATCAAATTATGTGAATAAAAGTGATTCCGTGGCATATTAATAATATAATAATTAAATCAGGATTACGTGGGGGTAATAATATTTTTAAAACCATCAAAAATTAATAATCCCGGCACTGATGCTACGATTTTTTAATTGCGCTATTGTTCATACATTATATCGATCAACTCATCGTTTTTTTTTTTACAAATGAGAGCATAATTTTAATTATAATCTGATTTAATTAAGAATTTACAAGTCTTCAAATCAAATTTGAGCGATTTCACCGACAAAATCAAACTTTTATCAATTTACGTTTTCTCCAAGTTTGATCTACATTTGCAAGTCATTCGTTTATCAGAGTAAAAAAGCATTTTATCAAATCCATCGGACGCGTTTAACAGCTCGGTAATCACTGTTCAATTTGACCGGCGATTCGGAGCTTGAGCGTGTTTGCGAGTCGATGATTAATCTGCGACGAATCGATCGAGTCACTTTCGACTTGTAGCGATTTGATTTCATCGGGAAGTCGCCCATCCTGTAGAGAACGATTATTAGATATTCCTTAGGTACGGCAAAGTGACGCCTTTCACACTTCTTTATTCCGGATCCCACACGACACTGCCATGAATGAATTATTCATGGCGGATCGGCCCACGGCGAATGTGGACCGATTTATCGACATCCATGCGAATAATAAATAAATAAATCAAATTGTGAATGTTTAATTCCGGATAGGTCGTACGATATACAGTCATGGCTCGGTTTAAGGTAGTCTCGTCTGATGAGGAGGAGAAGTCCCCTAACCTCGTATAAAATCAGAGAGGTGTGCGAAATGTGGAAAACGGAAAAAAATGTTGAAAATTAAATATCACATTTCCATTTAAAGAAGGCAAAAGCAAGTGTTACTGAATGTGTTCATTGTTTAAAGAAAATCAATGAATATAAAATGGCACTTTGTGTTGCTTGTGCATGGCTGCCATTCTATACCCTGAGCGTGTGTAGAGGATCAGTAACGGAGTAGTGGACTTGTTGATTGTAAAGGGATGTCCTCTGAAAGTACCTTGTTGAGTTGGAGGGTCTCCTGCTGCAGAAGGAGTATCAGATCTAAACGCCAGAGCGTTGTAATAATGCTATTGGGCAGCAGCAATACGCAGATTTTTCTTCCAATATAAAACTGCTGTGTAGAAGGACCCACTACACTATTTTCCCCTTAGAAAACCATGAACACTGGCTCAGCATTAGTATCTCAGTGAAATGGTCGCCAGCCTCCTCTGAGGAGAGGCACATTTTGTACTATGGAATGAATTACTTGGGTTTCTATAATTTCTAGTGGGGAAACTTGCTTCGATATACTTAATATCTTTCTGTAACGAATTATGCTCGCATTCCGAGTTTTGACAGTATTATCTTTAAATACAACAACATTGCAACCCAAAAATTAATATCTCCAGTTACGTCGTCGCTTGATGTTTTTCGCCTCAAATTTTCTTCACAGTCCAATAAAATTGCATAATCGGTCTCCGTTATTATTTTTCCTTTCTTCGTAGGAAATAATCTCGAATCTCTGTGGATCGCATCTTTTAAATGGAAAGTTTCAGTAGTGGTTAATTATTATTATCATCTGATATTTTAATTGAAAACTCAAAAGCGATAGCTATCAAGTATATTTCGTGTTAGATTACTGAACTGCTCCTTCAAGTTGGTGCATAGGGTTGCCTCATTCCCAACGTCCACAAATTTCAGATTTATTTATAAAACTGTACTACCTTAAATTTTTATTTTGCGGCCAAAATTTAATTGAAGCGTATAAATATTTTCCGCATTTGAACCGATTTATTTACTTGGTATTGCATTATATTATATTATATGCAAAACTAATCGAAGTATTACGAATTTTATTAGGGTTAGGCAGGGTGGTATGGATGATTTTCGTAATGGCAACATCCAAGTTACGCATTGAAAAAATATATTTTAAGTTTCAAATCATCCATACCTCCCTGCCTAACCCTGTACATTCGATCGAGCACATCACTATCGGGCGACACTCCGGTGTGACGGAGCGGGCTCCTCTCGAGCCGAAACTAATTACGCTAAGTACGGGAAGGTACACGCTCTAAATTAGTGCCATCCGATCCACAGGCTCCCAAACTTTTTCGTCCCACCGCCCACTTTATACTAAAAAGTCTTTAAGTGTTATTCCAACATGCTTCCAAAAAAAAATCTTCGGTTCCAGATGGTTCGATAGCCAAGCGGCTAGATGATAGCGATCGTGATCATCGTTTCGTGTTTGGCTCGCATGGCCCTTAATGGAGATTGTCTAAAATACATAGTGTTTAAAAATGGCTGTACGTGCTGTGCCTATTGGAGGCGTTCTCGCCGGTGGCTGAGATCACGCGTTCGAGTCCCGGCTTTCTCCCGGGGCCGCTCTCGCAGGCGTTGAACCTCGGGCTACTTACTCGCGCCACTGGCCCACCGATTCACAAATGCGACCCGAGCGAGCACCTGTCCATATCGACCTGCTGTAGTTAAAATACGCCGGGGGATCGCCAGTGGCGTGCGGTCCATGCGAGCAACAAAGCGTTGCTTGCCCTCGCGATAAACATGCTCCACATGAAATTACAAAAATTACGATAAAAAGAGTAGGTGTCCAAAGAGAGTATCGGGTATTTGTTAGTTCAGTAAAACAAAACTTACATGTAATCAAGTATTTGTTTTATTGTTGATTATAAGAATACAAAATGTAAAAATTATTTCGAAAAGATGATGTTATCCAAATGGTGACCGTTACGCACTGCTGGCGCTCTTCTAATCTGGAACGAAGATTGCTGATAACAAGCTGACACATAGCCCTCGATATTGCTGCCATTTCTGATCTGATGTTTTGTTTCAATTCCGTTAGGTTCGTCGGATTATTCTCATAAACCCTGCTTTTAAGGTATCCCCATACGAAATACGTGAAATGACCTTATTTGGGAATAATTCGTTAACAGCTTCGATTGATTGATTGGATGCATGGCAAGTGGCCCCGTCTTCTTGTAACCACGTGAAACCTTAATTTTTTCGCAGCATATCGCAATAACGGTCACTAAAACAAATACCCGATACTCTCTTTGGACACCCTATACAACAATTAATTTTCAGTAATTCTAAATTCTTAAAAAAGGCACCCGAGTGTTATTCGATTCCGCATCATACTACATTTTACGTCAAGCCTATTTTTCACTGATTTTTGTTAGTCCGGATTCAAAACCACCTTATCTAATTTTAAAATGAACGCATCTTTTAAGAGCTTCGTCAGCACATGTTTTTTTTTAAATTCATAAAACAACTGAGTATAAAAATATATCTATTTATAAATTAAGATAATTTGGTTTTATTATATTGCCCGTTTGGTTATATTAGACACGTTGAGTTCGAGTCGTAAAATTCTTTAATCTCACAATGCATTTCAAGATTCCCATAATTATCGCGCTTTTCACATCCCAATTCGGATATGATTTTAATGTTTCCGTGAAAACGCACTCAATGGAAGGCCGCAATGGAATTTCTTTGTCCCAAGAACGTTGCACACAGATGTGGGTCTAATGGCCTAATGAGCGCTCTTCAACCCAGAAAATTTAAAATGTGAAACTTTTGCGTTTATTAGAAATGCAATCGGTACAAATTGTATTGAATCTGTAGCGGAATTTCATATATACTTTTGTTTCTACTTTTATATACTTTTTACTCACTATACAGGTATATCTGTTTCCTCACCTCTCAGGTGATACCTTTAATTAAGTTTCTAAACCAGAACATGCCATTGTTCTTTACAAATTCCGTTTTCATTCACTGCGATATTCAATGCAATTCTATTGATTTGTCTATAAACGTTGTTTTTCATACAACTTCAAATAAAAGTACTCTTATAAATATTTATATTATAAATATGGTCTCATACATATATTACTGATATTTCCAATTTTATCTTTTGACGCGACTAGTTTCGCATACATGGTAAATTAGCATCTTTAGGCTTATTCTGCTTGAAGATGCCAAATATATAATATACCAAAACGTCTAGTTTGAGGTATTGAAAAGATTGTGTGCAGATGTGGTTTGTTCATCGATATGCATTTAGTGCATTTGAAAGTGCATCGGCTGGTGTTGAAAGTCGCATATGAAACTGAATTCCGATTAAACGATCACTCGATTCGATACGAAAGTCCAAGATGTCTCGATCGGCACCGCGTCGAATCGATAATGACACCACTATCGAATTTTATTCGGAGCATTTATAATCCGTAAATATGTTTATAATCAACATCGCAAAAGGTTAATTTACTCTAATGACGTTTTCAACGGATTATTTACTTTCGTTTGTGCATTTAATCGATGAAGAAATTAATTGACCGTTCTCAAAAAAATAAAGCACGTAATACTTTATAATAGGCTGAATGTTAGTTGATTTGGTTTCTTGGGTTTCTACAGCACGGTAACCCGACGTTTCGGTTACCGTGCTGTAACCATCTTCAGAGTTTCTAAAGATGGTCTCGAAACAATAATTAAATTAAATTTCATTGAACACATGGCCTGTTTTAATGTTTATCAACGTTGATTTAATTCGTACAGATGTTTGTTTGTACAATTATACGTACTTACGTTTTAAACTTTTCTTGAAATATTCGTGCCCAACATGTCTTATTAAACTTACACGATCTCTAAGCAAATAAACGGTTAATGCAGACAGAATCTTCGACAAACATTCGCACAAAGCCTTATCGCGCACGCAATCTTACAATTTTATTATTACTAAGAAAAGGTAGTCTTTAAAATTCTTCGTGGCCCGAATGCTTCTATATGAAAAAGTAGATTTTCCTGCCATTGTTCGGAGGCGATCATTCGCAGTCCACTTCTTTCATAACTTCCTCCCATACAAACGGTTCTTCTGCAACCTTCGCGCACTTTCGCAAAATCGGGCCCACAGTGCGATTTGAATGAAAATCGTTTCCTAATATTTCAATGTCCGATTTGTTGCGCAAAGTCCTGCTCGGGGACAGTAGGACCCCTCGCCAAGACACACCGCGACAATCGGCACGGGGGAGCCGCGTTTGAGTCCAGGGATGGGTTTATTTTGGAAAATATTTTGCGAAAAATCTACTTCCAATAGAAAAATGTTAAATGCCAAAAGTTAGATATGGGTCCATAATTAAAAGATTATTTATTTCACACTAATTATATTTAACTTATTCACATACAGAGTATTTATATTCACACAATATTTATATTAACATGGTGTCGAGGACTGTCTCCCGAGGACTCCGATCGCTAGTCGCCTTTTTTTATCCAAAAGACTGCGTATCCCTCTGCCAGACGACAGCCGTTCGAACACTGGTCAATGGCATGGCGATGCATCTAGAACAGTGGCTCTCAAACTCTTTTGGCCCACGGACCCCTTTTCATAGTCAAAACTTGCCCACGGACCCCCTTTCATAGTCAAAACTTGCCTAAGGACCCCCTTTCATAATCAAAACTTGCCTACGGACCCTGAGTGAAAAACTACATAAATTCATATTATAGACTAGTTGGTGCAAGTATCGACTCTATTGCGTTCCTGTATTAACCTACCTGACTCACCGCGATGCCTGTTATTACTTGTATTTTATGCACCTGTCTATATTTATATTTTACTTAGGACGTGCTAATAATGTGTTCATTGTTATTACTAATATGATTAGGCACATTAGTTCATGTATAGAAGATGATTTAAAGAAACTCTCAGAAAAATATCATCGCGATTTGTGTGGGATGATATTTTTGACACGATGATATTTTTCTGAGAGTTTCTTTAAACCATCTTCTGTATATGAACTAATGTGCCTAATCATATTAGTAATCATATAATAAACCCGTAATGGGTAATAAACACGCATCTGATTGACCAATCAATAGAATAGATATAAGTATTCATTGTTATTTATTTTAACACTTTGTATGCGGGCGTTTTTCGCGACATTTCGCGCGAAATTAAACATTTGGGTTAATTGCGATAACATGGAAAATACTCATTTGATTTTTATATTTCTTTTTTTGTATTACTTATAATTGTACTATTCACAGTTCTGTGGACATTGAATAGGCAATTGAAGCGACCCGCGCTCTAGTACCAGTCCACAAAAAGCGCCTTAAGGTGCGCCCCGCGTACAATGTGTTAACATCCATACTAAATGTGTAACAATTTTTTTATTTTATATCAAACCTTGCGCGCAGCCCCTGACGTTGTTCAGGGACCCCCAAATCGATTTCAATTTTCTGAGGACCCCCTGAATGATCCCAGGGGCCACTTTGAGAAGTTTCTGGACGTGACCTCTGACCCCCGTGTGTGTTGTGTGGTGTGCAGGTGCTGCTGCGGGCGGGCGCGCTGCCCGCGCTGGAGGCCCGGCGGGACGCGCGGCTCGGCGACTGCGTGGCTCTGCTGCAGGCGCGCTGCCGGGGCGCGCTGGGCCGGCGTGCTGCTCGCCGCCTGCGCGTGCAGCACGTGGCCGCGCGCTGCGTGCAGCGCAACGTGCGCGCCTTCCTGGCCGTGCGCGACTGGCCGTGGTGGCGGCTGCTGGTGCGCGTGGCCCCGCTGCTGGCCGTCAACCGCACCGAGGACCGCCTGCGCGCCAAGACTGTGAGTACCCTTCTTTTTTACCACCAGAACGTCTCCATTGCTTTATCCATTAACCTAACCTATTTTTTTTATTGGTTGGCATTTGCGACCCGCACCCAGGATCGCCTTTTCAGTATCCTTTATTCTGTCGCCTCCTTGAAGGCACTTGTGACTTCAAGGACTTTCTTCTGTTCCGCCTGCGCGGCGTGCTCCTTGTCCTCGTCTTCTTGTGTAGAGCGGGTCCAGAAGAAGACGCTGTTCTTCGTTGCCCGAGTGCTCGCAGGAGACGTGCGGATGGCAGAAATAATTGGGCGGCGCATATCGGGCCTTTCTCCGGGTCGTGACGAGCTCGTGCCTGTTCCGCGATTTGGGTCACTGGTGGACTCCCTGTCGCGGCTGTGACTTCTCCTTCCTGGTCTTCGGTTCCTGCTGCTGGGATGCGGCGGGTCCGGAAGACGCAGCTCTCTTTCGCGGGACACAACATGCGGAAGGGACTAATAATCCGCACGCCTCGCACTGTCCGCTCCTCGGGCCTTTCTCGTGTCGGGGCACACTGCCCGTGTTGCGCATCAGGCCCCAACGGTTTGCATCGCTGGGGTTGCTCCCTGACACGGCTGAGTCTCCATCCATAAAGGCGTTTTGGATGGAGAACCCGGTTGCGTCTCAGGTTAGCAGCAGCAGGGCGGTTCAGTCATCGCGCCCGACTGCTCCCAGGGTACACCGCGAGCAGGTCTGAATCCGGCTTCGCACCCCAACCTAACCTAACCTAACCCCCGAGCATTTCATTACATATACTGCGACAAAGGGAGGGCCTCCCTTGACCTTCTGGACCTTCTCGCAGAAGTCCGCGACTGCGTCCCAGGCTGTTGCCAATATGGCCTGCAACACAATCGCTACTACACGACTAGTGATTTTTTCGATCCGAAGAAACATAATCTTCATTCTGGAATCTAGAAACCGATCTGGAGTTGGGTGGCGGCACTGAAGCGCGCAATCAGCCATTATCGTGTGAAAATACGTATTTAATCACGGGTTATTGTTAACCATCGGCTTTAATCCATCCCGCTGATTGCCGACTATAAATTGATACCATTATTGTGGCCGGCGTGCCCGGGCGTACCTCCGCACTTTCTCTCCGCGTGTGTTTGCCTGTTTTTAAAACGTTATTGTGTTGTTTTTGATAATCGTCCGCCTCAACTCTTTGCGGGGAAATTATATTTTTCTCTCTGGGTTTCGAATGGAAAACTTCGGCCGTCTCGAAAAAATCCCCGGAGATTGCCCGGAGGAGGAAAAGCTTCAGAGGTACCTTTGAATATTCAGAGGATGACGGTGGACACAGATGCATAAGAAAAGTGTTTATTTAAGAGTCATCGCCTTCTTACTAATGCACAAATTTCAACCCCTATTTATTTTATTTTAAAATAAATTATTGTATGTGGTGTTAAAACCGAATTGTTAAAATTTCAACCACGCTCAGCAAGTGTCTTACAGTGAGTTAAGGTGTTATTCAAAAAGTTTGTTACGATGTAGTTGATAATCGGTAGTCTTGATAGTCGTTTTGTTCGGCTGTACTGCAATCATCGTCAAGGAAGGAAATATTATTTTTTGTGCGGAGTTTTAGTGTTTAATCGTTTATTAGCTTTTCGCTGTAGTTACTTGCTGTTTTTCATTCGACTTTCTTTATGTTTTTCACACTTACGAGCGACGCTCTCGACTACGACCATTTGAATTTATTTTATTTTAATGCGGTAGTAACATACACCTTGTTTTCTAATACTAGGTTGTTATGTAGATAAACTATAAATTCCGTGTTATGCCGTACCATCGGTCAAACCGTGGTTTGATTTTGCCTTAGTCTCTTAAACAACCGTATTATAAAAACCAAACTACGGCAAGCAATGATTCGCGTAGATTTAATCTAGCAGATGCCAGACCTAAAACTATAAAATTATATGCAGAACATAGCAAAGTTAATGCGTCAATAACCGAAGGTTTGCATTGATCTAACAGCATTCAATATAATTCAGGGTATGGGCAATATATTGGGTAAATTAACAAAACTCAAAACCCCCCAATCAAAAGCAGGACAAGACTATAAATATAATTATTTAATAAAAAAAAAAATAATGATTTTAAAAATATATATATATTTGGATCAATATTTTGATCCATACAATAAAGTGAATTTTTACCTAAATATTGTAGTTGATTGAGTTGAGTCGGACAATCAATTTGACAAGTGAATATCCTCAACGGTCATTAATTAACGTTGCCCTCTATTGTTAAAACAGAAAACTGCAATACCCTCAAGAAGTTCTCGAGGCTTTCTACAGATGGCACTGGCGTGCGTTTTCATTTCTTGAAATATAATTTTAGATCTGACCTGACAAAATGTCGTACGTTATAATAATAAAATATAATTATTTAAATAAATATTTAAAAAAATAAACTCAATATGTTTTGATTTAATAAATAAAAACGGGAGTGTGGGTTCAAATCCCACCGGTGTCGTGAAAAACCTTTCCAACGATTTTTCTCGTCGTTTCGTGTTTAAAATATTATTATTTGTTTTAGATTGTCCAGTAAAGCTTGAACGTACACTGATTGGGTTTATTTACAATAATTAGTTCAAATAGATTATAAATTATTTGATTACATTGATTTCTGGCATATGCAGCAATCGGTACTTAGTCTAATGGCATGTGTACGCTTTCCAATAATACCTGCAATAATTGCCGATGCGCTCAGGTAAGGTTGGGCAACACTTTCTTAAGAATCATTCACGGCACAGATAATTTTAAATCGATCCAATAAAAAAAAATCGCTAGATCAATAGTTACGATCACTGAATATTATAATTTTTTTTCGATACATAACATCACTGATTGCTTATAATATCTTCTAAAATTATAGGCTTGAAGTGTTGCAAATATTTGTAATGTTTTGTTTTTATAAATTTTAATATGTTTGGTTAATTGTTTGTTACACAGAAATTATATATTTAAAATAAGTAAACTTTTAAAACAAAGTCATATTTTTTTCTTGTATTTCAGGAGGAACTGGAAGCCTTGAAAGTGAAGGCAGAGAAGCTGGAGTTGGAGAGAGCAGCCCTGAAGCACGAAAATGACAAATTAGAAAACAAGGTAAGGGTTTTTATAAAATCTCCATCTCCAACACCGTAAAACTATGTTTATATTTATATCCTTTTACCATTCAGGGTAGCTAAGAATATATATTCAATTCTGTTATCAAAATTATTTTAAAAAAGCACGTGCTTTATTTCAAACATTACTTTCTGCATCGATCGATTTTTTCAAGTATCATATTCTGAACTTATAATTTTTACCAATCCGTTTCCGAATAATTTTCGCTACGATCGTTCATTAAAAAAATAATCGATTGGCCCGTCACTATCGATATTTTTTTGCAACGATCGATTATTTAAAATATATACCTTTATATCGTGTATAAATACAACGATCGTCCCATCCCTAGAATCTCGTCACCGGAGCCGTTTGTTATAAGTTTAGGATTTCGCCTGTCGCAGTAAATTATTTTCGGCCGTTTAATTATGATAAATGTAGTGATATACACGATGATAAGATGAAAGCGAAGAATTCGCATAATAAAATAATTGGCTTCCTATTAGAAGGTGCGACACGCGCGGTAATGTCGCGAATTTGTCTCCGTGCTGACATTTATACAGAGACCTGTAAAAAAAAAAAAGAAGCCCGTTGCGTTCCTTTGGTGCGGTCCATATACAGGGTGGCTCAAACGTCATCGAACGGGAATTATTTATTATTTTTAATAATTATTTTAGACAGTCCGTAAATCTTAGCAATAGCATAAAATCAAGTCTGGATTGGATAAAGATGAGGTAGTCAACCTTTACGCGGATCATTTAGTATAAATGTATTTGCGAGTGCTCGTGGCGCCTTGCAACACTGGCTCGCCAGATTTAGCTCGCGTTTATGCAGAATATCGGGAATGTTGCCCGTCGACGATTGACGCGGACTCGTCGATCAGCCGTTTATCATCGAATTAAACTCAGATTGTGAATAGCCGTTCCTATTATAAATTCAAAATTCGAATATCGAATTCCCGGAAATTCCCATCGAATTTGAATTTGAATATTTTCAAATGTGTTCTGTCTGTTTTTAAAAAACGCGATCGAGAGCAGTTCTTGTGCGTTCGATTTGAAATAAACAAAAAAAATGTTTATAGGAGTATTATGTACATTATTACTAATACTAGAAATGTTGCCCGTCACAGAATGACGTTTTCGAAAGCATTTTGAGCTATTAATGATGTGATTAATAATTTCTAACGCAATTTCGATAGAAAAATAAAATTGGTACTTGTGTCAAGCTGACATAAACTGAAAATTTCTAAGATGCATCAAAATTTGGTTTTTTGTAAAAGTTATAAATTTGAAATTCTCGCGTTGAACAATAAAATCCTATAATTCGTACATATTGAATCTCGCTAAAGCATATTTTATAGTTTTATTAAATTAGTTTATGAATAAAAATATTATCCTATCGTCTTGAAATTCGGCACATAGCCGCGGAAAAATTTACTAAACTTACATGCAAAAAATCAGCGTTGTATCTTTTAAGATATTCTATAGAAAACCGAAAAATGAAACATACACACACACAATGGATATTATTATAGTAGATGATTAGACACATTAGTTCATGTATAGAAGATGACTTAAAGAAACTCTCAGAAAAATATCATCGTGATTTGTGTGGGATTTGAACCCACATCTCCTGGTTTACATGACCGGTGTACGAACCCTTGTACTAACGCATCACTTCCGTTTATCGAGAATTTTTAACAGTCATACTCTACATATGAATCAATGTGCCCAGGCCAATCTACCTTTTCTTTAAGTCATCTTCTATATATGAACTAATGTGCCTAATCATATTAGTAATACTATAATAAACCCGTAATGGGTAATAAATACGCATCTGATTTACCAATCCGTAAATAGATATATTATGTACATATTAGAAAATGAAAATCATAAATCTGTGCTTATTATGTTTTTCTAAAAAAAAATGGCGCATGACTTCACTTCCTCGAAAAATACGCCGAAACACGTCATTCAAGACTTAAAATCTAAAAATATTCGTAATAATTTGTTTTCAAATTTACTTTAAGAAATGCGGGTGTATTAAAGATGCATGCATACACGCGCTGCGACATAACCGACAACCTAACGGTAGCTGTAAAACTATTAAAAAAAAAAAAAAAACTAGTTTAGACTTTTTAGACGCTGCAACACAACCGACAATCGAATTTTAATTTACCAAGAGTGGGCTAATTACTACGTTTGCGTTACTACGTGTATGTGTAGGCTGCTAAGCGGTCTAAACATGATGCAACAAAACCGATAATCGGACTCAAACCAGCCAAAAGCGTTCACCCAACAAAAAAGACGCTATTGGATAACCCACGTTTGGTCGTCGGTTGTATCGCAGCGCGTGCAGGCTGCTTTGTCGGTATTTGATATGAGGGCACTCGAGGTCCAGGCCACGCCCCCGCGGCCGCCATGTGCAGCAAGATGGCGGCGGGTGTGGTGCAGGCACCAGCAGCAGTGCACTGCTTCTTCGCTGCCGACTTATTTAGAACAATGCTTATTTACGGAGGCCAATTCGTTGCGCCGCTTTGTTTGCGATGTTTTGCTAACCTCAAAATAACCAGGACCGCAGGGTGCTCACTCTACTACTTCTCGACACAAAAATTTGAATAGCCAAATGGCTAGGAAAATACTCAAAATGCATGAGCGTTCGGAAACAAAAATATTCGTAATCTCTTAGCCGCGTGGCTGTTCAACTTTAACCCTCTTTGATACATTTTTCTAAAGATTCCACTATGTACAATTGATCGAATTTCAAAAAGCCATCAAGCCCGATACAGTCGCAATCTCTTATATTGCTTTTAACAGCTTGCCTATCTGGCCTTTTACTTTGCTTTTACTTATTTTTTTTTTTTTAAAAACCAATCGTTCCCATAATGAATTGCATAGAGGGCCGCAAGGGGGGAGCCTGCTTATATCTGACAGTCCGATCATAAAATAATCAATATTTCTGACAGAGTACTTGGTGGAATTCATTTTAATATTTTAAATAAAATACTTGAGTGATTTTTCCGCATGTTCATTTTCATTGGTGACCGGTTTCGCCAGCCCTTTCACGTTGGCATTATCAAACTGATCGTAAGATATTATTTTGCAATTTGACAACGATGAAAAATTAATTCGCGTACGCAGTGTTGCCAGGCACACGAATGCCAAATGTCTTTATGAAATCCCAAACTTGGGCCAAGAAAAATCATAAATTCACAAGACGTTCATTCACTACAAGCGGTGAAAATTACTTAAGTGTGATTTTTAAGTTATTTACTTTATGAAAAAAAAAAAAAAAATTCACCTTGGGAAAATATAACTAAAAATAATTATTTTCGCACATGCAATGCAATTAATGTGGAAATCAAAGGCGGTGTGCATAAACAATTTATCATGTGTATATTTCTGAAGCTCGTAACGTACGCAATGATATATTTGCAGCATTTGCAGCAGTACGCTTTATCACTCTTTGATCAACCGTGATAAATAAACTATCATTTATTTACTCCCGAAGGTTTGCTAAATTTGAGATAGACAAACATGGACGGTCAATAAATTGATTGTAATTTGTGCACTCCTAAAGGTTTTCCGAAATTGAGATACACCGGCAATGGTACTGCACACCTGATTTATCACCATGGAAACTGCGAATGTCAAAGGCGTGGTGTGGATCAAGGGGGTATTTGGAAATGCTTGTCGGTCGCTGCTTCTTTTTTTCTTTTTTTTTTTGCTGCTTCTATTTGTGTGATACGGAAGCCGCTACTGCTTCTAACTCCGCGGAGTTTATTCTCGACGACAATGTAGGCCAATAGTCTGGGTTCGGCATCTGTCGATATATCGACGCGGCTTTTATTATATTACTTGGACAAATGCAAATAATCTGACAAGTACAACATAAAGAATATCATTAAAATGTAACTTCGTGTTTCGATGCATAAATGACATCGTCAGGTGTGCGTGACAATGTATTATCAGTGGAGTTCATTATAAACAAATATAAATGGTCGAACGCACAAAAGATTACGGAAATTTTTAACTGTGAGCGTTTTCGAATTACATTTAATAAAAATGGATTATCGAAGAAAATTTATCTAGTACCGAAGCCGAAACGTTAGAATACGTAATAAATAAATGCATCATAACCTCTGTTTTAAAATAAAATAGTCTAATGTTTATTATATGAATATCAGTTCATTTCTTTTTTCCAGCATCGTTTTGTATTGGTTATAAATATATATATTTATTTTAATGTTTAGTTTTTTTTTTTTTTATATTAATCTTCTTTTCCGAAATAGATAATAAATTATAGACGACACCCGGTGGCGCGCCCAATCTAACTATTTGTACCATTTTTTAAATGTGATTTATTAGATTGGACAGGCATCTATCTACTTCCGTGTCATTCTGCCCTGGAATCTAATCCCGCTGTCGTGTTCTCACAATAAATCTACCCTAGGGAAAAAAAATCGCGGTTAATCCCGTAGGTATTGAAAAAATACACATAAATTACACGGAAACGCTAAACTGCTTTCACCGATATAAAAAAAAAACTATGATATACTAATTATTTTAATTAATTTAAAATCTCGTATACATTATAAAGATTATGTAATATTTTAAATATTATAAAATACTTGAGTGATTTTTATTGGTGACCGGTTTCGATACACCTTTCGTTCGGTTTGATAATGCCAACGCGAAAGGTTGACGATAGAAATTGACATGCGGAAAAATCACTCAAGTATTTTATTATATTTAAAGTATTAGAATGGAATTCCACCAAGTACTCTCTGTCAAAAATATTGATTTTTTAAGATTTTTTTTTAGATTGTCGTTGTTTTGATGCAAGCATTTGCGTTTTTTTCTTTCTCGTTGTCTTTGCGATAATTTATCCATACGGATGAACATCTCAAATGTTGATATATTCTATAGCACAGTGCATTTTGAAACACCGCGTATGAGCTGATTATCGTCGTTTCATAGCAAAAGCACTCGCCCTTTTGTCCAATCGCGATCTCCGCGTTGTTTACGGATTATATCACAGGCCGGTGACGTCGTCGGGCGTTGCGCAACAGGATGCGCGTCCACGCTCCCGAAAATCTCTGGGGGAGCGGGACATTCCCCGGGCGCGGGGGCCCCGCTGGACGGCCGCCCACGCCTCTGCAACGGAGGAATCTACGTCCGCGCTTTTTTAAGCACGCTGTATACAACACTTTCGCATAATTCGTTGAAAAAATCTCCCACGGCACCGGGGCGATTAGGGTTGGGCAGGGAGGTATGGATGATTCGAACGGGACGCGAGGTGCGAATAACCTTGGTGGATTAAGAGTGGGGGTATCTGCTTGTCAGGATATCTTTGTAATGGCAACATCCAAGTTACACATTGAAAAAATAAATTTTAATCATTTGTGTGGGATTTGAAGCTTACATGGCCGGTGCATTACCAATTATACCAACGAATCACTGGTACTAGGCAAGAATTTTTAACAATCATATCCTATAAGTGAAACAACGTACTTATTATGCCAATTAAATATTGTGTGACTTGCAATACTAGACTTTTAACACAAAGTACTGAGTGAAGCATTTAAATCCGATCTGGATATTATTATTTTTAAAGTTTATTTAATTAAGCCCAATCCTAATCCCTAGTATTTTTCTAAAAGTTTCTTTAATCAATTTTCAATATTTGAAAAAATGTACTTAATCATTATCAATCAATAAAACCTGTATAGGCAAAATCGTACTTCCTGTGAGACGGTCTTCACAAAAATCAATAATATAATAAATTTTAAGTTTCGTTGAAAAATGCGTGTGTAACTGTTATTTCAAATCATCCATACCTCCCTGCCTAACCCTGTATAAACTGCCACTGGTTTTACCAAGTAAGATAGTAACAGACTGTTGGCAGCATTTGACATTGATTAAAACAGTTTAACTCTCGATTATGCACAGTGGTTTGCGGTTGAAATCTTCGATTTGCAATCTCAATCTATAACGCAATCTATATAATTTTTATGAAATTAGTGATTATTAATCATTTATTGTGCATTTCGTTCGTGATTGAAATCATTTCTCTCGGTCAATGAATCCGGTGTATTTTTCGCGTGCTCTCAATTATGCAGTGGCCGTTTTCAATGTCGCAAATTCGACAATGAAAAAGAAGGACGCGCAGCACAATGACCTGGCAGCGAGCCAAACCGAGACGAAAAAACACGGTTAGATAGTATTTATTTTATAGTATTGTTACAATTTTTATGTACTGTAGAAATTATGAAACTTAACTTAATTAATCATTATTTCTTAATTGAAATTTAAAGTCTACTCCAGCAGCATTACTTGTGTACCAGAGGACATTAAAAAAAATTAAATTTCAGTTAAATCATTAATTTAAAGTTAATTATGATACGCATGGGGATAGTACCGTTATAGCATTTCACTAAAACCCTAATATACAGAGTCGACCTTTACCATGTCCCTAAGACATGTTATCACTTTATACAACATTCCTCAAACATACTGCCAACTTTTTCCATGTCCCTAAAACATGTTTTAAACTTGTATGCTGTCCCTAATACACAGATTCAACTCGTATCGTGTCCCTAATATATACATAGTGTAAACATATACAACGTTCTCAAAACATATTTAACATGTACTATGTTTAATATGTTCAACCAAATCTTTACACCAAGGATATATGTGTTTATCTAAATCCTTGAAGATGGGTCTAGTGCGAGGCATATCGCTCAAAAACAAAGTAATTATAATTTTTAAATGTCTTTAAAACATATTGCTAACTTGTTGTGCGAGTCAACGCAGCTGACGCGCTATGCTGCAGCTGAGTTAATCGTGGAAACAGCGTTGATTAATAAATCACCGTGGAGTTTTAATATTAGATCGGTGAGAGGTTTGATGGCGGCCGTCGGTGTTAATTTTTTTGTCACGCTTCCAAACTTTATGCCCCACTGTGTCAATAATCTGGCAGAGGAATGCGCCTTTGAGATTCTTGATGCGAGATTTATTTATTTTCTTTTCGATTTTCTTTTCTGTTATTCAACAATAAGACGAACTCGCAACGCGACGTAATAAACCTTCAAGCTCACTCGATAATATACAATCAATACTATTGAGAGACGCCAAGAGACCAATAGTCCAATTTCAGCCACCAAAACCGCAAACACGTCGTAAATACCATTCAATTATTTTCTCATTCAGTTTTGAATGTTAAAATATATTAAATCTTTTTTTTTTTTTACATATTTAAGAATCAGATAAATCTCGTAATGTGCTCGCTTCGCAGAGCTGCCGTTGTGAATTATGATTTCCCGATTCATATTTCCTCGCATTCATTAGATAAAACCGAAGAAAACCTCTCAAGAACGTATGAAATATTCGCGGATCGAAAATAGCAACTATCGTATATGTTTCTTGTATTTTCAAGCACTTGGCCAGTATTTATTCAATATACACGGTGTCCTTAAAATCATGTCATCGTTTGAAAATGTCGGATCTGTATTTTGTGCAACCCATTGACCACTCCCCCAAGCTGAAAAGCTATTAGTTATACCATGCCATTACTGCTTGAAATTAAACTAATGATTCATACATTTAAGAAATAACTGTCATGTGCAAGTATCTAAGGTTAGAAAGAAATATGGTGAATCTAAATCCTGAGCACTATGATTGGTAAGCGACTGAGCTAATCTCTTCCCAGTGAGGCTTTCATTGCTAGAAGATTAAATTAAAAATCTAACTGGAAATAAAGCGAGCAGATTTTTATACGGTCTAAATTTTAATATTCAATATTAACATCCGGTAGATCTGGTTGGAAGACCCAATATAATATATTTAAGATGGCATCTCGTCAAATCGCGGCCTTCCCCCGATGAGAAAGACTTCCTCTCTCTCTGGCGCGCGATCCAAAACAGGGTTGACACACGAAGTGCAGTCAAAATCAATGTCGAGTTGTGTTGACCGGATTATAGTGCATCATCATCATCAAATATAACTATAAACCATGATTTTTAACTGCGAGCGAACATAATTTATCCGGGATCATTTTTGTAATATATTTACTATGTAGAGAACTTTCCATGCTTTTTCGTGATTGAAAATATTTTTTTTATTTATAAACGGTTTACCAACTCTCAAATGCGGTTTACCAACCAGCAAATAATTGTACTTAAATATTAAATGACCATAAAATTACGAATTCAATTTTGGCAATGAGCCTTTTCTTTTTTCGTGTTCCTAGTTTTTTATTTGACTACGTGATTAATCATATCACTATAAATATGGAGGATTTAAAAAATTGAAGGTAGAAAATTTGATGATTTCACTTATTCACGAATTTTAGCAAAAATATTTGAATATTTTAAATAAAATACTTTGGTAATTTTTCCGCATGTTAATTATATTGGTGACCGGTTTCACCAAATTTCACGTTGGCATTATCAAACTTTTTTGAAATACAATGCTAAGTTTGGGACTCAGTTTGATGATGCTAACGTAAAAATGTTGGCGAAACCGGTCACTAATAAAATTAAAGTGGGGAAAAATCATTTAAGTATTAAACTTTTAATGTTGAATTTCACCAAGTGAGATTACAAAAAAAAATTGTGCTTTCGTCATTCAGGGGCTTTTTCAGACTCAGTCCCCACAAGCAACAATATTCGAAATCTTTTAGCTATTTATATTTAAGTAATCAATATTTTTGACTGAGAATACTTGGTGGAATTCCATTTTAATATTTCAAATAAAAAATACCTTGACTCAGTTTAATAATGCCAACGCGAAAGTTTGGCGAAAAATCACTCAAGTATTTTATTCACGAATAAAAATTAATATGTGTGAAAAATCACTCTAGTATTTTTGAGTCATTTACTTTATATCGGGTGTCCAAAAAGAGTATCGGGTGAATATGAATAGTGACCGTTATTGCGTTATGCTGCAAAAAAATTTGGGAGCAGAGTTGCAGGAGTTTCAAGGTTTCACGTGGTTCCAACAAGACGAGGCCACTTGCCATACATCCAATCAATCAATCGAAGCTGTTAACGAATTGTTCCCCAATAAGGTCATTTCACGTAGAGGTAACATCAACTGGCCTCCCAGAAGCCCCGACTTTAGCCCTCTTGACTATTTCGTATGGGGATACCTTAAAAGTAGGGTTTATGATAATAATCCGATGAACCTAACGGAATTGAAACAAAACATCAGGTCAGAAATGTCAGCAATATCGAGGGCTATGTGTCAGCGTGTTATCAGCATTCTTCGTTCCAGATTAGAAGAGTGCCAGCAGCGCGTAACGGTCGTCATTTGAATAACATCACTTTTTCGAAATAATTTTCCATTTTGTATTCTTATAATCAACAATAAAAAAAAAACTTGATTACAAGTAATTTTTGTTGTACCGAACTAACAAATACTCGATACTCTCTTTGGACACTCTGTGTAAGCACAGCTCCACGGGTTGTGTCGAGTTGAGTTGTGTGTGCCTGGTTGAGTGCGGTGGCGGCCCTGCGCGCTGGCCGGCGCGTGCCAAGTATGCCGGCCGGCCGGTTGGGCAAGTCAGTCGCCCGGCGGCGCCCGCGAGCCCGGCTGATGGGCGCTCTCCCCGAGCTGCAGACCGTCCACTAAAAATAACAAAAACAACGCCCGCGGCACCCGGGCCCGTCGCCCCTCGGTCGGCGTCTCCGGCAGCCGCTGCTGCTCCTCCGAACTTCGCCTCTGTCAGCCTTCGCCACTCTGAAGCCGTTCTGCTGTTAATTTCTTTTTTGAAATCTCCGCTAGCTTCTTTCCTCATTGCGATTGTCATCCCCACTAACCACTTCCGCTTTTTCATACTCCGTCTTTCTCAGCCTTCTGCTGTTGATTTCTTTTTTGAAATTTTCGCTAGCTTCTTTCCTCATTGCGATTGTCATCCCCACTAACCACTTCCGCTTTTTCATACTCCGTGTTTCCCAGCCTTCTGCTGTTGATTTATTTTTTTAAATCTTCGCTAGCTTTTTGCTTCCACCACCAAACCACTTCCGCTTTTTCAATTTTTTTCTTCTTTCTCAGCCTGTTCTGGCTACCTTCTTTATTACGATTGTTATCTCTCATATCTCGAAACCTTGTCTTTGTCACCCATCACGACATTAGGTTTTTTGGTATTAATTTCTCGTTTAAAATTTGCACTAGCTTCTTTCCTCATTGCGTATTGTCATCTCCAATAACCACTTCCACCACTCCAAGCTAGATTTTTGGCAAGTCTTACCACAATCGGCATTTCTGTTGCCCTCTTCCTTTTTTTTTAGACTTCTTCATACGTAATCTTCTTTACGTCTTCCTACTGCTCAATTTGTTTTTTAAAATCAAGAAGCTTCTTTTTTTTTACGATCACCATCTCCAGTGCTTTTTTACCCCTCGTTTTAAAATATTTGCCCGCTAATGACGTCAATACGTTTGAGTATCTAATATCCACTTTTTTGTATTTACTCTTGCAATATTTAAATCCAACCCACATTCTACGTGCAGTGTTCACTGTGCATACATTTATCTCAACCGGGCCATTCGTCTTCTAACTTCTTGGATTCATTCTGGAATTTGATTTATATCTATTTTATTTATCTTTATTTCATATATACTCATGTATAAATCAGACAAAATCTTAATTCCCAATTTCAAGACCAATCATGCTTTTGTACCTGCAGAATCTTTTTTCTAAGAAAGTCACTGAGTTGTTATTAATGTTACAAAATCTCTTTCCCAATAACATCTTTTTTATCTGTTTTCCCTGTGCCTCATCAGACTTCGTGAATCTCCACTTGCGTGCGCCGCATCTCCTGACGCGTTGAACACTTTTAGTTGTCATTCAACCCTGTCAATTTCTAAATTTACCCTCTCGTTTTTCTGGCACGCAAGCCGCTATCGATTGATCGCAATTCTCTCGCCGGTCCTCTTCATCACTTATATTTAAAACTACTAATCTCTCTTTGCAAACCAACCATGCGTTAGTTACTCTCTAAAACCGTTCAAACTATTATTATACTACATAAAACAGTGAGTGCGAATTTTTTTTTCTTATAAAAAGTTGTAAATATTCCAGATCGGGTCAAATCTGTAGATGTGTCTAAATAATCGAATTAATATCAGTTACAAACGAACCGTGATGTAAGTGCTCAACCCCCGAACCGACAAGTGGTCCACCATGCCTCTGGCGCCGTCCATGCTGGCGGGGCTGGTGCCCTCCAGTTCGCAGATGCCCCTAGCACCGCAGCCGGGTCTCCGAAGACCCATTCTCCCTCTGCGCAAGTCCAACACCTCACCCCTGAGTCTGATAAACACCAAATACGAGCGACCCCCTGCGGCACCGAGGTTCAGCAGAAACTTCAGCTCGAAACCTCTCAAGGAGATCCACACCGTTCCCAGGTTGAACACCAGGCCCGTCGAGAGCAGAACCTTAGTTTCAAGGTCTCCGAGTCCTTATAAAAGGTACTCCAGTATCGAGACGGGAAGCATTATTGACCTTCCAGGAAGGAAGAACTCTTTCGGAACATCGCTGCTGTCACGCTCGCCAAGTCCGCTTTCTTGCTACAGCAGTCTCAGGAGCTCCAGCACGTATTCATCATGCAGTGGTCAACTCCTGCATGGCATGCCCACGCGGGCCATGAGCGTCTGCTCAACACAAGTGGGAAAATCTCCGACACCGAGGAGAACCTTCCCTCAGATGTGTTCGGCAGACCTCGGAATAGACGTGGATGAGTTTAAAGCCAAAGAGCAAGCTCCGGTCGTGTTCGATGCCAATCTCACGTTCATCCTGGGATGCGAGAAGCAGAAAGTCAGGCAGAACCTGAAGCCAATAGCGGCGCACCTGGAGGACTCGACCGCGTCCAGCTACTTGAGCGCGAAGATCGAGGACTTCCTCAAGAGGACCGACCACGTCATGGACGAGTGGAGGAGTCTCGGTCACAGGGACGACGATATGGACATGGGGCTGCGCGGCGCCAACGGAAGAAGGCTGGGCAGGTCCAGGAGTGCGGCGAACATCATGATCAAGGGCTTCCAGTACTACAGCAGGTCGGGCAGCGTCTGCAGGTCGTCCAGCTACATCCACGACGTGTCCGAAGACAGGACCACCATCTCCGAAGAAGATGAGGTTAATTCATATTTCATGTTTTTAACGGACTCATTTTAATCTAGTACCAGCAATGTGTTTATCAACTTTATAAAACAAACTAATCTGAATGCTTACAATAATAACTCATCGTTTGTTTACTTTGCCAGAACGTATTTAAGTGAGCTTAAGTTTTTTAAACATGTTATAACATTGGCTGAATATTTTTTTTCATATTAAATAAATTCACTTTAAGTATTGTATATTAATAAACTATCAGACATTGCACACGTCTGTATGTAATATTTAAAATCAAAACATATATTTTCCTTATTTATATATATATATATTTGAATATTTATTTTTTTAAATTATGCTTCAAAATATTATCATTAAATGCTTACTTTTTATCACTTTATTTAATACCTTATGTCATAATATAAACGTTTTAAATTAATGGAAATTATTTATTATGATTAATGGAATTGGCTCTCTAAATATTATTTCAAATGAATTGATACTTCTTCGAATTTAAACAAAGTCTATTATGTCAAAAGTTGTGAAAAATCATTTGAATATATATATTTTTTATTTTTTAAAACAACCTCACGCCTCTTTTCTGAAAACCAGTTCAACAAAAACAGCTGTCAATGACGTCACACCTGTTTCACAAAATGCTTATTCGATGGTTTAACATCTACGGTTAATAAATACAAATATATTAATATAGTAATTGTTCGTTGTGCAACTCATTGAATGCACTTGACAGCTAGTTAACCACTGTTGTTTTTTAGAAACCGGACGCTAGGGTGTTCGTCTTGCTTTGCTTAATTTCTTAAATTTTCAAAATTTGAAAATCGAATCAACTTTTTAAAAATCGAACGGTAACGTTTTTCCTGTTCGAATTTTAAACATGAACATATTTAAACAAAGAATAGTCAAGGTTTTTTTTTTTTTTTTTTTCATATTGCAACACTGATTTTTAACGTAACTGACTTATCACTTGTTTATCTTTCGATATGTTTACAATGTCGGAGGATTCGAATGAGTTTCTCTTGCATGTTAAAAAGACTCCGCTGACTCATTAGAGCGCCCCGATAAATCAGAGTCCCCCATCCGCTGCGTGCCAATTGCTTTGTCGTTTCCAGTAAACAGGCGTAATGCTCCCCGCGGATTTCGAAAAGAGAATAATATGACGGGAGCGCGAATATGCATCATGCTTCTTAATTTAAATTCAAATCGGTCGGGTCCACTTTTTTTTTTTCCCCGCATAGCAACACGCATCGTTTTCAAAAAAATGCATGCATTTAATATTCCAGCTGCAAGTATTTTTTGGCAGCGATGAGTAAACTGTTTTTTACCGACGCCGCCTTATAAAAACTTTATTTTATTAATTTAATATAAAAATTATTTATTTTCTTTTATGCTAAGCTATGTTTTACCCTGAATCTCCGCCCAGGTTGTGGGGCTTACATCATGTGGCATACGCGGATTTCTTTATTTTAATTATTGAATTGAAGAATAAATGTTTATATTATTACGCCTATTACTCTTCACAAGCACACCTTCATCCGTCTGCGTCGCTCGATTGATGAGTATTGATAATTAAAACTGTCTTGTTTGTAGATCAAATATTCCATCTGTTTTTCAGTGTGCAAAAGCTTCAAATTCAAGGTTAAATATATTTAATATATACACATAAAGTTTATTTATTAATTTAGTACTTTCGCCATTGAAGGTCAGGTACATCAAACGCTACACAAAACGATATAATATTATTGAATATTTAATACATTTTTTATTATTTTATCAAAAAGTTTTACTGTGCATACAATATGTTTTTAAGTAATCGATTCGTATTTAACCGGTTCGACTCCCACTGATAAAAAAATGGATGGTTTTTCTTGTCGAAGAGCCTATGAAGTCTTCTTTATAGTCGAAATTGCTTAAAGCGCTTACAACGAAAAATTATCTAATTCACTCAGCCATTCGGCTATTCTCTCATCATTTGGATTACTCTCCAAGTTGATTTGCTACAAGGCGGGAGTGTCGTCCGTCATTCGATACGCTGCCCGGCAGCGCCACAATGCTGTAAACAACATTTTTTTGTCGCGTGCTACGTTGTGCCCCACCACCGACCGGGGCTTTGCCGTATTAATAGAGACGTTCAACGCGCTGATGAAAATTCTTCGCCGGCTTCCGTAGAACAGACGCCCGCGAAGTGGCACTGATAAAAGGCTCCCGTGAAGCACGGAGGACGCCCCGCATGTCAAAATCCTACAATGTATTTTTTTTTAATATTTTTATCTGTTCGGACTTTTTGACTTTTTTATTACTAGTTTTTATTTGCAATATAAGTATTTTAAAAATGTCTTAATATATACCTCAATATTTACGACAGAATTTTCAATTTAATATTTTGTTAAATAAAAAAAATTGCTAACTGTCCAGTCGATTTATCAGATATTTTGAAATAGTATTTTTTCGATCTATTTTGATGATGATACAAATATGATTTTACACATTTCAAAAATCATAATTTTTCAGCTCAAAATTACATATTTTTTTTACAATTAAAGTATCTTCATTTTCACGGTTTTCAGCTGTAACACTATTTTGTAAACAATACTTTTTTTTTTTGGTAATCAATTTACACAACGGAATTCGAACCAGTTTAATTGAAAAACATTTTGTTTATTCAATAATATTCATTAGATAAAAAAAATATGGGCAAACGGCTAGGATATGACGATTATTCTTCGCTTTTCAAGAGTGTGAAGAAGTCTTCGAAGCGTGACTGCGCTCACTAACAAAAATGATCGTAATCTCCTAGACATTTTGGCGTATCATATTTCATACAATGTAATTCAGTTTTTCGTGTAATTTTTAAAACCGAGTTAAGTTTATGTTTAAAAAAATGCACCGTGTGTATTTATCCCGTTCTGTGTACTTATATCCTAAATCTCTCTTGAGAAAATTTACCGACCACTTGTCGGATACATTTGCTCCACATTTACGTACAATTCCCGAGGAGTTCAACAAACAGCTGACTCCCCCAACAGCTGATGAGCTGCCCACGCCCCCAGGCCATGGGAGACTTCAGCTGTTCAATCAACAAAATAAGTGTACTTCAAGGAGCAGACAGGATTTACACAGTATTAATGTAATCGATTCACAATTCGACCCCACGCTCACGGCTCTATGTCCAATTGAGCTACAGTGCCACCGTAGCTGTAACACTTACAAGTCGTCAAATATTACAAATCTACGCACGACGGTGTTTTTTTCTTAACTTTGATTATTAATTCAACGAAACGCTCAATTCGTTCTTGTAGGCCATTCCAAAGACTTCTAAAGATTTTTTTTATAAAAAAACATGTTTTTTTTTTTTCAGAATTAAAGCAAATGTTTGTATAATTGAGTCGTTAAATGTGACTAATTTTTAATTATCTTCTTCTACTATGACACGCCGTAAAATTTAAAAAATAAAAGCATATAAAATAAAAATATTTTTAGTATTAAAACAATCAAAAATATGGATCAAACAAACGCGCAACGTTTACGTTACTAATGACACGACTCGGTGCATCGCTCCTCTCGGCCTAAGCCAAGGCTTAGACGTCGCTTAGTACGTATATTTTTCTTCAGAAATATCTTCATTATTTTTAATCCCATTGATGCTCGAGACGGCCGATGGACGCGGGTTGTTTTTCTATTCCCGTGCTTTCCCGGCTTGCTTTCTATTCGCGTGTGGATTGCCTTGATTCGATCCACGGACGAGTATTTTTAATTTTGATATTTTTCGCCGATTTTCTTTGACTCCCCCCCCCCCCCCCCTCTTTATTTCGTAGTTTTAAAATAAAAGCATGACGCATGTCACTTGAGCGGGTCTTAAGGGGCTAGCTTTCCGCGTGATTCATATAATGTGTTTTTAATTTTCATATTATATTTTTCAGCGATTTTCTAGCATGACGCGTGTCACTTGAACATATATACATTTTAATTTTATATTAAATAATTTTCACAGGTTTTCTTAGGCGCCTCTCTTTTTATATAAGCGTAACGTTTGTTTCTTTGACGGGTCTTAAGGGACACCGCTTCCCGCGTGTTTTCATGTAAATGTGTTCATTTTTGATTTTAATACATCTTTGACGATTTTATTTGACAATTGATTTTTTTACTGAGTTTTAAAATAAAATCATGACGCGTGTCGTTTGAACTGGTCTCATGGATATTGCTTCCTTGTTTTTTTTTCATATAAATATATTAATTTTTCTCGCATTTTTTTTTGATTGCTAAAATCTCAAATGCGCTTTTTATATTAAGTTCGATAAATAGTCCAGCAAACTTATGGTTTTATATACATTTTTTTTTTTTTTACTATATAATTAGAATTGTTTATTTTCTTCAATAGGACCTTTATAAATATTTTTATTTTCCCAAACCTTTTCGTGCATTTGATCCATTGGGACACTTGCAGCCTTCTACTTTTACAGAATAGTGAAGCCGGAGAGTCGTCGCGATTTTGGGATTAAGGCCAGTCGAGGTTTTGTATCCAAAGATGAGGGCATCAGCGAAATGCTCCACCAACCTGCAACAGTCAACGACCATCAAAATAACCATCACACAACGGCGAAAAGTCATATAAATATTATTTTCATCAAAAAAATAATAACTACTATAGAATACCAACATTTCGAAAAATAGTCCCTTAAAACAAGATATATATATTTAGTTATCGTTTTCTTGCTGGGCCCGGGCGAATAGAGCCCGTTAAGACCGTTGGAGCGTCCAGCCGCTCGGCTGTGACCTTGGGCCTGCCGCTGCAGGCGCGTGCAGCCCGCGATGCTGGCCCCGCTCCAGCGCCGATATAGACCCTGGCTGATGGGGCAGCGGCGGTGACAGGTCTTCGAGCTCACGAGCATCGACGCGAAGTCTTAAATATATATTAAATATATACAGAATAGGTTTTATTTAAATACGTTTTATATAGAAACAGAAAATCGGCGGCTCGAGCTCGGCTCCAATGCAGCCGGGCTGCACCTCGCTAATACCCGGTGCATCCATCAGCACCAGGCGCAGCTCCTGGCACAGCTCCTGGCACAGCTCCTGGCACGCTGGGGAGCTGCCGGGCCACATGGCCGCCGCTTTACCCTGACGCTTTTCCCAGCGCAGTGATTCACTCCAGGAAAATATACTCATCTGAAAATATGACGACTACAAAAAAAAAACTTCGACTGGCGAAAGCGCTTATTTCAATTTTATTTTTGTAATACTCTAGCAAATTGACTACTCACGTTTTTTTTTTTTTTTTATTCTTTGTGGATTGAATTAAAGTATTTTTCTGCTTCATATGCACGTCGTCTCAAATTTCATGGTGCCATGTGCATCTAGTCTTTCTTAAGTACGGGTGAGTTAGGTAATCTAGACTAGACATATATATTAAATGTTAAATAAAATCCGGTTTACCTCGTGGTTAAATTACATCAGTTTCACTTGTTAATAACGCTTAGAATTTTCGCTAAGCTACAAGACCTCGGTGGGCGAAAACCTCAAACCGCCAGGTTCGACGCCCACCTGTATTGAGTAAAACCATCGCAAGTCACTTCATACTTATATCGTTTACGTAAATATAATTTGACTTTCCGACACTCGCCAGGCGCTCTATCCAATTGAGCTACGAATTCTCCCTCAACTGACCGTGATCTATGGTGTAACAAATTGCGTGGGCAAAGATCATCAACTAGAAGGAAACGATAGCCCGACGGACTTGAAGGAGGATCCGTGCAATTGAGACAATTTTATCACACGACTCGTGCGAGAAACGCATCCGCAGACTGCGTTTGGACACGTGTGCCAGTTTTCACAATCCACGTGGCAATTCGCCAAAAGCTCGGCTCGGCGTTGCATGCGTGTCCGTCTTCTCGGAGTCGATACTCGTCAATGCACATCTGCTTTTGGCAGCCGTCGTTTCTAGATGAATTGGTTTCTTAGATCAAAAACCTGTTTAGCTTATTATCAATATATGATTTTAATAAAATTATCTATTTTATATATATATATATATATATCATTTAATCTTTATTAAAAACACGGTGGGGTTGATCGCGTCACAAATGACAGAAGCTTGCACAGAATGCGCAAAGAACCGGAAGGTCTTCTATTTTGGACACAATTTCGTAATCGGGGCATCGGAAGGAGGAAGTTGTAATTTTGTGAGACTGGCCCGCGCGATAGAGATATGCTCGATGAAACGGTCGCCCATGCGGAGAGGCGTCAGAAGAAGAAGATAATATATTTGCGACGCAATACAAGCGCACTGTTCAATTCAATCAATCTTGTTGGAAATGAAAAAAATTACGCCTTTTCTTCCTGTGTCACATGACAATATGGCAACTTGAAGATGATTTATTCGCGAGCTCCTTTGTTTTCGAGATTTATGGTTTTTCGAAAATTAATTATTAGCGTTGTGACGTCACGTGACAGTTGCAAAAAAATGGCGGCGCCGAGTCGCCCGCCTCGGTTTTCCCTGCCGGGTCGAGTTGCAGTGTCGGCGGCCAACTCGATCCGGTCTATTTGCAATGGAGGTGGCGACCGATCGCACAATCGCATTGATTAACTGCGCAACGCGTTCCCCACATTTATCGCCAGGTAATTCGCCATTTTGGAGTTGACCTGACACGCGAGTATTGGACTTGGTCGCGCGGGATGACGATGAGAAGACGCATGTGTGTTGGAAACGGGTTGGCCTCTGTTTTCGGCACTCTTTTGAAGTGTTCGGTGCATGCATTTATGAACGATATATTTCAAGGTCATTCGCACTCTTTTATTGTTTGCTTTGATCGTTTTTTTTTTTTTTTTTTATAATGTGCGTCGTGAAATCGTTCAACGGTTTCATCAGTTGTGTGTTGCGCTATTGCCTTCAGGGCGTCTAGACATAGACCTTCCCGTCGGAAGCTGCATATGGGGCACGAAACGGGGAGATGAACTGCTATGTTGCCCTGCGTGGATTCCTCGTATCGACGGTTCCATGTCTCAAGCGTGTCTCCTGAGAGGAAAATCTGAAAAGACGGGAGCGGTCTTTTTCATTTCCTTCAAGGCCTACGTGGGCTCTCATCCAGCAGACCTCGACGGTCACGCCTTTGGTTTCTATCAATTCCATCGATTCTTGGATATCGGCTATCAGGGGATTGACGGATACTCTGGATATGCTGTCCACTCCCGAGCGACAGTTGGTGAAGAAGTGTTCGGTTTATTGAGAAGGCTTGTAGTTCCTAAGCCTTTTTCTCTCTCTCTCGCTTTCTTTATATCTTTTTCTTGTAAATACCGCCGCGTTATAACTTTAGTATTGAAATATAACTATTCGACATCATTTTTGTAGTCAAGCGTTATCGGCTATCCTAGTAAAATTAAATCCGTATTGTTTATCTCTGCCGCCTATTGTAAAGTTTACGACATTTTATTTCCGGTATTCAGTAATATTTATTTTTTCGACAATTTCTCGTAACCTACTCGCACAAACAAATCACGCATTCCAAGGCTACCTTTTTTGATCAACATACATACATACTCAGATAATATAATTGTTAGGTTTCTGCACTACTCTATAAGAGTCGGCGATCGCATTTAATAAAATCGTTTGATATGACTTTAAAGCAACTGTGTTTATTATAGTTATTTAAGAGTTTTTCTCGACGAGTTTTACAAAATCAAAATGCGCTGATCACTTGATTACTTGAAAGGTATATCAAAGCTGTTTTTCATTATGAGTTTTTATTTTTTATTGAACTCAAAATAATGTAAACTAAAGTTCCTCTTCACAGTTTTCAACGCAAGATTTCGTGTTCAATCAAACATGCTACGTCTTTCTTTCTGTCTACAACCCTAAGCGTGATTTCAGACTCCTAACCTGGTATCAGGTGCCACTGTGCGGTTCTTGTCTGACCTGACCTGGTGTCAGTGGAAGCGCAACCACTTTTCAGTTCTTGTATAACCCAACTTAACCTGGTGCGTGGTTTGTTTCCAGTTATCGGAGATGACGGCGGAGCTGGCGGTGGAGCAGGCGGCGGGATCCCTGGCCTCGGAGCGCCTGGGGGCGGAGACGACCGAGAGGCTTCGCCTGGACAAGGACCTGCAGGCGGCCAAGGCGGCCAACACCACGCTGCAGCAGGTGAGCCCGTCATCCCGGCAGCACCTCATCATCAATTCGACTCATATTGACTTTAAGATGACAAAATAAGGACGCGACTCAAAACAAATCCATGTACTCTATTCGTTTCCTTGCACCTGTCACTGGCTTTTAAAGGATTCAGTGAAGACTATGAGATGTCGTCTGTCCTCAAGAAAAGTTGAAGTTGATCTCTGTGAGTTATTATATGGTTTTGAAGTATTTGTTCGGTTCTTTCAGACATCAGAGCGGCTGGAGACGGAGCTGCTGTACTCCCGTGCTGATGGAGCTGAAAGCGGTGGGTCCGGAGACAGTGACGAGGGTGGGCGAGGGCGCCGCAAGCTGCAGGTGGCCCTGCGCGAGCTGGAGGCCGCGCGCCGCACCATCCGCCAGCAGCACGAGGACGACCTTGAACAAATGGTGACGCTCAAGAAGCAGCTGGAGAAGAAGGTCAATATGCAGCCACATCGATTTACTGTACATAAATAAATCGATAAGGAAATATGAAATAAATTTGGGCGCGCTTTGATTTCCAGGTGGCCGACGCGTACGAGGAGGTGGAGGAGCAGCGGCAGGTGGGCGCGCAGTGGAAGCGCAAGGCGCAGAAGGCGGCCAGCGACGCCAACGACCTGCGCCTGCTGCTGGACGAGCAGGGCGCGCGCGCGGCGCTGCTGGACAAGCGGCAGCGGCGCCTGGACAGCGAGCAGCACCAGCTGCAGGAGGAGGCCCGCCGCGAGAAGCAGGCCCGCGAGCGCGCGCAGCGGGAGCTGGACCTGCTCGTCGCCGAGAAGTACGCCCTGGACCAGACGCTGGCCGTGAGTATACCCAAATCATCTGAAACAAAAACCTTTGAACAGCCGAGAAGTAACTGCTTTTCTAGCAGGCCTGCAAATGTGTACACCATTACTAAGTACAAAAATAATGCTCACATAGGTTTTTAAAATTTTATTTATTACTATTTCCAATTATAGTTTTACTGAAATGAGAAACACTCAGAGCGATGGACTGGCAGAGAATATTTTGCCGTCGTTATATAACTTTTACTAGTTACATAAATATAACATAATAACTCCTCGTAAGTCGCTGTTATCAAGAGTCGTGCCAATCTGTGCTTAATAAATTTGATAAAATTTTGTAGTTTGATCAAACGTACGTTATCAAATAATCTATTCTTTCATATTTGAACTAGACGCGAATCTTATCTATAACCTAAAAATGCGAGCTGGTTTCAAAGTAACTGTGGCTGTTGAGCGTTACCCGCTCAAATCACGACCCACGATCTTCTCGTTCGGTTATTGAAAATATAAGTTTCGTTGTTCAATCCGTCGCTGCCTTGTGCAGCAACTCAACATTCAAAATTATCCACCTAACTCACGTTAGTTTATTTGTTTGTTCTCAGGTTTTGGTAGTCGTTGTTAATAGATAATTTGGATTCTTGGGTGTTGTGTTGCTTCAAGTTTTCTCTCCTCCGACGTTTCAGAGCTTTCAATCCACGTGGAACCATCATAAGGGATTCTGAAAATATTCCATGCACGAAAACCGAAACGTTAGAGGACAGAAAACTTTAAGTTGCTTAAGAAATACAATTCTCTCCAAGAAGAGAACAGCAATGAATATGTTAAATTCTACTTGGTTTTAATAATCCATAGTCGAATGAATGAAAGGAACTCTGTTAAAATTGTAATGCATCTGTTTTCAGGATACCCGCCTCGAGCTGGAGATGAAGGAGGAGAAGCTAGCGGGAGTCCACAGAGAACTGGAAGACATGACCTTCGGCGGCAAGACTGAGGAGGAGGTGGGAACGCTGAAGAGAGCTAAGCACGAACTGGAGAAGAAGTGTCACGATCAGGAAGAAGAACTGGACGAGATGGCTGGACAACTTCAGGTTCAAATATACTAACATTAATTATAGTACATGTTAAACACTCTTGCTTGTTTATTCAGTGCCGTTTAAATATTTTTACTAATTTGCTCCATCTTTGGAACCTGGAGTTATCTGAATACAAAAAAGTCACATCACAAATTAACACATCAGTGAAATGTTTTAGAAACTACCGCAATACAGAAAATATGTATCTAGATGTGCCCGACACCATTAGTATCTATCCATGCTTGTGGGTAGTTTTGCTTTTAAAGGTTGAAAAAGATGAGGGTAAAAATAGATTGCATCCCTAAGCTTTGTTCCTAGTCGTACATATGACATTATATTTTTTTACTCAAAGTGAATTCCTTGCCCTTTGCAGTTACTGGAGAGTCACAAAGTGCGGCTGGAGATGTCCCTGGAGCAGCAACGCAAGTCCGGCCGGTTGGAGGCAGCCCAGAGAGACGAGGAACTGGAGGAAGTTCGGGCACAATCAGCTAAGAAAGTTAAAGGTGAAGACGACAAAATATAATAGTGACATTGAAAATAGGAATTGACATAACCTCCAAATATATTTTTTATTTTAAAGGGTTTTAGACTATTTTCATAACGAGCTATTAAAAGTTTTAAAAGTGTTTATTCCCTTTAATTATTGATTCCTATGACTTGTTTTTTTGGTTGGTCGGGGTATTGATAAATAACTATTTTTCCCAGGTCTGGAGTCCCAGCTGGAGACCGAGCACAGCGAGCGCACTCTGCTGCTGCGCGAGCGCCACGAGTTGGAGCGACGATTGGCTGCGCTGGAGGAAAGTGCACGTGCTGAACACGCTGAGAGAGACGCACGCGAGCAGAGAGCGCGCCGAGACCTGCGCCGTGCCAAGGCCCTCGCTCGCGACGCCCAGGCTGTGCTGGAACGCCGAGACAAGGAAACCGGCGCCAAGCAGCAGCTTCGACAACTCAGGGACAGGTCACTACCTACTACCATATTTGTGTACTTACATTATGCTCAATAGAAATTGTCGTAATTTTAAAAATTATTTTGGTTGAAATTTGTGATCTGTTCTTTAATCAGAATAATGTCAATATTTCTTTATAGCCTTGTAAAAGCTTTATCAACTATAAAATTTTCTTTCACAGTTTTAAAAAATAAAAACTACAATCTGCTATCTTCTTATTTTATTTTATTTATTTTTCCAGATTGGATGACACAGAGGTGGCCTTGAGGGCAGCGCAGAAGGCCCGACAGGTGGCAGAAGCAGAACTTGCAGACTCTTCGGCGGCAGCTGAGGAAGCGGCGCGAGGCAAGCGAGAGGCCGAGGCCCGTGCTGCCACAGCTCAGAGGGATGCCACCACTGCCGCTGCCCAGCTCGAGGAAGCTGATGAGGAGGCTACAGAGGTGCCTATAAGTTTATCTACTGTTTAATTCATATTAGTAATTAACAGGCTTGGTCATGCATCAGAAATTTTAGGAATTTTGTTGCTTGTGGAAAAACAAAATATTAAAAAATATTATTTTTATAGTTAATATTTACTAGAGACAAGCTGTGTTGATTAAATTGAGAAAAAATTAGATTTTTTTGAGCCAGAATAGGTTGAAAATAAAAAAACAACCAAATTATAGATCAATATGGAAAAGAATTCACACAGCTGCAGCATCAACTGGCAATGTTGTCCTGTGCTTGTACTTTAATTAAATATTTTCTTTTAATTTAAAGATAATTTAGGAATGCGTTGTAATACTTTCAGACCTTGAAGAAGTATCGTGCATGCGTGCAGACCATGGGAGAGGAGCAGCGCGCGGCACGAGAGGCCCTGGCCAGGGCGGCAGCTGCTGAGGAGGAAGCCCGCCAGGCACGCGAGCGCGCAGCTGAGCTCACCTCGCGCCTTGCCTCGGTGGACCTTGCACACACGCAGGGACAGGCCGCCCAACATGACAAGTGAGTGTTCAAATATATATTCATATTTCTTATAGCATTTGAAAAAATAGCACTTAACTTTACCACAGACATTTGAAATATTTACATAAACAATACATTATGGGAAGCAGTGGCTGAATATCCCATACAATGTCAGTTGTAATTATAGCCTAGGAAATACTTACTATAGTAATATTATTCATATGTTTCATTCGTTCTAGACTGGAGTTGAAGACAAAGGAGTTGGAAGCTCGTCTGGAGCTGGAACAAACAGCGCGCGCTCGACTCGAGGCGCAAGCCAGCCGGGCACGTGAAGCTGCCGCTGCTGCCGCTCTCACCGCCTCCGCTGCCCAAGCTCGTGAGCTGCAAGCTGCAGAAGACACCAGGAAGGCCATGCGCCAAGTCAGGTACTAGCAGTACCCACATTAATATCTCATTTATCAATTGCCTATAAACATTTCCAATACCATGCCCACCTGCTTCTTCTCTTGGGGCTCTTAAACCACTCTTAAGAATGTGAGGTGTGCTTGTAGACTCCTTGTTCAGAATTACTGAGCTTAGATAGTTGAAATCATACGAACTTAATCATATGATCTTATGAACATAAAACTTGTTTGTTGAAAAATAAATTATTCAACTGGTTTGAATTTAATCATGAAAGGGAACTACGTGAGGAGCTATCTACACTGACTGCCAAGTACGAGGAGGCAGTTCGCTGCCGCAGCGAAGCAGACCTGCGAGTGGAGTTGGAACGAGCGGAGACGGCAGCGGCTAGGCAGGAGCTGCGCGACGCTCGCACGCGCATTCAGCACCTGCAGTACGCCATCGCAGACGAACTCAGCCCCGATAACAACAGTGAAAGGTGAAATATTAATTTGATTTTTAAACAATATTGGTAGTCAGCATATTAGCATAAAGCGCTGTAACTTTCATATATTTTAAAATTGACTTTCATCTTTCAGAAAAATTAATATAAAGGCCTCTAATATCTTATTTTATTAAAGTACCATATTATTTACAAAATATTTTATTTTTGTGGAAACATTCAACTTGTTAAATAGCGAGTGCTCAGTCAGTTTTATTTGGTTGTGACATTTATGTTTTATAATTAAGCTAATTTTGATTCATATATTTTTTTCAGTGAGAATGATGACAGCTACAGCTCTGAAGAGTCTGTGGCCTCACTGATGGCCAGAATCACTCCTCACTCGCCCGCCGCTGCCGGCTCCATCACTTCCAAGTAAGCATCTCATTTTTTTTTATTTGTTTCGATTTTAATAAGTGATGAAATGTAAATGTTCATTATTTAATAATAAAAGCATTTTATTGAAACCGCAAATTTTTCAAAACTTTGGTATTATTGTTATTGTGCATGATACTATAAGGTACTATAAATGAAGGTGTGGAAAACAAAAATTGATTATTGTGTTCTTTTCAAGGTCAGCAGAGGAGCGTCTCAACAGTTCGAGCCTGACCTCCAACAAGATCATCGAGGAATCCTCACCCTGAAGGAACGCCCCCGCGGCCGGCACCCTCGCCTATCTCTGCTGCCGGCCCGCGGCCTATCTTAACCAATATTGATTTTAAACAAGCTCATCCATCACACGGAGCCAGTGAGTGACTGAACTGAATGACTTGTGGAGTACCACTAGCAGTGCAATGTGCTGGCGGCGCGTGGAGGGCTCCGAAGCCAATACTCTCATGTCACATTTATTGTAACCAAAATAATTACTGTAGTTTTTTCATGCGTGAGAACATAGGATAACTTTCATTTGGTGCACTCGAATATGTAACATGAATGATGCTTTTACTAAAGATCACATCATTAATGTTACAATATCCTAGTGTACCAAATGAAAGTTATCGTAAGTTCTCACGCATGAATAAACTACAATAATTCATTCTATCTAATTAATTACCTTAAAGATTACAAGTTGAAATTTAATTGAATCTATGATGCACGTTAAATGTAAGATATATGATGTGGAGTGCATTCTTTACATTGGACTATAAAAATGTTTGTTTTTATCTATTGGCTTTTTTGCTCTCCACTAATCCTTTTATCGCTCACAGATTTCAATAATATTTGACAACTGTGCTTTAAATGAAAGCGGTTATTAATTTTTGTCTTAGTGGTACTCTTTGTATTTAAAAACATGGTAACCTTATTGAATTTGGGTTTGTATCACCAAGATTCAAGCTTATAGAAGAAATGTTGATAATATATAATAATAATACAATAAGTAAACCGCTGCCTCAATATATGATAAATTATCTTTCATTTTGCTCAGTTCAGGTTTAGATGTTGTGATGCTTACAAAAATATACAAATCATCTCTCTAGTAGTGGACGGCTCCTTACAAATTTGAAATAATATAATCATGAGCCGGGAAGTGTGATTGTTATTCTTGAACATGTGAAATATAATGCAAAGCGGTGACGGAGAAAAGACAATCAAACCCTAATATTGTAAACTTGATGGAAAATTTGTGTAATATTGGTTCCGTTTTGTATGTGTATATTTTGAACGAATCTTATCAATGTGATGGGCCAAGATAAACTCTTGTAAACCTCAACCGCAATAATTGTCATTAACGCTTCCAGGGTATTCTATTGTAAATCATTTCTTTTATTTTAAACATTTGCCCTTCACATTTTACGAAAACGAAAGTGATTATAAAATTCTTGTTTCCATATGTTGAAAAACCGCCCTTGCCTCTTCTCCGGCAAGAGCGGCTCTTTTCGCCGTGGGTTTCCTGACCTTGGTTTTTTTTTTTGTATGTATCTTGTGTGGATCGGGTGAAAGGGTGCCTCATTATATCCAAATGCCCCGTTTGTGTACCAAATGAGGATATTTGTTACTTGTGTATGCTTCCAATTAGGCCAATGAAGGTCTACAGACTGTCCCGGGCTCTAGACCATTTCATCCAAACAAGCCAAAGACTGCGTAAAACCACTTACCTTTTTTTTTCAAAAGTAAATAATCCACAAAGATTATTTGTTTGCACTCCTTAAGGAATCGGAGAACATTAATTAGTCTTGTGAATTCTCATTATTGTCGTGAACACTACTTTAGAATATTACTACAGAATTGCAGTATTTTTTTAACATCGACCTCTGGTTCGTCACTCTTTCTGCGATCTCTTACTTCCAATGTATAATCATTTCTTTATCAATAATCATCAGTCATGCGACGCTTTATGAAAATAATCAAGTCTGCCTGTCTCTTCCCTGCGGTTCGGATGAAATGGTTTGAGCGTGGAGTACGACGAAAGCGCCTTATTCAGGTTTCTACCTCACCGAGTGACTTAGCAAATCTGCAATATGACTTTGTATATTCTACAATTCCTGTTAGTCGGTTCGTGCCACTTGACTGTTGTATTTGTACGTTTCTAGTGATGAATTCTTGTTATAGGAAATATTGTCTTGCGAGTTATTCCTCTTTGACGAAGGTCGAGATTGTTGTTCAGTGGTCCCTTAGGGATGTAGTTTTCTTACCATACTTGTATACAATTTATTAAACTATTTAAAAACATATCTTATAAGCTAGATGTTCTTTAATACGCAGTGCGCGGCGCTTGCATCTCTATCCTGTGAATGTTAGTGAACTATTATGTTTTGATCTGTCAAGAAGAGACTAATTTTCTCCATTTCATAATATTAACAGATTTCTTAAAAGTTTATTTTTTCTTTTATGTAAAATACTTGCCTTTTGTCCATAATACTTTTCAGCATACAGGGTATTGAAATCTTTGTACTTTCATATAATCAAAAGACCAAAACCAATGTAAGACTACAATTTAATTTTTTTTTATTTTACGAGAGTTGTCGAGCGTCAAGCACTTTAGATTTTCTAGTAAAATTTTGATGTCTATTTAAAAAAACTGATTTTCGTCACTTATTGCCTCGGTTGGATATATTATTTGATTTTTTTTTTGGCATTCATTTTGTAATCGATGATAAAGCTCAATTTTGAATGGAACAAGGGTTGTACCAAATTATCAATACGAAAGAGGCAATTTGTGGAAAAGAAAATAAATAAATATTTACATAATATATGTATATAATAAGGTTATTTTTAAAACTCATTACTGACATCGAAGAAGCAAATTTTTAATAGTGATTCTGCGTCTATAAAACATTGAATATTGTAACTTTTTGATTTTTGAGCATTGACAAAATTTTATCTGCAGAATCAAACGATAAATGTATTACGTCTTTATAAATGAAGCTGAATAAATTTTCTCTGCAGTAAGAACCCCCGAGCAGAAGCTACGAGGTGTGAAAATCCACGTATAAGTCAAAGTACCAAAACACTATCGGCCTAAACACTTAAAAGGATTGAGAGAAGTTTTTTTTCCCTTGAAATTGTAAAAGGCTGTTGTATATTATTGGTAATTATTATTATGTCACATTTTTACTGCAATTCGTTGTTTATTAAGATTTGTCAAATGCCATGTATTTCAAAATCATCATCTTTTTCAATGATCAAAATAAATAAATTATCTTCTGAAATCAATGAATAAATTATCTTCTGAAATCAATGAATAAATTTTTAACAAACGTTGATTTTCTCCAGTTTTCTTTGGTCTTGTTTGGCAAAAATCTGGAAAAAATTTTGTTCATTGAAAAGGCGTACATTTTGAGATGCCGGGTTTTTCGTGTTAAGTTATTTATGATCAGAACTTAATAATAAATTATTATTTTACTTTAGACATTGTAAATTAGAAGTTGTGAAATCTTAATCTATAAATAACTGACGGCTCACGGGAATGATCGTGGATGTGTCAAAAATTTATATATACATAGTTTTATTGTCAGTTTTAGTTGTACACAAAGAAAGTAATGTTTTTTTTTTCCTTTGTAAATAGCGAATATTCGACTCGGCTTTTTAATGTAAACACAGAAATTGAAACAAAATGATTTTAAACATCATACAAAATATATCTAAAAATAATTATTTTATAAAAGTTACCGTGTTTCCCATTAGCTTGCATGTTATGGTCGTTCTGTTTTTTCCTTATGGCCGAGTTAGAATCTATGATTATTTCTTTTAAAATGTTGTTTATTTTCATATTTTATTTTATTTCAATATACACACATTATTTAAGTTTTTTTTTTTCTTTATTGTAATAGCTTTTTTCTTTCTTGATTTCTATATATTTGTTAAAACTGCCACCAAATATGAAATTGTAAACTCAATGCAGGTAAAAATAGTAAGCAATCCAAAATGCTTTATCAATGAAATGTTTTTATTTATAAAAAATCGTTTTATTTTTTTTGTTTGATCTTCATTCCTCATAATACTCAAATCACAAACGAAAATACTTTTACAGATTTTTATTGACATATTTATATTTACGATATACGTATATTTTTATGGATTGTTATTTTCAACGCAATCTTCCATAAAAACAAGTTTTAATAAAAAAAAACCTTTATTAAAAATAATACAGAACCAACAATGTTTCTTAAAACACGATACTTATCCAAAAATACTGAAAAAAAACAAAAGTTTATTACTCGGTTATCTGTTCACAGTGACATTCATGGCAAATATTTCTTCTCCTTCGATCACATCTGTAACGGACCGAACAACTATGTAAATAAAACAATATCTCACTATCAGAATACATCTGAGTTAACAACCATCACATATACTAAACCAAACATAAAACTGAACAATCACATTGTTGCAACCCTAAGACACTCGTCCCCGCATCTCCGAAACCACACTCCCTCTTATTATATGCTTGATAAACAAACATATTACGAGAGTATAAAAACTTAACGTAAAATATAGTAGACAACACAAAAAAATTATGTTCGTAAATGAAATTTAAAAATTTTACTGTTTGAAAATTTATCAATTTATTTGGATTGGGCATTTGGGGAGCATGTGCCTTAATGATCACAAAATTGAGACTTTCTAGTAGAAAAGCATTCTCTGATTGAAGCGATCCCAAAAATAAAATATCAATGGAATAGCGCAGACAATCTAGAATGTTTTTTTATTAGAAAGTCTGGTGTGTAAAAAAGCACAGTAGCAGATTTGACAATTCGAAAAATTTCCGTCTTCACTAAATAAATAAAATAATTTAATTTCGTTAGAAAAAAAGGAAAGTGTTAAAAAGGAACCACAGTTGTATGCTGGAAGCACTAATACTACCCGATGTCTTGACACGCCGCACAGGTCATGGTGAAAGTCGGATGCGCAAGATGAGCAGAGCTGTAGCAGAAAACAGTGCCAAACTAAACACAATAACGCCAAAAACATACACCATAGATCTGTCGGGTGAAAATCTTAGCTGATCAGCATTAAAGACGCAAGTTAACAGAAACACCCATAAAATTTTAGTTACATTTATCATAATTTTTAAGAACGACGAATTGAATGAAAAAAAAAAAAACATATACATAAAAAATTATTCAAACTTGCGTCCGTGAAACAAATCTGCAAAGACTAATGAAATAAATGTTTATTATGTTAAAATAATACTGTTTCAAGAAACAACCAGTCACTATTCAATATTAGCATTTCAATGCTGCATCTCACATTACGGATTCACTGAATTATTATAACAATAAAATTAAAAAAAACAGCAGTGGCGCGAAATGCGCATAAACTAGGCATGCGGTTATCATTCACTGCATTAAAATTGTACCGGAATATGGCTCTTTACTGGTAAAAAAAGTTCTGTATGAACATGCGGCCGCACTGAAGGTGTGCCACGGCACCACGCGACATCCTCTCGGACAACTTCTAAGATCACATTTTGTTTATTAAAAATACTGCGGGTCTTGCAACGCACCAACTGCACTCCACAGTTGGTCAATATCCGACACTTCTTGATCTTTTGCAATCAAAAGATAACTCACAGTGACGGATGTTTGAAATTAACTTATTGAATTAAAATTTACTCGACCCCTTTAAAATATACAAATGAAAATGGCAAGGATGCATAGAGAAGGGTTTAGATTGACTAAGAAGGTGCAAACTAATTACAATAGAAACTTAACTAAGAAATTAGTATTGCTTATGTCAATATAAAATACCTTTAAATTACGTATACAGTATTAATTAATATTAAAATACGGTAATATTAGGCTATTTAAACGCCGCTTTCAGTGGTGAGTGACACGTCTGCTGAGAAAACTACGCGCCAAGGAAGATTACCAATTGGCCCATGTATTCGATTCCAAAAAATGAAAATAAAATAAAATATTTAATATTTGTTTTAAAAAAAGTTCAAAGTAGAACAAAGCATATATTAAAGAAATAAAACTATATATATCTATTATTACCCTTTTGATTTTGTTGAATTATTCTATCCCACCGAGGGTTGCAATCACTTATCGAATACCCTCAGTAGTGATGCCATCTTCACCACTGAACGTCAGCATTTATTTAACAATTAGAATAAGACGTCCCTTCACCGCACACTATAGTTTCAATTGATCAACAAAAATAGGTCAAATTGCAACTACAGTTATATTTCAAAAAGGTTAGAAATAGGCAATAGATGCACCAGCTTTCTGCGTTGTTGACAATGGAAAGTATAGAGTTGGTATGAGTTACAAATAAAATATTCCTATACAAGATAAACTCGTGTTTTCTTCCGCTAGTGGCAGTATGAATAATATTGCTATTTTTCTTAAGTACCAAAGTGTTGCCAGTGTAAAACGTTTGATAGAATGCGTCATCGTTAATATAAAAAAAACTACAGTAAATCACAAACACTCAACAAACTCATAATGACGTCTCCATAGAGGTAATAACACACCACCGTAAATAATCCCGACAAAACACATAGGAATGATGCAAAGAGAGGTTGTTCAGAGTTTGACAGATCGAAAAAGATATATTGTCATCTATTTTAGAGACACGTAATTAAAAAAATATATTTTATTTAATTAAACAATAGGATTTTTAGAGGCGGTGCGTTTTCTCATGGAAGGACCTCACTCCAGCAAATATGTTTATATTTGACGAGATTTCGTTACTCTCTACGAAAAAAAAATTGCTACCTTTACTTGTTTCCAGTCTCATTGATTTCTTTGTTAGTAACAATATTTTTTGTACTATTTCTAAAATAAACTCGTGCCAAACAAAAATACATTCGAGACATTGCAATTGTTACAGCTTTGCCGTGCTTCTGCAAGATTCCCGAAACCCGACACACAAGACGTGATACATTCATAATAATTAGAGGAATTAGTAAAATGAACATTGAATATTGTACCCTAACTAGAAATAAGTGCAATCACTTTCTCTTTTTGTTGAAACACTTCACGAAGCCGTGTACAAGGCATTACAAGTAAACAGAGAACTGTGAGCGAGGTGCCCACATCAGAATACAAGAGGGAACTCACACTTGCAGGAGCTGGCAGTTACGGAAGAAACCCATTTCAAAATTTATAGTAAAACCAATAAGTAGTACCGATGCTGAAAAAATATTTTAGAAATTCAAAATATCAGATCTATGTTTAAACAGTTGGGTGAGATTTCGCCACAATTATCATAAAATTTTCCGTGCATTCGAGCAACCGTGACACTCACATCAATTATGTACCGATTATATAATAATACTAGGCCCAGTGAAAACCGTTCATCAATTAGCATCAGGTTTATGAGAGTACAGGCTCTTAATAGCGATACCTAATCGATATGCTCGTTCAAATGCCCAAAGCTGCTAACAAGCTATATAAAAAGAAAACTCAGTTCAGATACCCAATAGTTTTACCATAAGCCTGACAGTCTCTGACACAGATAATTTATACATAAAGTAGTTAATATAATAAGTTAACTAACCAAGTCGGTCTATTTTCCTACAGTCTTAATTTCCACTTTTCATAAATCATAAGATACATTTGAAAACACTAAAGATCAAAATATAATCACACAAAAATTTTCCTACATTTTTTGTACAATTCTAAATTCCGTGTCACCAGTAGCACGTGTTGAAGGCGTGCAGTGCAGACGTACCATTAAAAAAAATAAAAAGCCTAGATATATTACCTATGTTTTTAGGTAAACACAAAACTGTGACAAAAATATTTTTGTCATAGTTTTTTTATATAAAAAAAATTTAAAAAGCACGAGTGAAAATTTTTTCACGTCATTTTTTAGCATCATTTAGCTAAAAATATAATGAAAAGAAATATTTTACAGCATGGAAATGCACAAACTGAAAAAATATTAAAAATTCAAGGTAAAATTTAGCTCTTTTTGCCGTTTACCGTGTATTCAACTCCTAAAAATAAACATCTCAAATAGAGACATATGAGTATATGCATAATATATAAACGTAAAAGAAAGTATAAACTTCCATTAAAGATTTCCCAACAAATTGTTGTTTGCTAATTGCCTCATCATGACATGCGACACGGCACGCCGCTCATTTGCACTCGGTGACACGTTTACAAAAACAACACAAAAGATTACACTCCAACTTCCGTAATATTACTAATAAAAGTTTTTTATAAAATTAGTACATTATTTTAAACCTTTAACCCAAAACGTACAATTTTTAATGCAACAACTAATTATTTAAAAAAAATTAAGAACAACAAAAGGTAAAAATATATTTTGCTACCCCTCACAACACCAAAAAATTTTAATATTTAAAATTCGAGATTTATTTATATAGATTAAATATTTGGAGATAGTAATCACAAAGATTTTTCACTGTTTGTTTTGACAAAAATCAAATTTCATAAAAAAAAAACGCCTAAACGTTATAGAAGGAACTTCTTATGAGTGAATAAATAGGTTAGAGCCGAGATGGAAATATTAGTTATAAATAATTTAAGTTAGTAGTGCATTGTGGAATGAATGAAATAATACAGATTATTCTAAGTAGTAAGCCGATTGGCATCTCGCCCTCATTTGGCATCCCTTGTTCCAGCGGCATCTTTATATTATATTTTCAACAACAGAGAATGTCTGTATTTTTTATTTCTGTAAAAAATAAATTGCTACGTGCATCAATTTAAAAGGAATGCATAAATAGCATAACAAGTAAATTCACCCTTATGCCTGTGCATGGCAAGGCTAGTGGTCATATTCAAATCCGCTGGATCTTGGAGCCAAGCAAGACGGTCCAATCGGCAAAGTCCTTGTTGTTTACGTGCTATCAATTCTTTTTTTTTCATCACCCATAGAATATATTAGCAATTATTACAGAATCGATATCACACTGGCCAAGACTCGGGCGATATCGAAAATCGGCAGTTGTAAAATGGATGGAAAAATGGAAGTTAATATTAGTCAATAAAGTATTGAGTAAAATTAATTTTAAAAACGTCTACTGTAGCAAAATATGATACATCGACCGTTTAAAATGTATGCTAGAGATCTTCTCTTTTAATGAACGCAGTCCTGATAGCAACCAAAAGGGTGCTATGCTAATTATATCTAGACAGAGTGGAGTGAGTGACATGTGTACAATGGATACAAATTATATTATCATATATACCTAACTCTCCGAGCACCGTCAGAGGCGCAACCAAGGCTTCACCGAGTATATTAGTAATCCGATAAATGCTCCACCTTTTGGAGCTGAATTAAATATGGTCGCATGCAAATTCCGAGGGCTCCATATAATGACTGTAAACGTGAATACTTTACGGCAGGTCTGGCTTATACAATATCAAAACACATGAAAATATCAGCACACTCCACCAGGTACAGTTAATGTCGTTTATAAATATGGAGGCATTCCAAGTTTTACATATCGTCACTTAAGATATCACATCAAGAACAATATCAACACCATGGTCACAGTATGTATACATTCTAGCACAAAATAAGACCATTGATAGCAGATTCCACTGGACCAATATTAAACTCACACTGAACCGTTCACATTATACCTTAAATCTGATAACTGACATGTTTTAAGAAAATTTAGAGATTAGAGTTTAAAATTTTCAATAAGATGATTCATAAACTTGGTGTGAAATTTTATCTGATAATCAGACGGTGAATATGATTCCTGGGAGGAGGTCAATCAATCAAATATTGATTAAATAGATAGCAATATCCAGACACAGTGCTACATAGTACTTTAAATCAACGCTGCTTCGGGTGAATGGCATTGATCCACCCTGATGTCCATATGAAAAGTAAATCGCAAAGCAATCCGTATTTTAATAAGATAGACTCGGTATCGTACTGTAATAAATATAATATTATTCTATTCTCCACAATATGAACACGTAATGTGATTATTATAAAATAAACACTTTTTTTATTCCCTATATTTTTATATTCCATACATGTTTAGATGTATCTTAAGCTTCGTCTACCAAATGGTACAATACAACATATTGTACGTTCAAATGATAAAGGTTTGAGTAAATCCAAACATATATCAAATATAAATGAAAAAAAATAGCGTATTCAAAAAAGTTTGAATTATAATAACAACAATAGATTCACAAAGATATTCACCGTGCACATGGATATTATACTGCGTGATATTATATCTTAAGCCACGGCACAGGTAGTGGATTAATCAGATTGTTTTGGCAGTGTTACATGAGAGTAGTTGGGTTTTTTTTTTTTTTTCATAATACCAAGGAGATTTAATAAAATGTGAACTAACTGTTAGTTCGTACAAACACTTACATTTAGATATACATACAATATATCAATTTGAGGAAAATACAAGCAGTATTTTATTATAAGTAAAATTTTTGGAAGACATTCTTAAGACTCATCGGTCCATGCTCGACTGCGCCTCATTCAAATAATACTCCTGCACCAGCAGCTTGTAAATTTATAATCGGCCGTGAGGCGCGTGCTACACCCGCGTTGAGATCAATACGTAACCCTGTTTGTCAGCGGTCGAAAAAACACAAATGGGTCCATTTTAACTAGATATTTTTTTTAATATTCAGTCATGAAAAATCCACAACTGAATGATGAATCAAAATATTGCATATTTTCACAATTTGTTTCGTGCTTGAGCGTTTACAGCAAAAGGTTCTATACGAAGTCCACGTCAAGCTAGGTGAGAGGAGAATAATACTCCTCTCCTGGAATGGAGAGAAGAATGTATCCAAAAAATTCCCAATTCCATTCAAGATTAAAGCAAACCTTTTGTGAGTTTTTGACCCGCTGCACAAAGCCATGTTGGTAATGGTCTTTACCAAAAAAAATTCAATAAAACATAAACGCCCAGACGCAGCCGAGCAGGCAAACACAAACGCAAACATCGACTCACCTCCACACGATCGTAACATCAGGGTCATTATCAATGGCCATCTCCACTTGCAGAAGGGAGAGGTTAGTGAGGCAGCAAATGCGGTCCACGCACAGCGCCCCGGTAAAGAGCGTCCTCAGCCCCTGCGTCAGGCGATCTCCGTCCTGGCCGTTTCCAATGTAGATGGGATACTTCTTGAGGCAGCGGATGAGGCGGTGCAGTAGGCCGAAGGTGATGAGTTTGCGCTCGTCGATATGCTTGGTGTGGGGGGATAGCCTGAGACATACAGACTTGAGGGTGCTGCCCTGCAAGAGGCTGCAGTACACCTGCAAGACGTCGCGCATGCAGGGCAGATTAGGGCTGCTGGCCACGTAGGTCAGGCACTCTTTCTGAAGGGCCTTGTCCTTGAAGAGGCGGGAGAGTGCCGGGGTTCCGCGATACATGTTGCCGTACTTTAGTATGGGTACTAGAGATACCTGAAATTGTTTACAGTTAAATTTATCTTACTTTTCAGTTTATCTACCAAATCATAAATAAATAATATGTTTTTTTTTTAATAATGAAATTCTAGCTTACAGTTTATCAGATAATTAATATAAAACCTCTGATTTCAGAGCTTTGAACAACGCATCTTCACATGCTAATTAACAACATAATATGATGTTGCATCGCTTCTGATATTTCGGTTATACTCAACAAGTTCAATAATAAATGCAAGCTCATTTTTAAGAAAAAAAAACCTAGATCTGTAGCCAAAACGATCAGGAAAAAATTTAAATATCCCAAAATCTTGGCAATCATCATCAGTTGACTCACGACCCCGTAGTAGACCAGGTTCTGAATGCAGGCCTTCACCAGCGTGCTCTCCACGTCAGCCTCAGCGGATATCTTGGACACGTGGTTATAGCCATCTATGTACGGCAACACCTGCACAAATAAAGGAACTAATAAAAATTCAATTTCATGGTAATTTATGCAACACAAACGTATCATCACATCACATAAGGAATTGCCACAACGCAGTGAGGCACGATGATGCTGTGTATGATTAATTCAAAAGTATTAATTATTTTACAAATATAAATTTTCTATTCAATCCATTGTTCAAAATTATATCTATATTTTAGACCAATTTTAAATATTAATAAATTCTGCATCAATACATCCAAATACTATCAAATAGAGATTAACATCTTATGCAGCTGTTTACAACTGTAACAAGACTAAATGCCGAATTTTATCAAAATATTTATCTAGCCCAACGACATCGGTTACACACTTGCAAATAATAACTGAAATTATCACTCGATTACTACTTTGAACCAAAATCGTAAAAAAAATTCAAGTCAATCATTGTCCTAAAATCATATTTTTAACAAAATAAGCCTATACGAGTATAAATATTAATTTACGGTAAAGAAAAGATTGAAACCATAACAAGTGAATTCTCACCTGTTTGGTGGTGGAAGGTCAGCTTTGGACAAATGGTTGACAAGAGCAGGTGTTCTTAAACCTTAGACCTTACAGAGCTGCCATTATGACTAGACAGCATCAATTTTGATTTTATTGCACTCGGAGGTTCAAAAGTCACAGTGCATATTCAACAGCGTTTTTAAACAACAACAAACAAAGCCTTGAATATCTAGCTGATGCCTAAATACACTATTTTTATTGCCAAACACACACTGCGATGTATTATAAATAATAACTTAGCTGGTTTATTTATATTCTAATCTTCGAAAGAATGAAAATGCACAATGGTAACAACACCTGAAAAACTTACAATGAAAACGGCACAAAAGTAATCTTTGCAGAAATTCTTTTGAAGTTTCTAGCCTTGTATGTTTTATTATGAATTGTTAACAATATTTTTATGCCCACTCAGCTGCTTTCTAAACTGATGTTCACAAGTCATAGTACAATTTAATTACAGTGAATGCTTAACTTGAAAATTCCATTATCGGTACTTTTATAGCGAGAGAATGAAATAATAATGTAACATTAGCATAGAGTCCAATTTAAAAATTAGGCACTGCTACGTAATTGTTTCCGTAATTTATTTTTACATTTGAATAAATAAATATTATTTCAATACTTATGGCATCATCCGAAAATGAAGAACTGAACATTTAAAGTTTTAGCAAAGGTATTTTTGAAATGTAAATATATATATATATATATATATATATATATATATATATATATATATATATATATTAAAAGCCAGATGGTAGCATGAGTGTGAGTTTTTGGTACCTGCGTGGTGGTGAGGTCCCAGTGCGGGTCAGGAGTGGGCGGCATGAGGAACACGGGCACGTCATGATCCTTTACAGCGGCCGCCTCCTGCCACACCTCCACCACCTTCAGGTGCATCATGGTCTCACCCTCTGGGAAAGGCAAAGGATATCAGGAAAATAAACAAAACATCTAGGTTTATATATTACTTGAAGATTTTTGGCCTCATCAATAGTTCAGCAACAGGTATGGTAGAGAACGTACCAACAATAGAGGCCTTGCGATGCGTGTTGAGATCATGCAGGAGGTGCGCCAAAAGGGTAGGCAGCTTGGAGGCACCCGCGTTGGACAAGAAACGATTTTCCTCCTCCATGGTGGTCTGCAAAATTTCACACCCGTATTATCAACCAAAACTCTCCAGAATCGAAAACATACACATAGAACTGTTATTTCTGGTTGCACATAGAACATAGAGGATGAGGAGAGTTTCAATGAAAAAAATTTAGTTTAGTATCAAATTACTTACTATAAAATAAAAATATGAGTCAGGTTTATGATGCACATAAAATAACCAACAAATGGTATCAAACTAGATAATTGATTATTCATGTTTCACGTGAACCTTAAAGCTTAACATAAAAGTGACAGATAAAAACGGAATAAATTCATGCAATTCAGCTTTAGAGATAAAATTTAGGTCTTTACTCAGCGGACTGAGGATTAAGATGACAATCAACTTACGAGGTGCTCTGCCAGCTTTTTGACGACAGGTTCGTACTGGACGGTGCGGGCCCACGGATCGCAGACAAAGCACAAGTTGAACATGTAGGCGTTGCGCTCGTACCGAGAGTGCTCCATCCGCACAGGGTAGCCGATGATCTTGTGCCCCAAAGCATTTCTGGGCAAAAAAATAAGAAATAAAAAAACCATACAATCTAATAAAAAATAGTAGTGTTTTCTGAAGAATTTAGTACTCATAAACTATGTTTAGTCACAAAAGAAAATACTGCAATAACTAAGGTATTTATTAGAGTTTAACTATATATAATTTTGGATTGTATACTGCATTGTAGATATAAAAATAAGCGTGTGAAAAAAGAGATCGTGTGGATTTTTAATTAAAAATATAGGAGATCATCCTAGTAAGAAAATCAATAACAAAAAATATTAGCTCAACCGCTGTTGAAGATGCTTGCTAAGAATAAACTTTTTCAAGAAAACAATGTTCCACCCATTTCATAATTTTTGAGAAGTATTAAATTGAGCAAAGAATAATAATAATGGCAATAATATAATTTTTCTGTTAATAAAAATATTATTGAAAAAAATTGACAAGTTATCTTTTCCAAGACCTGAACAAAATTATATGTTCCATCAATATTATTGCACAATTTATTCAGAAAACTGTATTTTCATTATATAACAATTGTGCTACTTATAGAGAATAATATATTTTACACAACTCACATTGTCATGAGACATCTTTGTAGAGGAGGTTTTGGAATGATGTAAACATTAACAGCATCAAATATTTCCTTGGAAAGATATTCATCTGGAAACTGCAAAATATTAAATTATTTTTAATTACATATCGATATTTTCAATGTGTGCACTTAATTGTGTAACTAATTATTTTAGCCTACTTTGAAAAAAAATAACAATGGTGTAATAAAAATGAAATAAGATTGATAGAGCGTAAAAATTGTAAAACAAAATAAATTTAGTAATATTGTCAATCATTGTACAGAAACCAAGCAAATTGCCTCAGAAAATCGAAATCGGTGTCAAGGCAAATTAACATAGATAATTAAATCAGTCATAAGAAAACAAAAACAGACTTTAATTCCGATTGTAATAAAAATTTAAGAAAAACCTATTACATCTTAGAATTGGCATCATAACAGAAAATACCATTTACGTAAAAAAGAAAGTGACTCACTCCAATTCTAGAAACCAATTACTAGACATTAAAAAAAGCTAGTTTTATTTATAGGACACTAAATATGATGCAATCACTTTTGAGAATTCGATCTTTTAGAAAATTTCCTATATTAATCCAACGCTACATGGGTTTGTTGATTTTGTTTATTTACCGACCGGCAAAATAATATTTATTACCTGGCATGTTATCTTGGGTCCGGCCACAGGATGAAATTCACAGAGAAATATGCACCTGATGGGCCCCTCTCTGCCACAACCCTCGTAAAACCTGGTTTCCATTTTAACAAAACACTCACTGTTACATTTGTGATTCAATTTATTTATGTAAATAGTTTATCTACCCTGTGATCTGAACCATTTTTGTCAATCCTGTGGCCAGGTCAGTGCAGCCAGCTGTCAAACCAAAACCTATTCAAGCTGTCTATGAAAATAATATTTTATGGCTGTTGAAAAAAAATTAAAACAAAAGATTTTTAAGCATTAATATTCAATGAAATATCTATTGCTTTAATAGTACTACAAAGTGAAATATAATTATAATTTTTATAAGTATGCTTTTGTACTGTGATATGTAATTTAAGTGAGTAAATAAATAAAATAAATATTTAAATATGAAGCATCTTACTCATTAGATTGTTTCATACATATATTTGGTACTTGGTTATTTTACTGCGTTTTTATTTTAACTTTACAACATAGTGAAGTAGTACAGATCTAATCATTTTAATTATTTTACATGGTAATATTAAAATCACACCACTTCACTGTTCGACAACTGGCAGCACTTGAAACGAGGCATATGTCAAATTTGTGCTACTGATTTTATTCGTTAATATTTTGTAAATCATAAATAAGTTTGTGTAGTGAGCTTACTGTGAAAAATCATCCCTCGAGCCCACGTAAGTAAGAAAACTACTTATTACATAATTAATATTTCAGCTTAATTTAATAATTGTTTGTTTAGGATAGTCATAGTTACTGGAACGTAATGACTGGTACTGTAATGTTTTTGCACTCTCACAAGCTTTGGTATGTGCAAGGTGCTGAAAACCTAGCTTTCTACGTTACAAGCTGTTTGCCAATTGTACATGATATATTTTAGAACTTCAAATATTTAATTTACCCACTTAAATCGAGGAATGTTTATCATAACAATTTGAGCATTCCAATTTGATATTTCGTATATAATGAAACCCAATTTAACTCTTTACAAATCGTGTACAATGGTTATTCATTAGTTTATTTACAAAATACGAAACAAATCTGCATTCTGGAGAGTATAATATATAATAATAAGACTAGCAAATAGGTTTTATAGTATTTTTTGTATGTACCTATGAAAGATTAATTCATCTGACTAAACTGTAAATGTTGTATTAGTTTTATTGTATAAAATACTGAATACATACAGGTATTAATTAAGTCAAATTATTTTGAGGTTTTCTATGCTAAATTTCAACTCTATCTCAAAACATTATAGAGGTTATTTTTAGGTAGATATTTTTATATAAATATTTGTTTGCATCAATTTATAAATTATATTATGAAAGTAAGTATAGATTTTAAATGTTATTATTATTTGCATCATAAATTTATATTATATTTTATTTGATATTATTCGCAAATTTATATATAACTTTATCATTTAGTGTGTTTCAAATAATAACTCTGTGTATTATAATAATTTAATTATAAATCATTTTTGAATATCAAAAGTCGAAGAAAGTCATACTAGATGAAAATTAAATATTCTATTGAATATACTGTCAAGTCAAATATCATAAATCAATAAGTTATGCATACCAGATATTTAGCCATCGTATGTCATTATTTGACTTCGATATTCCAATGCATTTGTTTATGTGTGTGGGACAATCTTAACAATCATTCTCATGCTATTATTTTTATTGATCAAGTAATTAGAATTGTTTTATAAAAAATTATAAAAATTTATCAAATTTATTTTTAAAATATACCAGTTTCTACTTTACACAAATTTCACCAGATATACTCATATTTATCCTCACACAAAAATCCTTAACTGATTTAGTATTAAAACCATAACATAAAAACATGTGTTTAAGATATATATATATATATATAATATCATAACCTAAAACAATAAACGTGTGCTTGCTTGGCTAATTTATAATATTTTTTTTATAAAAAATAATAAATAAAATATAGATGTACAAAAGTATTAATTGAAAATATACTAAGAGCATTTGTCTACCGCAGAGGCAAGGTTTTGTAAGGAGACCATAGGGTTGTTGACTATTTATCTTCCGATCTTATGGATCTACCATGGCCATTGCTCCATCTGTAGTAACCTCATTACTTGAATAATCTTATTTAATGAATTACACTTATCTGTTTCTATGGGTTTTTCTCATAAACTTCTTCAATATCAGAAGACTCCAGGTTGTTGAATTATTATTTGTTTATTCACGCTTTACTTCCGGAATTCCTTCCACACCTACACAAACATTTAATATAGATGGAGAATAATTACTGTATTAAAAATGGCAAGGAATTATACTTGGTATAATTCCACCCCAAAAAACAGTTATAGTTTATATATAACAACCAGAGAATGTTGGTAAAAGTTATCTCAAAGATAAAATACATGGAAGCAAAACATTTTTTTTAATACCCTTGATCAATAATTGTAATGTATGACTAAAACTCACTATCGGAACTAATTTGCATCCACACAACTCAACACAAAACGCTTCTTCTAATATGCCGACGCATCACCATTGATCTAAATTTACTAACAAAATATAATATGTTCGATTTCGAAAAGACACACTAACAACACCGTCGAATCACGAAGAACCCGTCGACCTGGCAACACCGTTAACATTATGACTGGAGGAAGTTTCCGACGAGGGGGCGGGTCATCTTTTGTGATGCGTCCCGTCCACGACACACCTCCGCGCTCCCCCGGCCTGACGCTCGACCACCTGGCCTCCCTCACCAAGGAGCAGTTGAAGGCAGAGTGCCGGAAGCGCGGCCAGAAGATCTCCGGGAACAAGATGGAACTGGTACATTACGAATGCCATGATGTTACGACAAGAGATAGTTAATATGTGTTGTAAATTTTGTGATTTTTATATAGTATTTTGTTGTATATGTAAGTGTTGCTCAAATATTTCTTGCTATATTTTTCTGTAGAGTAGATTTGCACTTCAACGGACAAACTTCAAAAAACAAAAGTTTCTGCCTTAATGCTGGTTCATTTGTTTTTTTTTATTACAATGTCTATTCATAATCAAAGATAAATGATTAAATATTCTCATTCTTGAAATATGATTTAAGACTTAAAAAAAATATCTTAAAATTCTAGATTACTGTTGTTAAAAAATTCAAATATAGGTTTAAATTTACACGAGTGCCAGTTTATGTAAATTCTAAAAATATAAACATTATTATCGTATGGTATTGGATTTTGAATACATTAAATATTCTAAGTGAAAATAAATTTTACTAAAGCTCTTCCAAACATTAAGTTAGATATTCCAAGCCGTCGTAAATAATCAATTCTTCATCGAGGTCGTTAAAAATAATCAACATATTTGTATGATTATATTCAATACATAATTATATATCTGAATAGTGTTTACTGTCTGTTTATTAGCCTAGCTTTATGATAAAAATTATCAGAGAAGTGTTTATCAGTTATGAAATATTTTTAGTCGTATGGACTATTTATAAAAGTATGTTTTGTGGCAATCTATTTTTTTTTTATCTTCATAATTTTATCCCAACTAAATGAGATCTTAGCTTAAAGCCAGTTACCTGCTGGCTAGTTACCACTTTGTTGTCTGTTGTGTCACGGCGTGTGTAGACTACTCGCACGCCAACGAAACGCCAAAGGGATTAAGTGTTAGTGCGCACGGTATAAAGCTATTTTCAGTCTTGGCATTTTAATTAAAATTTCCAAGTGCAAGATTTGTCTGATCGTTCGAATATTAATAAATTGAGCAGCGCTTGCATCCATATGACAGTATCTAGATGTGTGTTAGTTTTAAAATAAAATAAATATTGTGTAGAAAATACAGTTCAATGTTTAATTTATGTTAAAAAAATATAATTTTTTCATTTGATGTTAGTTCTAATTGTTATTTTTATATTTTCTTAGCTTGAAAATATCGTACATCAGATATTTATTGTTTAAGTAATAATCACTGTGTTACAGGCATAAATAGTTATTTCATAACGAAATTTATCAATTATTTATTTTACAATCCCTCACAGCCGCTTTGTATATTTAATTAATTTACATAAACCGTAGTGTTCTTATACAATGCAATTTACTCATTCCTTAGATTTATAGGGTATTATAATGAATAAGCAAACAGAAAACCGGTTATCGCCGGTCGTTTGTTGCTTGGCCCTGAAGGCAGCTTTACCGGCTGCCAGTGGTCAGAAAATAATTCTCAAGATAAATATTTTAGTATAATACCCTTTAAATATGAGAATACTGCGCCAGAGCACTTAAATAAATAATTTTAATAAGTTATGGAAATGAATTGATTACATTTTTTTTTTCCTAATGCTTTTGCGCAGTTCACTCACGAAATTTACAATTTTTGTGCATGGAATAAAATTGATTTATTTTTTTCGTTTGTAATATGTATTATATTATAGTGCACTATAAAGGAGGTTAATATTATCCTGTGTAATATATAGTCCAAGCATCGAACTATTTTTTGTTACACAATTTTAGCGTACATAATCAAAAACTGACATCCATTTTGAAAACTTTGAAAGTGGTGTTTTTTTGTTGTTGCTAGTTTTGCATCCTTTCTTGGTAACGTGCTTCGTAAGTGTTGCATCCGATTGTTGGACCATATGTACAACAAATCTACCGACGAATAAAAGTTAGATATGGTTAGGTCTACGATGAATCTATCGACAGAAAACAATTGGGTTAGGTCTACACCGAATCTATCGATGAATAGAAATTAAACTAAGAAAGCGGGGGGTTGCGCATTCAATTATTTATTTTGCGATACCCGATAAACCTTCAGTAATATATAAATTTCCACATTTTTTTTACATTGATTGCTTTGATTTATTTTTATATGCGAAAAAGTTTTTCTATCATCCTTATTCATATTCATACAATAAATTGTTTAGTTATATAGTATAAAATATGTTATTTTTGAGATATCAGGTTTTAATTCTATGAATCACATTTACACTTTAGTGATGCTTATTTGCATGTATAATTCATTTTTTATTAATTGAGCTCTTTATTACAACTCTCACTTTCTGGCGTGAAATCAATATTTGTCCTGTAGCGTGAATGCTTCGTTTTCAGACTTATGAAAACATTTTTTTCTGTTATCGATACATATCAAATATTAAGGTATAATAATAACCCAAGATAAAATGTTGCTTTGCTTTTTGTGCGAAAAGTTTCTACCTACCGGATAACAGCTTTGTAGTCATGCTTTTGCAGACGTAATTGCAACAATTTAAATTCTTTTTTGGTATGTTTTTATAGGTGTCAGTTTTTGATTTTGTCGGTGGATTTGATTGCAAATGTTTCCTTTTATAATTTTAATATGTTTGACATATTTTAGTGTATATTTCGACTACAGAAACTGTACTTACCTTAACTTAATGGAAAATATATTAAATGTATACAATGCTTTATGGATTGTATGAATTGTTTGTCACTTCTGTCCATCGTCGATATTTTTAGTCCATTTTTTTAAATATGTATTTTTTTTTTTAGATACGATAGGTTTTAATTTTATAGCAAATATTTTAACCTAAGCACGTTTTTTTAGTTTATTTTATTGATATTTTGCTTTTTACTAAATGTGCACGTTTTTGATAATTATTTTCTCTGTTGCATGTTATAAAATTATATAAACATAAAATTAAATATATTATATACGTATAATGAGTGTGATCGTGTAATAATACATGGTGAATTGAAAGGTTTAGTTATCATTTAAAAATCTCCTTTTTTCAAATGATCTGGGTAATTTCTGAATTACTAAAAAAAATTATAATTTTAACCTTGATTTTGTATTTCCGGTCTGAGATTGCAATTTTGTGCACTAAATTTAAAATATACTTATGACTAACGTGGAGTACTAGGCTAAGAGATAACGATAATTTTAGATTGTGAGTACTTTGGCCTTTAAAGGGTTTCTTCAAAGTAGATAAAAGGCTTGTATATGCTAACAGATTTAGCCGTTGAAAGTCTTTTGAAAAAATTGCTTGAGAGGTGAAAGCGCTTACAAACTTAAACGATCGTAATCTCCCAAGCTATTCATATTTTACTGTTTAAATTTTCAGTATTTCAGATTAAACCTGTCTGTCGAGGTTAAAACATATATTCCTTTCAGGATGATGGCATAACTGTGGTTGTCAACAATAATATTTTATTTCTTCTCGGTATATGTAGCAATCGTTTCATGAAAAATACCTCGCGTGGCAAAGGCACCACTTCGTACTCTCTCTTGTATTCCTTGTGTTTTTAAATTGATTAATTAAAATGAAGTCTAGGCATTTCTGGCGCACCATTACTGGAGAAAACTAATTAAACACACTCGAACAATTAGCCCGTTATACTCTTACAGTGTAATCGTTACTTGATCAAACATTTCTCGGACCGTGAAGATGTGGCTCATCTATGCTCATTCGTATGCTTAATATATTCGCAAAAGGCTGAGTGAGATAGTAAAGTTCTGAATACTAAAGATAAAAGAAATCATAATGATATTGTCATATTTAGCTGATAATTTTATGTGACAGCTTATCTTATTCAGAGTCGTTCACTGTAGTAAAATATAATTTAAAGACATCGTACCGTATTAGTATTCCCGAAAAACAGCCGAGCTCTGAACACGTGATATGAAATTATAATACGGGTTTTTAATTATTTAGCTATTCAGAGTCGCTCACTAAACTAGATCTCAATACAGTATGATTCTTCGAGAAGCACTCTACCGAGTACCCGCACACCCAGCTGCGTAACAGGTATACCTTACCACTAAAAGTAGCCACACGTGCAACAGTACACTGTAGCAATCTATTCGATCAGCTAAATCCCACGTATGTTGGGAATATTTTAAGATAATTATTTAGAATCATATATGCAAATCGATCTTGATGGGTTGTGCAACAGTTTAACGTTGCGGGTGTACCAAATATTTTGATACAAATAAATGATTCGTTTTTATACGAATAGCGTAATTATTGTTGTTTCCGCCGTTTACATGAAGTAGTGATTATGTTATGTGCCCCTCTCGGAAGGTCACTAGCTTGACATGTGACTCTGTGACATGCACAATACTTGAAGGACTCTCGTTCAACGTTTATAAATGATAACAGCTTTCAATTCTTTAATTATGATATTTATTACAAAGACAGGGAGACTGCGTCTCGTCCTGTCGGTGGTCAAGTAAGTTATGCGCCCAGCCGAGTAATGCCTTGCGCTCTATAATACACAGGTGTAAAATTTCTTACAAAGGGTCGGTCCCTACACATAAACATATAGATAAGGTACACACTGGACACAGTCATAAGAAAATAGATGCACATTATTTCGCAGATGTTACAGCATCAGTTTCTAGAAAATATCTACCAAAATCGGTCGGGCGTGACGCACGACGCGGTTCCGATTTTGCTTTCTCATCGCCACCGACCGGCAGTCTCGTCGGACGAGCGATCGCCTTAACTTTCGATTAACCGGTCCCCGCGGCCACCGCCGGTGGCAATGAAAAACGTGCGTCGGACGACCCTGAAGTTCGCACGCTTCAAAACCGAAACCGTTACTCCAAACGTCACTTTGACACATGACTGCTCGCGGCCCCGACGATGGGCTGATGCGGCGCGAGGGCGTCGTCTCGGCGCTGCGAGGTCTGCGCCAAGATCGACGAGCCCCCCCCTGACGCCGGATTGACAATGTCATCATCTGACAGAAGACGTCGCGGACACGCTCCGCTCCGCCACGCTCGCCGCCCAACACGTGACAAATCACACTTTTGTCTATTTTTACAATTCCCCCGACGTGTCGTTCAATAGCCGACGTCTCCATCGCCGCCGCCGTTGTGCTTTCATTCACGTTATGCAAATCCGTTCTGCGAGTCGAGCGGTGCAGACGTCCCGCGCTCGGTCGATAGTGTCTCCCGGCGCGCCGCCGTCGAGTTCGCATTATATATATAATATATTTATATTTTTTGTTGTATCTTTCGCCCGTCGAACCGGTCGCGTATCTGGAGAAAGTTATCCGGTGGATTGGTATTAATTTTTACGCGCAGGCGAGTGCCCCGCGACCAGTGCGCTGCCGAAACGCGGGAGGCGAGTACGCGGCGTAAACATTTGCCGAAACAAGTCAGTTATCGGAAATATATATTTTATCTGTCTCTTAATGTTATATATATATATTGATAATGCTGTTATTGCTTAGCTGTACAAATTTGCGGCATGTTTATAAAATAATATCACCAAACCGTGACGGACGAGTAAAATTACACGTCAGTTCATATTTCGCATCTTCGGTGAATGCGTCTAGTTTTGAAAAGTCACTCTCGTTGCTCATTTTTATTTATATTTTGTGTGCATGCCAGATCGATTTACTGACAAAATAACAATATTGCATTAATAAGCTTTTAGTAGTATAATTGTTTTTCTTTGTGTTGTGAGTCTGTCTCTCCTTTTGTTCACGTTGTGATTCAGTTTTTTTTTTATGTTGTGTCAAAAGGACCGAGAGAGTTTTGTCTCGCAGAGTATGGAGTCGGCGAGGAGCAATCCTAACCTCCGCGAGGATGTTGTTATTGATATGGGAGTATGAGATGGCTTTGTTCTATCGCTTTTTTTTTTCGTGACTAAAAAGATAGTTTTCCCACTGAAGAACTGATCCGATTCTGTGTGTTGTTTTCATCATTCATTATTGAATAACAATTACAATCTTTTCACAAACATTGTTTGCTCGAAACGCGACCCGGCGAAGGTCGTCAACCGACACGTCAAAAAGTACGCAAAAAGACTAGTTTTTGAATCCCGCGCGGTGCGGAGCTACTTCCTCGGTCGTCATTGATCAGTAATGGTGAACTTTTTGTGCTCGTATCGCTTGATTGTGCACTTTTATCGTATTCATTTTGCATTTTTTTTGTTACATTTGCAAATGCGGCTCGGCCCGTTCGTGCTGGAATCCAATAAGAAAATTCAAATTTCGAATACCGCGCCATAAACAAGAAAATATAATAAAATTGAAAAATGTTTAGTTTTAATAATTGTTGCCAACGGTTGATGAGTTGATAAGTGATTTTTAATAATTGTTTTGATGAAATCCATTATTGCTTGCGCAAGAACAAGCGACGTGGTCCAAAACCTTCTCTGAGAACTAATCTATTTTTGTTTTATGAGTAATATAAAATTCTTCGCTCCGTTATATTAAACGAAAATAACCGTTCATCTTGATGAGCCGGCCCCTCGATTAAAATCTAATTTAGGTTTTTTTTTTATCTTTCGTCTTCGTACTAAATGTAAAATTATTTATTAAATTCTAATTATTTTTCTCCGTTACGTGCGAGGCACATAAATAAGCATCGCTTATCCGAAGAGTACTTGGCATTGCCATTATTCAACACCTTCTTTTAATTCAGACAGTTTTATTACATTCCAATGCTTAAATACAAATCATCACCATCACCATACTGATGAAATGTATTGTTATAACCTACAGCCTAACATTTCCAATAAATTTCGTAACTGATCACTTGCTATTATCAAAATATTCACAGGCGAACAATCACTTTGGATGTGCATTGATTGTGATTGTGAAATAAATGCATTACCAAGTATCAAACAAGTAAACGGTTATTATTTTTTTACTAGTAATGTAGCCCGTCACAAAATGACGAATTTGATGAACGATGCGTCTAAATTCTCGCGGTTAACGACATCTCGCGGCGAAGAAGTGAATTATATAATTAAAGTTTAGCTAAAGCATATTTTAAAGTTTATGAATGAAAATATTATCCTATCGTCTTGAAATTCGGCACATAGCTGCGGAAAAATTTACTTAACTTATGTGCAAAAAATCAGCGTTGTATCTTTTAAGATATTCTATACAGAACGGAAAAATGAAACATACATACAAACATACAAATAAACACACAATGGCTATTATTATAGTAGATACTAGAAACACGGAGCAAGCAATCACCCCTAATAAGATGTTCTCATGGAGGCTGAATCTACATATATAATAGTATATTATTATCTTCGCCTCAACTCTTATAACAGCTATGAGATAAAATTATACACGTCAAAGAAACACGCGATGACAACATGAACATATAATATATATATATATTATTTTTTTTGCTATCGTTTTATAATTTATACCGGCTCTGCTTTCCACAAGTAATCTTGACAGTGCTAGCAATGTCATTCGTGCTGCAATTTAATTGTTTTTATTGTCAATTTACGTTTCTTTACATAAAGCGCTTTCCTTTTGTAACAATACAAATTGCACGATAGTCGTGACTGTAACTGTTTATTCACCTCGCTTCGAGGAGATGCAATTTCCAAAAGACTGGTTATATTAAACAGTGATTACTACACGTATATTGCATAAAACATTTTTTCAACAGTTTTTTATTTAATTTTAAGATCAATTAATTGTTCATATTAATCAGGCTTTCAGAACATTCGCTTTAGTGTTTTTTTTTATTTTTTATGCTGCTGACTCAACAAATAGTGACTATACACTGTTCAAACAGTCAATTGAATTTATATTAATAAAAAATAAAAAAAAAAACAAATTGAAGTGTAATTTATTTTAATGCACCACAATTTGGTAGCAAATTTAATCAACACTGGTTATTTAATCCGAAATGACAGTCGTTATGTAGATTCACTTAAAATAATTATTTCCACGCTAGTTTTGCATTTATTCAAAACATCTGACCATTTTTGTTGTTGTTATAGCAATTTCATTGGAAATAGCACGACATGTATTTACCGGTGTATACATTACTTTAATAGCAGGATTATTTAATATATTTTTCCCCGTAACGAAAATAGACAGACCCTCGTACGCCACCACCCAAGCCACGTTTTGTAACCCCCACAACCAGGATCAGGGGGCAGTCATATGCAGTATTGTAAGCATAGTCTAACTACTGTACATTAACATAAAAGAAAATGAAGAATTTTGTTTATATCATTTTCGCATTTCATAGTGGTTTTCTGCTGCGGTCTGCTCGCGCATTTCTACTGTGACCACTTTACTGTTGCTTTGAAAGGAAAAAGTCGACGCCTCCTCGTCCGTGGAGTATTACTTAGCGGTTCTGAATTCTTTACTCACAATAGTGTTTTTTTTTTTTTTTATGCTCAGGCCGCTCGGACGAAAGTGAAACCTGAATTCTTGAAACCGGCTGCAGAATGCGTTGCGCTTTTTATACTCCTCTTTAAATTATTATTCTTCTAGTGCCTCTCGTACTTCTGATGCCCCCTTTTTTTTCGATTTTTCCTTAGACAATCAGCGCTGTAAAATAGGAGTCCTCACGCTTTTTTAATTATTTTTTTATACTTCTTCCACATAATCTTCTTCCACAGTGTCGTGTCGTATCATGATTGACGAACCCATCGGCCTGGATTTCTATCGCATAGATCAGCGTTTATTTGATTATATCTGTGTAATGTAATTAATTCGTCGTGGACAGCCACGTCTGCCCCAGGCCACGTGGCCTCGCCTGGTGCGCTGTCCAGGCCGGAGACGCGTGCAGAATGGACGTTGAACCTGGCGAGGTGTGCACGTGGCGTGCTCCCACTCCGCATCGATCTCATCCGATGTTATTAAACTTTCGTCTGCCCGTCTGGACACGTGTGGCCCCAACACTGTACCGACACGTGCTGTGTGCTACAATTACATTCCAATTGCGACCAATTTGGAGCAACATTGTTATCTGTTGCTTCACTTCGAGCTGAGTATTTTTTTGTTACAAAAAAAAAAAAAATATTATTAATTAACACACTTTAGGCGGGTACCAAATTGACTAAACTGATGTGCGTAGCGGGAAAAATTCGCGTAAAAATTTTTCTTCCGTTCAGCAACTCCGAGTTAATTATGAGATTTTTGTTAGTAAATTAAATGTTGTTGTTACACAATAGCTTGTATTATATTTATATTTTAAGCGGGTAACCAAATTGACTAAACTGATGTGCGAAGCGGACGAAATTCGCGTAAAATTGCACGTGTGCAATCTAGTCTATACACTCTTTGATTTGCATGTAGTTCAAATAGATCGTTTTCTATAAAAAGTTGAACACACTTTGCGGATTACTTGGCATCACAACAACACCACTTTTAAAAATTGTTCAATAATTGGAGGATTATCATTCTCTGACCACTCCACTTCTTCATTGTCACTGGACAGTATTGGTAGAAGTAACGTTGACGAGTCTAAACAAACATTATGAGCTGTAAACCTAAAGAATAAAATGACCTTCTGCCGCTTTTAGAGTAAACACATTCAAAAACGTATTAATATGCGCCCCGCCTTCGAGCAGTAGTCCGCGGAACGGTACTAGTACCCACCCCGCCTTTGGTGTGTTAATAATATTTTTATGCCACACGCAATTCAACTGGAAATCGAAATATTGTACTAGAATTCATACTTGGGCTAATTCTATGTTATATATTTTTTATAACATGTTGTCTGATCTAACACATATTCTATAATGATAAAAGTAACTTTGTATTCTGTCTTCACTTTGAGTTTATTATATTTTTTGCATAACTCAAAATATAATAAACTCAAAGTGAAGACAGAATACAAAGTTACTTTTATCATTGTAATAATGGATCTTCACCAATCAAATGCCTTGTCCCTCAACAAGATTTAACACATATTCGTTCAATTATAATCTACGAAACTTGTAGTCGTTTTAAAATGGGAGCCGTTTCTATCTTCGAGACAAAAAAAACTATTTTTCAGTGATGTCAGCGAGGATAAATGGGCTCATGTGAGAGTTCTATTAAAAATACGCGATGGACTGCACATAAAATGTACCCCGATCATTTTAATTTTTTTTGCTTAATGTGCTTGTCCCATTGACCTACATTTTTTTTCAATTTAGCCTGAAATGAGAAAAAATAGATCACAACATGCTAAAAATACATTCCATTATTTTTGCTTGGAAAAAAACGTGGAATGCCGCCATACGACAAGAAAGTAAACAAATTAATAGTTTCGTTATAAATGTAAACCTTAGTATCCGTGTGTTTGTAGTGAATTTATAATAAGTCCACAGAGAGGCATTCTTCTTTGACATTTATCTCCCTAAATAATGCACAGTACTTATTGTGCCTCATTCCCTTATTTTATATTATTGATCTGACATAATAATTATACCAAATTATTCAAACATTATGATAATTTCTCAATGTGCTTGCTGAACTACCGAATCTATAACCAATATTTACCTCAACGATAAAAAAAAATTCCAATATTATTTATTTTCTTTTATTTTAATGTACAATAGTTATGCTATGCTTACAATACTATATATGGCTTTTCCCTGGTCCTGCACGCTTTGGTTTGGGGCTTACAAGATGTGGTTTAAGTGGTAGCGTGCATGGATTTCTTTATTTTCGCTATTGAGTCTGTATAGGGAAAATATGACTAAAAAATTTATATTGCACGAGTTGAAGAATATGTTAAATAAACAAGTAGACGTCTATAAGATATCCGGTCCCTTACAAATACATTTTTTTTACTCTCGTATCATATCTGAATTTTAAAAGTAATACATGCTTCAAATGTCGGGCATACATCCAACTCTTTGATACAATGTGCATATTATTTTTGCTCTGATATTAATTGGCTGCCTTGGCTTTGTTCAATTTAAAACCACTCGGACAGTAGAGAATGTTAAAAATATCTTTAATGTATTTTTTGTTTGTTTAGCACGTTCTCAAAGTAAGATGGAAAGCTAAAAAAGAACACACGCTTGGCTTGTATATTTGGCGTACACATTTCATTGAATGAAACCATTCAATAGTATTCTTTAAAAAAAAAAGTATCCCCTGAAAAATAAGACTGGGACTGCTAGACTCGTAACATAGTCATTTGTCATTTTGATATTTTCCTTTTATAGAAACATTACAACACTTTATACTAAATAAAATAAATTATTTTCTGAAAGTAGTTTTTTTTTATCTTTGAATCCCAATTTTGCTCTGGAGTTTTTCTCATTATTTAGTGTGTGTACTCAATATTTATTCATGTGTTGAATATCTTTTTTCGGTTATACAAAATAACATTCAACTATCTAATAATTGTTACAGTGTTCTACTGTAGCTCCAAATAAGGACATCCTGTCAATTATTTTCTATTTGCATGCTTGAGTTAGTTGCGCTCTCTGTACCATGTGTAATTGTAAAAAAATTCGCATCGTATTCAATATTCAACTTCGATAATAATTTATTCAAAAGATATTCGTTGTGAGCCGGCGAGTATTTTCATTTCTATATTTAAGTGAATTCGAAATTATATCACGAATACGGACGGCCAAATAATTAAATTTCACTTGTACCTAATTTTCGAGTGTGACAATCCTATAGAAGATTATAAAATATCCGTAATCTTCCTGCCATTTTTATAATTATATTCAAACAAATATGAAGTACTATAAATTAAAATAGTCTGTCATCTATATAAATCATCTTTATAACGTTTATTCTGAACATCATTGAATAATAGGCTAGACCTTCCGCTTCGATTGCAGCCGTGCTTCAAACCGCAAAAGGCTCGTTCATCTACTTACGATTCATTGAATAACATTATCACCTTCGGGATTTATGTCATATCCACTTGAATAAATGAATTATTCATTACCTACATTGTCTCAAGTTCACTCGAGCTATCTGCAAATCCCTATGCAATTCACAGAGCGTGGAAGTTTTGCTATTTTTATTCAAAAACCGTGTTACTTCGTCGTAAAGATGTAACTTTTAATTTAGTGTTTGAACCTAGGGTATTTTCCATTTCACAAATTTTATAGACGAGGTCAAAGCCATGCTCTTGGCTCACAGAAGTGCTAACCGAAATAGACCGGTCCAAGCCTATTGAAGTTAAATATTGTCTGTGAAATTAGAACCAATATAAACAAGGCCATTATCACTGTCCTCTCCTTGTTTGTCTACTACTATTTTAATTGGTATTTCTTTTTATTGTTTGTCAAACTTTTATAATAATAAAAAAAACAACATGAGCACGTTACTTGAATCAAGAAAATTAAAATTAATTTTTAGTTATTATAAAAAAATATTAAAAGCTCGGATAACGTAGACGAGTATTTTTATGTTGTTCTCTGTCTCTATTTTAGCAGCTTTAAAATTTTTGTTTTCACTATCGTATTTGCTAAAATAATATAGAAATATTATGAAATTAGTTCTATAACATTTAATATTAGACGAAGATAATGTTGTTTTTTTTTTTATTGTTTTTATTAACAAATCGGTAAAATTTTAAAATTATAAACACAATGAGGTGAAAGAAGACCTCCTCTTCAAAACCAGAATCTGTCAAAAGAAAAGCAGGCACTGTCGATGATCTATTGTTATAGTTTCTGTTTTGTCATCGGCACACAATTTTAAAACCCCATTTTAATTTATCAATTAGTCACAAATCTACTCAGACCTTGTCGGCTACAAGTATTTATAAAATATTGCAACCAAAAGGTTTTAAAATTCCGTTTTAATTTCAATGAAAGTCCTCACGTCATATGAATGCAATACGAAAATAAATAAAAATGAATAGTATTCGGATCGTCAGTTGACTACCACTGATCAATTTTAGACGCCTAGAAAGGTGAATGTAATGTTTTATACATACACACAGCCATGCAAGTCACTTTCAGAAAATGTAATGTTTATCTTATCTTTTAGTTGGAATTTGTCAAAATTTCTAAAATCGTATATCTTGCCGAGTAATCAAATATTTTCCCTAGTAAAACTTTCATTAAAACGTACATTTCTAAATTTGAGCTTGCTGTCAACCATAGCATATTTACCGACGCAACAACAGCAGCCTATTTCAACTATTTATGGCACTCTGAAATAATTTATAAGGGAGATTACCCAATTACTTCAAGCAGATCTAAAAATATTTTCAAAAAGTAGATTGTAAAGATTCCATGGTTAACGGTGGTTTAAAAAAAGCATTTACGCTTTCTCTAAAATTGCGTTGTGTGGTAGGTCAAATTTTTTTTTTGCCCTCTTAAATGTCTCTTCAGCGTATTTGCAAGAAATAAATGATTTCATTTTTAGTATTATCGGACATTATCGTGTAAAAGTCAAAATTTCTCACCGCTCATGATTGATCGAATGCGAATGCAATATCTAGTCCCGATTATATTACTCTTGCTAATAACTTACAAATTATTTTATTCCGTCTCTCCATCAGCATCTTCATCTCCCATCTGCATCTTCAAATTGGTGGTATAGACTCTGTGTGATCGTGATGCCCAAACCTTCGTTATGGAAGAGCACACGTGTCAATCTGCCTCTCGGTTTGAGTTTTTTTTGTTGATAAGAGTCATACAGGCTTACCTTGTGTTTTATAACAAACATTATCAAAGCTAATAATATTGTGTTTTATCAGGCATCGGACGATGAGAGCTTGCATACTTCAGCAGATAGTGGGCTTCATAGACCACATAATTTATCATATCTTCCGTTAGCTACTTGTGTAGTGGAGCGTAAAATGATTAAACTGCATGAATTTATGCACATAAATTATTATTGCTTATTTACAATTATATCAAATACAAGAAACTATTCATAGGTGCACATGCACTTAGATCTAAACTTCCTACAGTAATTTCAAGCTTCAAAACTGGTTTTAATTGATGTCGATTATTTTTTCTATAATTTTCTAAAAAATTATAAACATAAATCTTTTAGAAATAGAGCTGCATTTTTTAAAAATATCCCACGTATAATATTTTTTAAATTGAATATTTTATTACAAGTCACTGTGATGTAACAATGTTTTTTTAAACTTGTTTTGAATCTCGACGTTTTAGTCAATTATGCCATTTCATTATTATTTTTAATGTTCCCAGGGAAATTGAATTTAAACATTTTGTATAATGGCTGCTGAATGTGTTTGTTTGTGGATTGCAGCTCTCCCGGCTGGGCTACCACAAGCTGATTGCGGCAAGCGGGGCAGGGGAACAGAACACAGCCATGCCGGTCACCCAGCGTAGCAACGGAGATGTCCACGCCACTGAGAAGCCCTCCAATGGGTATGTTAATATTTATTAATATCTTATTTTTACATTATCGAAAATTTGTTTACTCGTTCCCTTGTGAGAATATCCTATCAGAGTCGAGCTGCAAGATCTGATAACGAGGCGATTTTGTATGAGGATTATTATTTTTTCAAAAGATCCGTAAACCGCAACTTGAGAGTTGCGAGCTTCCACTCATCGTAATTCACCGTTTTCTGATTTCCTAACTTTGATCAGAAGCTGCCATAGTAGCAAAATATTTTATCACTCTTTCTAATTAATATATTTTTTTAATGAAACCTTATCAAAAGAAATGCTAAATTAGTTGCCATAACAATGCTAAACATTTCCGTATCTGCTTGATTCGAAATGAATTGTGAACTATAATAATAGCTATTAATTAATGCAATCAGTTCAGTAATTAAAATGCGGCAAAACAATACGCTTTTGTTATTCATTTATAAAATACATTTATTTTCTTTCAATAATTTATGATATAATTGGTTTGATTGAATGATTCCTTGGAATTAATGAGTCTTGTTATTTATTTAAATTCATTTTATAAATAATAAATTATTTTTTCATCCAGTACCTTTGCACCAAAAAACAGTGTATTTTCTATAAAAACTATCAAAAATTAATTTAGATATCTTGGATATTTTTAAAATTCAAGACATATTGATAGTGTGATTTTTAAAATACTCTCTAAGATATAAATGTTTCTAATATACTTATATGAGGTATTAGCTGTTTTTTTACTTATATGGATCACACGCCGCTACTTCACGAAAAAAAAAATATTTATATCTCAATGAATATATATCGGCTCAAGGTTTGCAAGTGCCTGCACCGGTCACTGATCTTTACAATGACCATGACTTCGGTCAGAGACTTCAGTGACAGCCGAGTTTTTAATTTCTGTCTTGTGTTGTTTTTTTTTCATGCCTTCCTTGTTAAAAAGTAATAATGATTTGCTGTTTGTATTTATAATTTTCTATTTATTTTAGGGAACTATCGACTCAGGGGCGGGGGTCCAAAGTTCCCGTGCAAGAAGGCGAGGAGGTGGACGGGTCACACCTTGTCATCTGGCGGCATCCGCTCACCACCATAGAGTATTTTTTCAAGGAAATCGGGACACTATCGGTCCAGGCGGCCAAGGGGTAATAATTACAATTATCAATTATTTAATATACCAACATTTTTCATCTCTTCGTGTATATTAATTTCCACTGTTTCGAAGCGAGTATTTTTTTTAATATGGGAATATTTAAATCATTTCTCCGTTAAATAATATATATTCACGGTTCATTCGTTTGTATTGATCTTCTAATTTATTTTTATAATCAAGATTCTTATAGTTGTAAAATTATATGTTGCATTTTTTCACTATTATTAACCTAATTAAAATACACGTTAAGTTGATGGGATTCCACAATTTATTCAATTCAATAGTAAATAAAAATACTATACATCGTTAAATTTAAAAGCGAGGAAAATTAAATTGTTTGAACGTTTACTTGTAATATGGCATATCTGGTAAAACAGTCTGTTAACAGATTACAGTAGCACCTGCCGGAGGAGGCGTTATGAAATGTTTGCTTTATATTTGAAAATATACGACAGGTGGCTTCAAATGTGTAACAAAAGAGCACCTTTCAAATTATATAATTGAAAATAGATTCCTTTGAAGTCAACCTTTGATTATTTGTTAAACCTGTTATGCTTTGAATACGGCAGGAAACATCTGTTGCAAAGATGTATAGTGTTGTTATGATATATTACCCGTATTACCAAAATATGTTTTAACTATGCAAATACTGTATCAATGCTTTGTTCGTTCAGGTTCGGTACTCATTTTATTTTCTATTTTTCAGGTTGCCGGCGTACAAAGGATTAGTCTTCTTAATAATAGCAGTATCGATTGTCACAGCTGTATTATTTCAAGTTAGGGGACCACACCAGCCTTATATGCAGGTGATTATCGAACATTCAATAGATCCACTTTTATCATCCATATAGGCTTGTACTAGCGAAATGCTTCGGGTAATAATCATTTAATGTATAGTGGGTGAAAGAATAATCTCTGAAAATATAGATTTTTTGTCATCGTTTCTTGTGTGTATAAAACAAATATGCAGTTAGTATTATTATTAGGTTTTTTGATTAACGCCCATGAATCTGATATTTATAGTAACTGTAGCCAAAATCCTGTGTTTAATATATACTGTTAAGACACTTCAAGAATACCTAGAAAATTCTGTATTTATTCCTCTGCTTCTACGAAATGTACAATAATATATTTTTTTAATTTATGTGCCATCACCTCACTGCAGTAAAATGATTATTTTAATTCTTCCTATTCTTCTCTAGCGTTTGATGTGAATATGAAAAAATCCCTGACTCACGTCTAGTGTTTTTCTTTGATATTACAATCTAGTTGCCTGATACCTTTACAGATTTTAAAAATAAATACAACATGTGGGCAGATTTACTGCCGCAGCCTTGAAGCGTGCTGATGTCACTTGTTTGTTATTAATAAATTGACTGCTTTTATTTTAATGTGATACTTGGAACGATGAATCAAATAAAAATTTTGTTACGAAAGTAGTGTGATTCAATCTGAAATAAAAATACAATTCTTGGTTTCAGCAAAAAACCTTAACTCATGATGCAAAAATATGCATGCTGGCTCATCGTAACCTCAAAGTAAATGCTACGCTGCCCAAATAAATTGGCATGGTTTAGAAAAATATATTAACTATATTTTCTTATTGAAAGAGTATAAAATTTTGGATTTACGAGTGGAATATAAGTTGGCGAGTGTAGAGTAGAGCTGGTCACTAAACTGTGGCGTTTGCTTGCAGTTGGGCCTGGCATCGGCGCTATGGTGGGGCTGGTGGGTGCTGCTGGGAGTGCTGTCATCGGTGGGGCTAGGCACGGGACTGCACACGTTCCTGCTGTACCTCGGCCCGCACATTGCGCAAGTCACTCTCGCTGCCTACGAGTGCGGCGCCCTTAACTTCCCGCAGCCTCCTTATCCTAATGAGTCAGTCATTCTTTTAAATAAGTAAATTTACAGTTCATGCCAAAACTGCGCACATTAGAATCATTTAAGTTAAAATAATTTGTATATTCGCTAAACAACCTTTTTTGCATAAACACACACAGATATTAAACAAAATTCAATATCATCTCTTTTCCAGTTTTTTTTCTTTGCTAGGCACTTACGAGTTCTTTGTTGAAAATAATTTATCTTATTTCTTTTATATTGTATATTTCTAGAATTATCTGTCCAGCGGACATAGATCCTAGATACGCAACCTCAATATGGAATATCATGTCCAAAGTAAGTATAGGTTTGATAAATTATTTATTTAAATCAGTCTTTTAGTAACGTGCCATGAACACACTGTAAAATTTTAAGGATTACCCTGCCATTAATCGAAGAGATATTTTTTGAAAATTCCTCGAGACTTTATAGTATCTTTGTTAATTTTCTTGAATTTTAATTCCAGGTGCGCATCGAAGCTATGTGCTGGGGCTTGGGCACGGCGCTAGGGGAGCTGCCTCCGTACTTCATGGCACGTGCTGCTCGCCTTGCTCACAAGCCACCGCCCATCTCGGTTAACCGCACCAAGGGCCCCTCCACCATGCTTGACAGGTTGAACCACAGTTACACCTAAACATGCATGCCTAATTTTAACCACAACTCAAATAAAAAGTGTCTGATCACTCATCGAATTTTTATAGATCAAATCATCTATCGATAAAGATTTCATCTTTTAGAGGGCATGTTGGACCCGTTCCATGTTAAACAATAGTATTTGCTTACGCATTAAATTCAAGATCATGCAATCTATTGCACAGCATATGTGTTTCATTATTCATAACCTATGCTGTCTGATCTATCAAGAATACTAATAAATAAGGCGAGCCTTGTGGACTTTGTGGATCCACTACATGTGTGTCATGGTTTTCATATTGTGGGAAAATATCTTTCAGGGGCAAAGTGTTGATCCAGCAGCTGGTGGAGAAGGTGGGCTTCCTGGGTATCCTGGCGTGCGCTAGCATCCCCAACCCCCTGTTTGACCTTGCGGGCTTGACCTGCGGTCACTTCCTTGTGCCCTTTTGGACCTTTTTCGGGGCCACGCTCATCGGCAAGGCCATCATTAAAATGCACATCCAGAAGGTTTTCGTCATAGTGGCCTTCAATGAGAAGCTCATCAGGTTTGACCAATATAATAATTGCTATATTTTCATCAATCTGAAGTAGCATGTGTAAGTTGATTCTCATTACACAAGAATCACCGGGTGTACGATCTATTTATACAATACTTTGAAAAACTAAGACAATGTATAGATTGTGGAATAGGTGTTACTAATTTCATTAGTCAATAAATTTTTTTAATTATTTTTAAAATATTTTTTTCATTGTATTTCAGTGACGCCTTAAGCTTACTTCATTACGTACCTGGAGGACTCGGAACCAAGCTGGAGCAGCCACTGCTCGAGGTTCTGAGAGGACAGCGGGCGAGACTGCACCGGGGGGGAGACGGGAGCGCCCCCGCCGCGCCCTCCGCCCTGTCCTCGGTTTTCGAGAAATTTGTGATGGCCATGGTGGCCTTCTTCCTCGTCTCCATCCTCAACTCCCTGGCGCAGAGCTACTACCGGCGCGTGCACAAGGCTCCCAAGAAATCTCGCAAGCAGAAGGATTAACCTCTGCCCGCCTGGTGGCGACGATAGTCAATCATTTTTTTTTATTTTAAAGGGTGTAGTTTGGAAAATTGCGTGACTGGTAGGGGCGTGTGACTTTATTTCGTGCCGCGCCCCATTAATGTACACTGCTGCAGTCTGTTTAGTTTTTTATCTTGATTTGTCTCTGGTTTCGCCGACCTGCAGACCACCGAAGACTTGTGTTTGTGAATTGTCGGCACCGATTCGCTGTGATGTTTCAAATGTGGGATTGTTCAAATTGGAGGCTGTCTGCTGCAGCTTTTTCGTCTGCTGCCTCGCCGGCCCTGTAAGCTGAAGACTTATGTTTGTGAATTGTCAGCACTGTGAAGTTATTTTTGTTTGTGGAATGTGGAAAAAATGGAAATCAGAATCAATGTTGGAACACTGATGTGTTTTGTTTCGGTTGCATTTGTTTTTTTTTTTTGCTGTATTTTTTCTACTGATGAACAAACAATGTTAGATGGTTGGAATTTGATGTGTGCTATTTTAAATGTTTGGATAAGGCTTGCATATTGCACTTCTGATTTTTGGCTATCGTTGAGTCAATTGAGATCATAGAATTTATACCTGAAAATTATACTTTTCGACATTCAAGGCATCGTATATTTTATTATAACAATGAATAGTTATTGTGCACTCGTTTGACCGTTTTTGATAGTGTATTAAAAAAAATTAGGCCATAGCTTACCATAAAAGATTCCTTATTGTTGTTTTGATTCCAAAGATGTAAAAATAATCATGGCTTTGAACTGTGAAAAGATCTTCAAATTGACTGAAAAAAATACAATAATTAACTTGACTTGCTATAGTGGAAAAAGTTTTCTTTCACACTGCCTACATTTATTACGGTTGTTAACAGTGAAATTATTTTTTTTATAACTGGCATAACAATAATTACGGGTGGAATTTTTTTCACTCTACGAGTATTCGCAATATAAATGTGTTTAAACAATATACACAAACTAAATAGTTTGAATTAACTTAATACACACGTTAATATTAAAATGACGTCTTATGGTTTTTTTTTTTTGTGAATGTTGAATAAAGGATACTTCAAAATATCTCATACGTTTCATAAAATTGTGCTCAACTTGTTTTTAGACATTTTCTGACTATCAGCATAAAGACAATTCATTTTTCAACGAAGGAGCTGGCTATTGTATAATATACATTAACTTATTAACTAATTTGCAAAGGTATTTTTGTGGGAGCAATAACAAAAAATTCATTAATGTTTCTAAATTATAGATTTATTATCTTTTTATTTTTTAGTTTAGAAATGTTTTGCTTTAGTTATCATATCTTTAAAAAATATCTTTGCACATTTAATATTAATCTTTTGAATGTGCTGGTATTACTCCTATGCTGAAAATGTGTAAAAAATATATAAATGTTCAGTAACGTAGTAAAAGCTTTTGATTGAACACTAAATTATCTATATATTTTTTTTCATATAAAAACGACGAGGTCATATCGAGATATACTCATTACTAGAAAAAGTCCCAATTACGCAATGTCGATGGCATCTTAAGGATTGAGTGAGATGAGTTATCTGTTTATGTATTAAGATTGGAGTATTAGATTATTTTTTTAAAACTTGGATTAAAGCTCATTGAATGTGACAAAATTTATTATAAGATTTTATTGATTTTGAAATAAGCTGAAAAGTGTTGGTGCCTTTAAAATGTATATGCGGGCTTTTCATACTCACGGATGCTTAGTTCATTGAGAATAAGAAAAAAAACACCACTAGGAATCACATGGGTCTTGCAATATGGGCAGTAAAAATACTATTAACTCTGCTAAATATACATGATGCTGATTTTTTGCATACTTTAATCTGCGCCTGAACTTCATGCCTGCATGAATTAATAAGTGAGTATTGCCTGTAGAGTATAGAATCCTTACACTTCTATAAATTCACCATCTTGTACGTCTGTCTGGTGATGTTCTAAACTCCTTAACATAAACGTGTGAACGAATACTTGCAATGAAAAAGTTGAACACTCAACTCGTAACATCAGTTAGATATTGTGAAATTATTTTTTTATTTACAGTTTCGTTTTATTGAAATTGCTTCACTATGTATGCCTTTATCATTACAATGTGCTTGCACTTTTTTATTTATTATTTTCAAAATCATTATATATTTTTTTGCCCATGAAATTTAAATCAACTAAGCGCAGGGCGGGCGTCGTATTTTTTTAAAAATTAATATTGCTAGGTTGTATATTGTATTTATTGTAATTTTAATTAAAAAAATCAACTATATTATTATGGAGTGGCATTTAAAAATATGTGTACGTGTAAAATTATTACGCATTTACTTTCCGTGCACTATGAATAGTATAAAATTTTATTTGACATTTAAATAACTTCGCAAGAGAATTTCAATGTGTATTATGTGATTGATCCTAAAATGTCATGAATTATAGTAGTTAACAAGCACAAATACTGATCAAATTTAAATATTATTTTGGTGACATCAAACAGTGAAAGTGAAAATTAATGCGCCTCTGTAATGTAAATTTTTTTTTACCCACAGAGGCTAACTAATTTTACTGGAAACACTCATTTATCTTACTGCTGCTCAGAATTTAAGTATCACAGGTTAGTGTGTGATTATATGTTTAAGTTATCGCCCATTATATACTTTGGTCACAGTATCACTTTTTTTTTTAATCCTGGCACATTTTTTTTGATGTATGTACTACTAGTTGTATTTTTTGTGTCGGCTAAGGGCTTTTACAATTGTCAATATTAGTGTCGCTAACTTTGTACAGAATGGATCTCTTCTGTCCTTTATCCGTCTACCAAAAGCCAGTGATTCATCATTTGTACCGTTCAAGCAACTTCAGGATATCTGTCAGGGTTAAACGATGCGTTAACAGTAACTATGATCGTAAGAAAACATAAAAACGGTGAAATTATATAAAATGCTCCGTCGAGAGTACAATGACCTAGTGTTTATACACTATATGTGATAAATAGCAATTTTCATTATTTTTAGAGTCCTGAATTATTTTTTGTAGGATTTTTTAAAATAAAATACTTAAACATATCGATTGTCAAAATAATAATTGTATTTATTGATGGTGTTTTTATAAAGCCCTTTAAAGAAATTCTACAATATTTCTCATAGTTAACACATTTTTTAAACTTTAATGCATTATAATGTATTTAACACTTTCATGTAAAAGATGCTGCAGATATTTAGTGAAAATTGATATTTATTGATATGCCATCGTATTAATAAATTAAACATGTAGTTTAATTATTATTGGCATATTCGATTTGCATGCTCTGATAAATTATTGGTTGATAATTGTAAATCAGATAGTGTAATAAGAATATGTTGAATATCAGGTTTATTAGTAAGATGGATTGTATGCATTAGGTCAGCAATAAAAAATGTTTTCATACTATTTATATTTCAAAATTATTTAATAACTGAAAATACCTACTCTTGGAGGGGTATTAACTTAGTCCACTATGACCTGTTGTTGATTTTCTACATTGATACCTCTTTTAGTCAAACTTACTGCTTTTAGATATTTTATTATGAAGAATTATTATTCCGATATAATGTAAAGTTTAAGAAGTGATATTTAATTATGCAATAAAAGTATCCATAAATTTGATTAGTATTTGATATTCTAACTGAGGTATTGATGTAGTTATTGCTGTTATGCGGAAGATGTGGCATAGGATTAAATGGAAAAAATTGTTACAGTGTTGCGTATCCATGAACAACACATTGGTGAAGTAGTTTCTTTTTTAAGAATATATTTATAAATATTTAGTTCACGAGTAGCTAATAACAAAAAAGCGAACATAGTTGAGATTGGTTTGATGGTTTTGCTATTTGTGAAGTAATAATTTTTTTTATTAGTGAATTTGAGATAATTTTTTTAATTGTATTTTTCTAAATTCGTTTTCATTCTTCCTTTGATTTTAGCTTCATATGTATTTGTAATTTGTAAAATAATTCCAGGAAATCATATATTATATCTAAATTGTCAAGATGTGTAAAATAAAAATATCAATTAAACGTGTCTGGCTCACAAAGCTACTTGTCACAATTGTCACGTCTCCCGCGGCTTATATTTCGGAGATGAAATTCTACTACCTTGCTGTCCATATTACGAGTACAATGAATCTATCTATTTTCACATAGTGGGTGAATTTCATAAGAGCATAGAATTTGTAACCAAGTTGATTAATAAAAAGTTAATTAAAAATCTTCTCCTGCAGAAAGTATTAGCACTTTGTACAAAATACCTGGAAAATCTATATTTTTTTATCCTATACTAAATTATTGCCATTCTCTTTATCTTCACGTCAATCGAACCAACAAAAAAAAAATACCATAAAATTTTCTCAATGTTTATATAATTTATTGGTGCTTATTGTCTGTAATTTTATCAAAATATAATCAAGTATCTAGTCTTATATCTTATTGTCAGTTGTTATTTTTTTTTCTTGATTTTACATTTTTGATATTTTCATAAATAATATTAAATAATTGTGTTCAACTAAAGTTCACAAATTAATCAGTTCATTTGCAATTTGAAATCAATTGATATTATCTAAATTCAATACAGAAAGAAATAACTATGAAAATCTACAAATATATTTTTTCGATAAACAGCCTCACAAAATATTTCCAGAATTTAACGCAACCCTAAATTTTTATTGTATTATGAATATGTATTGCTTAGATACTAAGGACAATTTTTTTCTATTAGATTGATCATTATATTTCCTAAATCGATATTCCCTTCCTTCTTCCATTCCATTGCCCCTTCAACTTCATTCCTACGTTGGTTTTGTGCCCTTTTATATTTATTTATGACCATAATAAATCGATTATGGACGTGTCATTTTCATCCACCCTCTATTTTGAAACAGATTGAGCATTTTTCTATTGAAACACAAAACGAATTATGTTTCACAATATTTATTAAAATAGCTGCCGGTTTATTTTGAATGAATAGACAGGTTAAGCAAGATTTGTATTTTAAAAATACTTTTGTATATTCAAATTGTATTGAAAAAATGATATCTGCTTTTCGAAATATATTTGAATAAAATCAAATGCAAAATTTTTGTTACAGTTTTATTTCACATTGTTTGACATCACACGTACTAAATATCTAAATGATTTCTAAAACACTGCACTGCTTAATAGGCTCATTTTCTTATAGCCACTGAATGCTTACGCTATTATTATCACGTTTAATTTCCTATGTATTTTTAAGTGAGCATTACTCTCCAGACACGTGGAGCTAGCAACTTAGCGGTCCTCGACCCCAGGCCGAGCTTGCATATGTATTGGCCTCATATTTTTCCCCGATTTTGGCAAGAATCTCGGAAATGTCACATATTTTGACAAAAAATAAGTCCATTTACAACGATGGCTGAAACATTCAAACTTATCGCTTTACTTAATTTTTAAGTGAATATATATATATCAATGTTCTCATCTGAGTCACACAAATTTGGTTTTTTACCACGTGAATATTTTTACTTAAAGTGGTTTGAAAATAGGATACATCACACTTCATAGTCCGGAGAATGAATCCACGATGTTCGTAATGATAAAGATACCAAACCTTGAAAGCTAGGAGTTTGAAATACATCTGTCGGGTTTCTCTTTCACCGCTTCATACTTTTTGGTATATTTATCATTCTAGTAGTAAAGGAAACTTATAAATACAAATTGAATATGACATTTTCTAATAAAATTTATATTAGATATTGTATATTAGGGGTGGCCAAAGCGTTGACTGCGTAACTATTCCTTGTCGCCCGCAAGTCTGATATGTATATTCTTCAATGCCTATCTCACATAAACTTAGTAATCCGTGAGAAGAAATCATTATTTATTTTTATTAAAAAAGCTTAGTATTAAACTTAAACTTATTTTTGGAGGCCGTAAGCATTGATCAAATCTGTCTACCCCTGTTGTGTACAATGCAAATAACGTAACGGTGTGTGCGGTAAAGATAGCAATGCTCTGATTTTTATTTAATTGTATTTTTTTATAATTATTTTCAATGGCGAATGTAAAATAATAAATGTAAAAATAAATGTAAAATAATTATTTTTATAGTTATTTACAAAACATTCGTTTATGGTATAATATATAAATTGCGATTCTGGCAGCACTCGGCGACAAGACCATAGATTTTAGTAAAAAAAGTATTTTCGAGGTTATTAGCGATTTTGACGGCTCCATTCGCGTGTATTCTGTGCTTAAGTAATTTATATAAAATATTATAATGGCCGTAGCGATGGATATGGAAATCAAAAAAGCATTCGTGCATCTGCAGGCTAAAATGGTAGAATATACTCAAAGAATACAGCTGATGGAGTCACAGATGCAAGGCTTGAACAGGGTTCGTATGCACGTTGAAATTACTCAACAAGAACTAAATGCATTAAAACCAGAAACAAAAACCTACGAATCGGTAGGAAGAATGTTTATTTTAACCGATATGGGAGATATTAAAACTAACCTGAAGAACAGACAAGAGAATGCTGCTAAGAAGATCACTGAATTACAGAACACAAAAACTTACCTGGAACGTAATCTAAAAGAAAGCGAAGACAACCTTAGAGAAATGGTTCAACAGAGGAAAGACCAGCCTTCGTAATTACGAAATACATAATCCACTTCACTGCGAAATAACCTACTCAATGCATCAAAAATTATGCACCAATTGGTGGTTGCGACACTGTTTTTATTTATTATATCAAATACTTATTTTACTATAATATAAGTTATTTTATAAAATTTCTTCTTAACTGTTATTTTCAACCTTATACGCAGTAGTAAATGTAACAAAAATTACAGTTCAAGACAATGTAAACCTTTGATTTCAGTTTTTAACCGCACTGAATTTTTATCGGTTGAAACAAATATACACTGCCTGACTGCGAATAATAGTTTATTTTATTTTCATATTAAATTGTTGTGGAAATAAAATCATAGTTTTAAGTCTTAAAGACTGCTGTTCTAATATGCATTTTTTTTTATTCCCCTTTGGATTAGAAAACAGTATTTGGTATGCAATAATATAATATAATAAATTTCTGGTTTTTATTTATGACTGGATTCTTCATAAAAATATTATTTTGTCTGTTGCTTTATATAAAAACATTCTAACTACATTTTGGAATAAAACTTGGTTTATGAACTATAAATTAAGAGTAATAACACTTGCAGAAATCATGGAATATAAACAAAAACTAATACTATTACCTTAAGTTATCTGTATAATTTTTTTCAAATAAATAATTATTTACTACTTTATATTTTTCATTTATTTGTGTTCATGGTTTTATTTCATTTTTTTTTAAATATTTTAATTTATCCAATACTTCAACTCATCTGAGCAACACTTTCTTTCACCTTATTTTCTTAACCTTTAAATAAATATCTGATAAGCCTTACTGCTCCTGCATGCAGGTTGTGAGGCTTACAACGTTTATGAATTTCTCTACTTTCATTGGTCCTCTTCAAAAAACCCTTCATTGCTTGAGTGAAGAATAAGTTAAGAAATACTTTACAACACATATTGTATTTCAGTGCTAATGTGTCTAGGGATGTGTAATAAACGTAAATCCACTTTGTGGTCCACATAAATAGGTACACATACAAAAAATAGTTCAAGATTCTTTATTTTCTTTTATGTTTATTTACAATAGTTTTTAGGGCTATGCTTAAAATACAACGTATGGCTGTCCCCTGATCTTAACTAGTGGCTTTGATATACTCGGAGTTCTCTATTTTCGTTATTGAGTTTGTGCAGGGAAAATTATGTGTAAAAAAAAAAACCCTTTTATATATTTTTTCATATCATATTAGTAATATTTTTTGATTAGTATAAAACTTATACTATACTTGTACTGAAAAATATAGCATAGGCTGCAAAGTGAATCTTTTTTGTTATCTACATACATGTTTACACACACATGCTCACACACATGCTTATACACATGCTTACACACACATGCTTACACACATGCTTACACACACTTGCATGGTTTGACAGCTTAAATTGTCTATGGGCCACAACTGTCTAAAAATCTAAAGATCTTGTGCTTGAAATACTTTTGTTGTAATGTTTTGTTTTCCCCAACTGTATCGTGTATTGTTTATATTATAACATGCTTTTGAACTTCAATTCCGTGTGCAGAATATGTCTGGAAGAAGGAATGCTAAAGCCTATCTTTACAACAACTCGTACATTTGAGTCATTAAAAGTTTCTTGTACCGAAATGATTCTCGCCTGTGCTACAGTGGCCGTACGTTTTGATTTTTAATTGACAACACTTTTAACAATAACATAATTTTCTCACAATATGACCAACAATTTACAATAAAACGTGTTTTGTATTTATCATGTTTGCCATTGATGTTTATCGTTCTCCTTTTTTTAATAACGCCTACTTTTATTAAATTATCCCGACTGTTGCATCTTGCCGAATGTGATTAATTCTTTTCACTTGTCAGTTCACCAACTCGTAATTAATTTTAAGATTGATATGAATGAAATTAAATATCAGTGTCATACATAATAACTAAGCATTACTAAAAATTATCTAAAGATAAATAAATTAATAAATTGTAAAGTGATACATATTTTGCACAATTAATCTGAACAAAAGTATTTTTGAGTTGAGTTAGATTACATGGGATAGGTTTTTTAAATTTTATTCTTTTATTTCTAGGCTGATAAAAATGATGGACTGCCTTCTAATATCTGTACAAAATGTATATCAAAATTAAAAGCTGCCTATGCTTTTCGAAAGCAGTGCGAACAGTCATATAATATACTTTTACGATATACAATTTCCGATGAAAAACCTTCAATCAAAGTGGAAAAGGCCGAAGTACCGGTAACCGTTGAATGTGATATTCCTAGTTTCAAACTAGAAGAAATAGAATTAAAGATAGAAAAACCAGACGTGGAAGATGACGAATCGAAAGATTTTGACAATATTGTAGAAGCTTTCACATCATTTCAAGACGATGACGAGTACTACAATAACAATTCTAATAATGATCCAAGTTACGAATCAATGGCTGAACGGAAAGCAGCATTGAGGAAACGCAAGAAACTCAAAAGTAAAGAGAAAAAAGAGAAGACTGCCTCGAAGCTTCACATCAAGAGAGACAAGACCAAAGAGATATTGGGAGTCGACGTGAACAACTTGAAGGATGAAAATGGGCATTATAAGTGTGATCAGTGCCCCAGCATCATCATCTGCAAGAGAGCTTTCGTTAGGCACCTGGAAAGACACCTCGGGATCAAAAGCTTCTTCTGTGACATCTGTCAAAAATGCAAGTATTTGATTTTTCATATCCTGCACGGTACATTATTTAGAATTACTCCTTCGAAAATAAATTTTTAAATTGTGTGAACCTGTGATTGATTATTTTATCACAAAAATATACCATATTGTTTCATGGATCTCTGCATGGATTCACCGTGTTTAATGGGAGTGTCAATTTGATTACAGATTTTGCTAGAGAATGGGTTCACATGCAAAAGCATTTGCGTCCTAGAGAAAAGCGCTTCCAGTGTGATCAGTGCGACAAGATGTTTGAAAACAGAGGAAACCTCAATGTCCACTTGAGGACACACAACATGGAGAAACCGTTCGCCTGTACTGACTGTGGCAAGAGATTCCAAAGGATAGACAGGCTTCAAATGCACTCGTAAGCATACTACTGTTTTTAAAATATAAAAATTATTTTGCCAAATATCTAAAATATGGATTCGTCATAGAAATCACCCATTATTTTTGCTTTTTGCAGAAAAATACACTCTGGGATAAAAGAATATATATGTCAGTATTGTTCCAAGGACTTTTACATGCAGAAAAATTTACAAACACATATCAAGTGAGTATTTTATTTTATGCTGTACTTTCAGTTATAATAATTTATGTAACTATGAATCTAAAAATAGAATATACCCAATAGAAAGCAATTAAAATTTTATCGGTTGATTTTAAGATATCGCCATACTAAAGATAGACAATACCAGTGCACTCGCTGTGATAAAAGGTTCGTCACTGGTAACTGTTTGAAGATCCACGAAAGACGACACCTTGGGATCAAAACTTACCACTGTAAATCATGTGAGAAGTCATTTGTATCTGCATCGTAAGTATCTATACTCTATTATAAATTACCTCCAGCTCCAAAGTGAAGAAAAACCTTTAAGTGATTTTCATATTTACATGCTGGAGATATACAACACAGCCGCAGCTGCTTCTAATCACTTCAAATGCTTGCTCTTCTACTTTCTTACAAAAAAGAAAGAAAGAAATAATGGGAACATTCAACATATCAACAATATTTAGATATTTACAATGTTTTTGTATAATTTATTTACATATGAAGCGATAAGAAAAATCTTGAATTCATTTTTGAGTTAGTCCTTTTTAGCATTCACCAGAATGTTAGCGAAATAAAGTCAATATAAATGGTAGACTGTGCTAACTGCGTTATCTGCACTGCATGCAAGATCAAGATATTTATTATGACGACTATTACAACATTACTAACTAAAGTATTATTTGTTTAGCGGACTGAGAACTCACAGTAAGATGCATACAAAAGAGAAACCGCACGCCTGCAGAGTTTGTTCCGTTAAGTTTGGAAGGACTGACCACAGGAACAGACACGAGATGACAGCACACGGGGCAGACTTCAGAATACAAAAACAAAATATCGCCATTTAAAAATACACCTTTCATCATATGTAACAACATGACACTGTAAAGAGGCATTGCCACGTCGGATACAATTTCTTAATTCTGTTGTATTTTCTCCTAAGTTCACCTATGCAATTACTTCAAACTATTTTTAAAATTCTTGGACCCGTCTTGTTTACCAAAGATCCTGAACGAGTATTTTTATTGTCACAATGTCATCAAAGGCTTTCTGGAGGACAAAGAAACTGCAGCTTTGTATAACAATCGTTGTACCCGAATCAGGTAGGGAACCGCACGTTTTTCGTTGAATTTACCAGACACCTAAATAATATGTATATCATTTATCTATTCTACTATGTGTGTACTGTTTTCCTAATATTTACAATGTTTAAAATTATTTTTACTTAAAACTATAAACATTTATTTACTATTGATGTATAAACTAATACGACATGGCTATATTAGTAAATATCTAACTCCAACTCGGATAGTCATCCCTAAAAAAAATTATATACTGTTACCAAAAATACAGTATCTCCCTGTGCAATATTTTATTATTGAAGTACGCCAATAAGCAACTACACAGTGAGCTGGAAAACAGCCAATATAATAAACACATATTCTTATTTTTATTGTTGTTAGCACATTTATTGTTTAGAAATATATATACATAAACATTGTGTTGTATTTGCAAGTTAAATTATTATCTGTCATTAGCTAATGCCATTGGAAGGTAAACTTAGTCGCATTTATAAATCTTTAATTAAAAAATACGTTGACACATTTCACACCCACTAATAGAAAATGGTTCTTGAAAAGAAAAGATTAGAAATGATGCAGCTTATTATATATTATAGTTATAATTTTTATCTGATATTTATTAAATTTTCAATAGTTGAATATTAAACATTATACAGGCTTATGAGCTGAAAATTTTAGTTTCAAAACACACATGAAACAGCAATTGAATTTTTAAAAGAGTGCAAGCGGGATTTGAACCTACGCCCCCTGATTATCCTAGTGATCTATTACTTTTTCCCATTATAGCACTGTAGCTCACATACTACATGAAATAATGTTTCATGTGTGATGTGTTCCTAAAATATATTGTTATAATAATTGTACATATATTTTATTCGACATTGCTTTATCATTCTTTATACAATCTAAAAGTTTTAATTAGTTATCACATAAATAAAATATACCACACTTCCTTGATTTATAAACTTATACTATTTGCTTTGAATCTTGTTACTAAATAAACCAAGGTACTTAATTTTTAAAAAAATTAGGAAGATATACATATTGTTAACACTATTCATTGTTATATATTTTTATGTTTGTCGCATAAGGTTTGTTCCTGAAGTATTAAATTCACATTGGGTTATATTACTTTGTTATGTATGTTACTTTTAAAATATAATAAAGCTTAGAATATTTTTTATATGAATAATAATAAAAATAATAATAACAAAAAACTGACTTAATTTTTACAAATATGTATCAGTTTCTTGAATATATTTTAGTTATACCGAAGTCTAGAAGTTAGTGGCTGTGGGTTCAGAATGGAGCAAAGGTTTTTCGGTTCTGTAAAAATTATCACCTGTCCCAAGGGCATAAGGAAAGAAAATTGTTCCTTAATAAATTTCTGATTCAGGGGATCCGTGATTTTAGCATATTCATCAAGACGAGCACTGGAGTCGTCACAAGCCAGACAGTTTGCTTCAGATGTCGCTTGCTCGACTGTCTATCTTCCGCTTTCTGATTACACACTGTCCAGCTATATTTTTCCATGTACCTGATTCACTGAGTCAACTCTTTGAAATTAATATTGTGAATATACATATATATTTTTCATTGAAACTAGTATCAAAATGAAATATGCTTGTGTGTAGTAGGAACTTAAAAAAATACCAAATGAATCTTTTTATTTAAAAAAAAAATGTATTCTTCCATCTGTCGGCTAGTTAGCATGGACATAATATTTTTCTCTGATTTTCTGAATTCAAAATGAGAAACGTAAAATAAACGGCCACTGACATGAATTTTCTTCTTTTTTTTAAATTGTGGCTTAATTTAAATAATGGACTAAATAAAAGATCAGTAAATTATCCTTTTTGAAAAACAAAACAAAAAAATAAAAACAATAGCATTGTTTATAAGTGCCACGAAGCTCGTGCTCTTTATGGTACTTTTTGTCTGTGGATTTATAGTTTGACACTTTCTTCCTGTCAAACGTCTATGTTTACTCGATGGCTGTACTTATTTTTGTGTTTTAATAAATTGAAATATATTTATATCTATTGTATCAAAAATGTGACAAATAGAATCTCAAAAGCTAGCCTTTAAAGCATATAAATGTAGTTAGTTATACAAGAACTTTACAATGTTAAGTTTTTGTATTTATTTTCAATGACTGTTGATTCGTTATTATCACTGTTATGAACATTAAGTTTTGTAATATTTAATATGGCAGAAAGAATCGGAAATGTTTGTCGGTGCTGCTTGAAAACTGGAGCCTCGCAGTATATTTTCAAAGTAAATATTTTCGGGCAACAATCTATAATTTATGCAGAAATGATTGAAACTTGTTCGTCTTTTCCCGTAAGTTTTATAATTTGTAATAACAAAATAACTACTTGTAATTAGAGACACATATGAAGAAAAAAAATTATTATGGTTAAAAAATGTCTTCTTAAAAAGTTTATTATATTAAACATGACATTTGGAGATATTATTATAATTTTTTTATATTATTTCTATTTAACAAAAGAGAATGCAAATGATGGGAAAAAAGTACATACAATTCTCTCTTGTTGTTTTAATATTATATAAAAGAGTAATTTTTGTACAGTTTAAATTAATAAATCTCAAATAGGTATTTATGGCAACAATCATTTTTAAGAGCCAACATTTTTATTAAATTTCTTGTCAACTAATTTAAGGCTGTTATTAAAAATATGCTAAAAAAAAAAACTTCCATTATACATGAACTTTGATCCTTTCATTGTTTCAGGTGGAGCTTGGTGATAATCTACCAGATCATGTTTGCTTCAGTTGCATTACCGAGTTAGAACTCTCTTACAAATTTCACTTAAAATGCAATCAGTCATACAAAACTCTGAAAAAGATAAAGGAACTACCTGGGGAGGTCAAAGACTCCAAGGAGGTGCTGCGGTACACGGAGACAAAGTCTTTCACCAGCAACGGTGACAACGATGGCCTTCTGCTGTCCAACCCTGAGCTTATAGAGAATAAATCCATTAAGATTGAACTTGAAGTGGATAATAATCTATTGAACCATGACAGTTATGATGACTTTAGTATTTTTGGAACTAAGGAAGAAGGTAAAATATTTTATTTTATTTTATTTTCTTGATTCGAAGCCGTACCAAGTAATTTTAATGTTTTCTTTTGTTTTAGATGAAAAGTACGATCCCGAACCATTAGAAGACATGCCGATAAAAATTAAAACCAAAATTAAAACAAGCAAGGTGTGTCCCTTGTGCAGCATGGAATTCAAAAAGAAGTCAGACCTAAAACGACACATGAAAACTCATCCTGATTTTACTCAAGAAAAATACTTCTGCAATCTCTGCGAAAAATGTAAGCAAAGAGTTTAAATTATTTACTGCTACGATCTGAGAGTTAATTTTGAACCATGCTGTTTATTTTATTTACGGAAGTTATTACAACTCAAATTGTCCACAACACTTGTGCGCCGGCAATATTTATTTGCAGGAAATATTTGTGTCTTTTGAGTGTAACATTATTTCACCTGTTGTCGGTCGTTTTTAAGTCAGTCAGCTCTGAATCAATTGCTGCTTGTCGTATGTTTTTAAATATAAAACTTCAGGGTGACTTGCAATTCGTACAAGTAACAAAGTACTGCATAACTTTTCACAAATTGGTACAGGTATATTTCATGTTCAGTGTAGACTCTGAATCCATTGCGCATAACTGATATTTTGTATGGTTGTTTTATTTGTAGATTACAAATCGGAGCGTCGCCACCGAAGCACACACACTGTCAAAGACCTCCCCGTTGAATGTCAAATCTGTAAAAAACTATATAAGAAATCCAATATTGATACTCACATGCAAATACACTCGCAGAGTAGGGAGTACGTCTGCAAGGAGTGCGGGGCCTCCTTCAAACAGTACGCTGGCCTCTACAAGCACAAGTAATGCTTTAAATCTTATAATCTACTATAGATACCTTACATTTTTATTCTCGTTTCATGTATGAACAGTTTATCTAAAAACATATTGTCAAGGCAATAAAATTATCACCACTTCTACTTCTATTAGACATACATTTTGCAGCTGTAATTAATTACTATAACAATAATAAATCCATACATTTTTCACAATTTCAAGAAACTGACAAACATTTTGGACAGCGAAACAAATTATTATATTCTATTGGTTAGTAATTTTATATAAATATCTTAGTAATAAAATCTACCTTTTTGTTTTGAGACAAGTCTGTATGCAGTCTTGAGATTTAAGGGTATCTGTTCTAACCCGCCGATAGTCCATCTTTGATGAAAGTTATGAATTTTATTGTGCAGGTCAACACACAGGGATAAGAGCTTAGGTTGTGAATTCTGCGCTAAGAAATTCAGATCAAAATATAATTTAACTGTACATCTCAGGTATGTCTATTGTATCAAATAATATTACAATTTACTATAATATTATGTAAATTATTAATACTCAATTCTTGTAGTATTATTAAATTATCATTGTTGTGTTTTTTGAAGGGTCCACACGCAAGAAAAGCCGTACATTTGTCCAGTCTGCCCACTCACGTTTAAGACGGGGAATTTACGCAACGTCCATCTTCTCACACACAGCGAGGATGAAATTATATACAATGAAGATATCGATAAGGACATTCTACAATCATTCCTAGGACTTAAAGAGTAAGACACATAATTATGGAAGTTTACTATTCTTGTTTAAGCCTCTGCGAAATCCATGCCATGAAGACGACAGATCGAAAGTGCTGAAGTAAATTCAACAATACCCAAATTCATTTTTACTTTAAATTAATAACTTAAAAATATTATAAAAACACTGTACAATTCCTCATCATTAATTTATATATATATATATATATATATATATATATATATATATATATATATATATATATATAAACATCATTTTCGTCTGGTTTTAGAATGATGAAGAAAATTTTTGTTTTCAGAAAACAAAGTGTTTTAAATTTCTACTTATTTTCTGATTTCTACTTAAATATAGTAAGACATCATAAGTGTCTTTTCATCATACGCAATATTCTTGTGTAGGAGTGCGCAAGTAAGAAAAAGAAGGACAGCGGACCTGAAGTGCTCCCACTGTGATAAAACGTTCCAGCGATACACATTCTTGAAGGAACACATCGACTCCCACCTCGGGATCAAGTCCTACTTCTGTGAGATCTGCCAAGACTGTGAGTACATTTAATTTTAACGATTTGATTTTTAGTATCCGAGTATATGCATTTTCTCATGCATTCACGATCTCTAATGTGTTTCTTTGATATGTTTTCAGTTTTCCTCTCTAAGAGGCGCCACAGCTCCGTACACGCCGTGAAGAAGCCCGAGGGGTGCGATATCTGCCTGAAGACGTTCGCCAACAAGCAGGTGCTGAAGGAGCACAAGAGGATCCACAGCGACGAGAGGGCCTTCATCTGCCACTGCGGGGCCGCCTTCAAGCAGCAAGCCGCCCTCCACAAGCACAGGTCAGCCACTGCAACGAAATTTGATCGATCAATATCTTAAAATCTGATCGATTGGTAGAAGCAGCTACCTGCAAGGTTCGGAAAATATATTTAACTAAATGTAGTTACTTATTTTCAGATTACTCCACGAAGAGAAAGCTTTCATCTGCCATTACTGTTCAAAACCGTTTTCCACCAAATACAAGTTGACTATCCACTTGAGGCAAGTACCAACTCACTGATTATAGGTATTGTGTTATTTCTATCTTTGCATTCTGTAAAGTTCGTACGTACTCGTGCAATTAATAATCAAGTAACTCTCAGTATCATGCTTCCATGGCAGTAGATAAAAACATGAAAAACTACTTTTCCAACAAGTTATTATTGTTACATTGTGGGTCAACTTGACAAACGAACATTCAGCTGTTGAGACGTCATTAGTGTGAAACCGTTCATAGTCTCGTCATCAACAGAAAAGATTATCTTTTGTTACATGTTGGTATATCCATGTGGGTCATGGTCTATTTATCCACAAATCTACCAACGAGTTCTTAAAAACTATAAGCAATATTATATTTCATATAAGAAGTGCTCATTTCCAAATTGTTTTCGTAAATCTCCTAATCGTATTTGTTATAATATTGATTGTAAATTTTCATCAAGTTATGTTAATACATGGTTTTTCAGAATTCACACCAAAGAGAGGCCGTACCCGTGCGACTTGTGCCCCAGAAAGTTTGTGACCGGCAATCTCCTCAAGACTCACAAGTTGCGGCACAGCGACAATAAGAGCATCTCCTGTCATCTCTGCGAGAAGACCTTCAAGACGAAGAAGTATGTTGCTTCAATACTGTTCTAAATTATTTCCAGACCCCGATATACCTCGAGGAAAAATAATTGGATTAAGTTTACTATAATTTTCCTGTATACACGCTAGACGTGTGTTTTTTTTTTTAATTGATCAAAGCGAAACTAATAGTATTTTTACGCTTTTAGCGATCTCAGGCAGCATATTAAAGTCCACGAGAAGAAGAGAAAGTACCCGTGTAAGGTCTGCAATCGAGGCTTCTATCGCTCCGACCACCGCTCTCGGCACGAGGCGATGGTGCACTCACTCCAGGAGAAGAGCATGGACATTGATGATTCCAACTTGTAATGTTATTGCAACTTTTGATTATTACTTCATTGGCTTTCACAATTGGATGATTTATACCAAAGCCAGCATTTGCTGCATTTCGGTAACAGCTATTTTCTGATAGGTCAATAATTCGGCCTTAAAAATATCAGCTCTACTAGACAATAACTTATAAAGTTACCATGATAGCATTATTACTATCGTATGTCGTAGAAATTGTAACACAGCTGAACTTAACTTTGTGTCAAGGTTATCCAATGGTGAAATTCAATGATCTTAACAAAAAAAAGGGATTGACCTAATTGCCACGTGATCAATTTGAAATCACAAGATTTTATATAATTTTATAAAGAAGATATCGAAATTAAATTAATTTACTATATATATTAACTCTAAATATGTTAACTTTTGGAAAAATTCATTGAATATTATAATTTGCTGTGTGGGGATTAAATCATTAATTCTCTATAGATTAAATTTATCCAGAGAAGTACATTGTAACTCAAATCAATACTTTTCTGATTACACTAAACGTAGGCCCTCTTTTCTCTTTTAAAGTGTCCAAGTCTTTGTTTTACGAGTTTTTTATTTGGATTTCGGCATTCTCAAGTACTTGAAACATTAGAAACGTGTTTGCGGGTTTTGACAGACGTTGTCAATTAAAATTGTTCTTGGGTGTTATGCTGGGGTAACATTTTGCTGATCTTCTGATGTTTCCGCCCCCTCGTTAATGTCACCTTTCGCCCGTAGACAGTCTCCTTGTGCAAGAATATTTCAAATGATCCGTAAATTCTTAATTACACCTATATAATAAATATCCTTTCTTGCCTTCTGATTCGACATAATTTTTGGGCAATCCCAAACACATCAAGGTGTCCGCATCGAAATTGCCAAAAGTAGATTGATATTATTTTTTAAAGTGCAAGAGCGGATGCAATTGAGAGTTATTGATTTGAGTTACAGTGCTTATTGTTACGTTGTAAACTGTTATTTCTTACTGTTGTAAAAATTTAATATTATTTTAATTCTGATAATTTTTTAAAAATTTCTAATGGATCTATGGGTATGTTATAAATGTTATTAGTTTACAAGATAATATTGTTAATTCAACAGATATACTTTATATTTGTTTTTTTAATTATAAATAAACAAGAAAAAACAACAAAAAAACATCCAAATATAGCTCTTTAAATACAGTAATTGTATAAACTCGTGAGTCGTAGATTTTGAATTATGTCACATTGTCAAGCCATGTTTAGTGTAAATATACTCTCCTAGAATGCCAATAATCCTTGTAATGTATGTCTAAATCTTTTTTATCTGAGGAATAATAATTTATGAAGTTATTGGATTTAATGAGCGATGTATATTTAAACCACTGGCACTACTTGCTCTCTTGTATGGCTTTTAGCGCATCAGCGAATATCTTTTTAGACTGAATGATCATACTCTCGATGCACTCTATGTCTGTGTCGCGCTCGTCCTCCGATATCTTCAACCTCGACTCTAAGCACTTGATCTGTTCTTCCGCCACTTCCAGCCTGTTCCTGTTAGACTCGAGCTCCAGCTGGTCGACACTGTCAGCAGACTCCTCTAAGGAAGTCAGCGTCTTGAAGGAGGCCTGAGTTCCGCTGACAGAAAAGTACTTATAAGAGTTGATGGAGGCGACTGACTTGGTTTTCAGAGAGGAATGCTTGGAAATTTTCAACTCTTGTATTTCTAAATCCATTTGAGAAATCTTCTTTTCGATCATCTTCTTACTTCCCTTGAGCTTGAAGTACTTTTTTTCTAGGATTCCGTAATTTGTCCTCTCCTCGTCCAGCCGCTTGTTGATGCTATTCAGCAGCTCGGCCAAGATTTTGATCTCGTTGTCTGCAGCTATCTGCAAGGGCGTGAAGTATATTTTTTGCAGAGAGTTATTGATGACTGTCGATATTTGCTCATTAAGTTGCTCCACTCTTCTGGTTTTCTCATCGAGTTTGTCCTTGAGAGCTTTGACTCGAAACTTTTCATTTTCATAGTCCTCGACCATGCTGTCTCGGGAGGCCCTCGTGTCATCATTTATCTTACTGCTTTCCTTCAGGAGCTCTTTGTACTGGTTTTCCATGACCTTTTGCTGCCTCTGCAATAAATATTACATTAAATCTCTCACAGTAAAATATTGTTGATGTTGATATTTAAAATCTATCGATACTATCATGTAAGTGACCTCTATATTCAAGTGAAAAAAAAAACTAATTCGAAGAATTCTTTGTATCAAATAAAATGCATGTGTTTTTACTGTAATATGATGCTATCATATCTTTTCTTGAAGAAGATCAGCACCCACCACAGACTCGCCACGTCCTAGCAATAATTTCTATCTAGTATGGCAATGATGAGCATTGACGATTGATGAAGACAGTGTTTAAATGAACCCACGTGCAACTCAACGACCAGCTTGTCATCATTGGATGTCTTTTCCATGAGCGTCTGTATCTTCTGCCTCATGTTGACTCCCTCGCAATTGAGTACCCTGAGCCGAGCTGTGGTTCCCTCTAGTTTCCTTTTGACCTCTGCAGAGTCGACTTTGAGATCCTCCAGTTCTTTGGTAGTCTTTTCCAGCTGAGATCTCTTCTTTACTTCTATGTCCTTTAACACCTGGTAAACATTTTTTCAACATTGAGCACTAAAAGTCCATCATTATAACCGATCCTTTTATACTTATATCTATATTTAATACACAACACATCTGGAAATACTCAAATTTAATTTATTAGTAAAATATTTGTTATACCTGATTAACAATTTCTTTCTTCTGCCCCTCAAGTTGATTAGAATTCCTTCTGATGTTCAACTTCTCCTCTAAATCGGAGATTTTACCCTTAAGTATAATAATCTCCTGAGACCGACCTTTATACCCGATTGGATCCGACACCAGTTTCTGCAGAGAAAAGTTAGTGTCACCAATTTCATTCTGCAAGCACTTGTTCGCGATGGCAATCTCATTTTTCAAGTCTATATTTTTATTCCGAGTCTCTATTAACTTTTTCCTAGTCGCCGTGAACTTGTTTTTCCACTCCTTCAATTCGTTTGGATCGGGAGGCAACTTCTTTTCTTCCGCGTCTTTCAAATCCATGTCTATCTTATTTTGTTCCAATTCATTCTGCACAGTCAGCCTCCTTTCCAGGACGGAACATTTGGTTTTATGGGACTCGAGCTCTGCGACTAAGTGTCGGTTCTGCTTGCACAAGTCGGTTATCTTGGAGCTGATTATTCCTGCGGATTTGGTGGACACGCCAGGGCCACAGGACGACACCATGTTTTTTATGTTTTCATTGAGGGAAGAGATATTCTTGTTCTGGTTGAGGATTTCATTTTCTCTTTCGCGGATCGTTTGCCGCAAATTGTAATTTTCTGTAGTGAGAGCCTGAAAATTTAATCAAAGCACAAAAAAAGTATTTATAACAGAACCGAATAAAATTATTACAATGCTCAAGTTACTTAATTCTGAAATATATTGGCATTGCCAATATCTAAGGTGTTGACAAATCCGACCATGAGAAAAAAGAAGTTAAAATAAATAACCTAAAAATATAAAATCTAATTAATCATTTATTGGTAATCTGCAGTAAATGCATTGCATGCGAGTCTGCACAAACGCTGATGCTTATTTGAGACAAAACTACACTACTCTTCTCGACATGTAAATTTTTACTCCGATCTGTTTCAGCAGCTGCTCGTTCAGTTGTCGAGGATACAGCAACTCCTCATCGATTCTGATCTTCTCCTTCTGCTTTATCTTCATTTCGTCAGTTTGCACTAATACTTTGTCATCACCGCTGGCATTTTTCACCATATGCCTTTTGGACATCTCCACTTTTTTATTTTCTTAACTTCGGAAAACCATGACTCGATCGTCAGCTGACAGTTTGCTCTTTTGTTTTTTGTATCTTTTCAAATTTAGAAATAAGTTTATTAATGAAAAAATGGTTTTTTTTTTGTCACGAAGGCAAACTGATATAACCCTTGAAAATCTTAAATAACTTGGTCTTGCTCGATAATAGAATAACAAATAAGAAGTATAGATATGCAGCATCACAATGTGCACCCGATTTGCATCTCTTCATTTTATTTCAATTGATCGGATGGCGTTATAAGCAACCTTCTTTTCTCATCTATTTAACTAATGTTGTCCTTTGAAGACTGGTTTGCACTATTTTTGAGGAAAATGCATCATTACAAGGTTTAATTTAAAATTTGATTATAGAGTTAATATCGCTCCAGTTTCAGAATTAAATTCTCTTTAAATCTAGAATCACTGTCAGGAACCTGCACCGTAATGGCTATTCAGAATATTTGCTACAGAAATGGACAAGCTGTTACAAAAATCAAACGATCAAATGTTTTTACAAAATTTATTTCATAGAAATAATTTGTACATTATTTTGTATAAGAATGGAATTGGTCGCTGGTTGACGGGTGATGGTTTAGTCGAAGAGACCGAAGCCCATGTCGTCATCAGAGCCGGACTCTGGCTCCTCTTCAACCTTCTTGGTTTCTGGAATGGAAAAATCTTGGCATTAATAAAAGTCAACTTACATGAAAAACATAGACAAATATTAAGTCCTCAGAGTAAGGTGAGACTCATCAAAACTTTTCAGTCGAAAGATGGTATTGTTTAAATCATCATGATAATGACTCAAGTGTATAAAACATAAAAATATTTATTCTTTTCAGATACAAGATTGGCTGATATAAAAATAATTTGTGAAGAAATTAGAAGCGATATAAGAATTCAATAAATGAATGCGTTTTCTTTTAACCCATAATATTGATGGGTTGAAACAGTAATTGACAGAAAAAATGCACTAAGCTTATTAAATTCTCATTTGGTATGTCTAGATGAAATATTTTATAAGAACAAGGCATGAAACTAATATAAGGAAAAGATTATAAACGTATTGAATTCTTATTTAAGCCACTTTCAGGAAATACGGTACTACTGGGTGGTTATGGTAGATTAAGGTGGTTATGGTAGATTAAGGTGGTAATGTTACCCTTCTTCTCCTCCGCTGCAGCAGCAGCAGGGGCAGCGGCTGCTGGGGCAGCTGCAGCACCACCGCCGGTGGGCATGGAAGACAGCTTCTCACGACCTGCAGAAAATAAGCTCATCATCAGCATAAAGTGTCTCGCATGTCAACAGCAAGGTGGAGGTAAGGTGTCACATCAGGTATTAAGTTCTCTCAACACTGTCACTCAGGCGAAAGATGGTAAATATGAATCATCATGTAAAACAAATTTATACATACTTTTTTACTTTCTTGCAAATAATATTCTTAAATATGCAATATAAAAGTACTTTTTTCTACATAAATTTCAAATTGATTTAGGTGCGATATAAATTAATAACAAAAAATTTGCCAACACTATTTATTTTAAGTGGACTTAAGTTTGGGTTCTCAGGCTTGCAATAATATTAATAGTTTATTTAAATTATTGCAATAATTTAAATAACTCTGTGTTTATATATCTCAATATTTGTTAAGCTTCTATCGAATACTGGGATACTTCGTGTAAAATCACAGAACAAACTTCTTTAGTTCAACATACACAAAGGCAAGTTCCCCGAAGACTGCCCCAGAACCAGAACAGAAACACTCACAATACCCAAGAAGCAACAATTTCTAAAACACATTTATATTCTATAAAAAAAAACATGAATATTTGTTTAAGACAAATTATGCTATTGACTTGAACTATAGACACTACTGACTTTAAATGATAGACAATTTTAACTATCGCAAACTTGGTAATACTTCAATTGATACCAAGAAATCTTTAAATTGGTTCAAGTTATCAACGCTTGAAAAGATTTCACGACTTACCCTTGGTGATTAGCTCTTCGATGTTCTTTCCGCTGAGTTCAGCGATGACCTTCTTGAGCTTCTCAGCATCGGCCTCAATTCCCACGGAGCTGAGGATCTTCTCGATATCCCCAGCAGCCGGAGCTGCCTTCCCTCCCAGCACGGCGAGCAGGTAAGCGGCCACGTAACGCATTCTGAAATCGATCAAATCAAATTAGCAAGAGGATAAAAATATACATGTATAAACAATTTATAACGAAATGAAAGATACCAAATTGAGTGGTATGCCACTGGAAAAGTTTTCCCAAAGTTAACCTAAAAAGTCAACATGTAATTATATTTAAGAAGAGTTATTTCTAAGCAAGTTTTGGAACAACATATTATAAGATTTTGAAATAAGAAATATAACTACTACAACAAAAACCATTTATAACTTTTGACAAGTGCCAACGAACGCGACATGCATTAAGTTATGCACAAGTCGAAGGTATTATTTTGTCGCAGAGTTTTCAAAAACTATATAATAGTACCATCATATTTTGTTATAAATCTGTCGATGTGCTATTCCGATTGACAAGCTTGCGTGGAAATCATGTGCGTACAGCGCAATAAACATCTGCAGTCATCCCAGCCAAAAACGTTAAAAATAATACCACAATGGAGGTTTGCGCTTTATAATGACTCTGACAAATAAATCATAAATATATTTTAATTCGGCAATGTACATTATTATTATTCACTCACTTTTAAGTCGTAGATGACACGAAACGTGTGGAGCGCCGGTAAATAGTGTTCACGACTCTAAATAGCGACGGAAAAGAAATCTCTATGGTTAGTTCATGGGGAGTGCTGCCAACGCTAATATTAAAAAAGCCAAGCGAAGTTTTATCATGTTTTCGCAAAATTATTTTAACTCAAGGCTTTTAAAATTATAAACTTAAAAAACAGAGGATAAAAAATTGTAAAATAAACTTTGTGATTTACGAATTTCAAAAAATTAAGTTATAGTTTTGAAAGTTAAGTTGCCATCACTGCTAATCAAACATCCGTATACTTGTTTATTGTTATAACATTTTACAGAAAAAGCATTTTAACAAAGCTTTGTTTATGGAAATATATCTAAAATTATGTATCTAATTGATTACGTTTTTGCACGATGAATATAATTCAATATAAAATAAAGATATACCTAATTAATGTTTTTTTTTTTTTCATAGAGGCAGTTCAAAAATTTGATTTTGAACGAGTAATATAAAAATAACAAACGTTGAAATATTTAACTCAAATTTATTTATAATGATAATTAACAACTTAAAAGTAAAACATTTTAAAATAACAAAAGTACAAAACATTTAGTATGTATGGTTGGATGAATAAAACAAATTAAAATTAATATGCTTATTTATGAATAATTTTCAACAATCTTTTTCATTTTAATAATAATAAATATAAAAAATAAATAATAATAATAAATAAAAATAATAAATATCCAAATAATGAAGTAGAGACAATAATAACATAACCTAAACAATAATGACTTGAACGCTGAATTGACAGGGAATATCGCATCCACTGTTAATTGCGTTCGTGGGCTTTAATTTAAGTGTATTTAGTATTAAACGAATTTTTAAATATGGCTGATAGATTAACACAACTGCAAGATACAATTAACCAGGTATTTATGGGAGGATAGAAGCGTAATTGATCTTATATTAACCATACTGTAATTCGTCGTAATAATATATATATTTTTTACAGCAAGCAGAACATTTCTGCAACAGTATCGGCATTTTGCAACAATTTTCAACTCCAAGCAAGTTCCCTGGCTTCGATAGAAGTGGCTCCCAGACGCCCAGCCAACAGCAGGGACAAGAAGACTACGCATTGCTATTCGCGTCCCTGATATCGCGATGTGCGAAAGATATTGACACCCTCATAGAGTCTCTTCCCAGCGAGGAGAGTTCAACAGAATTGCAAGTCCAGAGCTTGCGGAGGCTGGAGGCGGAAAACAAAGAGGCTGCGGAAAGACTAGAGGAGGTAAGCTAATTCCAGACCATCAAGTAATGTCCTGCTATCAATCAAGAGAGCAATTCTTTAGATTGCTAGTTGTTTGTTTTTTTTTTAAAGAAACAATAATTATAAGTTTGAAGGTTTTCATGTTGGCACAAGCCCGTAATTCTAATAAATGCTAAATAACATATTTTTATTTCCAAAGCTTTTCAAAATGAAGACTTATTATAAGTTGTGGTTTGTCCAGGTTGTGCGGCAAGGAGAGATGCTGTTAGAAAAGATCCAAGGGGCCCTCAGCGATATCGCTCAGGCACAGCTTGACATGCAGAACCCTAACCTGACCATGACTGACATCAAACCTTCGTTATTATAGTCATGCTGTATACGTGCAAGACCTAATCATGCAATTAACGTTAAAGTCTTAAAATAAGGAAAGGACTTTAAAATGAATGTAGGGCTGCGCTGCACTGACATTGGCGTAATAGCAGTGAAATGGTATTTTACAGGGGGAGATATACCCGAGCTGCTTTGTGTGCCGGGGAAAACGAGGAATATTATGGTTGTGACTACAATCAATGGCTCATTAATCTTGTAGTCCCGTATTAGTGCAGTTATCTCGAGAGATAGCAGTCGATTATTTAAATGATCACCTCAGAAACACAAGTCGCTTCAAGTGTGATTATTTATCGTTGAGGGTTTAAAAAGGGGAACATTGTCATCATCCCCAGTTATTGAATTCCCTGATGGGATACTGTCGCATATGGTTTATATTGTTAAAATAATTTTCCTTCTCAACAGGTAGTTTTTTGCAGCCTCGGTGTGGCAAAAGTTGCAGACGGCGATTTTTTCTACATCTCGCATTAGGTTGTAAATATCTAAAATTGACCATTGACAGTTGAAATATTAAAAAAAAAAATCCTCCATTAATGATAATTTGTACTCATTTATCATCTAATTACGTTCTTAGTTAATTTATTCTGTGATTAATTTTTTAATTTGCTCGTGTGAGAAGCTTAGTGTATGGTTGTTAAATAAAATTTGGAACTCAAATAAGAAAATTTCTCAATCACGACATTTTTCCGACGTTTACTAGTATCCTTGTTTCCTATATGAAGTGACAAAAATCATCATCACACAAATTGCCGTTCAAACCGATTACCTCGACATGATTCGTAATGTCGCGTGAATGTTTAAATTATTACAACAGGCGGTATGAGATTTTCCTTTGTCCGAGGAGTTTGAAATTGTGATTATATTTTTCTGAAATAATTCTCGCTCGAACAATGAAAAGTCATAATAAAATACATTTACGAAATTTTAATAAACAGTCACCTGTAACTGAGTCCATTTATAAAGAGTAAATTCTATACAATGATTTACAAAATGAAAATTTACATTTTTTGAGCAGAAAAAACGGTCAGTCAGAAAAATGTGTAAATTTAAATCAACACTTCTTATACTTAAGACGATTATCGGAGATCATTGTGACAAAAGACTATTTGTTATTATACTGGATCGTTATCATAAATAATGTATGTTTATTATAATAAAAAAAATAACATTTATAAAAAAACCAGAATATCTAATAAACACACATTGCATTAATGAAGGGTCGAAATGTTAGAACACCAATCGGATGAAAAAATTTTGAAAACTGATGTTTTTTTTTTTTATCAAAATTTCGAATTTATTGTAAATTTCATTAAACTAACATAATATTTACAACACAATTGATTTTCTACTCATTGGTTTGATTTGTATGGACAAATGTGGAACGGGGTATTTATATTCAGACTGGCACAATATTACATTCAATAATTTCATTGTATACACTGGGAGGGGGGGGAGGGTCACAGGTCAGCCGGGTCGGCGGTCCTACGGCTGACTCCTCAAGTATGTCTATCAACACAAAACATGCCTAATGGTTCCACATCAAATAAAATTACTCTTTAAAATTACAACCTTGTTATTGTATGATGCAAGTTTACAAAATAGGTCGATGTTTTTATTTCCATCAACGCTGTCAAGGGCACCGCCACACGTGGAGCCAAACCAAACCTCAAAACCGGACATGACACTATTTACACGTCCCGCCGCAAGCTTTCAAGTTGGACCTGTGATGCTAGTTGCAACTTGGAGCTTAAAAAAACAATTTGATTACCGGCCTATTAGGCGCAATGCTGCTGTCATTATCCGACTCATTGTGCCAAGTAACAGCTGCCGCTCGGCACAGTCCACCAAGCTCGGTATGGTAGACGAGTCTGAAGACTTGGCGCTACATGTGGCTGGACCCTAAGTAAGATTGCTTTTTCTGAATTTCCATGTACAAAAAAATAAGAAATTTTATAGAACATTTTATAAATATAAAATAAAATTATTATAAATACCAGCTTAAAAAAATGTATTGTAATTTTTTTAATATGATAATTCAGTAAAAGCAATCCCTTTAAAACCCCACGGCACAGTATACATTGATATACAAACATCAAGAGCACGATATCGTAGTGGAACAAGGCGGACCTATCTAAACTACCGACAGGCTATTAATGTGTACAGCTTCGCCCTGTTCCGGTGCACTAGAATGTCCAACCAATGTATGTGCGATTGTGTCGCAGGTGAACTGGCATATCAAACATGATCCATCAATTATTATAAACATTCGGTTTGAGATTAATTTACAGCCATTTAAATTTAAAAAAATACGGTCAAACGGAGAACACAGCAATGTTATACATTCTATTATTGAGCTTGTTCAGAATTATAACATTTATAAAAAGTGACTTTAATACAAATCTCAATGTGAGTTACAAGCTATTCTCTGTCATCGGGTCTCGGTTACATCTACTGAAGACTTGTGGTGAGATCCTGCTCAGCTTCCAACAGACATTCCGCCGGGCCGTCGCGTGTGAGCCAGTTTCGAGTTCGCCGCAAGCTCAAAATCAACCCATTTTTAATATGGATAAAATAAAAATTAACGCCAAAACCGATTACTTATTATTAATTATTATCATGACTGCAAATAAAATTATCCGCTTTGTCGTAGACAAGATCGCAGAATCTGATCGATCAGATCCAGAGCAAGCCGAGCATCGTTCCGACAATTTGATTGTATGTGACAGAGGATTGGTTTGATTTAACAATGCCTTTACAGGTCGAAAGAACTCTTTTCTATAAATAATATGGACATTTGTCTATAAATTCCAGCCGAGACAAAGCTATTTGCAACATTTTAAACGTAAGGCAGAAAGTGACACTTCTGCATTGTAATATTTTTGAGACAACAAAAAAAAAGGTAACCATCTTTTATTACTTAAAAAATAAATATTAATCTCTCAGACTGCCGCCAACATTAATAAAAATAAATTGATGAGAGCCCTTGCAGGGTTGACGGGAGCAGATGTACCCAAGAATTAAATCTTGCAGGGTTTTTATGCGTAGTTGTCTGCAATGTTAGTGATGGGTGGATTTGTACATGCGTCAATCTCGATTCTGGTAAACATACTATAACTAACTCGGTTCGCACTCCGAGCACTTCATTGTAAGAACACAAAGTTGATTTCACACGCGATAGGTACAGCGACGGGAGACTTTCACTTGAACTGGGATGGGTTACTCCGCGTCCGGTGGACTCTCCCATGAGAGTCCATTTCCTTTGCAGTCTTTTACTGTACAAAATTCTACATTATTTTCTACACTTTTCATTCCACTTCCACAGCAGCACGTTACTGCTGACTCTTACCGTGTACCCGCTAATAATAACTGCTAATGATAGACCCGCTTTGCAATTTTTTAAACTAGTACACACATAAGTGGGGGAAAATAGTACAATTATCTATTTACAGTTTGATCATTACGACTTGAATATAAACTGCCTAATGCAGAGGTGTTCACTAACATAGACAAAAGTAAACTATGGTTTATTGACGTCATAGTCTCGTCATTTCCCATTTGTCCAGGCATAAAGGCTGTAAAATTATAAAAGGTGCGGTAGCCTATGTTGTCATTAAAGTACAGTTCACTTGGCCTGTTTAGCAAATGACTTTGTATTTCACGAAGGATTCTCAGATTTTTGGAATCTTTGAGCTCTGGTTATTTTCTATTTATATTATTAAATTATAAGGGTATTTATTTTGTAGTACATATTCCATCACATCAATTATAAAACAAACCACATAGTTTTTAGACACTACTATCATAACACTAATTACTGCTTCTTGTCTCCTTTAAAGATATTGTCAATATCAGGCATGCTTGACGATGCCTTAATAGGATGAAAAAGCTCTATGAGTGATAATGTGGTAATTTCTAAAAAGCATTTGGTTTTGGTTATAATTCATCAGAATCAAAACAAATCCATTCCTTAAAATTTTCTGCAACACTATTATCATTAACTGCTATCTTCTTTTAAAAGCGGGTCTATAAATATAGCAGAGTTCTCTTCCGTTCCGTTCTTTTACCACACTGATATGGTTTCTCTCTTAGATCCATAATGAAGCAGACATAGTGGAGAGCGCTCAAGGGTTGGGAGGCGGTGTTTATTTTCACTTCTGTAAAGCCATTCCTCGAGCAGACTAGTTAAGGAATCCTCGACACTGTGGCGCGCCACACAAGCACGATATCTTTTCGTCTTCCAGAGGGAACTTGTAGTCGTAGGTGATCTCCTCGTTGACTCCGATCGGCTGCTTGGAGTATATTACAATTTTCTTCTGAGACTCTATCGTAATGATCTTGGCGTAACAATTAGGCTGAGGAAAAAGGAAAGAAATTAGAGTTGCATTGTACACGTGCAAGACAAACGCGCTATTAACAGAGTTTATTCATCGCCATTGATTTGTTGTAACTATTATTCAATAATTATTTCATTATATAATAGTAATTGGTCTATTGAAATTTTCAAATTAATCAGTTATCAAATTTACGTTTATTCAACTACTCTCAGATTAATATTTAATGAATGTATGAAATATTTTTTTACATCTTCGTATTTGAAAACTATGACAATGATATTGATAGAAATTTTAAAAAAGTTGATAAAACATGAATATAAAATACTTACATTACAGCTGTGATTGATGAACCGGGCAAGATTACCACATTTGGTGGCATCTATGATGGTGTCCAGATCAATCCTAAATAGGTACGAGCTTCCGATGCCAGTCGCCTCATAATGCATCTCTCTCAAATCGGCCACGATGGGCCTCACCATCTGCCCCACATACTCAATGACCATCTCGTCTGCAGCTATGGGTTCCATGGCGAACAGGCCCCAGTCGTGGATGCCGGATTTGGCGAACTTCAGCTGCTTCTTTCTGAACTTGAGCTGGTTGAACTTGAGCAGATCAGAGTCGGTGTCAGTGCCGAATGCCGTGAGGAGCCGCCTCTGGTTTGATCTGGCCTCTCGAGACAGCCCTTGCATCTTAGCGGAGAGGAGTTTGAGGTTGTCGGCGGGGTGGCTGTGGCCCGAGGGGTCTTCTATAAGAGCTGCGACACTCCTGGCGTGGTGGTATTTGTACTTTGCTTTAAGTTTTGAGTCCATTTTGTAGAAGCCTTCGGTACGGGCAGACCCTGTGTTATGAACCTGGAATATAAAATATAAACATTAAACTTCTACCAACTACAAAGCAGTCCTCGGGTGAGAAAATTACTATTTTTTTAAATTATTTTATCGATACTTCGTAATAAATTGAATTTATTTAAAACAATATGCAGTATTTTTTTTTTTGAGACATACCAACTAGGATGGGTTGGTATGTCTTTCCAATTTGGAGAAATCAAGAAACGGTGCAAACGCATATGGTCACTGAAGGCCTCTGCACCTTTAATTTGGTAAACATGGTATTCGGTGTTCGTATTCGGTGAAGTACCTGTAACTCCTCATCCTTGTAGCCGTGCTTTCTTGACTTCTTCTTGGGGGGGCTGTAGGGCACGTCAGTGGGGCAGTGGTCCACCCAGTGAGTGTCGTTGAGCCAGTAGCCCTGCGTGTCATCCGAAAGCATGATCTCGTAGGACTTCTTCAAGAACAGTATATCCTCCGTGTCGATGCCCTTGGTCAGGAACTCGTAGAGGATTTGCATCTCCAACATGATATCACGAGGTTTGAAAGCAATGTCTTGAGATTCAGAAACCGATGATGATTTTTCCGATTTGTTGAATTTGCTTTCATGCAATCTGTAAAACACCAAGTAATATTAGTAGGGATTTGCAATTTCACTTTAATTTATTATATATATATAGCGAGGAATTGAGAATGCATTCAACGTAATATGAATTGTATTCGTACTATGTTGCAAAACTTTTTGTCATCATTAGCTCTTAAGAGCTATTCATTTGGTTTTGATAACACCATTGATTCTTAAATCATGAATCAAAAATAATGAGTTATGATCAAAACTAACCTAATAAGTCAAGTTTTTAACATCCATCTTCATTCTTTCAATCATTCAGAGCCGAGTTCTCTGAATGAATATAAAAGGAACTACCGGCCCATCAGTTCTCCATGTTCAACCAGCTCTATTAAAAAATCTAAAATCTACATTTTCTCACCTGTTTTGAATCTCAGCCAGTTTTTTGTGCTCATTCTTGGCACGCTCCTTCTTCTTCTCCTCCCGCCTGCGCCGGTTCTCCTCGGCCTTCTTCTTCTTGTGCAGCGCTGCAGCCTCCTGCTCTTGCGCCAGCTGCCGCATCTTGGTACTCACTGCCCCCTCCACCTCCATGGGCTTAGGTTTGGACTCGTCTGCGCGCATCGAGGAGTAACCTGAGTAACCCATTTAAAAAATGTATGAACATCGTAAATGAATATTTTTTATCAATAATAAATTACAGAGTCTAAATTTGAATATTTTAATACGAACCATGATCGTGGTAGAGATGATTAGTGGGAGAGGGCGAGGCGCGAGCTGCGGGTGGCAGGCAGTAAGGGTGGTCGAGAGCCACCTGTGAGGCCTGCGAAGCCGGACTCGAGCCCCCTGATGATGGACTGCCTCCCTGGGATATCAAATGTATTTTAAATTTTAATAAAGGCACAGGAGGTGAAATCTAAGTCCTGTTTATTAGGTTAGGTGAGACCCTTTATGGATGAAGTGCTTCTTTAAAAATATCTTATTCTTTGAGAGCATCAGATCTGATTTATAGAGCAGTTACGTAACCATTATAGAAAGTTAACTGGAGAATTTAGTTTAACACTAATTTAAATTTTACAGAAAAAGTAAAACATAAAGAGATCGACAATTGATACACATGAATTGGCATGTATCCATGTTGAAAGCATTTAATTGGTTAAACATGTACTGAAGGCTGCAAACCCATTGACTTTGCTTGCCTCAACCTTCCAGGAGGCACTCAAGGGACTTCCACTGCAGCTGAGCTCTTAATCTCTCTCTCCCACTCTCTTGTGGTAAAGAAATGTGAATTATTTTAGATTTGGGAATTTCTCTTTGAGCTTTTGGTTGGTTCATAAATTCAACAAAAAAAGCTTTAAAGTTGTGGAGACAGATTAAATTATGGAAAACTTACATCCTTGACTCCGTTAACATCACTGGCAGTGAGAGTGCTGCCGCTGTCTGATGAGTAGTGCTCCTCGATCTCGTGACTTCTCTTCCTGTCGGCGTGCTTCTGTTTCCTCCTAGCCTCCTCCAGTCTGTCCACTTCGGAGTCGAGTGCTTTCTTCTTCCCGAGAGCTTCAAGGTTTGCCTTATCTAAGGTCTTTGCAATCTCCAAAGGCGGTACAGACTGCATGGTGTTATCACTGAAATATTTTACAGTTCAGATAAGGTTATAAACACTATTAAGTTTGTTATTAACTAATATTATTAAAATTATTTTAATAAATACTGCAAGATGTACGGTCAAGAACAGTACAAACCTAGATTTGCTGTCACTGCTGGATAATTTCATCAGAGCCTCGATAGCAGAGTACTCTTCAGACGGCTTGTCCAAGTTGAGCATCCGGATATTCTCATCTATTCTAGCCTTGGAGGACTCTTTCTTGGTGTCCGATTTCTCTCTGGAAGCGGACTTATCAGCCTTGGTCTTCTTTTTGACGTCGTCTCGTCTGTCAGCTGCCTTGCTGGGCACGCTACTGGCTTCACTGGAGGATGGTTTTTCTTTGCGCTGCAGTGCAGAGGACTTCTTCTCTTCCTCTTCTCGCTGTCTCTTTTCGATCTCCTCCTTGTCCCTTTGCTGTTCTTCTTGGAATTCTTTCTCAATTTGTTCCATATATTCAGTGTTTCTTCTTCGCTTTTCCTAATGAAAAAATTCAAAAGAAAAAACATTATGTCTCGTAATACACCATAACAAGAAGTTATCACTAGAATCCTAACAAAACAGCATAATTTGATGTGCCGAGTGACAGTTGGCTAACCTGATACTCTTTCTCTTCTTCAGAGTCGGAGTATATCCTGTCGATGGATAGAAGCTCCTTGGGGGGCTGCGCGGGGGACTCCTCCGTGTCGGCAGTGGCTGCGTTCTCCGACATGGTCTTGCTGTCCTCCTCTTCCGGTGAGAGAATGGGGGAGCCCAGCCTTTCTTCTACGCGCAGAGGCGGCGTTCGCAATTTGGCTAAAGAATTAACATATGTTTTAAACAGAATAATTCAATCAATCAAATCTTGAATGTTTGAAGTTTATATTAGAAATCATCGTATCTAATTGTGTGTATTTACATGCATTTTCATGTACAATATTATTATTAGCTGCAAAAAACTTGGTACTAGGTTGATAGTAGATGATGATGGGTGCATGTGTTGAAAAACAAGGCATTTCGTAGACAAGAAAGTAGCTTTAACGAATGTCAAAGGTCGATAGCTAAGTGTTATTACCTATGGACTTTCTTCTTCTGTCCGCATTAGAGTCACTATCGGAGGTGGAGGAGTATACTCTTCGGGCTGCTTCTCTTCTCTCCTTCATGCTTTTGCTGACCCTTTGCGGTAGCTGAAGCTGGGCAAACAACCAAGGATAGAATATATTTTTATTGTTTCCACTTTTATTTATTGATTTACACATTTGATGTTTCCACTTTTTATTTATTGATGCGACTAGTTTTGCCAACATGCTGCATAGATGTAGAAGCGCAGAATTCAACTAAGTACTTTTAGTTAAAAATATTGAATATATCATGTTAAGAATCAAAATTTCAGTGTGGAGTTTGGATAGTATAAAAATCTAAAATCTTCCCTGGTAAGGGTTGAAGTAGCGGGGTCAGTTACCTTGACTTCCTCATCACTGTCGGAGTCTGAGTATATGGGTCCGCGGGGTCGAGTGGTGGTGCCAGAGGTTGTGGTGTTCCTGGCTAGGGTGAGGGAGCTCTCAGAGCCACTGTCGGAGTTGCTGTCACTTGAGCTTTCCGATGATGAACTGGAAATGGATAGGCTTTCATGATGATGACTACCTTCTAAGGAGATGTAACATGGATGAAAGATAACTATAAGAGTAACAACCAGGGTGGCTATCAATAAGAGTAACACAATATTAAGAAACGGGTTTAAATTGATTGAGGATGGGACAAGGGATTGTGGCTTGATAGTTAGACTAGGTTCGAGGTTCAAATCCTATTGGAAATTGAAAATAAAACCTTAGTACTTAAAACTAAACATTAAATAGATGCAATTACAAACCTTGAAGAGCTGCTCTTGCTAGAGGATCGTCTGCGAGCTGTGCTGAGGTAGGAGCCGCCAACTCGGTTGGGACTTACTACAAACGATGTCCTCATCTCCTTCTCCGAGTCAGAGTTCTGGACCATTTCCTCCTGGAAAACGAGCATAGCATAAGCAATATAAAAAATATGACAAGATGATAAAGTGATGTGTTGCGCAAATTCGAACCTTGGACGATTCATCAATAAAACAGGAAACCAGGAGAAAAAGAATATATTTAATAATAGTTTTTTGGCTTATGGCAAACATTGATTGTGAAAGTTGCCACGAATTCGCAACACCAGAATGCAAGAACCACTACCACAGCTGCAACAGAATTACCGACCTAACAGTCAGGTCCTGGTTTATGGCATTTAGTTCAATATATAAGTACTGCTAATGAGTTTAAATACTTATAAAACTAAGAATTATCCTGAATGACAATATTATAAAAAAATGTCATTTATTTACCTGATCACTAAGTCTCTTGTTTACAGAATCCTCATCCAGAACAACGGGAGAAGGTATCATCCTCTTCCGCCTGAAGCTCGGCATCTTGGGAATGGAAGCTCGGAGTCCCAACCCCACTGCCAAGCCGTAGCCTCCGAGATCCAAACTGAGCTCTCTCGTTGAGTCCAATATGGATTTAAGAGTATCCAGCTTTTCTTCCTTCTTATTTGAGATGTCTTGGAGGGGAACGGCGGTGTCTCTGTCATTGAGGGTCTTTTCGATGGAGACTTTTACGGGATTTTTCAAGTCTTCGGTAGCATTAGACTTTCCTCTCAACTGGTCATCCCACCACATTTCAAAATGTTTGAAAGCAGTGTTCTCGATCATCTTCTTGTTGAAGTCTCGCTTGAGAATCTGTTTCAGCTCTTCCGTTACTTTGTTGAGGACTTCGTTGATGGTGGGGAAGTAAGGATCTTCTCGTCGCTGAAAATATTACAGATACTTTTTAATAAAACACCAACCAGTTTGATATTTTTTGCCAGCTACGCATGTTCAAATAATATCAAAGAAACGTCTTCTGGAGATTAGTCATTCGTGAAATATGTCTACAATACTGTGTCTCGAAAGACAGTGTCATCTATAAACAGGAAACTGGGTTTTATAGTGATGGATGTTGTAGTGTTGAAGATGGATGTTGGAAGTCATAGACTAGGATCAGACGAGCCATTTTAGATTGAGAATAGTGTGATATACCTCATGGTTGGAGTCGCCAGAGTGCTTGTGGGTGTAGGGCAGGTGGGCAGCGTAGGTGGCCAGCGGCTGGGCGGCGCTGGGCGGGTAAAAGGAGCCCGTCGCGTACATGGGTGGGGGGTACTGTGCCGGGTAGCCTGCTGAAACAGTCGCATTTTATTGCTTCTACACAACAACCACAAATCATTAATTAAACATGCAAGACAAGGCACCCTCTCCTGATATTTCAGAGCACAGTACATGTTTTACACAGGAAGTTAATAAACCCAACAATTTTTATTGTATTAAATTCATAACACAGACTACTCTTCGCAAGTGAGGTGGTTAGTAATGCCCCACGGTGAGAGCAACCTGCAATCAATAGCCTGGGCACGATGCCGAGCTCTGGCTGTTTAATATTAAAAGCATGCAATAATATTAAGCTACTCCTTTTACACAGCTAGCCTTCACCACGAGTTGCTAGTATTAGTCTCTTAATTCTGTTGATCTATGTTAAGATGTCATTCGTACAAGGTGCAAAGTAAACACAAAAAAACAGAAAATATATGTTAGCTGTGGTATGTTTGTTATTAGAGATGGTTGCAAATATTTTTCTCAGGATTAATTGTGAATTTGTCAATTTTATATTATACAATCCATAAAACAAAACTGCAAGTCAGGTTTTCATAACCATCAGAAAGCTGCAAAACTTACTATGTGACCACAGCGTGGGTGGGTATCCATAAGCCTGCGGTGTCGTCTGGCCGTAGAGGGGCGGAGGGGCCCCGAAGGCGTGTCCTCGTGAAAGGAAGCCAGGAGGGGGCGCAGCCGTGAACGGCACAGGGAGCTCCTCTTCGATCTTGGCTTCCGTTGATGACAAAGAAGACAGCGACATCTGCTCAGAGTCAAGATTAGCATTTATTCTTCTGTAGCAATGCTCACATAAGAACCCAATCAAAATTAAATTAGTTTAGACAGTAAAGACCTATGCCTTGTCTATTGTAAAATTTAGGGACAAATGAATTGGGCAGTAACTCATTCAACATGATTCAATACGAACAACGGTAAGGTGGAGGATTGAACTTGAATGGCCAATAGTGTCTAACCTGGTCATCATCAAGGTTCCTGTCTCCGTTTCCAGTGACAGAATCCATGGTAGCATCCTTGCTGGCATCATCATTATGGAATTGTATGCGAGGCATGGCGCCCACAGGAGACATAGGGGGCCGGTGCCGGGGTCCAGTGATGAGTTCATCTTCGCTGGAAGAGATGTCGGAGCCCAGCTTTTCACCCAAGTGTTTCTTTTGCTGTGCCAGCAACTCAGCCGTGAACTGTTTTTCCCGCTGCTTTGCTAGTGTAATCTGCAATCATCAGACAATAATTAATATGTTTATAATGAAATGTTAGACAGTGAAAATATTTAAGGAAGAGCTCAAAATAAGTAAAAAAAAAGGTTGAAAATTACTTGTTCTAATGCGTTCCGGTGGCATTCAATATAACTATCTAAACTAAGGAACGGAGATGGCGGCGTTGAAAGTGGTTCTTCATTTTCAGGAGTAGCCGATCCTGAGCGAGAGCTAATTTTCCAATTCTCTGCAAAAAAAATGAATACACTGTTAAGAAGGTCTACAAAAAATACATTTTCAAATACACTTCATTGCTTCTGGCACAATAAAAATAACATATTAGAACTTCAGTGGAGAAAACTGGAATACTTGACATCCATTGGATAAACACTTTGGAAGAAGGAAATCTTAATAAGTAGACATAACACTCACCATCGTCTCCGAGCGTAGGTTTGTGATTGGTGCCGGGTAGATCGGTTTTGGTTTCGTCGTCCTCTGAGCTGAGACCCAGCTGCATGAAGGGAGGCGCCATGCCACCACCACCGCCACCCTTCAGGAGCATGGCGATTCTGCAGACAAGTATTAATTTCATGTTTAAATGTAGATTAATATACTAACAGAGCGATGATAATCCAAATATGCTGAAAGCATCATTGATAATTAATTTAGTAAGGTACAGGTACGAGCAGTACAAAGAACAGTTGTCTCCCCGATAGAGAAAATGCTTGGAGAGAAGCATTCGAAAGACAGACATAAAATACTTGCTATAAAAAATTTCTGGTGAAAAAAATACAATCCTGCATCGAACATCATATAAATTTTACAAACCTCGTGTCTAAGTCTACATTTTTGGAGTCATCGGACTTCCCTGCGGCTCCCTCCACTTTGACAGGAGTTGTGGTTTCCTTCTTGACTTCCTTCACCTCGACATTGGTGCTGGTACTACTTGCATCTTTTGAACTCTTGGGTTTACTAACTGGTGATCCATCCTTAAAATTTTAAGCTCAATCAACAGATAATCCAATCATCATAATAAATCCAAGCCAGACAGTTTTAGAACTAATACAATTTAAGAAGTTTACTTTCTGAATAAAAACTTCATACATGCTAATGTTTTTGTCCAAACTGAATTGGGTGAGAGTCCGATTACACCAGTTTGAAATTTACAGGGATTGAACCGACAAACTCTCTGTCAACACTCAATGACCATTATCATAAGTCACATGACAAGCATTGTTTGCAGTCCTTATTTCAAAGTTTTATAGAATTGATTGATTAATGAAAAGAGATTTTATTAACAGAATATAAAAAGTAAAAGACAGTAAAAGAGCAAATTGATGCAACCAAGAAAAATTCAAAATTGATATTTTGATTTACGCATTGATTTATCTGGGATGTAAGATTACGCATTTACACCATTTTACAAGCACCCAACCTAATTCAAAATTCTAAATATCTGGCTCCATCGATTTGCCTCTTTAACGTCCATAATTATACCGACATCTTTCTGCCAAAACATTGTATCTTAAATTTTTATCGAAATAATGCTGTATGCACAAATCGAGGGGAAAACATATGATCAATGTTTTGATAATCTTTATCTAGAAATGTGCCGGAGACAACTCGTCAAAACTTGTCTTATAAATTCTGATACAAGTGCCATGCTAAGTGTTCTACATTCCATGCGTTTAATCAAGAGTTAGATGCAAAAATTAAAATGCTTTTTTTTTATGACACAATGGCATGCGGTCCATATTCATAGCAAAACATTACCTGACCTGACATGTCTTCTAAGCAATCAAACCCTACGTTATTTAAGGTTCACACTAGAAGTACGAAGTAATATAGAAATATTTCTTATATTAGTAATAACAATGAAACTACTTATTCTGATTTTCCACTGATCAGATCACTGCATGCCACTGTGCTGACGATAAGAAACATACTTGCAATTAACACAGAAGAAAATAACACATTAACTGCTAATTTAAATATCGGTAACATTCCTGACATGCTTTATCGTAATTCCTTTCAAAATGTAATATTTTTGAAGATTATTCTCTTTAACATGAATATTCTAAAAAATTTAATGGTTGATCCATATTAGGTAACTTAATAACTAGGCTAAGCAATAAAAAAAGTACTAAGTAAAAAGTAACAGCCAAAAAAAATGAAATATGAACATCACCGCAGTGTCCTCAGCACTGGGTGTGTTAAGAGAGGTAATAAATACAGCATTTTGAAATTTAGATATGATGTTTGAGAGGAAAAGTGTCAATATGTGGTGTAGTTAGTGAGTTACTGACCCGCGACTTGTCCTTGGCGGGAGCGGCAGAGGGCTTGGGCGGGGGCGGTGGGGAAGCGGCGGGGGCAGGGGTGGCGGGTAAAGGGGCAGGGGTGAGGGGGGCGGGCCAAGGGGCGCCCGCGGGGGTTGGCGCTGCACCGTGCACGGACTACAACATAACAGCCGCATTCAAACACACTGTTATTGCAACCAGCATGTATCCTGCCATGGGAAAATCCATCCAAAGCCTAAGAGATAGCTTCAGATAAATCTGCTCATGAAGACAACCATGTGTTAAATCAACTCAAAGAAGATTACATCGATAGTGGCAATGCTGTTTGGGGTAAAGAGCAAAAACATAAAAATAGCTTTAAGATATAATCAATAAAGACAAATCTAATTTTTCAAGAGACGTTTCTGCATCGGTTTTGGTTGTCAAACGTTTAGAATGGAAACTGAATTCTAAATGTTTATCACCTTCAATTATACAATAAAATTTTTGTATAACTTTGATAAAAATTCTATCTCTTGAAAAATGAAGTTTTTCTTTTACACTAAATAATGCTTCCATCGAATGGATGGATGTTTTGGATAATGGATGCCTAGCAATAAATTTATCTACGGATTTTTATTTAATTCGATTAGCTACAGTGACAGCAGTTCATCTTCAGGACTGATCAATATCAGCCAATGCTACTGCAATATAATTGAAACTTTGTTTTCCATTTAATCAGAGGTCACAATAACTTTGCTTGCATAATTTTTATACAGAAAAAATTGATAAACTTTTGAATATGTATTTATTATTATAGTATGTTATAAGCTATTTATCCAAAACATCCATCAATACAAAAACACCGAAAAATGACATCCAACCTTTCATCGCATCATCGGTAATTAGGTGCATTATAAAAATACACTAAGCCATTAGTAAAGACTACATCGGTAGCATTCAAATAGGTATTATTTTTCATTTTAGAGTCACAATAAAACAATCATTTACATTCATCTAAACAGTATGACCTTGGAGCACACTCACAGCTAAAAAAAAACTATTTATTATTTACTTAGCCGATGGCAACAAAATTATTTACAATTGTTAAAAATGGTATAAAAACAATCTGTGAAAAAAAATGCAACACACGCTAGACAGATTTAAGCCCAGATTCCGAAAGACTGATTATATTGAACAGTGATTACCGAGCTCTTAAATGTGTCAAGTATATTTCATAATTAATTATGTGTGATTTATTTGACAAGCTGCAAATGTTGTTAATTTCTCACCTTTCCCAGTTTGATCTAAATTTAAGATTAGTTATCAGGTAAATTAAGTTTACAAAAAATTCGGGTGACGTACTTAACTGCTTCGTAATCACTGTTCAATTTGATTAATCTTTTCAAACTAGGGTGTCAATTAAATAGTTTGATATTCTATAATTAAAACAATGCCTGCTTACCAATAGCAATTTTTTTTTAAATGTCAAACGTAAGAACCCTCTAAGAGTTTTGAGGCTATTATATATTTTGATCTCAATTAAAAACTACTTTTAATAAATTATAAAATAATTGTGGCTTTGAGTGCTTGTAGTTTTAGAGATGTAATAAATTGTTTTACCTCTGGATGAAGTCTGTGCCAGTCGGGCGGGGGATGGTGGGTCCAGGGAGCTCCAGGGGTGACCACGGGCCAGTGACCTGATCCTTGATGGTAACCACGGTAGCTTCCGTAACTAAAAATGTAAAAAATAAGTTGATTATGGCAATACTCAGTGGCTTTTGTGAAAATGCATTTGAATGCAAAATAAACTCATTTGTGCTAATGTGGATATAGATGGTACATTCAATAAAGGTACTCACTGTGATGAGCCATAGTAAGGATCGTAGGCAAGAGAGGCGGGGTCGGGTATGGATCCATAGGTACTGTCTGATGGCTTGGAGCTATACACAGAGTCCAGCTGCGAAGCAGATATGGACGAGGATACCTCGGAGCTTCGCGAGTAGTTGGAGGACCGGCTGTGTCTGGAAATACAAAAATTAATTATATAGAAATATCCCCCATATACCATTTTTTATTATGAATGCGATTGGAACATTCAAATGATAATTTGTATAAAACTTTTATTTCAGTTAGTGCAAAATTGATTTCATTGGGTAAATTTATTAAATATAATAGAATTATTTTGCTTACCTGTCACGATCTCTGTCCCTATCTCTGTCTCTGTCTCTATCTCGATCTCTGTCTCTGTCCCGTTCGCTCCTTCTGCAATGCTTATGTCCTCTTTCTCTATACGATTCTCGATCTTCGTCAGACCACTTCGACAAGCTATTGCCGTCTCTGTCATCTAGATCTCGGTCCCTATGGGAGTGAGAGTGAGACGATTCTTTATGTCTGGAGCCAGAATAGGAATAATCTTTCTCGTGCGGCTTGGGGTCGTCCAGTCGGGAAGTGGACTGGACTTCTAATTTTAAAATACTGTTATGTCTTGAAGATTCGTCTATGGCTAGCGCTGCCATATTGCTGAGAGGTTGTGCGGGCGCGGGGGGAGGAGGCGGCTTTTTTTCAACTGTTGAGTTCTCAAACATTTTTTTGCACTGCTTGCCGAATGGATCTAATACAACTTTTAATTCCTAAAAGATAAATATAATAATTAAAGTAACAATACATTTTCTTGTTTTTGTGAGTTAGTGCACTTGTACGCTGAATTCATAGAAAATGAGATCGGTAATAAAACTACTATACAGGTTTGAATGTCTTAATTTATTTCCGATCACCTGGGTTAATACTTATGTAAAATTTCAGACAAAATCGTTTGCACTGTCAATCAAGGATGGCAAATGAAATACGGCTTCATAAAAGCATTTTTTTTTCACTCACATTCACATAATCACTATATTATTTACAAAAAATATCCCAAAAAATCTTGACCGATGGATAGTTCAGTGTAATTGTTGCTATGTTCACTTGATTGCATTTCATTCTTACATTAATAATACTCTACTATTATTCTAAAACTTTTCCAATACAACAGGGCAGAAAATCGTTGAATTCCTCCTCTTAATTTTATTTCTATTTCAAGAAGGTTAAGAATTAATCGACTTCAAAGCTTAAATCAGGTCAAAGTTTACTCCAACACGCACTTAATGCATTAAAAATGAAAATGGCAAAAAACAGCAAACAGCTGTTTGCGAGGAATTATTATTATTATTAGTTCTTTGAGTATATTTTATGATTAAATATTATTACTTATTACAAAATTACCAATTATATTGAGGATTTACAATTAATATATTATTAACATACCTTTCCCATGACTGATTTTCCGTTGAATCTTTCAATGCAACTTTTTGACGATTTTACATCCTCGAAGACGATCCTGGCAAAGCCGAGATGTTTGTTGGTCATCGGATGATAGAAAATAGTCAACTCTTCGTAAGGACCTATCTTAACAATCTGGTCTGCAAGGAAAGCTCTATCAATGTTGTCATTGAGGTTACTGATGACAACTTCCAACTGCGGTGGATCCCCTACATAGTGCTGATCTATCTTAAATCTGAAAAAAAAAAGAAAATTAGTTTTCTTCCAGTGAAACTGTTAAAAATATTAATAGACAACTAAAAAAAAAATATCCCACAAAAATATATTTTAGTTAAAAAAATAAATATTTGCAAATTATGCATCGCAATTAATAAATTGACTTGAATTTGAACATTACATATTTATCACGTTTTATATATTATATTTCAATGCCAATATAAATTAGCCATAATTATTTTTTTTCTTATGGCAACATCGAACTTGAAAAAGGAGAAAAAACAAAAAATTAATATTGTTTTATTGTTTTTTCAATAAATTGATAGAACGTTCATTAAGAATTATTGATTGTAATTAAGTCAATGTAATGTAAAAATTGTACACAATAATATTATTATTGGTACTATTGACAAAAATTTGACATGTTGTAATGTTTGACATTTGTCAAACACATTAATAAAATAGAAAATTTAATTAAGAGCTTCAATATAGGAAATTTTTGATAGGTTAGGTATCTAAGTACTCATACATAGTAATGATGAGTATAATTAGTACGGTTCAATAGCAGTTATTTTGGTAATTTGGATAATAACAGAAATTTCAACGCTCAGAATCATTTGATGTTTTTTGTTTATACCTCGGTACCGGAAGGTCCATCGTTTCCATTCGCCCCCTGATCCTCGACAACGACAGGGACCGAGGGTCCCTGCAGGGCACCGGAGGATAGCTGGGGTCATTGGGGACGGTGCCATCATATCGGTATATCTTAGTAGAGTTTTTCACCAGAAAAGGATCCACAAGCAGTTTGTAGTTTCGGAGCGTCTTGGGAGGAGGTGGATTATGGTTGGAAAACTTGTGGTCCATAGCACCATTCATCCTGAAAGATACAAAATAATAAACATCAATAGAGATAACCTCAAAAAAACGTCATTTTCAACAAAATATCTCGTTTTGTAAAAAATGCACAATCAAATGCTGCCCAAGGTTCCCGAGAGTAGTTTCCTACACTGGATTCCACTCCTGGAGCCCCTCGGTTAGTAAAAAGACAAACCTTGACAATTTTTTGATGTCAAACGAAAGAAGAGTCTTTTTGGAATTGTATTTTCGGCGATTTATAAGCTGACTCGGCAAAAATCATCATGTTACCGTACAAAATAAAAAATACAGAATTATTTACACCGGTTTCGGCCGTTAAATAAAGCAAAGTTTGTTTTTAAACGTGAAATATTACAAAATGCTAAGCAGGAGCGCTCTCCATGGTGACGGATAGCTCGCTAACCTCCATTTGTCACTCATTGTGAACCACCTAAAGTAAAGTGAGTTTTTGTTTATAAAATGTGGTGAATTCGATACAATTAAGTTTTCAGACTTACAATTGCGTTGAAAATGCAGGCTAAGATTTTTTAACTTATTTATATTTCATTGTTATTGTGGATATATAAGAATTGACTTGACTTCAGAGTGCGCGGCTGACCAATCGGCGTGCAGCGATGTATTGCTGTCTTGCTTCCCCCTCCACTGAGAACTCACACTGATTAGAGGACGGCTTTCTGCTGGATTTAGTTGCATCATCGATCACCGTTTTTCCCAAAAAATAGGTAAAGTTCCCTATTGAATTTATATTAGGCTGTGATAATTGTGAAACAGTGACATTCAGAATATTCATAACATATTATTTTGCAATTTTGTGTATTTTGTAGGTACGATGGCCGAAAAAAAGGTATCCTTTATTCCCGTCGTAAGGGCTGAAGGCGAGGATGAAATTATAGATCACCAGCAGGTTTTGAGAGTACGTTATATTTGCATTATTATATAATATATGATTGTTCTCAATTCGGTTAATCTCAACTGTATTAAAAAAATTAAGCTGAATAGAGGACGAAATCTGTCATTAGTAGAAAGTATGGCATTGCCAAATAAAAAAAATCTACCAGTTTATCTATAATAAAAATAAATATAGTAATGGAAGATTTAATATATTAACTACATTAGTAATATTGAAAATAATTAAAAAGCTGCCTAGGCTAATTTTCCTTCTGGTTTCCTCATTCCATGAGAGATTACGAAAGGCTGCGTAGAGCTAATGAGTGGATGTAACTATTCAAACATGCCTCAATGTTTGCAAGTCTTTGGACTCCACTCGTTTCTTTGTCGGTCCCTAAATTTCACCATGGGCCTGACATTCGTCAATTAACTGAGCTCTTAATCTTCTTCTCTTGTAAGTAATATTTGTATTAAACAATATTAACGGCCTATAAATCCCATGGATTTTTTTTCAAGCCGATTCCCAGGTTATAGTAACCGTTTGATTAGACTTGAGGTTTTATTCTAAACATTTTTGTAACACTTAAAATTAAAGTAAACACCTCTACATTTTGCAGTGAGGCTTTTACTGAGAGAGGTTTATATATTTTATTATATATAATGTTAAATTAAAACAATGTACAATTACAGGAAAAGTGTGCGCTAGATCACCACGCGGCGGGTCTGTTTGAAGAGCTGCAGACGTGCAATGAGCGCGTGCGCTCACGTAAGGAGACGGCCGAGACTTGCAAGCAGGAGCTGTTTGACTATTTGCATGCCCTCGACCACTGCGTCACCAAGGACCTCTGGGCTAAGCTGAAGTAATATCCCCGAGCACGTTCACATCTTACTTACAGTTACCATTGCACGATGCCATGGGCAATGAGTTCTTCTCTTATGTTTTTGCTGATGCTGTGTTTTATTTATGTAAGTCCTCCGGATTTATTCAAATTGTTATAAATTTTATGTATATAATTAAACTAGTAAAATAAAAAATATTAATTAGTTTATTTTTTAGTACACTTTTTCATTAACTGATTTTATATTTAAAAATTGAAATTTTCAATCTCGAGGTTATTATCTGCTGAAATGTGGTTGAAATATATTTGAAGTCCAAAAAAATTAAATTAAACCTAAGCACTAAAAAAATGTGTTAATTATTTTTTTTTAATGATGCCACGTTTATTCTCCGATAGGAAATAAAAAAATTACATTTTCAATAGATAAGACCTTAAAGAATTTATAAATTCTCTATTCTTTCCCCGAGTGCATTTAAAGAAGTAAAATGCCACAGGTTTCTATAAAGTCAGATAGACCTCTTGAATTCATGATCTTGGAGTATTAAGACATGTCGATGAACCCTATTTTCTTATTTTTCAAATCAAAACATCCAACCAAAAAATTAAATTTCACTTTGGTCAGTAAAATCGGACGATAATCACATAATTTAAAATCTGAGATTGTGAATCACTTTCTAAAATGATTACATATTAATTTATAAACCAAGAAAAAAAAGTATGCTACTTGTAGATTTTTCAACTCCTTTTTTTAAGTTTATCTTGAGTATCGGCATGCAGCGAGGACATGCAATCTAAGAATGATTGGGTGATGATACGGATCGCTCCTGATATTGAGAGATTACACTGATTTATTCTCAAACATTGCCAGTTTTTTATGCATTGCATACCCTCACTACTCAGCATCACTTTTAAAATTTAAAAGGCAAGGTTCATTTTGGTATCACTCCTCCGTTGTAGGAATACAATTTTTTTTAAATAAAGCTTTCATATAATTTCAAAAATTCATTACATACAAATATACACGGAATGTTTTAAAAAAATATTATCTAAACAGGATTTTTATAAATTATTTTTTATTCAACACTGTAAGTTGATTAGACACGTGCAAGAAATATTTTAAAATATAAAGTTACCTGTACAGCATAACATTATAATAAATGCACTCAGCTCGGAGCAATTTTCTATTATTTGCTGCAGGCAATAATAATTGCAAAGGATTTTTTATTTGGAAATATTTAACATTCATAGGACTTATTTAAAGCTTACATCAATACATGTAATGCAGTTGTCTAAATTTTTTTTTTAAAAACAGCCTGTTATAATTTTTTCTTGAATAATGCGTATTTAATCTTTTTCTGGTGTCGCAAGTGACTGTTAAGCTTTCTTTAAAGAGTGTGATTGCCATACACGTTGAATGAATATTGTACAATTGTTTGAATAAAAATATAATAGTATAAATGGCACAGAGATTAAGAAAGCTAATTTATTTAAAGTTAATTTTCAACAATGGATTTATCCTAGACAAAATAATGATCTAAACTATAGCCTCACAACATTTTCAAAAAAAGTCCGCATAACAAAATTAATATTGCCAGTAACACCGTTCTTTAGTACGATCAATCAAAAAGTATTCAAAACATCTTTGGTTTATAGACGTTTTTTTATTGCATTTATGAACTAATAAATATTGCAAGTAAATTATATTATACTCGAATAAATGCTGCGAACAAAGCACCACTTCAATAATCATATTGATGCTGGAGATGTATTTGAAATTATAAAATAGCAAACTTTTCAAGGAGCACATTCAATAAAATACCTCAAAGACTTAGTGATTAAACAACACGATCAAGATACGTACAAAATGTGTGAAAAAATTACTCATTGAATACCATCACATCATTGATGAGACTTCAATTCGCACTCCTGGTTATCGCAGCCTGGTGACTACATTTGCTCACCGTGCTCCTACGATCTGTTAAAAATAGTAACAGCCATATACCAATACTATTTTTTTAAATTAGTTCTGATATATGCAATGCCAGTGCAAATCATCTTTGGCCAAAATGAAACAGGCATGAATTCAATCCTGGCAGGGCGAGATTTGAATAAGCATAATTTTACTAAAAGCGATGATTTTAAATCCTCAACAAATATAAAGTAGCATTTTTGCTAATTATAATATAAATTTTTAAAGTATATATAAAATTGTTACAAAATAATGTACTCCTATATTAATGACAAGTCATTACCAAATAGTATCAGCGTAAATAATGCTTATCGTAGGAATACAGTGGACAAATGGTTTTGTCATTAGTCTACGAAAGGTGAATGACCCAAATTACATTCGTACATCATTAAAATTTGTAATTTTTTTCACATGATATGTGCGCCATGCACCCAACACAATAATAAATTTTTCTTTTCAGTAATTTTGTGATAATGTGCAGTACCACCCTTTGAATACACTGAAAAATCTATCGCCAAGTCAATAGAACATGCAAAAGCAGACATTGCTTCCAGACTTCTTCATAATCATTACTAATATGCATTCATGTACGATTAAGGCAAACCTGACATCAAAATATTCCTGATCCTTAAAGCCATGTATTCAGTGAAAAAGAATAGATGTGACCTTATAGAGCTACGTAGAATGCTTACCATCTATGCTCTATTCCCTTTCCACAAGTACTAGAATTTCTTTGTGATAAATCTACAAAAAGGCCTCATTTTATGCCATAAAGACAATAAACAATTTATATAATACAAACAGATTATTACCAACTTAATAGCATGATAATATAAACTCTTAATCGTAATAAAAAAACTTGTGAACTTTATATATAGATCTGCCACAAAAGCAGGGAATTATTGCTGATTCGAAACAAAATATAATATAAAGCCATACCGGATTCATAAACAACTCCCCGATTCCCATTTCTACACTCTTAAATCTTATATCATTAATATCATCAGTACTTTTGCATTCACATAATAATAATTGTTCCCTTTCGAGTTATAGTTTTTCGAGTGCCGCCACACTAACTGGCTCCAATTTGCAACACCGTGAAACAAATGCCACACACCCGCACCGCCTTGTTCAGGTTGAACTTCAGAATCGGCACATCTTGGTTGGAGCACTTCGAGCATAACATACGCCCGCAGTGCCGACTGAAAGAAACAGAACACACAGTCACATTAACGGTATCTGGATTTTTCACTTTCACCTTGACATGCAAGCGATAACTGTAAAAGTCGAAGAATCGTCCCGCTAAGTTGAAGCCAATAAGTGACGGGTAAGGTCTGGTCAGTATGATAGGTGATTGACCGTTGAACCCATTTGTGCAACTTTCATGGTTCGAGTCAAACAACCTAATATGATTGGTATGGAAATATTGAATTAGAAGTCAATTCAAGAGTAGGTCGATGAATTGTGGTTCTCGGGAGGTAATTATTCACCTTTAACTTTGTTCTTTCACATGGTGGAAGTTCAACACAAAAGTTTTTTAGTCAGAATGCGGAGTAACAATGAAGAGGTCCTCACCAGTGATGCTTGCGCATGGTGATGGTGAACTTGGTGCCGCACTCCTGGCAGAGGTCACTGTCGCCCCACGGGGCCTCGGCGCTCAGGGAGTCCAGCAGGCGGTGTAGCAGCTGCTTGGTAGCTACCTGGTAGTTGAAGATACTGACCCCCTCCTTGTTCTCAGTGGCCAGGCAGGCGTTGGCCTTCACCAGTACCCTGCACAGGGCTCCGTGCCCACGCATGTACGCCAGCAACAAAGGTGTATTGCCCTGTACCAGTTGGAGTTATAGGTTGCAATTAGAATCCATGCTAAGTATTTGACGGCTTGTCAACCATTGGTTCATTGATATGGTTTTTAGAATTCATAAGTGAGAGTATGGATTCTTAATGGGATTGAGTAAGTATTAACGCTATAAAAAAAACTAAATATTTTAAGTACAAAGTTAGGACTGCTTGATCACCTGCAAATCAGTCTTGTTGATTGGGTAGTTGTTCATGCACTCCAAGAACAGTTCACAAATGACAGCGGCGTTGTCTTTGCCGCATCGACAAAGCTCGTGAAGGGGATTTCTACCTGAAAAACAAAAAAAGTTTAAGTTAGAAGAAACTTTCAAAAGATACATTTACAAGCTAAATGATATACTGGAAGTTCATGTTTTATGCGATAGTGCATTTTACAAAAAAGTGCATATGAAAAGGATTTCAATACAATTGCTATTTAAAAAAAAATTAATTTAATGGAAAGGCATAAAAAAATTTGAGATATATTAATGATACTTAGATAATTTTCTTAAATCACATAAAACCAAAATGAGTTAGCATCTAGAGAATATTTCGCTGTAGTACCTTTTAAGTTGACGGCCTCAGCGTCCAGTTCGGACTCGGTGAGAAGTACGCGAGCCACAGCTGTGTGACCCTCCCTGACAGCTACATGTAGAGCGTTATCCCCGTTGGAATCCACAGCATCGAATTCTGCACCGTGCTGGAGGAGGGCCGACACAATGCTAGCGTGGCCCTCACGCGAGGCTACATGAAGAGCCGTTTGTCTGAAATTTTCATGAATTCAGTGAGAAAGGAAAGAGACAACTTCTAGCGCGCTGGAGCAACTCATTTAAATAAGTCTCCTCTTTTATTTTCTATGAATGATAAAAAAACATTTTCGTTAAGTCTTCAGAGGTAAGCTTTCAAGAAGTGAAATTGCAGCAAGTACAAAATATTGATAGATGAAAATCATCACACATAGATTTATTCTCGTTTCTACAATATTTATATTTAACAAGATGTTAGATGAAAGTGGTCAAATAAAACAAAAAAACTTGTGGAGAAAGTGAACACAAATAGCCGTTATCTCATACAATTCAGGTTAGTTTGAGAAGATAGTCAGCTGGAGGTTTATAATGGAACGTTATTACATATAAGCTAAAGCTTACTTATGTGCATCTCTGTCGTTGGGCCTGGCCTCAGCTAGCAGCAAACTTCTGGCCAAGATTTCGTTGCCGGCAGCTGCAGCCAGCAGTAGAGGAGGAGTGAGAATGGAGTCCTGCACCCGAGAGTTGACATCCACTTTGATAGACAGCAGGAACATGACACTCTCCACGTCCTGCTTCTGGATTGCCAGATGGAGGAAATTTCTTCCTTTAGTGTCTACCTACAATAAAACATACTATATTAATCTTTCAACATTATAAGAGTTAAAATGTAAATATTCAATATGCATCTGCTTTGTAGTATACAGAAGTATAGGAACAGGAAAATGCCTCCAATAATATACAGTGTTGCAATAAAAAGAGTAATTTTAATTATAAGAAATTGCTTTTCAGCATACTAAAAATGCCCGCGTATGTAATTATTAGAAACTAATAGCTGATCAAAAGTTTTCACATTCCAATTCAGAAAGATTCTAGAAGATGTAGCATGTACGAGTGGAAGTCATCTAACCTCGGATAGTCTGAATGAGGAGTCTATTAACCACCTTACTCTGTGAGGATTAGAAAACTAAATCAAAAAGGGTTTTTTCTAGAAGGATTCTCCTGTTTTTACTTGATGGTGATTTATATTTTTATCTAGATATAAAAAAATGGGACGTATATGACAGCCAATTATTGTTTTCATCAATCACCCTATCAAGTTATGGTAATAGTTGCACTGCTGACTGGTTACCTGTTCTGCAGCAGTGGGCAGCCTGTCGAGGATGGCCTGTGCGGCTTTGTTATTCCGAACGGTGAGCGCGGTGGCAAACGGTGACAAACCCTGCTTGTCTCTAAGGGACAGGTCGGTGGCGGGATGCGACAGCAAGAGACTGATGATCTCCGGATGCTGATTCTCTATTGCAATGTGCAGAGGAGTTTTTCCTTCAGCGTCGCGAGAGTTTACATTGGCGCCGTGCTCTACTAGGGTCTGAAAGTAATTTTAACATTTAAATTAAGCAATTTTTTCGGTGAGTCTATATTTTGGAACATGGGAATATTAATTATTTTATGGTTTACCATAAAGGATAAAATAGGCTTAGTTTTTGTAATAGAAAATTTACATTAATTAGAAATGCACAGAAAACTATAATATATGGTAAAACTTAATTTAGAAACATTTGATATTTATTATTGTAGCAGTCTCTGTAATATTTATTATTTGAAACTACTTTTAAGCTGCTGATAAATACAACTAACCTGTATGACATTCATGAGGCCCCATGTGCAACACAAGTGCAGTGGGGCTTGCTGATCGGCTGCCATTTCAGTTCCCTGCCCATCCGGCCCTTCGCGCCTCGGAGACTCCACGTCGCAGCCCGAGCGAATCAGGAACTGGGCCAGGGACTCTTTATTCTCATCTATAGCCCTGCAAACAATAAATATATTTTTTAATGTAAATTAGTAGACTTGATCAGACTGATCGGCTTACTATAAAAAATGTACATAATTTTTTAGGCATTTGGCAAGTAATTTTTGCTTGCATAATTAAGGAGTATTGCAAAATTAACCCAGCCTGTCGTGGATGATATAAAGATAGATTAATTGTTAAGATGCTAATTTCATACTTGTGCAGTAATGTCTGGAGACAACCCTCAGGTCCTGGTCCCCAGCAGTCTGCATCAGCACCGTTTCTCACCAGTACCTAAACAGAAAATACATAGTGAAAATAAGTAATGGGAAATATATATGAAACAATATTTTTATCTAAAACATGATCTAAGCCACGATATTAATACAGCAAAATAGGAATAATAGGTTTTAGATTAATGTTTATAGAACAAGGGTGTATCAAAGATTTCAAGTATATCACAATCAAGCTGTGGGTAAAGTTGCATGCAATAAGAAACAAGGTGTATGGCATATTGAGGTTACTCACACTTGCAACTTCCTCCTGCGATGAATCGAGGGCAGCCCACAGCGGGGGGATGGAGTGTTGGTCAAGGCGACCCATGTCCACCCCGCGGATGCACATGCCTTCCACTAGCAGGCCCAGGCGGCAGTGAATGGCCAGCTGCAGAGGGGTCTCGCCGACATCGGTACTAAACAAAAATTATTATCGACAAAATTAACATTTAGTCATAATTTTTGTGTTTGTACCTAAGATCATTCGGGTTGATACAATGCAGCCAGTCAATAATTAGAATTTAAGTTAATGACAAGAGCAAAATCTTTCAGGAGTTGATGATCTTGATTCTTTTTTGCCATAGCAGTGAAATTTAAAAAAGTGTCCTAAACTCACAGTGAATTCATATCAGCTCCATGATCGAGTAGGAAGATGGCCGTCTTGGAGTCCTCTTTCATGATGGCTTGGTGCAGCAGCGTGAAACCTTTCCCGTTGCGAGCATTCACATCAGCACCTCCTTGTATTAGTGGCCCAACCAATTTTAAGTGACCTGGAAAACATAAGAAACAAGCATGAACTCTGATTTCACTATCAGATAGGCTTACAATTGGATGGGTCGCAAGTTTTAATTGCGTTTTTATAAAACAGATGCAGATGGAACTTTACCTTCGACAAGCGCCATGCTCAGCGGGGTGTCTCCCTCAGAGTTCTTGAGGTTGAAGTTGGGAAGTACGTAAGTTATCTTGTCTCCATTGGCCGACTGAGCTTCTACGAACTTCTTTCTATTGATGAGTGCCATGATGGGAGCCTCGTGGCAATTCAGAACTGCAAAGTGTATGGGCGTTTGTCTGGAAATTGAAAAGAACAGATTTTATTAGTGTTTAACAGCAACAATTTTTTTCTGATAGATCAATTAGAATCATTCTGATTCCTATATATGAAGAATTCAATTTCCAGTTTTTAATATTGTAGATACGATGTTTCATACAGGGTAATTTCTCACCTGTATGTGACGTCTGTCTTTTCTCCATAGGAGGTCTGCAGGTTAGGATTGGCCCCCTTCTCCAGCAGTACCTTGGTCAGCTCAGCCAGTCCCATCTCGCATGCCACGTGTAGGGCAGAAATTTCTTCTGTGTTTACGTGATCCATGGATCCAGTGAGGCGCTCACAGAGAAAAAGGGTGGATTCCTAAAAGAAATAGTAAACAAAATTAGTAGAAATGGAAATATAAAACTAGGAATTTAGCTTGCATAATAAATAACCTTACGACTTATAAAGTTTAAAGTATGGAGTCATGCCAGAATTTAAATGCAACAAAAAAACTATCAATATCAATTGTGAAAAATTCACAGTTGATTTATTGCTATTAACAGGTATAAATTGGCAATTGTCATATTCGATACAGCGAGGTCAATATAACAGAACATGATAATTATGAAAAGATATGACTGTAACAGAACATCACTGATTTCACGCCCAAATACTGCTTGTTAAATTATTTAAAATTATTATTTGTTAGCATGGGTTTTAATTAAAAAGACTACTCACTTCACAATATTTCTTTGCCAGCAAAATTAAAAGATTATCCCGATTGCTTGCATAGACCGGATTTAGCTGACAACCCTTCTCTATCAGTTTGATGGCGAATCTGGTGTCGAGAGGGGCCGGGGGTCCATTTTCCTTTTTGGGAGTGGGTGGATCGTCAACAAATGGATTGTTATCGCTGTCACTGGACGGAGACTCAAACGGATCGAAACCGTTAGAAATATTCGAGTTAGGAGATTCTTGGAGGAGCGAAGCATCCACCAGAGCAAAGTAGAGCGGGGCATGTTCTTCGCTTGATGTTTTGAGGTTAGGGTCCAGCTTTTCATGCTTGAGTAGGAGATCAAACACTCGTTTATTCTTGGAGATGATAGCTAGATGAAGAGGAGTACTGAAATTTAATAAAAATATGATTATTTTTTTTCAAAATATTTTGTTTTCTTGGTAGGTGACTCCATGGTAGGTAAGTAGCTTTGCATCCCAAATTACTACGCAATGGCAACCATGTTAATTGAATATCATCAACAGATAATATATTGATAAGTTAATTGAACCATAGTCCATTAAACTGCCTTTGGAACCTCATCATAATATCAGATAAAACAAAAGAGAAACTCATTTGGAAAATCCTCATTTTTAAACGCTAATGAGTTAATAACAATCTTGTTTATGATAATGTGCCTTACACAACTCCTAGAGACCAATTAAGAGTGCATCCTAAAATAGACACCTAATTTTGATATGAAACTGATAACATTAATTTACGTCAATATATTTATTTAGCCTAATTTTCATTAAAAAAAATATGTAAATTTAGAAATTAATTTTTAATGATAGATATTGAACCCAATTGCACAAGACCTGTGTTTACAAAACATATTTATATAAAGAATTACAAATGATTGAAGTCTACTTTAGCTGTCATAGACATCTGTGATCTAAGTCAGGTCTATCACGAATACTACAAGCTGGTGCAGAAATAAACCCCTCAAGATATATTTGAAGTATCATTTTACATAATTTTAATATTCATCCACTTCCATTCATCTGGTCTCCACAACCAGATCTGATATAAAACCGCAAGTGCCTATGAAATTATCTTGCGGAATAAGGTAATTAACTAAATAGAAAGTTACTTGGAGAAATGGAAACCCTCTGATCACCCAAACTCCCTCTAGGTCAGTCATGTCAAAGATACGGCCCGCGGGCCGCATCCGGCCCTCGAGCCGTATCAATACGGCCCGCGATCCCAATGTGTCACAGATAGAAGAATCATGCTTTTTAGAGCTTTTAGACTTATTTTATTTGAATCTGGCCCGCCTACACATTCTAAATTTAATATATGGCCCTCTGCAAAATTGAGTTTGACACCTCTGCTCTAGGTGAAAAGTCCATTGAAGTTAGCCATAGATTTTTGAGAGTAATTAATTGAGTTAATTAATAAGCAATTGAGTTTTGAAAAAGTTAGGCAGCACACATCTCATCTTCACGTGCATAGTACCAGACCACAAACCTAGTGTTGGATTTCAAAAAATGTGTTTAATTTATTGATTCAACTTACTATCCCTTCTTGTTCTGTCGGTTGGGGTCCAGCCCCTTTCGGAGAATGCTGTCTGCAACTTCTGCCATATCTTGTAGTGTCTTGTCATCCTTAGTGGTAGGGCCTTGCTCTGCGATCAGGTGAAGTGCCGTGTCTCCATTATCCCTGAATGGAAAGCAATAGAAAAACATCAGCAAGCTAACAGAAAACAAAAATTTAAAAAAATCTTTGCTCAGCCTCTTCCTGGGTAAATAATTTTTAAATTTTGGCAAACGACAATATGTATAAATATTGAATTTAAAAATACAGGACTTCTCAGGTCATGGTTTCGCCCAAAAACTCACATTCTAGATTATAAAAAAGAGTTTATTTGCATAAAATCAATTATCGCCAAAACTGCTTCTGAGTCTATATAAATATATTATAATAAACATTTATCTAGTAAGCTACGTATATCGGGTCTGCACTTGCTCACAACGATATCGTTAAAGGGCTGGGCCACGATAGTCATGAAGGTATGGGTTCGAGTCCGCTACAGGGAAAGGTCAAGGGGCGCGATGCAGTACCTGGTGATGAGGCTCACGTCGGCGCCTTGGGTCACCAGGAAGGCGGCGGCGAAGGCGTCGGCGCGGCTGGCGGCGCGGTGCAGCGGCGTGTTGCCGCGGCGGGCCAGCCCGGCGTCGGGCGAGGCGGAGTGCTGCACCAGGGTGCGGGCAATGGGCTCGCTGCGGGCAGCCAGGGCCAGCTCCAGGGGCAGCTCATCGCGCGCAGAGAAAGCGTTCACGGTCTCCGACAGCTGAAATCGAGAAAATCAGCGTCAATTAGCGATGTCGAAACTGTCAATGTTTGCGTAATTTTAAAGTGTTCCATATTCAAATATCTAGCATAGAGAAAAAAATATCTTAAGAGGAAATTTTCAAGGCCACAGAGAGTCAAACGTCTTGTGATGCATTTTGAACATTTACTTAAAGTAAATGTATAAGTAACTTGCGTGTGGTAGAGTAGCTATTATTGTACATGAATATACATCTTATAATTTACATAAATTTAATACTTTTAAAAAATGTACAAAAAAATTAAGCAACCATTCGCCGTATAAAATACGAAGTTTCCGTATAATCAATGATAAAAATAGAAAATTAATTTAAATGGCCATAGTCACGAATAGATATAACTGTAGTGATGTCGGCGAGTACCGTTTCCTCCGGAGTCGAGAGGTTGACAATCTCAACATAATGGCCAACCACTACGGATGCGGCCCCAAATTTGGACAATTATTATAACATTTCCGATAGTTGTATTTAGCATAAAAAAAAAACAACAAAAAGTATGGCAACTGAGGTGCATTATCAGAATAATCCATTCACACATGAAACGGTGAGAAAAATCTTCAAGATATTTTTTTAATATTTCTTTCCTTTTTTCGAGAATTATTTTTGCCGTTTCGTATGTGAATCGATCACCTAAATTTTGTATACACAATAAAAAATGTATAGGTGAAACACGCAGATTTATTAAACATATTTAAAAATCAACATTACTTGTATGCTTACACTTTAATGAGTGTAAGATTAAGTCAATTATAAAATACTTTTAATTTGAAAACAGTTATTTGAACTAATTTGTAAATTTAAATAAACACAAGACAAATAATAGTTTTTAACTATTATAGTTTACAAGATACTTTGCTAGGACCGCATGCCTCGTATTTCTTTACCATTTTAAGATCCAAACTAGTCGTGGACAATAGAGAATTATTTGGTAGAGTACACAGCAATGAAATAATTTAATTAACAATAGAACGCCAAAAATGGCTGCAAATATACAATTTAAAAAAAAAAGATACGTGTGCGGTCATCAAATGATATGAATATAAATAAATAATCCTTTAAAAAAAAAAACGATTGTTGGGTATGCGAATAAATCCACAAATATTTTGCAAAAAATAAATGGTATCGATTATATTCGGATATAAATTCTAAAATCAAAAACATTCAGTCAATCCAGCGATAGTCAAACCTTTTTTCCTTAGGGCCACATACAATATGTCTCCATTGCCATCCTTTTAAAACTAGTTAGCGGGGATCCGGTTTAACATTTACAGTCCGTGTAATAAACAAAACACAAAACCTAAATATATCCAAACGTTTGTTTAAAAATTGTGTAATATTAGTGCCGATTTTTATGTACACTTTTTGCATATTTCATTTTAGAATAATAGTGTTTCGGGCCACAGGTTGAGTATGTCTGGGTTAATCGTTTGAAATTCGACCCTATTTGACAGTTCATTGTCTTGCCGGGCCTGTATTGTCTATGGTCTGAACTGTGGATACGATTTGACAAGAGCGTCAATAGAGATGGAGTATAGCTTCTTTGATGCTATAATTTGACAGGATGGTATTTTTTATGAATTTATTGAAAAGTGATTATTTATAACGATGTTCTGTTAGGACGGCGCGGGGTCCCGTTTTTGGCTGCAGCCGAGGCGGCTCGGGGTCATCAGCCGCCAGCCTCGGCTGCTCGGTCGGCGCTCCTCGTCATGCATGCCTTCGGCGAACGGGAGCCCCTGGGGGCAGGCATGGCTGAACATCGATGCTGCGGTGCTCACAGCAAAGTTATCAGTTAACTCGAGCTTTACGTAAATGTGTTGAATATCTTCCAAAGTATTTCTGTTGCCAGATTGTATCCGAATTTCGAAAATATAGCTTTATTATAGTTGTGCTGCCGTCAGAAAAATCATTTCCAAAAAAACAAATAGTATCCCCCCCCCCCCCCATTTCGTGTCGTCACCAGTTCTTGTGGATAAAAATAAAGTACTTTATTCAAAATAATTATCTCAAGAATATGATGAAGCTATCGACTTAGCAAAACCTGCAGATGTCAACTTGCGATATTCAGTTAAAATATGTATTTTTTTTTAAATTTCGTTGCTCCTTAAACACTTATTAAAAAGAAAATAAAACTGACCGCACCCACACTCGGTCTTCTCAATAATGCACGCCACTAATAAATTTTACATACTATTGCTAAGTGAATACAAAAATTTGTAAAAAATTCATGATAATAAAGTACAATTGAAGCAATGAACATTTTAGTTAATTTATTCTACAGCGGATTTATTTTTTAGTATGACCTAACGCATTATACAATGATTATGCAGGTCGTTAAGTAGACATCCGTCTGAGCCGGCAGACGCGAGAGGGGTTGCAACTTCTGCATTTATTATTGCCTATGAATATTTTAATTTATTAATGCTAGGCCAAATAATGTGCTCTATTTTTAGATCAAATAATACCTTTTCTGTCTGTGGCTTATGAAAATAATATTTGTCCACGAGTAATTTTTAACGGTATTTGTCATTAGTAAAAAAGTAAAACTAAAAAAATATACAATAAATATTTAATTTAATTATGTGAATGTGTACACTTGTAGTGAAGTTAAAAACGACGTGTTAGAAATCTATGGCTCTTTGGTTGCTTTATTTTTAAACTTGGAATTATTCATGCTGCTTGACATTTGACATGCAATAAGTAATTTGAAAATGGGAGGATTGTAACACTTCTAATAACTATAATTAATTACAATTGAATTCGTTTAAGATTATTTAAAAAAATATTCACATTGAACGCATTTTATTTAAATACATATTATTTTAATATTCACAAGCACAGGCGCATCGATCTCGCTATTCGAGATAGTCTTTTCATCTCGAAGATTATACAGATCGCGCAGGGAGTCAAACGTTCAAATCGAAGACAAAAAGGCACCTGAGTAAATGCAAATAAACGCTAAATAATAAAACTGGTTACTCAGCAATGGCGAGCAGATGTGCAGCTTTAAAGGCGCCCCACACCGCGAGCTGTGACATGAAACTATCAACTGTTTTCTGGATTATGTCAATTATATTGGCTACATCCGTTACTTTCATTTTTATTCTAGTCGAGTGAGTGATAAGTTTTTGTTTGCGCTAAGTATTCCCGTCGGCAGCAATCCACACGCGTCGTGTCACAACTAGCGACCGACTTGCAATTAGCCAATAGCGTCCTACTTTGCGATGCCGTACTTAGACAAAACCATTAAAAAAAAAAAACATGCTAAATCAAGGGACGCCGGGCTGGTTGGGAGCCGTGTCGCCGCGGGTGTGTGGAGGCCTTTATCCGCGGATCGCCGGCCGGAGCCAGTCTCATCGCGGTCCTCGCGCGGGTCCCGCGTCAGGTGCGTGCTCGCAAAAGCGCTCCGATAATATCAACCCAGTCTATACGTTTTTATAATAATTCGTGACGTGTGCGAGCGGACATAATTTTCGTTTTGTAAGTAAAAAAAAAATCAAATTGGCCAATGTTACTTTGTGTGTATTCGTCAAAATTATGCGACGTTTAGTCATTAGAAAAAATTTAATTATTTTAGAAGTGTATTATTGTAGAATATATGTGGCTTTGTAGGAGAATCATTAAAATACTATGAGTCGATCAAAACACGTAAAATAGCGAAGGGTCTCCTATTATGGCCATATTTTTCGAAACAATAAATATAGCGTCCCACGCCTTATTGTCCAAGGAAAAAGGGGCATCGGAAGGAGGAAACTTACGTGGCTAGAAATCGGAAGTACAGTCGGATTAGTAAGACTGGCACAGGATGAATATGTATTCAGTGAAATGGTCACCAACCTCCCATGAGGAGAGGCACAAGGAGAAGAATATTAAAAAAAATTAAACAGCGCCCATGTGGCTTGTGTATAAATATGTTTTTTTTGACATTTCTCACGACGAGAATTAATCGAATCTGTGAAAAGACAGTCTCGGCTAATTGCGAAGCAATATTGAATATAATTATTTTCAACATGTTTTGTTAGTATTGATAGTCAAACACGTATATTTTTACACTCGACTGTGATGTTCAAAAAGACAATTAGCTATAATGATCAAAACCTGTCGCCTCCAGCAGACACGATGAGTGCGATAATGACACACAATAAAACTATAATTAAGTGAGACCTATCACCAATTTAACTATTTTGTTTTAAAAGTATATACTTTTTTTACGATTATAGCGGCGCTTTTTTTTTCAACAGCGGTTGTGTCGATTTTTGTATTCGTCTGCAGAGTTAAATGGCTGGAGGTATTCTTGTCGTGTCTTCCAGTACAATTTATCGATTTAATTTTGCTCGTAAAAATGCGATTAGGTCATATCGCATGACCGGAAAACGACCTGCAGACATACCGAAAATTAAATGTGTTTATTTTCATAAATGTTATGACGGAGTGCGGATTGTTAAAATTACTGCTTTGGGTCGTGCCTGCTTGTATGAATTGTAACATCTGTTAATTTTAAGAGATAGTTTATATTAAAAAAAAAAAAAAACGATATTATATCAATACAAAAATACGCAGATGAACATTAATTTTGTAGAAAACAAATATATGTTTTTAAACCGTAAAATATACAGCGGGTGATGCATATTTTTTTTGTATGGATTACCAAGGCACTGGCCTCTATAGCGTGGATAGAATTATGGCATAGTTAATTTACGAAAATATATTTTAGAGGAACAGATCATGACTGCAATGAGTGAATTAAAAAATAACTCAATAAAATACCAGAATTCAATATTACCCGATATTGTGTTTCGAAATCACCCTCTTGGCGTTTTCATTAAATAAGCGAAAAGATGTCGATATTTACATATTATATTTCATAAAACTGAGACCGGCGTGAAATCAATCAGGGGCGGAGCAGCCAAATAGGGATGCACTAAAAATGATTGAATAAATCAATATGTACATTTGAAATGCAAAATTACTTTATAATTGAATAATTCAAAACATCTTGTGTTTCATCTTTAATGGTATATTAACTTTTTCGCTAGAAGCGAGCAATTTTTGTTTCCAGAGTAATATTTTTTTTATAAATTGTAATATGTTCATCCAAACTTGGGGCCGATAAAAATCACATATTCAATGTTGAAAAATATTTCAACGATGCCATGAGTTTTGAAACACGGTAGACGGGGAACTAGCGAGTGCGGCCACCCCAGTGGATGTGTTCAATAATCGGCGTGTGTGCCCGAGCAGAGTGCACACGTGCGGCCGCGTGGAATAATAAACACGCGCTGCATTACACGTGAAAATAAACGTACCGGGATGATTATCGTTTGATTCATATCCTGCGGTATTAGCAAGGTGTGCATTCCAATCATGGTCTTGACTAGCGGGTAGCTGAACCGCAGTCTCGTGGTCAGCGGTTTGTGAAAATGCTTGCCACCCATGGGGTCCTGGGTTTGAATCCGCGTTAGATTTTACCCATTGATTTCAGATTTAAACCCAGAAAAAAGTGCACCCTCTGATGAAGATTTTGTATTATTTTACTGTATCCTTAAAAATGCCCTAATTAAATCACTAAAGCTTGACGCTTTCATTTGAAAAATAAAGTGAGAAGATGTAAGAACTGTGGCGGTCTTTATTTGGCTTTTCGTCTTGGTATAGTAGTCAGAGTGCTTCACTCGTATTCGAAAAAATCAGAGAGGGATTCCAAAAAAAAAAAAACGAAGACACGTGGAAAAATATAAATGTTCGTTCGTCATTCTAGTTATTAAATAGATTTCTAGGAATCAGCATGATTAATGTTGTCGGAAGTGTTCAAGATGTTTGAATGAATCGATTGGTAAAAATAAAGGCCATCGCAGATGCATGGTCTGCACGTGGTCTTCTTGTAGGAATATTAATTATAGTAGGAACATATTTCCAAGTTTTGCTACGAGGAATTTATCAAGAGATGGGCATGAAAATTAAATTTTGCTTATTTTTTAATAATTGTTTATATTTTTTCTAATACCTTTCAAATATTTTAATTACGTTTAGCGAATAATTAATGTGTTATTCGAATGCTCGAATTAGATAAATTTTATAAAACAATCTCATAGAAAATTTGATAAGTCAATTCGTAATAAACTCGATCAACAAAAAAATATTCGATTTTGCCCATCACTAAACTAAACTCCATGGACGTGGATAATGAATGGCCCGCGGCATTTTTCACTTCCTATGGAGAACACAAGGCGGCCTTTATCGCTGATGACGAGGAAAGGAAGGGAGTTATCAGATCGTCTATTTCTGAAGAGTTCTACCGGGCTGGTGTTTGAAGGAGCTCAAAGTATACAATTTCATTATATAATCATTCAAAATCTGTATTGAAGTGTTCACTTCGTTAAAGCAGCTGAATTCATCAACTCCGTTGTAAGTAATGCATTATTGCGTATCGTTAGTCGACAAATGAAAAGGGGCGACGCAATTTAATTATATATTAGCATTGGATACATGCTTTGATAGGGCTTAGAAGGTTCGTGCTCATTTTTCGCATAAAGCAGTCTCAAGCTTGCAATTGAAATCAATATCGGCAGCAGTAGGTCGGTTTTTAATTTATCCAATTAACTCATTGCCCATAATCAATTTTGCTCTAAATCGAATCATCGACACTTATAAAAACGCTAATTGCTTTGAAACCTTTGGTTTTTGTAATAATCAACATCATAATAATTCATATAATTCATGGTAACGTACAACCCAGTTTTGTCGGTATACTATCGAACCGAAGTCCAACGTTGTGCATATTTAATATAAAGGGCAAATGTGAGAATGTGTTCTTGACTGTAGTTATTACGAAAACTGGATTGTCTGCGAAGACCCGACAAACGTCCCGCCTTCGTCGATTGGCATGGAATCCATATTCAGACACATCTTGGAGACGGTCCTTCAATGGTTGTGACCTCGAGGACGAGAGCACTCATCGCATTGCACCAATTTCTAATGCACCTGGGAGTTCACTTGCAAAACTTGTCTTACGCAGGACTTTCGATTTTATATGAAACTGTTATTTATAACGTAAACAAAATGTAAAAAGGTATGTGTGAGGACATTTCAAACAGCTGATGTATAAGCCGTGGCAATGCGTTTAATTATCAGCTGGTGTGTCCAGAGACTGTGTCAGCTTATCGCGGTGACCCGCGCATACCATGCCAGCATGGCTCGCCCATCCCGTCCATTGTTGCCTGCGTAGTCTAAATCGAATAGCAATGGGTACGGATAATCGACGAATTCGATCAAATATAGAATAATAAAAAAATCGATACGTCTATCCGATTATTTAATGACGGTCATTCGTAAGCAATCGGCTGCAAAGCCATTCGGTTTTGCTAATCACTATCGTGACAACACCATGCAGATGACGGGAAAACAAACGAACATGGCGCAAGCCTCAGCATTCCCATGCTGGAAATTGAATTTAATTGAAGAGATCAACTCACACGATGTCGTTATAATCTACTTCTTCATCATCATTAATAAAAAAAAATAGTTTTGAAAGCTGGATGGCCAAATCGGTTGCATGTGGACTCACGTACTGCCTTATTTGAAAACTATGGCCAAAAAGCACTTTGAGTATGTGCAAAATGAATCAATAGGAACAACCATTCAACATAACACGTTATTTACATTATATAGAGGCGTGGAGTATTTTTTTAAATTAAAACACGAATTTTTGTTAAATTGAAAGAGAAATAATTTTTTAAAATCACGTATATGAAAATATCGCGTTAAATATTACCGCGAGTGGGTAACAAACGTACGATTAAATTGCTTGAAATGTATTAAAACCCATTATAATACGAGGTAAACATTTTTTTTTATGAGATGTATATATTACTATGATGATAGGATTATGATATTTTAGGACCACAAGACAGATAAAAAGATTCATTTTCATAATTTTCACGAATATAATATTTATAAAAAGCAATTTATTAAGTATCGTTGAATATTATTAAGTATCGTTGAATATTATTAAATATTCAATACATACAAATTGATTGCGAAAATAATATTGCGATTGCATCAAGCGATTCATATTCGCACTCGAAACGATCACCGCGATATTCACGAGCGTGGGTTCGAATCCCACCTGCGCTAATAGAAAAAAAAATCAAAGATTTCTTCGTCGTTTCACATGCTCTCAGTGAAAAATTATATATCATAAAACATCAATTTTTTGTCAGTTTTGGATGTGCGAGCTGTACCCCGGATTCCCGGACAATGTGGACAGCAAAAATAATTGTGAGTCACGTGGTCCCGGCGCGGCAAGATGGCGGCAAGATGGCGTCACGTGCGCCGCGGGGCCTGCCAGTGGCGTGCCGCGGGCGCGACATCAAGCCAAGCACTTCTATAGCTGGACGAGTACGCGCTCGATGCATCGCGAGGATTTTTTTTTTTTTTTTTGAGAATTATGTTTATTGACATTATTACGAAAACGCTAAAATTAGTGTATTTAGATTGGGTATGAAACGCTTTATTGCTTTTATGAATCAGTGGCGTGCAGTGCGTCAAAAATTAAGGCAAGCAGTTCTATTCACTGGGCGTCACTGAGCCTAATACGCCACGAACAAATAAAAAAAAAAAAAACCGAGCGTATTATTTATAATTTTAATGTATATATAAATATATATTTATATATACATATATATGTTAAAATATTATATTAGAGCAAGAAATGCTATATTTCTTGAATGGACCAGTGGCGCACAGGTTTTTGTATATGTATAAGCCTAATAAACCACACAAATTACTTATTATTTTTTAAATTGAATACCATTTTAAAAAATATCACCAAAAGTAATTTGTGTTGTGCGTTAGAGTATACTTTTTTATAAAAATTATTGCAGAACTGCTAAATTTGTATATTTAAATATATTTAAGCGGAAGCAATACTTTATTGCTTGCGTGGACCGCACGCCACTGTCATGCACGGTGCTTTGCAAAACACGGATTTGGGACTACCGCAGGACGAATAAAATATATGTTTTGTCAAATAAAAAAAAATACGCAACCATTGCGTATTTACTTATTGAATGTTTAATAGATTTTTATATTAATTATGCACGTAAAAATATTTAAAAAAAAAACCTATACCAATATATTTTAACTAATCAATTTACACACAAAAAACTATAAAAAAAAAAAACACGATACCGTTGGGAATTGAAGTGATACCTGCGCGAATACACGGGCCCGAAGATCAATCTAATTGACTTAGCGGGATTTTTTTACCGTTTAATGCATGTATGGATCTGATGTACCTAGTTATTGTTAAAAAAAAAAATAGGTATAAATTACGATTTTTTTTAATAATTAGCAATTATTGAAATGAACATGATGTTTGCATGAAGCAGCGATGATCACGAGGTGCAATTTTGAATCCCAGCTACGTCCCGCCAAGAAGCTGTCAACAAAACGTAATCGAAAACATATAAAAGTTTATTCGTACAGTTTTACATACGATAGTTTAACCGACGATATTTAAAACAAAATAAAATAGTACATTTTAACTGCACGTAACGTAATTATGATAATTATTGGTTGATGAAGAAAACACCGTTAATTTAAAATAACAAAACACAATATACAATACCTACCTTTTCAGTGGGAAGTTAATGATGGAAATCGTAGATTCGTATACACGATGTTTCGATGTTCATGGAGAATTATTATAACAAATATCCACCTGCGCTGGCTGATTGACAAACGTCGAATTTATGCACTTTATTGTATGTAGATTTTGCTATTCTGCCCTTGCATAGACTGGTGCCTACACGCGGTGACACTGGCTACAGATAGGTGAAGGTCAGGTTCACCGATCACTATGCAAAACTTCAGTTCTTCCATCTTACAAACCGCTCGTTTAAAACCAAACCATTGCAACTAAAATTAATGTTACGCTATTTCTATGATCCTCCACGAGTTCAGGAACACCCGGTATTATAATATTAACAATAATTATACAGTTAGAGATCGATCAGTTTAAAGTTCCGTTGCTTTATTGGTATATTGAAACAATAAAAGATATTGCATTTGGAATGAAATTTTCTACAAGGCATGGCCGCTACGTGATCGTATTAAACCAAAATGAAAATGGCTGTGCACCAGTGCGCCCGCACGAGCCGAAAATAGCTTAACTTTACTTACATGTTTGCGTGTTATAAATAATGAAAAAGGCATTATAATGCCTGAGAGAAGTATGGCCGTCAATTTCAGGCACAAAGTCTATCGATCCACCAAGATACCAACGCAAAATAAACGAGCATTTGATGATAGATTCTGTTCGTGGACAAGGCCTTGAATATTCATGAACAAATAATATAAAATTATCAACAGGTAAAATTTATCGCCTGACCTATATATATACCACAGCTGATTGTGGTCATCATCACCACTTTATTAGATAAATATAAAAAAAATAATTAAAGCAAATAAAAAATGTGAGCAGCAATCAGCTGTTATTTTAAATATTTAATTATATTGAAAATAACAGCTGCTTACCGGCCGCTAACGGATTCATTAGATTTGTTATGAATAATCATGAGCAAACAAATTGACAAAATAAATTGTGTCTACGACCGATATAAGTTTGAGTTAAATTTAGATATATACAGATTCTTCTGTTTATTATAAACAGCAGAAAGTGACCTATAAAAATACTACATAATATAAAAATCTAATCCCTGGTCTGACCTTGGACGTTTGTGGATTTTTTTAAAATAAATAGTCTCGGATGCAGGTGCACTGCAAATGTATGTAGCAAAATCGTGGGCGGCAGAAAGTACATGTCGGCCATTAAAGATTCATACATGCCGCGGTAGGCGGGTTCATATCCTGCGTGGTCGTTTTTTTTTCCACACTTTTGCAGTCTGGCGGAGCTGTTGGGCATTCTGACCCTGATTAGAATATTGAAATTTTTGGCTAGGCGATGAACATCGGCTGAATTTCAATATCGGCTGCACACACGCCGGCGGAAGAGATCAGAAGATCTCTATGCAATCGGATTATTCAAATTGTATTGCTTCTGGTGTAAGAAAAATATAATATATTTTGTTAAAATTATAAATTTGCTACGAGTTCAACGTAGGAGAAAATTTCTCATCAAGGTTTTCGGTTATGCCTCTTCCCTTGCGACCTTCAGCTCTCACAGAGTAATCTTACAATTAGGTACAAAGTACTAAAATGAAATCTGTTATTATACCCACATGGCCGAAAATTCCAAATAATACGTAGATACATTTTTCCAATATCGATCTCGTGAACGCCTGATAGTAAAATTGTTTTTTTTTTTTTGTTACAGATATGACGAGCAGAAACATCAAAGAACGCTGCGATATGCAGAGTTGCGCCGAATTTCATTTGTGACAAAAGTCTATTGTAGGACAGGATAAATATCTTCGCCGCGAGTTTCAGAGCCGAAATTTTCCCAAGTGTGTAAACACCGCACTGCAGTTTGTGCTTTATTTATATTTAATTTCATTCCACGCCGGACGGCCGACGAGAGCGGTCGCGCCCGCCGAGAAGTCCCGGCGCTTTGATGAGTGAATATTCAAATTTCAAATTTCGAACTCGTTTGCAAGTACAGTTCCCTACGAAAAATTAAATTAAGAACAAGCAAGTGTTCGATTTTTAAAATTTCAAAATAATATTTTCGAGTGTTTCGAGCAAATTTGAAGAAAAAGTGACGTGTAGGATTATCGAGCAGAGGCGATTTTCGCATACAAGTTTTTTTAATTGAAAAATTGCTCTGGAAACAGTGACCCGGTGGCCGAGTGGCATAGTTCTTTGTTTCTAGCATGGCTCGGATTCGAGTGCCGGAAGGTGCCCTGTCGCTCGTAGCGTTAGTGTTCGCAGCTTTGCTCGCAGGTTTGTTCTGACAAGTAAATCATGTTTAATGCAGTGTCCAAGACAGCGGAAATCATAAAAGGTTATACAATGCCACATGTGATGCTTATCGAGCTGATGTATTAGAAGTTTCAGACTTGACATATTGATGATGATTCTGAGACGTCTTTCAATAATGTCATTTTGAATCATTGTAAGTCACTCGCATATAAATAGTGTAAAAGATCCGATCGTACTGTGATAGTTTATGAAAGTATTTATATTACCCTTATGGGCAATTAGAAGTGTTTTTAACCATTTTGTTAAATTTGTATAAAATAAAATAATGAAACGAATTTATTGTTCTCTAGTTACTATAAAACAATTAAAAATTGATAGTAGACTAAATAAAAATAAATAAATAAATAAGTCACAGATAATTATGATTTAGACGAAAAATAGGAATCAAAGTAGATAATTAATATTTTAAAATAATAAATAAGTCACGTCGTGAGCAGGGTTAGGTTAGTTAGCTGGTTAATTGCTGAAATGTTACTGTGCCGCCGGTTATGTAAGGCGGCTCTAGGAACCGGTCAGCGATTTCAGTAAACGTTTCGACCAGGAAATAGGCTTTGAGGCCGACCACTTCTCGGGAAGAAAACGCCGCGAGCAGGTCATGATCGCCACGCGCTCGACTAAACCAACCTAACCTGACCGATAAAACTTTCTACAGGTACATCCTTAGAGTATGAATTATGTTCAAATTGTTAAATGCAACAATTATATGTAATAAATATTTTGTAAACTTCAACATTTATATGTACCAAAACAGGTTCATGTAAAGAATTGAAAGTTAACAATGTGGTCGATTTATACATTGGAAAATACTAAGTAAAAGTTGAAATACTGGATGTCTAATTGTAAAAATAATAATATAAGAGAGAGCTGGTAATACTGATAAGATAATCAATCGTAAATTTTCCGCGCTTAGCTTTTCCCTTAAAATTAATTATCCCCATGTCATGTCTAGTACCTAATCTAAAAAAAAAAACAGGGACGGAATTAATATTTTGTAGGTACGTATTAATTATATGTTGCGACATTTTTTTTCTACTAACATGTTTTAAGGTGTGGTTACAAAAATACACAATTAAGGACGCATTGATAAATAAATTATATTACGTATAGGCATACCAACATTGTGCAAATTTTTCTATTGTGGTATTTGAGGTTAATTAAAAAAATATAATAATTAGCAATGTTTTCACAGACTGCTGCTTTTTTTTTTTTTTTAATGTAGTTATTTTGTTCTAGCACTGATAAAAAAACACAACAATCATGAATTATGATTTATGTGACTATAATTTAGTTTTTTTTACTTTAAAAATACACGCTGTGCAATTGTTAAAAAGCAAAAATAGCGTATAATTTGGATTTGTTAAAATAGATTTTGATAACTTATGGTGTTTTTCAACATAAATTAATTGAGGTATTGTCATACACAATTATATGGTCACTAATACAAAACAAATAATATATAAATAATTCGTATATTTTTAGTTATCTTTAGATAGCATGCTAAAATTTGTGACCGAAATAAGGATCGATCGACTGTTTTCTTAAATATTATTTTAGATATAAAAATGCAACTAAAATTACATATTGATCAGCAATTGTGACGAAAACTTTAAATAATAATAGTAAAAAATACCAGTGTGATCGTTTTCTGTACAGGGTTTAATATAAACAAATTTAATATCAAAAGTAAAAGTAACACTTTTCTTCAAATAGAAAGTTATCAATGTTACACATAATTTTTTTTTTAAAATACAAAAAAACACGTACCTAGAGTAGAGTAGCGTTTACAAATATTAATGTTTCACGTATAAATCATATAAGAATTATTTACAGTGTCACTCAAATATTTTCATGAAAAATTTCCAACTTTACTTTAAATCAAATGTCACCATATTTCGATCCGAACAATGCCTTCTTCGCCTATGTCACAATAAGATATTTCAGTAATATGTGATTGAAGTAGTTTTATTCCACAATCACAAAAATCGCTACACGAAAAATTCAAAAAAACATAATAATACCAATTAAAACCAAAACAGGATCGGCGCAGCAGTAGCACGAAACAATGCGCGATTAAAACGCGGTCGTCATGATCCGGCGTCGGCAAAAATACAAACACTTGTAATTATTTTCAAATTTACGAGTCGTGCCTCCGAAACGATGGCTCTTGGGAAAAAAAAGTGGTTTCTCAACTGCCGGTTCGCGGGCATTGTGAAATGTCGACTGAGAAATCTGACGATTGCGCCATTCGCATCTCGGAATTGCACACCACAAAGTGACCGATGCTTGTCGTTTGGGTCGACGGTGCACTCGCTCGAAAACAAAGCAACAGTAAAAAAAAAAATACCACATAAAGCAATTTTGGATAAGTTGTATTGATTAGTTCTTGATAATCTAGAGATTCACTGAAGATTGTGTTGTCTCAGTTCTTCTTTGTGCGAAAAATCGAGGCGTTTGAAATGTGGCAAGGGAGTGGCACAAAATGCATACAGAAAGAGAATTCGTGACGATGGTAAATTCTATCAAAAATTGCAGCAATCCAGGAAAAAATCCAACTAAAAAAGACATTGAAAGGAGAAGGCTAACGTGGGTGCGGAATTTGTGACACTGGCTGGAAGTCGGGAGTACAGCCAGATAAGTAAGACTGGCCCAAGATAAATATACATTCAGTAAGATGTTCACCAACTTCCTCTGAGGAGAGGCACTTGAAGAAAATTGGCTTTTCTGTCTTTCTTCTGGCTTTTCACCCCGGATTTTGATCTATCTTGAGATGAACGTATCTGAAACGACGAAACATAATAAAACCGACGCATCGTGCCTTCGACTGCCGTGGCAAGGTTTTTCGTTCACATTAGAGAGAATTTATTAATTCTATTGCTCTACCCGAACCTCGTTGTCAGTAAGCAACTCAATGCATAATCTCAATTAATCCAAAATAAATCGATTCACAGGTTTTTTCATTAATAGAAGGCATGAAATAAACATATCCATAATTCATACCGTTTTGCACACTAAACTACTATCCTCTTTAAAGTTAGGAATATATTATAATATTTATACAATATCGCATAATTTAAATTTGTTACATATATGATTTTCAAAAAACGTAATGAGAATCCAGATATTTTATTTACAGTATACTTGAATAAGTTACACGTAAATATTATAAAAAATTATATGTAGATAAACGAAAGCAAAACTCGATAGATAAAAATGCCATATTTCATTCATTACTTTACATTAATAATATTAATAAAAAATACAAATTTAAATAAAATGATAAACGTTAGCATGAGAATTTATATATTTTGCAATTTCACAACGGTACAATCTTTGATAACGAAAATTTCACAATCCAACGGCGTATGACCGCAAGGAGAACTGATAAGGCAAATAATAAAAAAACGATAGGTGATAATAACGATAGGGGTAAAGATTAACTATATTTGCTTCCGCTATAAATATATATATATCTCTCGGCAAAAAATATATATACGCACATTGAACGAATAAATTATAAACCTGAAAAATGTTTTGAATATGCATAAAAATCTGCCGGCAATTGTCGCATTATAGTCCTTTCGAGACCAGTTTCTGGAAGGCTGAACGAAAAAAACGCAGTTGTTGTCGTGTTCTGTCAAGTGATTTGAATTGATTGTTGTTTCGCTGATATTATTTAAATTGAATACATATAACATGTTAGACACAAACAGGTAATCGGTGAAAATTTGCGCGTGCAAATATCTAACTTGACTTAAGTACTCGACCTCGTTTGTGGGGTATGATATGAGTATGCCCATCCTCACAAGTGCAACGACTAAAAAGGTCGGATTTTTTTTTCACACAAATGCATTGCGATGTTTAGCATCATCTTAATTACACCAACTAATTCAAAATGTATTATATATATATATAAATAAACCGACGCCTGTTAAGCATCCTTAGACCATTGTACGAATATCCCAAAGCGCATTAAAAATGGATAATTTATTTAAGCTCATGAGTGTCCATACGTTACTAGTCCAATGAAGCCCTTGAAAATCAAAGTGATCAAAAACAAAAATGTTCGTAATCATCTAGCCAATCGGTTATTTACGGTGCACGGTATACCACGCTGTATTCCACGACCTTGAACACGCACTAATCCAGCATTACATCAATCAGCAGTAAACGAAATGGTTTTATTTTTTGCGACATGTGCGCGAATGTTCCGGGTCGCCGGTGTCTTCTGGCTCTATGCTGGAAATTCAAACAAAAAACGTGACCTTGAAGATTGTCGTTTGTCATTTGTTTAGTTAAAAAAAAAAAATGAATATAGCTTACCGAATGCTCTCGCAAGCGTCCCGACGCAGCCGCCAACCGACCGACAAATTGTTCAGATCGGGGCAAGACTTTGGCGAGTGACACGAAAGCGTTACGTGCTACCATTTGTTGGTACAATGGGTTAAGGTTAGGTTAGGTTAGGTAGTTAATGAAGGATTGTCGTCGATTATGGTTTTAATTATTTTCCAAGTCGATTTATTCATAAGCATGGAGCAGAATTTAACACGTGAACACGTTCGAGGACAAACCGTACGTAAAAATACTTTTGATTATTTAATTGGAAATTTATTACGTTCTTTGATCTATGAGATTATAACTCGATTTTTTTAATATTTTATGATGAGATACAAAACAAATATAAATCATTGGAGCTAATGCTTCTAATAAAATAAAAAGCGGAATATTATTAAGCTGAATAAATAAAAACTAGGTCTAACGTGTAACGTATAAGGTATTATTGAAAGGTTTTTTTTTACTCAACTTATTTAAAATATATGCGAAAATTCAAAAGACATTAAGTTGTATCTGGGTTGCGGTTGACTAGCTAGTGTGCCTCCCGGCGGACCATGAGGCAATTTAAAAGTCAGGCTTCAATATAATTCATCTTTGGGCGTGAGTCGAACCATAACAAATTCACAAAAGAGATCATCAAACCGGCAAGTTTTTTTGAATAATATTTTTTAATTAATAGAAAAAAAAAATTTAAACAGCTGTATCCTTAATTTTACATTTACTTATAAAAAAAAAACTCTAGGATTAGATAATTAAAACTACACTAATGATTTTTTTTAACAGGAAACTGACGGCGTTATAATTGCACACTCTGCTATATTATATATGAGACAATTTTGTTATCTGTAGATTTAGTTTAATCCAAGGCTGCATTGAAGCTTGAGACTTTCAAAACAACGCAAATACTATTATATATTGCAAGAGATTGATTGAAATACACACCCAAGGAGTTGTGCACTCGAGAATAAAAAATAGTTGACTCCATAAATACAGAGAAAAAACACGTTTTGTAATCGAAAAGTGCATTTTCAGATACGCTTAAATTCAGTCAATGACACAAAAATAACAATTTGCAATCATTTTGCATAAAAACAAGTGAAAGAAACTTGTGTTGCCAGTGCCAAAATAACTGACAACATTTTTATGAAGTTGCTATTCCAAGTTTTAAATAAAACTCAATTTGACTGACGAAAGCTAAGAAATTTTCGAAATTTATATATATAATATTTCTTGCCTGCATATACACAATAATGCTGCATGTTAAAAACGTCTTGTAATTATTTTATTCAGTAGAATTTAATTTTTTCTACTATAAAACAGATAACTCGACATCAATGCAACAAATATAAGAAGAGTAGGAGATAAAAAAATTGTTTGTGAAAAGTTAAAAAAAAATCTTGTAATCACTTTGTTATACATGTGTCGTTTTAATATATAATAAATATACAGTTTATTATAGATAATCGGTTCACACGTGAAACGAGGGGAAATTATAATAAACTTTTTTCACGGCAGTGGAAACTGAGTAAATACACAATAAACTTGTATAAATGAACAACGCAGCAATGCTCCTTTCTTTCATAGCCGGTTAGAAATCGCTTCATATCTTCCAAAGTTTCTAATGCGATTAAAATTAACGATAATAAATAAATGAGTAGTGGATACATGACGCAGAAAAAAATATAACGACCGGTTAGAAATCGAATTGTATTGCTCTCGGACCAGATAGCGACACAATGCAAGAGCCCCACTTCGCGTGTCCCTAACGAGCACCTGTTGGCCCGAATAGAGCCGCCTACGCGCGCCGCGACACTCCCGACAGCCGAACCGTGATTAGACCACAAAGTGTTAGACCAAAGTATACGTGCACCCGAAATAAGGGGACGCCACTGGCCGATCACAAATCGACAGTCAGTTGTGTCGCGGCGCGTGTAGGCAGCTCGAAGGCGGGAAATGCAGTTTCACAATCCGGAATGACTGATTGCAAGGTGGGCACTTCGGATAAGCCGGGTCTAACTTCAGGTTTGGGCCGACATTGAACAGTCAAAAATTTCACTTTAGATGTTTTCGATCAGGAAATCTGATGCTTGAGAACCGTGAAATTGTAGACTTTCTTGATGATGATGATGATGATGACGCTCTGTTATTATTATAGTTAAGATACTCAATGTGGTCTATACCGACGATTCCAACGTTCTACCGTGAATGTCGGGTTGCACTGATGAACTTTATTTATACTTTCTTATAATAACATAATATATAAATTAATTACATTTCATAAAATTGTGTAAGCAAGTAATTATTCGCTTTGTGGTTGCAAGGGTACGTGTTTTTTTTTTTTTTTTTTTTACTTTGATCTTGTCCACTCTAAGGCAAACCCTATAAAAGTGAGAAGCTTTGAGGTCGCAGAAAAACAAAAAAAGAATCATCACGTGGTATAGAAGACAAAAAAGTTTGAGGACCTCTGTTATAGCTCCATAACTCCAGGAAGTGCAGATGTGATAATGTGAATAAAAAATTATGGAATACCGTCATCATCAATATCTTACACGGATTAGATTTTTAAAAGCTAGAATGAAACTGATAAATAAAATAAATTTACGTTTTGATAAAAATCTATACTGTAAATTGTGAAGTCTAATTTCTTGCAGAAGCATTGTAACTATTCTATAAAAAAAGTCTATAAGCAATCTAATTATGTCAATTTTCACTTCCAAATAAGTTCCTATTGAAATCTGGTCTCTCGGCTTCTATTGAAATTGAACTTGATGAGCTTTTAAAACCATACTCAAGATAAGGCAAGTGTAAACTATAAATATACGAATATTAAACTATTTTTTTAATTTAAGCATCTCTGGTACAGGCGCCAAATCCAAGATGTGTTTTTTTTTATGGCAGATATTATCTGCAGACTTTCAGATGTCTTCAATAAAAAAAACGCGTCCAAAAATAAACCGGATAGGATGTGTGGACAACCGGCAATATGTTAAATGTTTTGTATTTTTTAACACATTTCATCCCAAAATTATCTTTAATATTATATTATATATATCGTCTTCAAAAGAAAATAGTGGAAATTTAGAATTTACTTGTTATTGCCGTTTCAGTTATTACTAGGCTTATAATATTCATTGTTTATTTCAAGCGATACTCCAATAACGCCTCCGTGAAATATATTTTTATTTACTCGATTGTTCCGCATCCTTTCATTTGTACGATAAAACCATAAATATGGTGATCCAAAGACAATAATCACGAGTCGCGATCCATTGTTTCCGACCAGCTGATTGCATCAGGCGGACAGTCGTGTACTTTCTTTCACCTGCAATTTCACAACGAAGAGATTCTTGGCCCCCGCCCAGCCAGGCACGCCCGCGAGTGCTTTATTTCCGAGACAAACGCCAGATACTGACTGCTTTTACACCTTGTTTAAACAGCTTTTCTTTATTTTTTCAATCCTGCATTTACTTGAACGAAGTAAGCTATTTATGTACTATATATATATATATATATTTTTTTTTTTTTTTTTTGAATTCATATACATAAAGTTGCCTCGGATTCATACCGGCATTAAAACATCGTTCACTCGTTTTTAACTCGTTTAAAACCTATATAACAATGTGGTGATATTTTTCATGATTTTTCTTAATAGTAAGACTTGTGTTTATATTTAAATATATCAATAATTATTTTTATCCAAAGGTACGTGTTATTATTTGATTCGCGCAATTTGGCAACTTCGGGATGGCCTACAGTTTATTGACTCGAAATAAACGTATATTTTAAAAATACACCTTGAACGACAGGTCCAGACACGTGACGTGTCATTTTACCTCATTTCATAAAATATCAATCCCAACTTTGAGTCAGAATTCAAAAATAAGATAAAAACAACGCGAAAACCATAAAAGTCTCAGCAGATGAAATCCACAACCGCTGACTGAGCCAAGTGGAAACTTTAAGAAAAAAAAAGAAAAAAAAAAGCCTTTCGATTATAAATCTTTGATATAATTTTACAATCAATGTAAACATTTGAAATATAATAGATCAAAAATTTAAAAAAATTAATACCCCGCAAACAATTTTATTCAACTCGATTGATATATAATTCTGATACGGCCGATGAATTCATGTTGAATATTTTACAAATGTCCTTATGTGGAGTTATTGTTAATCAGGTAACTGTTGTGATAAGGGTCGTGATCACCTGCATATTTTCTGCCATCACTAACACAGTCAATGCTTGATTTGTAAGCGTAGCGCGAATGAATACATGTTGTATATATCTCGGGAATTGGGCTTGTGATGGTGATTTTCTTATGCCATATATTTTAACGTGTATTAGTTATTTTAGAAGTTTCTAATTGGCATTACTTGGTATTGCCAGTTTCATACAATTGAATGTCAAGTTCTACTCATAGAAAATCCTTTGTTATAAAAGCACAAAAAGCAACAGAACATCAAGCGGTCTGAACTTAACGGAACTAACATTGTATAGAAATATACCAAAAACTACAAATAATAGTTATTGGATTATCAAGTACGATCGACAAAGGACATGCCATTTATTCCGTATCGACCCTGAGAATTATGTTGGGTAATGGTGCTGAAGCGTGAATAGTGAAACGGCTCTGCGCTTGTGGCCATCCCTCTTTTATATTTTACCACCGCTGTCAACAGCGTGGCTCTTATGCGGGGTTGCTTGTGTCGCGTTTCATACTACACTTTCAAAACACACGAAACGACGCATTACACACACAATTCGTATATTACTTTTATTGTATATATATAGAAAAGTTCTACAAATATTTTTCTAGTATCTACGTGATTAATAATTATACAAGTCAGTTATATTGTTTTTATACACTGAACGACGTTGCCAAAAACAACAACCGGGGATAAACAGGGACTTGAAAGAATTTCGTTTGCAAGGGAAACCGGCAGCAATTAAACAAAACAGGCCCAAACGTGATTTTTTTTAAATTTTAAGATATATTTTTAAAAAATACACATTCACCTTGTGGCCATATGCACAGACTTACAAATTAAAATATTGTTGTTCAACAGATATTTATCAACAAAAATCACGTTATTTAAATAATAAAATAAACATTCAATTTGCATATGGCTGAATTGGAAATGGATTTATTATAAACCTTTGTTTTTTTTACAATAAAATGCAGTTTCTGCATGCTTTAAGAATATTTATAAAAAAAGACTATTATAGAATTGTGCATATATTAGAAATACCATTGCTATGCACGATGGAAACAGATAGCCTTCAAAAATGTTCTTCGACACCTGCAGCTTTTCGTTGGCATGGATAAGCTCATGCTTAATTGACTTGAGTATTTTTTTAGTTCAGTCAATACACAAGTCATCCACAGCCTGAAATGTCGCAGAGCATCCACGCGAGTGAGTAACAGCGATGCGAATGACAATGGCGTGGCCCAAAATCACGCCCGGCGAGGTGATTTGTATGGAAATTTATTCATTCGATGCGTCTCACTCTCATAATGTGCGTAAAAAATTATTAATGGAAATATAAAAATCTCATATTCCGGTGATGCCGTAATCTTTGAGGCAGTGCGTCGATCAGCTGTGCAAGAGAAAAAAAAAAAAGAAAAAAAAATCCTATGTGTTAATTTAAATGTCAACGCCGGATATATTATTGCAACGTTGCATAGATGCGGGTTGCACACTCACACGCCTGCTTTGAAACGCAAAGTATTTCGCAGAGCGATACATTTGAATAAATTTTAATAACGCCAAAAACACTTAATATCATTTTGCAAATGCATTTAGGAATAAATTATCACAGTGGAATTTCTTTTCTATGTGTAAGCTCAGATTTATTTCTCGCTATGTATCGGGGTGAAGATAAACCGGGGTGTTTCTACATAGTCTCGTTTGCAAATTCACGATAGAAAGAAGGTTCGTGGTATTATTTTACAAAGTTGGCGAGTATTTCAACATATAGTCGAGTGCAGGTTTATTGACACCGTTATAGTTCACTTCTAGCTGCAGCCTCAATCACGTAGGTCGTTAAGTCCCTCTTTAGGTATCGGACAATCTCTTTGGGAGTAGCTAAGGTCGTCCTGTCTGCTGCATGCGTGGGCAATATTCCGGACCAAAATACACCAGCAAAACGCCAAACGTTAATATCTTTCAGAAATCCTGTTTTAAAGCTTGCTGTGGTTGACCCAAAGACTGGTTATAGACGAATTACCTCATTTCGAGGTATTAGCAAAAAAACACGCTGGATCTTTAAAAATGCTGTTTGTTCTTTTCAAGAAATAAGTTTTGAATCTCCCTATAAACAAATATTTTTATTATATTAAATTAACTGTACCACTTGCAAGTCAAAATTTAGTTATTGGATTTCGCGAAACCAAAGCGCCAACGAGTAAAAAAATCAGACCAGTCTCGTGAATTTTGATTGAATGCTCTTTTATGGAGACATTATAAAAATTCATAGCTATACTTCGTACTGCTTATAAAAAACCAAATGATTCTTGTATTTTGTTGTATCACTATTAATATATATAAAAAAATCGGATAACTGAAACTTCATTGATAATTTTTTATATGACAAAATATTTATAAAGATCCCTTTTGATCCACCTGTGCGTCTAAGTCTAAGAAATCATGTTTCTTTATACAGCGTGCGCGTAAACAAACTGAAACGGCCGCGGATCAGCTGTTATTGACAATTGTGCCAGTGTGCCAGCTGCGGAGAGCGAGCGGGCGTCCTTCAAATCCAGGGGAAGTGCTGTCGAAAATTTCAGCGAGACCGCTGAAGATTCGCACATCCACGATGAAAAAAAAAATTGACACGAAACCGGTCACCAATAAAAAAATAACACGTGCAAAAATCACTCAAAACATTAAAATGGAATTCCACCAAGATTACGGCACTTGCTGTTGGCTGACCAATTGGCCATCGACACCTGTTGAGATTTATAAAATTGTAATGCGATTAAGCTGTGAGAATCTTCAGCACATAATCACATTGTAAAACTCCGCCTCGCTAATGTTAGAAATGTGAATCAAAGATCGATTAATGGGTCGGGTCGGTATGAAATACGTTTACAAATGGTCCCATTAAAAGAGAACATCAAATTCTTTTCAACATCGCATAATAAAACAGAGCTCTAGAGGCAACCTATAAATAATATTTTTTTTGGTGAACTTTGATAGACGAAACAGAAACCTCAGAAAACCTTAAACCTTTGCATGTACTAAAATTAAATAATTTTACTGTTTTTCACGGTGTGTTCAAGTGTACATTATTTTATTTATTAGTTAGTTAATCGCGGTTGCTATAAATACGGAATATTACAGTACAAAATACTTTCTAGATAACCCAATCACGGATATATTTTTATGATGTCGGCCCTCTCACGCCATGATTCAGCAGGACGGCCGCGCTGAGTCACGCCTCATATTTCCTCTCCTCGCGACTTCCTGCGCGCAACCGATGATGGTGATGAGCAGATAATTCAATTTCCTCGCCCAACCGCCCGTGACAGGTGGCCGCCCAGATTTATAGTGGACAGGGGGTCTTCGCACACACTCAAAACTCACGGAAACAAAATTACGCTCAAGCAATAAAGCAGTTCAAAAAAATTCAACCCAACTAAGAAAATAAATCCACTAATAACGCTCGCCAAAACCTGCGTATATTTTGTCCATTAAAAAAATTTCTCCATTTCTCCTGATGAGATTCAACAAGTGTAAACAAAAGCTTGTATAGTACCGGCTTAAAATGTTCCACTTCTGTGCCAAGTTTTCGGCGCGTTTTTTGTTTGAAAAGGGGCGTGGCCACGGGCGGTGCCGACGAGTGGCACGGGCGCGGGTGCAGGCGGTATCGAGTTTCCGCGGAGGGTGATCCGTTATCGACCGCGCCGCGCCCCTCCCGGCGTGTGACGCCACCGCCCCGGGGTGGGGCCCCCATGCCCCCATGTCCCCATGCCATGCCCCCATGCCCCCATATTCCCATGCCCCCCTGCCCCCATGCCACACTGCCGGGCCGCGCTGACCTACTCGCGCGTGTTAATTAAACATTCAAGCCGCCTGCGCGCGTTGCGACACAACCGACAACCGAACGGTGACATGCCGATAGCGTCCTTTTTTTGCGCTGATTTATTATTATTTGCAAAACCTAAACATAACCTTTTACCAATACCATTCCGAATTTTATGATTTCGTAAATAATTTACATAGATTGACAAACGATGATAATGAAAGCATTTTTTTTATAAATGAACAAAAATATTTTTTGACACTTATCAAAATCCAGATATCACACGAGAGGATAACCTTTTCTGGACAAACTTATATTTTTTAAATTAACAATAAAAATATATTTTTTAACAAAATAAACACATATATTATTTTTTGTTGACGAAACGAAAAACACCGCAATAATAAATTAATTAAAAATTTTGAAATGCTTAAATTCAGTTTATAATATTTATATGCGCCGAAAAAGTAATACGGCGTAAATATGTTGAATTTAAATTAGACCCATTAAAAAAGACATAAAAAATGTAAACACACATGTGTTAAGTGCACTTGTACATGTAAATAGTATTTATTCAACACCATGTTTGCCTGATGTTAAGTGAGAAAACACAGTGAATAGTCGATGTAACTAGTAAGTTTGCAAAATAAAGCGAATTTCTACAAAAGCATATAGCGCCCCATTTCCACAATAATAACGGGCTAGACAGTAGACGGTGGCATTTTCACTAAGAGGCGTCGGCGTCTGGACGGCGCCAGCGCCTGTGTTATTCAACATACCTACATAGCAGGGCTGCCTCACGTAATAGTCGATAGCCACATTCCTAGAAATTCATCGATTCATACTGAATAAGCAACCACCCTAGCCCTAGACTATCAGTAGTTTTCAACAGATGCAGACACAAAGGAATCCTAATAAAATAATTCTGAAAAAGTCACAAAAAGTTTGATGATCGATTATTACAATTTCAGCGAAAATAAATCAAGGAATTATCTTAATAAGATGGGATTTTAAATGCACGACGTATTTGTTTAATTTATAATACTTCATATTTAACACGTTGACTGCCGACTACGAGATAACTCGTAGATTGCGTTCTTTCCTAGGACGCCAACTACGAGTTATCTCGTCCTTGTTTACTTGCAATTTTTGTGCAGCTACGATGAAACTCGGAATATATCAGTGCTAATATCGATAGATGGCTTATGGGAAAAGAACAAAAAATCAACACTGGCTTGCATGAACAGAAAATTTTGCTTTTTAAAGAATTAGAGTTTTTAATAATATAGTGTCAATCAAATTGTCATTTTAGGCCAGATTTCTGAAAATTGCCGTGGCAGTCAACGTGTTAAGCAACAAATATGAAAAGCCAAACGTCGTAAAGCGAAATCGCGTGGAAATGAGTTATTGATTATTTTACACCGGTACATGGCAACGGCGTACTTAAAAGATAATAAATAATAATTAATATTTTTGAGTAAAATACTTGAGTGATTTTTCCCATGTTAGTATTTATTTGTGTTATCGTTTTTATTACTTTGTTTGATAATGCCAACGTGAAAGGTTGGCGAAACCGGTCACAAATAAAAACATAGATGTGGAAAATCACTCAAGTATTTTACTCAAAAATATTAAAATGGAATTCCACCGAGTACTCTCTGTCAAAAATATTGAATTTCTTAAATAATAATTAAATATAACAAGAGGTGTGTCAACCCTGCTATGTGGTATATGCGTGGATTATCAACACGTCGCTCGTAGAACTCTTCTATGCGGGAGTGCCGGCTACGCGTAGGTAAACTGCACGAGTCACTGTGCCATATACAGCGTGTCCGATTGTATATACAAGGTGGTTGAAAGTCACAGTGACACTCGAAAGGGGGAAGCTGGGCATCAATAACAAGCAGCAAAAAAAAATGTGTATATTTTTTTATAATAACTACTGTCTTATATGGCAAATTATCACATTTATTTTGAAAATTAAAAAAAAGCCATTTCATTGAAAAATTAAACCGAACCATAGTAGAGTAGACGTAAATGGGTACCAGACGATATTCAAAGTATTCTTTTTTTATTTCACTAAGCAATATTTAATTGACTCTTCTTTCTGCTCGCAAATTACAGATCAGTCATAACGATATCTGATATATTGTGCTTGCATGAGGTCTCAGGTGGTATCACCCAGCGGCATCCACAAAGTGTTTGAGAAACTATCCCGCTATAGAGACACTTATACTTTTAGACGTTTCGATGAACTCAACATACTTAGTCACTGAGCCAAAAACTTGATTATCAATAATGTTATTTGTATAGGAATGAGTCAACAGAGGACTCACTGAATATTTATGTTCCAATATTCCTTGAAATATATTAATGATTCACTATATTTATTTGTTTTTCTTAAAAGGATTCTTAAAAAAAGAATGCAAAAAAAATGCCAGTTGTTTTAATCATAATAAAAAAAAATTATAAAACAACCAAAGAAAAATTGTGAATCCATCTTTTTTGGCCTTAAGCAATAATAGTTTTTATTTAAAAAAAAAATTTTTTGCAGGTAACTCGGTGGTGGCCATTAAGTGCTACCAGTGCATGATCACCCCGCCCGGACAGCACAGCAACCAGACTACAAGGCTATGCGTCAACTTTGACTATTCCGAACAATACATAGTGGAATGCAAGTACTCGACCATGTGCATGAAGCAGGCGTTTGAATATGAACTGCGCAATGGACGTAAGTAAAAAAAACCCCATGCTTATCAACATATAAAATACATGCTGTAGATTTGGGAATCGGATCTTTTGTAACGCTTTTCGGTATTTATTATTCAAGGTCATCGAATCAAGGACCAAGTTATGATCCTTTGTGCTGACATCACTCTATTAGTCCATAGCATTGGCATCACTTTAGCAGAAGTCTATCAATAATATTTGTATTTGTATATGTAGATCAAATTACGTAGATCTACAACACCGAGACATGTGGTGTTTGTATCTCTTATAAATAATGACAGTAGGTTGAAAAAGCCTATAATGACAAACCAAAACATCTAGTTATAAATCTGTAATTGTAAAGGTCCTATTTTGTTGCAGAAAAAATACTAAGCGTCCAGAGAGATTGTGCGGCCCAGCGCTTCAACGCCCAGGTCTACAATTACTCCGATGGCAACTGGTACGAGAAGGTTGAAGTCCACGAGTCTTACGAGGAGGGCTGCAAAGAGCAGGACGACAAGGGGGCGAGACTGCTCGCCCCCACCTACTGCTTCTGTCGGAAGCCACTCTGCAACTCGGCCAAGACCACGGCGGAGCACGGATACCACACGGACGCCATGGCCGTCATATTTATGTTCAACGCTGTAAAGTATGTCAGGAGTATGAGATAACTAAAGACATTGATAGATATTAAATTGTTGATTGCAACGCTGTAAAATATCTGAGATATATATAAATGAGTCTATGTCTATAAAAAAGGCATTTACTTTGTGCAGACTCTTTGTGTTATAATAATGACAAAAATAACTTATTTTAAAGATTTCATGCATGTTGAGAGCAGTACGAAATCTCCAGAAACAATCAAACAACTTCCTTCTAAATTGTGAAGTTGCTTTATATATTACCAAATAAACATAGGTACTCTCAACAAATGCGATTTTTAAATGAAGTGATTTTTCCAATTGTAATATTATGAATGACAGAGGCCGAATAACATCGAAGAAGTATTGTCTAATCCAACCAGTCGATGAGAAGAAAAAAACATTCAAACTACATTAAGCTTGTAGATATTTGAGTACCGTCAAGGAAAGCCTGCACAGGAGTACTCTTTAATTTAAACCAAAAATGATTAATTTTTTTCATTATCTCGTCTGGACTTTCAGCATTGACTCATGTACATATTTGTGCTTGAGGTATAGGTTTTTTTAATTTTTTAATTATATTATTCATAATTTTCCTCAAATGTGGTCACTTTACTTTACATGGAACTATGATTGTGTAAAAAGGAGTATAGATTAGAGATGGTTTTGTGGTGAAATTTTTTAAGTAAAATGTAAGTCATATAATGTATAATATAATTTATTATCTTAAGAACAACAAAGTTGTCAGTAAGCTAGTGTATGGATATATAATCCATCCACGGAATACAATCCATTTTACACTAAACAAATCCCTTATCTTAGATAAAAAAAATAAAACTATTGTTGATAAAAAAGAATAAGCAGTACCATGGCGCATACTTTCAATTTCATTTATGGTATACCATGGTATGGTTCTTTTAAGAACGTAATCAAACATTTTTTAGTTACTTGGCAGTTTTTATTTTTAAAAATATAATTATCTAAAAAAATGTATGACCCTGAACTCATTATTAATAATTCAGTTGAAATTAAATATTCATGACTATGCTAAGGCATAAAATAAAAAAGTGATATTGTTTTTTGTGACTTACGTTTTTTTTTTTTTTTTGATACGTGAACTCATGCTTTTAAATACTATATGGAAAATAAAGTATTAAATACTACCCTTAATGTCCAAGGATGAAATATCAAGAACAAAACTTGTGTATCATGAAATATTATTTTGATGGTGATCATAATTCAAATTTAATAAAACATATTAGATATGGGAACATATTATATGGAAGTAGAGAAGTCGGAGTTAGAATTATTTTCACAAAAAAACAGAAGATTGCATTAAATTCATATTAGGTTTATTACTTGAATTTAATATTGCACGGATTTATTTCCCAACGGATGGAAAGCCTTACATGTCAATGATACCCTGATGATGAATGGTTTTTGGGAACTTTGAATATTGATAAGAAAAATATAAATTTGCCCAATACCCAAGTATCCAAATGAAAATAAAGTAACTAATGTACATATTGTGAATTTTTTTGTAAATAAATATAAATTTTTGCCGTGAATGAAATAAAAGTGAATTTTAGACATTTGTTGCTTTCTTTTTTCAGAAAACAACAGATAGCAGAATATGTTTTTTTAGTAGTAAGTAGTTTTCTACGTTCAAAGTTGATGATTTCGTATTTCGGGCAGATCCACAAATAACAATTGAGACAGTTTTTACCAAAAGATCACATGGGCTAAGAATAACTTGTACTACACAAAATATCAAAAACTACCAACCACGTGCATCTTGAAATGCTCGATTACATAAATTGTTAATGTGAATACGTTTCTTACAATTCAACAGAAAAAAAATACAAACTTTCCAGAAAACTCATTTAATTTTTAAGTTTATAGTTCTAGAAAATAATATTGTAAAGAATTCCTCAAATATTATTTATCTGTGATTTCAAACAAAGTACTATGGAATATTTTAAGTTTTATTATTATTATTTACTTTATGATGTTGCATTTAATGCTGTGCTTCACATATATTTTATAATGATATACTTATAGGAGAGTCAGTGCGTTTGCTATAAAAAGTTGCGTGTTGAATATGTGTATCTGATACTATTATTGTTTAGCATGTAGTTAATTTATCAAATACAATGTATGCCTAAAAGGAAGTGAAACTTAGGCCTGATAGTGGAAAAAAATATATGTATCGTTACTAACTACACAGATAAGATTATGAATATGAAAAATTGTGTTTAATTGCGTGATTAAAAAAATCACACAGACCACTCTTTAATAAAGAAAAGGATTCTGCAATCCACAATAATTGCATTGAATTATTTACAATAAAACCAATTTATATCATCAATAGTATAATCTATTATTGAAAACATTAATATTAGCTTGTAAATTAAAATATATATCAACCAATCAGGATTTAAATCAAATATTTATTGGTCTAAGAAATAAACATAAACATTGCAAATATTGTAAAAAAATTTTCAATGAGAATAATCAAATAAATTCTTGATATCTGAACGGTCAACTTTTTTCAAGCGAAGGATTTAATCAACGAGATCAAAGCAAATTGACATGTTCTCTTAGTCGCAGGGGATAAATTTAAAGAATTATATAAAATAGTAATTTTATCTGGAATATAGCCATTATTGTTTGCATTGCGATTTGTTTAAACATTCTTATCTGTTAAAAAATGAAACACAAAACTGTTGTATTTGAATTAGATATTCATTACTAACACATGCTTTTTGTGATAGTAGGCTTAATGATTACTTATTAAATATCTACTTATGTATAAAAAATATATTTACTGTTAGATCAATGTCAGATTAATAAAGAATATTTTTGTTTAATAATTTACTATGTTTATATTGCTGAAATGAGAAAGTAAAACACATTTAATGAATAATTCAAAGATTGTGCTCAATCCCAATAAATTAATCAAAGGTTAATGAATTGAGATCCACAGTGACTTCATACAGATAACTTTATAATAAATTAAAATGCCTCTGGCATTTATTTGCCATGCTTCAACAAGGAAATCACAAAAACCTGCATAAGAGAGGATTTTCCTTCCAATTGAACGTGAAGTCAAAAGATTATTTTAACAGAATAGAAAACACTGCAAAACCTCATTTACTTCATCCGGATTTCAGCCCGGGACCTCACGGTAGGCATACCAGTGTGCTAACCACGGGGTAGTCGATTGAACTACTGACAAAAAAGGCTTATCATGATTTTCAAGGAGAACACAAACTGAAAGTAAAGCTGTATGGTACTTGAAGGCTACGGTTAAAACCGGTCATGAACTAGCTCACAGCTCACTTGGAGAAGACTTTAAATAGGTGATTTTAATATCAAAAATATTTTAAAGAATTTTTTGAGAAAATAAAAACATGAAGCAAATTTGCCTCAGTATTGCTCATTTTGAGATAAACCGTTTTACTGTCGGTGTGCAATATGATTGCGATACCTAACGAGTACATATTCTGTATATAGTATGATAAGATAAATACTAACATAAAATTGATTAAAACTATTTTTTTAATTGCATAGTCTAGAGGAGCATTAATAAACAATTGTGGCATTAAGACATTATTCTAATGAATTTGTTTAAAGCCCACCTGACTTTCGGAATTATAAAAATTTAAAGGAATCACTTCCATGTTATGAAGCGTGCCATGATTCACTTTTTATTTTACGGTTTTACAATCTTTATCTCCATCACATGAAAAATATAAGAGACTATGATGTCAATAAAACATGGTTTATCGAATGATGCAACTCAGTATGAATTCCTCATGCCTCAATATTACAGGACATGTTGGTGACGTGGGAGCTCAAAATTTAGAGGGCGCTGTGATAATATATTGACAGAAGATTATCATCAAACACAAATACACGGACGGACTAATATAAATGTGATAATAAAAAACACAATTTTTAAAAATAGTTTATCAATTGGATCCAAATTGAATAAACAAGCAGCACAATGTGCCACAAAATAAAAGTATTATTATGAAATCTTATTTATGAAATTTATTTAAAGTTATAATCAAAAAATCTGGTTTTTTAAATTCCTATACTATCAAAACAAAAAAATATTAAATTAAAACGTGAAAAATTTTAATGGGATTCAAACATTATTTTAGTAAAAAAATTGCTGTATAGACCAGATTGAATTATTAAAACATAACCTCATGCATTTATTATTTAATGAAATTTTGTGTCACAATTGAATAAAATATATATTATTGTGATCAATTAATTATCTTTATATTTTTCCATGGTTTATAATTTATTAAAGAAACTCATTGATTTATTAAATCAAAATAATATTGATTAAAAAAATCACTCACAGACAGACAGAAGTGAAATTGCAACTTTTTATCAATAGAACAAGATGTTCATAAGAAATTTACTTTTACAAGGGTTTGCTTTTTGAATGGTGTACTTTATGTACAAATTGTCGAGCCTGACCTTCGGATAAGAAACAACGATGGTGAACACACAGCCCACCGAGGCCGATTGAAGATGTTAAAACAATATTCAAGAAGCACTTACCGTTGCGTTGTTCTCTACCAGACATAGGAAAACCACGTCCTCTCTCAGCAGGCGCACAGCCTCGTGAAGGGGTTGGGAGGTCTTGCTCTTCAGCATCTTGTACAGGAGGGCACTGGACATGTGCTCAAAGTCTTCCCCTGGAAATAACAGGTTTGATATTAAAATGTTACACAAAGCATTAAGAAATAGATCATTATCTTATTTTTTTCACCCCATTCTAGCTTGGAGAGCATTAAAAGCCACGCTTGACTTTGATCGACTCGCAGACAAAACTTAAATAATATTCTGGTATTTTGGCTTTCGCCTCCCTTAGGAATCAAACAGGATTTTACAAATCATGTATAAAAACTAATGGAGGATAGGACAAAAGAATAATGAGAACCGGAGGCAGAAAAAGGGGGTTTCCATGCCAGTTTTGCCAGCGGAAAATATTAAGCTTTTGAAGGGTTCATGGCCAGAAAAGAATTGATAAGCAAAAAGTCCAACTTATAAGAAAGAACCGAAAATTTGTTTCTCCCGTGGCAAATTTTCAGAACTGCTTGCAAGACTAATGATTGCTAATTGGATTTGATATTTGAGAACATGCCTGTGAGGTCGTCCCAGTGGGCAGATATGAGCGAGGAGCAATGGTCTCTCAGAGCTGTGGCATTTATTTCTTCAGCAGCCGAATAGAATTTCACGCAACTCCTGAAAACATATAAAAATATAACTCGATTGCATGCGATTTTATACAAACACATTAATTCATCACAGTCAAAAGCTAACAATGAATATTAATGAAAATACATTACGTTTGTAAAAATGTAAAGTTAAAAAAAACAATTGAATTAGCATAGGTAGGTTTCGTAGGTTTTGGCAGCCGTTTCAGTTTCATCTAGCAAAAATAGGTTTTGCTGGAAGTTCACAGGTATCAAGTATAACTTCATAGCACAGACCACAAAACCATTTCTTGTGATGGCATTTGAAAACTCAAAATATTTAAAAATAAAAGACCCAATCGCACCTAACATTGACAGAGCTAATGAGTGCCTTTTCGCACTTGAGCACAAGGCCAGTGAGTTTGTGAGCAGCCGCGCATTTCATGAGTTGGGTAGCAAACTCGTCTCCCTTCAAGAATTCCACAACGTCTGTGTAGATCCAGCGCAGCATCGCTTCTCCCACTGTGTCAGGTATGGAGCTCCAATCTAGAACAATAGAAAATCAGGATGTTTTAAATATTTTTTTGAATAAAATACTTGAGTGATTTTCCACATCTTCATTTTTATTTGTGACCGGTTTCGCCAACCTTTCACGCTGGCATTATCTTTTATCTTTATATTTTTTATAACAAACATACAAATTAAAAAACAAACAAACATGTCACATTATAACGACAACAGAAAAATGAATAAGTATAAATTGTGAAAGCAAAATTATTAATATGACGCTAATGAGATTCTCTTCAGAGAACAAGGAAAAGGTTTTGAATCTGCAGTTAAATTATATAAACAAGCTCTAGAAAGGCAGTACTCAGTACAAAAAACATTTTTGTAATCTCCGAGACATTAGGCTGACCTTTTATATCATAACATTTCAATGGAATTCACAAAACTAGTTGCACACGGTTGACATACCCAGTTCGTCTAGATCTTTAAGCTTCTCTTCACTGAAGTCATCAGAGCGTGAGTTGAGCACGAACTTGTGTGCCGGGACGCTCTTACCCTGCAGGCGCACCGTAAGGTCGGAGTAGGTACTGCGGCCATGTAGCGTGGCCACGGTGGCCAGCAGGCGGGCTACAAAGGAAGCCTCGCTGAGGTCCCCGCCGGCAGCGGCTGCTCGCGCGTACTTGCGCTCGAGCTCCCAGCAGTGCGACTGCAGCTTGGTGTACTCCTCCTTCAGAAGCGCCAGGTGTTGCTGGAGCTTGGCCACTTCTGAGGTCCCTGAAACAGATAGTCAAATACAGATAAGACCTAATAAGCGCTTCAAAAATAAATAAAACAAAAATTATATATTTGAAAACCAAACTATCCTTCAATTGTTCAATCTTCAGGGAATTATATTTTCCATGAGTGTGGCGACTAACATTGTGATTTTATTACTAATTAAGTTAATCTTATGATGCTATTGTCACCCGTAGATATAATAGGATATAGATATTATATTATATTTAATGATATATATATCTAAGTTTTAGCTGATAAATATTATTCAGGCAACTTCTAGTGCATTCAAACATAATATAATTAATTTTAGGCTGGAATGAGTCGTAGAATTATTACCAGAGTTCATTGTAGTTATTAGAATTTTGTGACTGTGATATTAATTGTGTTCTTTAAAAAATACCCAAGTATGACCACCTTATAATCTAATTATAATATTTAAAAGATTATTCGATCTTATTTATAGATTGTACAAACAATGTTTACGAAACAAACGAAAACAATAACAAAGAGAAACATGTTTTTTTTGTCATTCAAAAGATTACGATACCAAAAAAACGACGGCGCTTACTGTTTCAAAAAATTATGTTATAAAATAAACGCGAATTTATCGGTAAAATTGACATATAAATTGCAATATAAAATATTGATTCAATCCACATGGACAATAAATGTAGGTGTGAGTTGATCCTTTATTTGTCATTTTAATATGCATATTCGTGTTAAAGACGGTTTTCGTATTGCAGGGTGGTTTCACTGTCCGACAACGCCCCCATAAGTATTTATAAACGATGAAACTGAATTAATTGATAGGAGAAACTTATTATCGGTGATATGTTAACATACCCATGTTGACAGGAAAAATTGTCGGATCGGTATCAGGGATGAGTACAGCGTGCTTGACGCGGATGTTAATTCCGGACGAATTGAGGAAACCGAAACCTATGAAGTTAACAAAATATTATTTTGACAAGTGGAACTGAATTTCACGCCAACTGTCAATATTGCAGGCCATTGGACCAACGTGAAGGTATAAACGAATAAAATGTATTAATGTCAAGAGCTCGCAGTATATTTGATTTTACGACTGCATTTGTTTTGCTCTATCTTTTGTTACATTAAATATTCCGTCTGCCAAAATTAATTTAAAACATACTGATTGTTGTTGTTGAAATATTGTTTTCTGATTGATCAGAACTTTTCATGCGCATGAGATTAAAGAAAGTCACGATTAGTTTTTGTAACTTTTAGTTATTTAATTTATTGTAACAGTATGAAATTTATTCTTGCAATAAAATGTTGAAAATATTTTTAATAAAAAGAGTTATAGCGATTTATCTTTGAAGGTATATCTATTTTTTTTTTAAATTGATTGGTCATAAATTTTTTCGCGGAGAATCCGATCAGAAAAAAATTAATTAAAAAAAAATCAACGCTTATTTCTTTTCTATGGTTTTTTTTAATTTATTTTAATTAAAGAAATTTATATTAAAGTACATTTAGACTATATTCAATATCAACAAATAATATTAGTAATTTTGCATGTGGCAAGCAGAATTAAAATTCAAGCTGTCAAATTTGTGTTTTCTTCTTGGGTACAAATCTTAATTTCAGTAAAAATGTCTAAAATACCAATCCGAGATGTTTCTCCTGTTCTTCAAGCAGTCAGAAACTTCCTATTGGGAGTAAGTACTCCAAATGTTACATTTAAACAATTAAATTGTATATTAAAATTACGTAATTTTGAGAGGTTATATTATTTTGACGTCTTATAATATATATATAATTTTCAGAGAAGGCATAACTTAGCTGTCCGCTTTGAGCAGTTTGTATCTGCTCGCACACAACCAGCCCCAACTATTCCTGGAGGTTCGGCAGATAAGTATGTATATTGATCAGTACATTTATTACAATGAGTTAAGTGAGCCGTTGAGTCATTGAGTCGTTGGCAATTTTTCTATGGATAGATGGAAAACTTAAGCTAATATTCTTTTGATTTCAGAGCGTCCGCTAATTACTACTGCAACCGTGATGCCAGAAGAGAAGTTGCTCCTCCCATTGATGTTGTAGAGCCCAAGCTTTTGGAAACTAGTGAAAAAACTAGGTAATGTTCAGCTGTATTTAAATATTATCTAACTAACTCTAAATATTAAGTAATATAGCCACCAAACATAGCTTAATATGTACATTTAAAACTTCATTTATGATTTTAGCGATGCAACTGGTGCCAGGTTAAGGATGCCTACCCCCGGAGAAACCTTCCAATGGGACCATCACCTGTATAAGAAAGAATAGAACTGTAGATGCCATTATATTTGAGGAAACTAATTTAACACGCTTCAATAGAAACTTAGTTAAATATTGTACATACATACCTGATTGTTAATCTGAATTTAAGTAAACTTTTTTGTTAAACGCATTATTTCTGTTGTTATTTTCGATCCTGGGTGATAGTTTTTTGTTGAATTATTAGTATTTATTTTGAGAATTTTAAATCAGAAAATATTTACTTAGTTTAAATGAATATTCATTATCATTTAAAAATACAAAATCATTTTCCAAAATGTTAAATTATTTGTAATAAACTAGATTGACTGGAAATACGAAATTACTGTTACTTTTATTCAAAATTTTTGACAGAGGCTTATTTTTCTTCTAAGAAGATTAAAAAGTTTCTTACTTTCTAAAAGTAGACACCGTTGCATAATAACTTTTATATTAAAAGATACTTAGTAAAATTTAAAAACTCAATATTTAAAAAAAATTAAAACCGCCTTGTGGTCAGTACACTTTCTTGCCAAAGAAGTTTAACTCGGGTGCGTGATAATTGTTTTTATTCTGTTAATTTTTCCCCTTGTGGGGTAAAGATTCAATGGCTTGCCGTGGAAACAAAGTGAAGTTGCTGAGTGGTTAGGGTTTCAACATGTAGTTAGTGTTTTAATGCCAAAAATATAATTTGTATAATCTTTTAATGTATTTCAATAAGATTACAATTCCGAAAACATAATAAACATCAAATTATATTTGAACAAATAAGTTTATTAACAAAGCACGAAGTGGTAACGCACACATTGTAACTAAAAACCTAGTATTACATACATCATTTTAATCAACACAGATATTATAAAATCAGGAACTGGGTCCATTTTGTAAAAATATGTATAGTTTTAAAAACTTCGTATGATTTGGTCATTCTGTGGTTCATTTTTGTAATAAATGTCATTATCACTAATATATTCATATAAATATTCAATAATCAATATTTATTCACATTTTATAAAAAAAACATTATTTTAAAAATGTATTAGACTAGTTAAGACATATTTTCATTGCTCGATGTTTCTAAAGAAATTATTGCAGGAGAGATGAAATCGATATATCGATAATACAAAATTGATTAATATGTAGTAATGGTTCACACAAAAACAATAACAAAAAATAAAAATAATTTGTCAAATAATATCGGGAATAAAATGAACAATACAAGACTTTTAGACTGATATGGTTCTTATACCAGCTCAAAAATTATATTTTGCAAAATATCTCACTATGCTTTGTAGTATCGATATATCATTTATAAAAAAACATCTCGTCTAAAGTACGATATTATCAAATAGTTTTTTTTTATTCTTCAGCGAATATTTTGTTTCGACAAACAATTAAATATTGTTGTCGTAAGAAGGCAGCTATCGTTTTCAGTCTGTCAAGTAATTCATAAGACGATAATTTAGTCATGAACAGTGTTAGTATTCCTATAGAATAATATAAATTATATTAGTTAAGTTATGTTGGAAGGCATGCCAGCTTTAGTGGAGTGACATCATTCAATATTCCAGCGTCACACACTTGGTCTTCAAATACTCGTTGAGGGCTTCTTGACCTAAAACAAAATGAAGTCCATAAGAAACTATTACAATATGCTTAGATACAAAATATACACATAAAACAGAAAGAAAAACCGGTGCACAGGTGGTATTCGAAAGCTACCAGCTGTCACACCATGGTGCCCAAATCTCAGCGAGACAAATTTTTAATCTCATTTAATGCAAGTTGACAAGCTGCTAGCTACAAAATCCACTTACCGAGATCTTTTCCAAAACCAGATTGCTTGAAACCTCCAAACGGAGCAGCGACATCAGTTTTATTATAGGTATTAATGAAGACAGTGCCTGCTTCTATCTTCTCCGCAAAGGTCATTGCTTTTGATATGTCTTTGGTGAACACTCCGCTGGCTAACCCAAACTCCGTATTGTTTGCTCTTTTTACCACTCCGTCTAGGTCACTAAAAATAAAAAATATAAAAATACATTGGCTTCAGGAAAAATTAAAAATAATCGTAATGTTGTTTTACTTTTTAGGTTTTAAATGTAAAAGTTACATAGTACTTAGCTGTAGAAAAAAATTTAAAGCGTACTTTTCATTGAATTTGGAGATGATCATGATAGGCCCAAAAGATTCTTCTTTTGCGATGTACATGTCGTCTTCTACTCCAGAGAAGATTGTCGGTTCAAAGAAGTACCCCTTGCGATCAACTCTCTTGCCTCCCAGCTCTAGCTTGGCTCCTTCTTGGACGCCTATTTGACAGTACTGAAACGATGATGAAATCAAACATAAATATCACAAAAGGCACTTTATGACATCTTCATTTTTCTCACAGTAATCCAATTTCATTATGTATTTTTGAAATATGTTAGCCTTGCTTAATATCTTTTTTACTGTACGAGCGGAATAAATCCAAGTTTTGGTGAAAAAGAGCATACCTCGACTAGTTTATCCATGTGCGCCTTGTGGTTCTGAGGTCCATGCGCCGTGCTCCTATTCAGAGGATCTCCAATGACAATTTTCTTGGTTTCTTCTTTGACTCGGTAAATAAACTCATCGTATATGGAGGAGGCTACAAACAGCCGACCCGCGGCGATGCAGTTCTCTCCCTTGTTGAAGAACACGGAGGCCATACCCTGGAAAGGGACAATTTTTTTAATGTGTAAAGCATTTATTGAATAGTTCAAAAGAATAAAGTTCTTTTGGTCTTGATTTTTTGTACTTTTTATACTTTTTAAATATAGATGAAAAGAACAAGCCTAAAGATAATATCGGAGTGATGTTGTGTTGCTTCCTTACAATTCTGACTGCTTTCTCCAGATCGCAATCATCAAATATAACTAATGGTGACTTTCCTCCGAGCTCCAGAGAAACTTTCTTCATATTGGACTCGGCACAAGACTTCATTATCACTTGACCTAAAAATTAAAATTAAAAAACTTATACATTAAGGTCCCCAACCTTTTTGCACCCAAGAGCACATTGTAGAATGCCGGTCGAGCAGCAGGCACCATTTATTTTTTCAAGGTATATTTATAGTTGGACACAGTCAATAATATAAAAATTATTGTTTATATTTTTATGTAAAATAAATAATAAGTAGTAAATAATAGCATAAGAAATTTGGTAATTGGGTCGAATTGGTGCAAATATGCAACGAATAATTATTATTTATAGCAGCTTTAAAATGTACAACTATAGCTAAAAATTGCAAACAACTGGTTAGAATACGAAAATTATCCGGACTAAGTTTATTGAGATTTTAATGCACCAACAATATTTAATTTAAATTTTAATGTGTTTATTGGCTGATTTTTAAAAAAATTTACCAATCAGAATTGCCCAAATTCGACACTATTACTAGAATTCTTTATAAAAAATAGAAATATCAAAGTCAATGTGACCGTTGGCATTGCTTCGTAATTAGGAAAGTATGATGATATTCCTGCTCGTAAGCAACCATCAAGATCTGTAAGTCGAGATCTTGATTTTATGATATTCATTGTTGAAAACTATGGTTCACACAAGTATGTAAAACTGAAAAACGATTTAATTTTGTATGCTGCTCTTTTCAAGAATGGAAATTGGAAAAAAAAAGTCCTCATCACATACATTAGATTTAAGAATTATTATTTTAAATGTTTTAACGATATAATAATTTTCATATATTTTTCTGTTTAATTATCATCCTATCACAAAAATATCATGTAGACTTTCACATAGCTTTCGCCACACCAATCTAATCGCAAAAATATCAGAGACACTTTCACATAGCTTTCACCTCACTTTTATCAACGCAAAAATATCATCGAGACACTTTCACATAGCTTTCACCTCACATTTATCAATGAAAAAATATCAGAGACACTTTCACATTACTTGTACTACTGCAAAAATATTAGATAGACTTTCACACAGATTTCACCTCACATTTATCAACGAAAAAATATCAGAGACACTTTCACATAGCTTTCACCACACTTTTACTGCTTCAAAAATATCAGATAGACTTTCACATATCTTTCACCATCAATGAAGAGGGATTTCACTTTATCTTGTGTTATTTTTTTCTATATCTCCTGTGATATCTGTTGGTCAAATGTTATTTATCAAAAACATTTGGCAAAAACAATACATATAGTGTGTTTGTATTTTTTCTAAAAGGTTAAATATATATATGAAATAACTTTTTATAATTTCTTTACGTTGAGTTTATTTTAACATTTATGCATGACTAGTTTCAACCAAAAGATTTGGTCATCATCAGATGCAGAACAAAATTTGGTTCTGCAACTGATGATGACCTAGTCTTTTGGTTGAAACTAGTCATGCATAAATGTTAAAATAAAGTCAACGTGAAGAAATTATAAAAAATTATTTTATATCAATAAAAAATAGATGTACACCAAACAAATGCCTTGTCCCTCAACAAGATATATATGAAGATTATATAATACTTATTATAGTGTTATATGATAATATTTACCAATAGATGTGCTTCCCGTGAAGCCCAGCTTTCTGACGAGAGGATGTTCGGCGATGGCCTGCCCACAGACGGAGCCGCTACCCGGTAGGATATTCACCACCCCAGGAGGGAAACCTGCCTTAATCGTGAGCTCCGCAAACTTCAGGGCGGTCAGAGGAGACACCTGTAAATAATCAACGTTACTAATGTATTGTATAGAATGAAAAATAAAGAGCTTAGTGACTTATATATCTTTCTGGCATAAATTTAAATTGTATAATAGTTATCACATTTGCCGTACCTGTGCCGGTTTCATGACGACTGTGTTTCCGGCAGCCAGGCAAGCAGCCATTTTCCACGAGAGCATCATGAGGGGGTAGTTCCACGGCGTGATGAGGCCACATACACCAATAGGCTCCTTCCGCGTATAAGATAGATTCCTATTGGGACGTGCGTGATTCACGGGAATGGTGGTGCCGTGGACCTTGTCCGCCCAGCCAGCAAAGTAGCGCCACGTGTCTATAGACATGCCTACATGTGTTTTTATGGCCAGTGTGTAAACTGCGCCCGAGTCTATGGCTTCAATAGTTGCGAGTTCTTCCTTATGTTTTTCCATAAGATCAGCCAATCTGTAAGTAATAAAATTCATATTTAAACTAATCCTTTAAGCATGCCTTGAGAGAAGCAAACCCCCGATGATCAACATGAGATATCAATTCAATCAATAGTGAGTCATATCACATTTGTTTAATGTCATTTAGCTTGTCAGATGAACAATTTATTATGGGGCAGAACCACGGAATGTGGTCTGAAGAGAAGCAGCAGAAATTTGATAAGAGGTGGTAAGAGATCACTTACTTAAACATAAGCTGCCCTCTTTCTCTCGGGCTGATCTTTGACCATTCACCTTCTTCGAATGCCTTCTTAGCTGCAATCACAGCTTTGTCCACATCACTGGCAGAGGCACAGTGAACTTTACAGATCTCAGTTTCATCATTAGGATTGATAATCGTCAAGAACTTCCCACTGTCAGAGTTTACAAACTCACCGTTGATCAACAATTGCTTGGGGAATTTTACGTCAATTTTATTTACGTGTATTTCGCACGCATCATATACAATCTCTTTCTGCCCCATTTCACCGCGGGACTTTGAAATAGCGCAGGAGATGAAATCTTCGAAGGTAGTGTTCATGAAGACATCCTCGTTTTGTAATTCTAAGTCAATAAGATCTTTGATTTCTTCGATGAGCCGCACAACATCCATGGAGCCAGCTCCCGATGCAAAGAAGTCAGTGTGGTTTTCTATCTCCATACGAAGAATGGAGTTCCAGATATTTCTGATGTGCTCCATGTGTTCTATTTCTTGGGTTGTGAATTCAATGTCGGCTTTGGACCCCTGGCCTTTGAAGTATTTGCTAGCAGGCATCATCTTTCCATTCACTTTAAGTCTTTGAACATTAATCTGCAACGAAATACATATTTTGAAAATATTGTATACTGACCTATTTTGGATTTGAAAAAAAACTCAAAGGTTTATTTTCAATTTTACTCTGGAAGCAATCCATAACTTTGTTTCTAATAATAATATTTTAATTAAATGGAGATTTAAACATGAGTAAGCAATTGTGCTAACCATTTAACTACTGATATAAGTCACAAAATAATAACTTACAGAAACACCATCATTGGCAGTGATCAAAAGTCCCCCATCATGCACAAGTGCGGGTTTCTTGAGTCCAGCAAACTCCAGCGGTTCTCCGATAGGTAGTGCCGTGTTCCACACGCTGGAGCCATACAGTCGCACTTCCGAGGCAGCATCCTCAGGCGCTCCGTCGCTGTCCCGCACCAGAGCCAGCGCACCCGGGGACGAGTCCATACCGCGGATGAAGTTGTGCAGGTCACGCCCATTTTTACTCCAGTCAACCTAAGATATTCCATTAGATTCTCTAAAATATCAAGTAACATTCAACAGAAAAAAATATTTCGATTGAGATCATAAAAAACCAAAAAACACTGCACACTGCAATAACTGAAAGAGATGTAAACATGTTTTAATTTGATAGATCAATTTTTTTAATAATAGTGATTAAGCTGACAATTAGCTTTACAATTTTTTAAATATTTTATCATAAAAAAAGAATTACCCAGAAAAACTAGCGTCTGTTCGAGGCATGAATCTGATCTGTTAATCGGATGTTATAAATCGCCACATCAGCCGAAATAATCAAACATAAGATTCTACTAAAACTGTTTGCAAACGAACAAAACAAACTTTCCCGAAGCCTTGAAGAAGAGCTAACTCGGTGTTATTTATTATAAACAGTATCACCACATCAACAATAACCCGACCAAACTGGAAAGTTATCTAATAATAATGTCATTAAACATATTGAACTTATCCATATCTCACAACATGAAAACACGTTTGTTTTGATTCAGATTGGATGGTCATCAAACATATCAGTTTCGATAAAACCTGAACATACGATTTTCCCAAATTCTTATTATTTTGATAATTCATTTTTTAGCTGACTTAATTAAAGATTAAACATAGCTATAAACACACGGCGATATATATTTTTATGATAGCATTTTTAATAATCATTCGATAACAATCGATTGGTATTGATTAAATAATCGATTGAATCAATTCCGGTTCTGTGAAGTCCTATATAGCTCAGTGCTTTGCCTCGATATCGAGGCAACGTTTTTAAAAAAATATCAGTATCGTAGGGATCAATCGTCTTCTGGGAATTAAATATAACAACTGAACATTGATTAATATTTTTATGTATGTTATAACACATGAAAAGTAGTGTGGATTTATGATTATGTCTCTGAAGTGCATTTTCAAAGACTTAAAAATATCAAATGATGCACTTGTGACCTCTAACCAGATTTGGCTGTATAGAGCCGATAAGTGGATGTGTTTGTGAGTTTTACAACAATGTAAACGCATGCTTTGCATTAAATTCGGTTCTTTGATATTACCTTGTGGGTATCGACTTTGAAGAGTGCAGGGTCATAGGTGGCTCCTTCTTCAGTTTGCGGTATCCTCGGTGCTGTTCCATTGGCGATCATGTTCACCGACTGCGACAGGGCCTTGATACCTGAAAAGTTATATTCGGTAATAATACTCTAGTAACGGAATCATAACACCAAAACTCGAAGATTAGAGCAGATACACAATTATACTGCAAAAATTATAATCATATTAATTATATTTTTCCACTGTTATTATCATACAGTAATTTGATATTGACATATCTTAAATAACAACTTAGTGCCAGCACGAGTCTGATATAATTTTTTTACTGTTTCGATAAGACATTATTGTTTATTGCATGAGATCTTTGCACATAACAATTATCTCTCTCCCTAACCCGTGAAGTTCTCATTGCTTATAACAAAACTATTTTTAAAGCAATAGAATTGATTGCAAAAGCTAAAAGCATTCCAGCGTATTAAAATGATTGATGTAGTGATTTATGAGTTTATTGAAATGAAAATGATAAAAACAGGACATTTTTTGGATTTTCAAGATCTGACGTGTGCCAAAAATAAAAATATGAATTTACTGATAATATATATATAAAGTTCAAACATTGATAATTTGTAGTATTAAAGCACCACAATTTATTGTGTTAAACAATATTTTAAGAGCTAACAAAACGTGGGTGCAAAAATAGCACCACAGTGAAAAAATATTTTTTAATATGTAAATATTATTTTTGAATCATCCAAATTTTTATCGTAGCAGCTCGGACAAGTTTAGAAAAATTTTAAAGAGCCCCGAACTAAAAAATCTACCCAGCATTGCCTCATAGATAACAAAATATAAATAAAAAAAACAGCTGTCTGTGTTGCCATGCTGATAATGACAATAAATAAACTAGAATATCGTCATTATACATATTCACTCAGGTTTTAAATAGCAACACCTTGCGATTCACACTCAAAACAGTGTTCGATGACAATTATTAATTATCACCAACTGTAAAAATATTTGAGCTTCGAGGAACGAGTTGTTCTGCATTTGTTTAAACGAGAAGTGACTGCAGCGTTGTTCAAATAACCAGTCAGATTTCATAAACCTCGTGTCCTCTTGACCTCAACAATCTGGGGTCGGCATCCTCCGGTAGAGTTACCTAACGACAATAAGATGATACATCGTGAAATTCCATGCATCATGTTTACCATCTCGTCTTATTTATTATATAATTATGAAAATAGTATATTTTAAAATAAACCAATTTTAAATTGAATACTAGTAAATGCTTATTGCATTATAAATCTATTTTAGGTACACGACACACAGAGAGATGAAAAAATATCCAGGAACTGACACGCTATCATGGCCTTGTGAATTAATCATTTTGTCAACCTGTTGACTCCTCAGAAAAATTCAAAATAATGAAAATTAATTGAGAGATAGTTATACCTTCAGGGTAGAGGAACTTGTTGTACAGGGTGTCCACGGTATCATCGGGGGTGACGGGGCAGGACTTCTGAAGCAGAATAGGTCCTGTGTCCAGTCCATCGTCAGCCCAAAAGATGGACAACCCACCGATAGTGTCTCCTTCAATTAATGTCCTAGGAGAATAAATAATATCTATAATCTAGTTCATTTAGAGACTGCACAAGCATTGTGAAAATGCTACTAATATGAATAGCCAATTGGCTAGATTAAGATTTATTTGTGAGTACTTTAGCCTTTTAAGGGCTTCTTCAAACTTATTACAAGTATGCTCACAAGAAGCCCTCGAAAGGTGAATGTACTCACACAAAAAAATGTTTGTAATCTCATAGTTTGTTGTTTAAATATGAAATGAAATCAAACCAGTCTAGATAGTATAAGAAGAGCTTGCTGAGATAAGCCGAAGTACAAACCATGATATAGAAGAGGCCCCCCGATGCCTGGGCAGCAGTGAGGGATGGTAGCAGATACTGTGGTAGGAAGGGAAGCTGATGACGTCCATGGGGATGAACTGAGTGCAGAACGGCAGCACATTCAGCTCTGCCCGGACCTGAAATTTTTTTTCAGCAATGACCCAGGGAAGAGAAAGTCTATCTCTAGATCTTGAAAATGTTGGAAGTCAGGCTCACCGAGAGTATGGATTGGTGAACCAAGAGAAGTGGAGTCCTTTAAAAAATGTTCTTAGACTTGGATGCAAGTCCACTAGCACCAACATTAAACTGCATATCTTGAGATGATATTGGAAAGGTCTACGTATTTATTAGAATTCAACTGACGATCAGTTGGAAATAAAAACCGTTTTAGAGTAAGCAAAATTAAAAAAAAAATTATCTGTAGAGACAACGGCATCGATGTATCAAAACTGCGATGTGGACAACCTAAATATCAATAATTACATAATACTGGACATAAAACCAATGAAACACTCGTTTGTGATGGAAATTATTTATTAACTTCAGTCACTTGACAGATAGATATCATTTACTGGAAACGTATGAGGATTTATTGTTTCTAAAGGCAATAACAATAGGCCATTATTTAATTAACTAGAAGTCTTGCTGGTGGGTGAACTTTCAATATGCACGAGAATTATCTTATTTATTATTATTTGAAATACTGACTGCGTGATCGGTAAATGGACAAACCAGAATTTATTATGAGAAAACGTCACATTTGTTTACTATATATAATTCTCCAATTATCGTGAATTTCATCAATCAACCGTAAATATACATGTACCATTTTACAAAACTACCACAAAGCAAAGGCAAACTTATTTACTAAACAAATTAAATAAAAAATACTTAATTTATATATATAATATATTACTAATACAACTAACTCCTGATTATTTGGGTGTCGCAAAATCAATATTAATTGAGTTGATAGTAATATTTTGCTAGATTTGTATATTATTAATACAACAGGAATGTCAAAATGTTATCGAGTCATTCAGAAGTTCATTATTCGCCCAATCTATCGGCACTCGTAAGCAACAGAAGAAGTGGACGAAATAGGTCAAGAAATCAAATGTAGGAACATTGACTCCGTAGATAAGGGTAACCCAATTTTCCATCTCCACACAAAGGAGCGGTTGCACAAGCGCATCATCATACCTAGCGACACAAACAATCGGGAGATAGCTTGTTTAGTCTTCTAGGAATAACTTTTCAAGTAAACTGTGATAACTTATCATAGTATTTTGTCAATAAGGGTTCAATATAAATTTCCTAAATGTCAATACTTTTGTTATTGTCATGCATGATTGAATTTCGAGTCAATAAATTATTATCATTCGTATTGGAACAACATTTCTAATTGTATACATGTAGGTATATTTAATAAAAAAAAAAATTGTTAAAATATGTATTAGAAAATTAACTCTTAAAGGACTAAAGGTTATTTGAGTTAGTAAAATATTCAGCTCATAATATTTGTAATCTTAGTTTATGCCTCCAATAAATACAATGATATTAGGAAGTTTGAGATCTAAATATTATGATTTTAATAAAAATAACAAGGGAATGAAGCAAGAGTTTACAAGGTAATATTTGTTTTATATACATTTTTATCATTAAGCAAATGATTCGCGGCTAAATAAAGACAATCTTATTTTTGTATAAACAGTGATACCCCGATGATTGCAAAACGAGTTTTATTTGCGAACTTGATGCATATTCACACATTGTAAAAATATGGTACACATAAACACGTCATGTTATTTATGCCTAATGCGATTTTTGGAAACATAAATAGCTCATTGTAATAAAACAAAAACCCATTTTAATAAAACATAAAATCATTCTTTGTCAGAGTACAAAACAATTTTTTTGTTAATACAAGCAATATTAACTCTCCATCAAAAAAGTTAAAGTTCATTTTTAGGTGGTTTTGTAAATATTGACTAGCTAGCACTGCTCGATAACGTGTGTCGATATTTTTATTCCTGCCTTTTATGACATTTTCGTAATCAATCGTTAATTGCAAAAACCGTCTCACACTTTTATTTTAAAATATTTTTCTGCTACTTATATTGAATTTAAAAGTCAGGATAAGTTGTAGAATATAAACATACATAAAACCACTAGAATAGTATCTTCTTCTTCGAGTGCCTCTCCCCAGAAGAGGTTGGTGACCATTTCACTGAACACATATTTATCCTGGGCCAGTCTTACTAATTCGGCTGTACTCCCGACTTCCAGCCACAATCAGCTGCAGGTTTATTTATTATTGCGAAAAATATGGTCATAATAGGAGACTTAACGCTTTTTTATCATAGTCGGGAGTTTTCTTTTTTTTGCGCTTAGAATAGTATAAAAATGTTATTTACCGATTTGTATTGTTCCAGCACCTCCGGGACTGGTTGCCCTTTGATTCTCCATGCTTTTATTTTGAAGACAGGAGTTCCATTGGACGAAGCAATAGAAGCTGTAGAAACAGATGAAAAAAACATTTAATGTTATTGCAAGCAATCATATAGTAATCTGTTGTAGAGAAATTTCCATCAATTCAACAATTCAAATAAAACTATGTTATTTAATTCAATTTAGTTTTCATTCAATTAAATATACTAATAAATTTAAGTGTTATTATTTCAACGCTACAAGTATCTTAGCAAAAAAGAGAGAATCTGTTTTTATTTTTATGATTATCTAATAGTGTACAAGACAAAAAAATACACTTTCTCCATCATTACATAATCAACAAGTTTTGAGTATTAATAAATTATATTATGCTTTGAAAATCTTCATCTTCTGATGCTTCTCCTCATAGGAGGTTGGTGACCATTTCTTCGAATATATTTCTATCCTGGGCCAGTTACATTAATAATAATTAAATTAAAATATTCTTACATCATTATCAATATATTCAACACTTTTAACAGAAAGTACTTGGTGGAATTCCATTTTAATGTTGTGATTTTTCCACAATTTATTTTTTATGAACAGTTTCGCCAATCTATTACAATAAAATAAAACACGTGGAAAAATCACAAATTGAAAAAATTAAAGAAAATACATAAAATCTAAACTACAAAGAAAATAATAAATTTCCGTGTAAGAAAAATCCATTATCTTCGTTTGATCACAAATAAAATAAAACATGTGGAAAAAATAAAAGTATTTTATTAACTCTTAAAATAGCTAAAATATGATGTTGCAAAATATGAAAATACATAAAATCTAAACTACATAGAGAAGAATCAATTCCCGAGTAAGAAATATCATTTATACTAATATTATATACCAGGGGTGGTCAATAAATCGATCGCGAAACCTATTTTGGTCCATCGTCTAAACTTAGAAACTGATTAGACTACATGATAAATAGAGCACTAATTTAGGACTCTAGTAAGGACGTTCTATTTATACTGCACTAGTCCGAGACTATAATTCAGTCTGAGACCGATACCATGGACCCGTGCTTTCCTAGTATCAGAAAATTATAGACATAATATGCATTTCACACGTCCTTCTCTCCACCCATTCTACACCTATGACAAGTCGATCAGGACACATTTTTAAGATAAAAAGTAGATCTTATGTACACAAAATTTGGCTACCTTTTTGAATAAAAAATACACCATTAAATAAATTGAGGTGTTTGAAATGTGGCTTTGTAGGAGTACTTTAAATACTGTGGATTAACCGCATTACAAATGAGCAAGACTTGCAAAGAATGCGCAAAGAAAGAGACTCCTGGTTGTTTGACTGGGCCAGGATAAATGTGACCAATGAAATGGTCACCAACCTCCTCTGAGGAGAGGCACTCGAAGAAGCAGAAACAGCATTATTTTATTTGCTTACCTAAGGGATCCTCTCTGTTTCCTTTGTCTAAAACTGTGAAAACGCCTACGATCTCGTGTCCATCCTTCTTCAAGAGCTTGAAGACTTCGGCGGCGAATGTGCTCTGACCGATCAGGGCAATCCGCAGCGAGCGGCTCGGCGTCTGAAATCACAACAAACAACTGTCAAACTTCAAAATCATTATTTACAATCAAAACTTCACTAAACAACACTGTTAACAAAGTCGAAATAATCAGCAGACAAAATATTTAACACTCAATCATAATAAAAGTTCACCTCTGTGATTGATATTGGCGGCATTTTAGTAAACACTATCTGTCATTTGACGTGATGTAAAATGTATTTTTTTAGGAATATAAATAGGAGCTGTATTGCTGTCGCGGAGGTAACGACACAAATGAATGCATGAAGAAAAGCTGCCGCTTGGTTTTAGGCTGCGGCAGTAATCCACAATCTAAATATTATCAAATTAATTGTGTGTTTACAATCGCGACACACACATGGACCGCGCTCACGACCGCAGTGTTACCATTGATGTTAATGACGACGAAATAATCATATTTAATAATGGATATAAATCAAATAAAACTTATTTAAATACACTGAGCTACGTTGTTACAGTAAATCAAACGCTTTATGTTATTTTGCAGCTATTTTTACAATACTAAAAGCATATTATATAAAAATGTAATCGACTCGAAAAAATGTTAAAACTTGCTGTTGGCTGTTGTGTCGATAAATTTTAATTTACATGTATCATACTTTGAAGTGAAATAGAAAGTAAATTGACTTGAAACCAGTTTGCTCAAGTAAATGCATATAAATTTTTAGATCACTACTTATTTTAATTTGTCGGTACTTCAACTGTTGCAGTCATGGGTTTTTTAATAATAAATCATGATGTAGAAAATTATTTCTTTAATGCAAATGAGTTGTGTTTTCACTATAATTTTTATGTAGGGAATGTACATATCTAACTTTCTAGTAAAAGCATATAATTTGTTAGTGAACGATAATTTAAGAAACTTTTCAATAATAACAAAAATATACTCTCAAATTCCAACTGCGCTACTAATTTAATTACTCCGGGCTTATATTATCCAAATAGATCATAAATTTGTAATGATGAACCAACCATTTGAAGTAAATCGAATACATGGAGAGTATTTAAATTGAAAATAACATTATACATCAATATTATTATTTATAATAAAAGTTAGTGTTAATTCAAAAACAAATATTTTACCTCGTTATGCACCAATCTCGGTGTATCAAGTAAATGTGCTCTGAATTGAACCCCTAGGAATAATAATGTACGCTTAAACATTTTCAAGCGTTGTATTTTCTCAAACACAATACACAATCACTTAATTTCTAGCAATATTAAATTAAACATTAAGCTACTCAACGCTTAAAATTCACAGTTCGTCCCTGGATAGATTATTATTCACAGAATTGATCAAAAGCATGTCAATAATTTTAAGCTCAACTACTATTCACTTCGGTTCACTCTCGTGTTCATCTAATATTGATTATTATTTTTATCTCAAATCAAAATGTAGCCTTTTGACCCCTTGACTTGTCACAGAATAATAACTTAAAAACATAATGTCAAGTAATGAAATATCCACGCCTCCTAGCTCAGTTATCTACGACTGTTCGAACTGAATAAATAGGTTTATTTCTTTGGATTTGATTTTATGCACTATCCTACGTGTATAATCAACCGGCTGTTGCTATAGAAGCTTTGTAAATAATGCATTGTGTATTCACCCTTCAGTGTATGGCAGTCATAATTGGGTCACGAATTGAGTTATTGATTTTTTTCAACTTAAATACTTACCCATTTTGAGCTATTTATATCAATAAATAGAAAGCAACATACATGTATTAAATAGTTAAATAGATAATATAGCGACATCCATATATTTTTTTCATGAGAACATCTTCTCTTGTTGATGGATCAATAACGTCTACAATGTAACACGGGAAAACTATTACGAGAGCTTTTATAATGAATTCAAGATACATCTGGATGCTTTAAAATTAATTAATTATGACGAATCTGCTTTTTGATTTATCCGAGACATGTTTTATTGATTGATGTCAAATTATCAAAACAAAAAGTAACAAGTAAAATTTATTTGTGTAGTACTATTAAATAATAATATTTTTGCTTGGTATTTTGAGTTTTTAAAGGGTTCAGAGTAATAAATGGATTAATGCGTTTTTACTGGTTTAATCTAGTTTGATTTCTAACCACAAACCAGTTTTTATTGATTAAGTAGGTACTGTTATTTATAGTCTTATGACAAACATGAAGGAAAAGTGTTTTATATTGCAACATAACACAAAGCTGTTGCTAGCAACAGCTTTGTGTTATGTTGTGTACCTAGGTACACCATTTATATGCACGAGCAAGAAAATAAAATTTTATTTTATATGCCTACCTAAACAAATTATAAACAATATGTTTTATGTATATTATTGCACAATTGTTTTTAGTTAGAAATTTATGACTTAGTTTATACTTTTGATAATTTATTTTTTATTATAATGTAAATATGTGGTAGAATAAATTCATGCTATTTGTTATTATGTGAAATAATCTTGTATCTGGAGAAAACTGGTAACCGTTATATTGAAAGAAAAAAACTTCAAAGCAACAAACTATGCTGTAAATTAAGATGGACAGAAGGTAATCATTGTAATTGATATGTGCTAAATTATAAGTAAGCACTTGGAAATTCTATTTAATAATGGGGCATACCTGCATTATTTAATTGTACAATTATAACGAGACTGGGCTTACTAACAGTCTTGATATGATCAAAAATATTAACAAAATTGATACTTACATCGTAAATGTCGTTTTATATTTATTCCTTAGCCCGGGCTGATAGTTTTAATAATCAGATAATATAAATTTATTAATGAAGGCTTACCTTATTCACATTGTTTCAACAGCAAAATTATGTTTATCTTATTATTATTATTTATCTTTAATTTAATTTTAGATTATTGTACTTAAACCAGTACAAATAGTTGATCTGATAGTTTTACTGGAACACCTTATTAGGCCAATCGTAATATTTATTAGAAGAAATGCTAGTTTTAAAAACCTAAAGTCTAATTGTATAATTATGATAGAAACATTAAAAACTGTTGTATGATAAGACGGCTGAAAACTGAATGTGAAAAATACCGTAATGACTTATTAGTAGTAGTTAATACCATTGTATCTGGTTTAGAAAAAGATGTGCTTTTAGTAAAACAGTACATTCATATGTAAATGTATCAAATATCAAAGAAATAAATAAAACTACAGTTTAGTTTGTAAACAATAATTGAGTATTTACAGAAAACATAACACTTTTTGGTAAGTAAGTATTATGATTTTTCATTTATAAATGAGATCAATTTCTACTAAAGTAAAATAAAACATAATTAATGAAACAAAGAAAGACAACTAATTTATCACTTTTTACAACGTTGGTATTTCCAGTGACCGGAGTATTATCTTTATTGAAAACTCTTCCCATAAATCCAAAAGTAAGCATGTCAGCTTTAGGCGCTTTGAGATTCATGATCAATTTTACAAACCGATCTGAATCTTTGATCTCACTGATGGTGTACTCGTAGTCGTTCAAACTAAAAGTTAGGAGCGACATGTCCACAGTAATTGGATGGTACACGATGTTGTGACATTTCATTTTCTCGTCCAGTTCTGGTTTCGGTACAGTAGCCGTAATTTTTATGCTGGTAATTTCAAAAGTCTGCCTAACTGTTGAGTGTGAAGGGAATCTAAAAATACACTGAATTTAGTTAAATGACATCATTAATTAAAAAAGAGATCTGTAATTTAATAAATAATTAGTATATATATATATATATATATATATATACTGAATTTGCTTGCGTTCGGGGTTACCACTTTCTGATCATCGGAATACCTTATATTGATAATATCAAGTTAGGTGTCAAAATGGTTACCGAGTGCCGCAGGTGCTGATAGTATTGTTGGTGCAAGCAACGACTGCACAATTGGCCATGCCCCCTGTCTGGTAGGTGAAGGATCTGACGCCGTTAAACGCGACAGCTCGGTACACATACACATCACTTCCCATCTGAAAAATAATATGCATTCCACTTTAAAGTAAAATATTATCATCTAAGTGAAGTAATAATAATATTAAAAATAAAATAATAAAAAATTGAACAGATTCAGCCGGAAATTTTGAGATTTTTGTTCAGTCAGTCTGTTAGTAAAATTGGTTGCTTACAAACACATATGACATAATTTTTTTTTGATACTCGCCTTATTTTGTGAATCATAATGCTTATTGATTTTGATATCAAATTGACATTCGACATCTCCATACGTGAGATTGATGAATTGCTGGTCTAAATTATGATCGATAATCTCCGTTTTGTACACTGCCAGTTTATCATGTTCCACATGAAGTTTGTCTAGATCACTTGTCGTCTTTTTGGTTTTCTGCGTGTAACTCGGTGTCAAGAAATTGGCATTAAAATCCTTTGCAGGAATTTTTGGTAAAGTCGCCACTAGCATTTTGTTTCCTTCTTCACCACTTATATATGATGTTAGAGCACCAGTTTTTCCTGAATATATTCCACTACCTGAAATATATTAAGAATATATATTAGCAGTAATGCTGCAATTTGTTCAGTGATTAAAATGTGAGCAAGAAAACTAGCTGCCATAAAAGAAGCAATCTAAGTCGTAATCGCTAACATATACATAATAAATGTTCAACTTTCAAAGAAAAATAGTGTCAACACATTTATAGACATAAGTATAAGATTTCTAGTCTTTTTGAAGAGATTTTGGATAAGTAGAATGTATGACTATACTTACCACTGCTTCCCAAGTGTGGATTATTAGCTCCAGCAGCTAAAAAGTTGATGTTGTGTGCCCGTGCGTAGCCTTCTTGTAATTCAATGGCTAGAAAAAACAAAATGCATTGTAGTGCTGTTTTTAAATAAATGAATTCAATTTATGTATTTTAATTAATGTAATTTATGTACACAGTGTAAAATTGAGAGATTGATCATCTTTGAGGAAAAAATATGCACAATAAACGCGTGAATACGTTTAACTGAAAGATGTATGAGGAATAGCAATGGGGAGTAGCTTCATCCATTTGATATAAAATAAGCCTAATAAATTGAATTATATATATATAATTCAAATATCACCATGTGCGTACTTTATATTCTTCTGACACAAATTTTGATGAAAAAATAGTATTAAAACATTAAAAACTACCCACCTGTTAAGAACGGCAGTTCTGAGAACCACATAGTTGTGTATATGATATTAGTAATGTCCCCATTCTCAACTATCTGCACAGCGGGCTGCTGGAACAGGATATCGAAGCAGATGAAGTGTCCAAACTTCACACCGAAGTCCGTCTCAAACACTCCCAGCTCTTTGTCAAGAGACGGTGTGAACATGTTCTCTCCGTAAAGATTTATCTTCCGATACCTACAAAATAAACACTTTATATTTTTCACAGAAAGCACTTGGTGGAATTCCATTGTAATATTTTTAGTTAAGAGAATTAGTTTTATAGAGATGAACAGATGTTTATTGTAAACACAGTTATTGTTAAAAACAGTAGTATTTATGTTCTACCTTGAGATAACCGTGCCATTTCTGTCAAACACAACATTTGTATTGAATAGCATGTATTTTTCATCACTAGAGTATTCAATTTCTGCAACATTTACCACTATGTAGAGCCCTTCAAAGCTTGCTGCACACGACAGACTCACCATTAGCTGTAACAAACATTTTTTAATTGAATATGTAGCAACGCAGACTATGGGGTCTATAGCTACATTTATGACAATACCTCGTAATACAATCATGCCATGGAAATTGGATCAGTAGCATCGCCATCACCGATAACCATTGTCATGAACATTTCCACAGCAGCTTAGCTCTTAATTTCCATTATCGATTAACTGGCTAGTTTCAATACTATGAAAGCTTCTATTACTCACCTTGGCATATTTTTCTGGGTGAGCACATGGATTTGCCTTCTCTTTTTGGTGTGGAACTTCCACTGCAAGTGAGTGTCCTGATGCAGGGTCATTCCAAACACGATTAAGAGTTGCCTCAGGAAATATAATAATGTCTACATCCTGGAAACATTGACTCATTATTTAAAAAGACACTGCAAAGTAATGGGAGAAATTTCCCAGAGCAGTTTTCAGCTATATATAATAATTTACAAATAAGTTTTCTTGGGGTGTAGTGTACGTTCCAAATAAATATGCAATATGTTTTACAGCAGTCAATGCTGAATTCATAAGATGGGAAATGCACAAGTACCTGATGTCCAGCATCACTGATGAATTCCAAGTACTTGTCTTGAGACGTGGAGACGAAGTCATACAAGCTTAAAGACGTATTCGGGTAGAATTCAACCACAGCCGCCTTGTATGTTGAAGACTCAGGTTGAGAATTCTGTAAAAATATATATAATATATCTATAATGTTTACTGCAATTAAAAGCTTTGTTAGTTTCAAAGAAGATAAATATGGCACAGACTAATATAGTAAATGCATGCACTTGAAAGTTATATCAGATTATTTTATAAAGATCTAATTTTTTCACAGCAAAAAAAATAATAATGCAATGATATTATATTTAGTGTACTACTTTCAGTTATTCATTAATTAATGAAGCCTCCCCTCCCTTGTATTCATCTTTCGTCCCTATCTTTCTATGGAGACAGCGTCCATGGGCCACTCATTAGGTCTACCACAACCTACCTACCGAAAGCTAACTAGCTGATAGTTTACTATTCTAAAAACCATAAAGGATTAATGTGTTGATGGGTATATAACTGAATTCAGTATTAGCTTTATACGTCCCAGGCTCACTGCCTGTCCACCACAGACCATCAAATATAACATTCTCCGACGGCTAGCAGGGCACTGTATACAAGAAGGAATGCCAGTAGTCATCAAACATATCCACGAGTAATTATTGTACCCTCTTGTTCTACCTGATATTTTTTTCTTATTATACTCTTTCTTATTGCACTCGAGACCGTTTGCGCACGGACTAATCACCATCTCGAAGCGTTTCGTAGCACTTTTGGAGAATTTATTACCTCTAACTTGAAAATGATATTTTCCTGGAATCCTGTCTCCTACAGTACGAATCCTGTCTAGTACATTGTTGGTCGTTTTGTTATTCCCATTTCTAGCAAGACTGCTATAAAAGCTTTTACTTCTGAAGCATTTGTTGGCGCCCATTTCTTGGCTCGTGGATTAGCCAAAAGAACATGCGATTCCATAAACTGAGAAGCGTATCTATTTGTCTCTTTAACGATGTTTTCCATAAGTGATCTATGGGACTGGCATTTGATGGAGGAGCGCGTCTTGGCCCCGGTGTTTCAAAAGAATCATCGGTTGCCTTTGAAAATGTTATTGTTGGTGGAATGGCAGTGAGTGTTGGATCTTCCGTTTCTGAAGAAGATGACGATGCACTTTCCACTCTTAATCTCTTTTTTTTGCGGACAATAATGCTTTTTTCCTCATCACCACTTTCACTAATCATATGCACTGCTTCGTCTTCGACGTGAAACTTGACTATGATTCAGTGTCCGAAATATTATCATCACTCAACATGATTAGGTATTTTCAATACGTAAAAAAATTATTTGAACAAAAATTTTTTTTTAATGAAAACTTATTAAAAACGCTATTTATGCTCTGAAAGACAAACTTTACGAAACGCAAGAGCGGCAAAACATTTGCTCACGCGCAGATGCAGACTCGCAGATAGCGCTGCTTACACGTTGACTGCCGTGTCAGCCACCGGTGGCCGACATGTAGGTATTCCAAGTTGGCCGCGTCGGTCAACAGTGGCCGACACGACATACCTCTATAAATACCAATAAATCAATAAAATTAAATAATTGTCTTTCGGATAAAATTAACCCCAAAAACGTAGAAACAATTTTTGGACATTTTACGCAAATCCGCTTGGCAGTCGACGTCTTTACAGAACATGACTCATCGCACATCGGATTTGCTGGGAGTAAATGTAAAAGAAATGTTCTTTTCACTTACTTTCCCTGCCTATCACAATAGGCATGACGACAGTATCAAAGAATCAAAGAAATAATTATTTTAAGGGAAAATACATATTAAAAGGATTCAAAAAACTGATTTAGTTTTATTTAAAAATCTAAGATTAATAAGATTTTCAACAAATTAAAAGGTTAAAATACTGCAATCGGCCATTTTGACTGAAACACCAATCACAGCGCATGACGTCATACCACCGTAAGCAACTCTATGGTATTCAAACTTCACTGTGTTTTGTTGTGACCTCCGTATTGCTTGCGAATTTGGATTGATTTTTTAATAATCTCAAGTGTGCTAATCTTGCAAACAAACTTCGCTGTGTTTTGTTGTGACCGTATACGCATTTGGATTGCTTTTTTAAAAGTCTAAAGTGTGTTAATCTTGCAAACAAACTTCGCTGTTTTATTGTGACCGTATTATTTACTCTCAATGGAATCAGGCTTTGTTAAAGCAAACAGCTCAAATTTGCCCAGGATTGATTCATCGATGGTGAGAGATTTCTTTATAACTGATAAAGAATTTTGCTCACCCGAGTTCCGAAACGTCAAAATTTCCTTGTAAGTACATTTTGTTTATATTTATCTTTAGCACTAGATACAATCAACTTAGTAAAAATTAAACTCGTTTGAACTCATAGGAGTTTATTTTAATTAAATTACTCTCTACTCAACTAAATTATTAGTCTAGTCCGAACTAGCCTTTATGAAGCACTTCACTTATTTGGTAGACACCTAATATCTGATAATCACCAAGGCAGTGTGTATGTATTTATTATAATTAATTTCATTTCTTTCAGGTCTTCAAGACCATCATATGGGGATGATGCAATCAGTTACGTAGAACTAAAACGGGAAGGAAACATCTGTGTAGTAAAATGCAAGATTTGCCCAGAGCATAAAGTCCATGCAAAATTATATGCTGTAACATTGATGGTTGATGAATATGAAGAAAGGGTAATATCAATCCAATGCCATGATTGTGTTGCTGCCCAGGGCGGATGTAAGCATGCAGCAGCGCTGCTTACGTGGGTCCATAGACGAAGCGAAGAACCTTCTTGCACTGAAGTTCTATGTTACTGGCAGAAATCGAAGTTATCAAGAGTTGGCACTACCTTGAAATTCAAATCTGCAAAAGATGTATCTAATGGTAGCCCTATACTGCCTTCTAACTCTGCAGGTCTTGAAATTTTTTTAGAAGAAGTAAAAACAAGGAATTTAAAGAACTGCGAGCTATTAGTGTATCATCATGATTGTAATAGTGATAAACTACGTAGTGTCTCAATGCACCAACTTGTGCTTACATATAAAGAAGAGTGCTGTGACTTATTTTTAAGTAAAGTGAGTTTGACAGTAGGACTTATCAAAAATATTGAAAATTTAACCAGGGACCAGTTCAACAATAACCTTTGGTATGAACTGAGGTACGGCAGGGTAACAGCTTCTAGAGCTTACGAAGTGAGTCGGTGCCAGACCGCTGATGGGACTCTGATTTCTACTATCATGGGGGGGAAGATACCAGACACACCAGCAATGAAACGAGGAAGATTTTTAGAAAATAAAGTAAAACAAGTAATTAGCAAGAAACTAGGGAAAAAAATCACGAGTGCTGGACTTTTCATATCGCAAAAACATCCAATGTTAGCAGGTTCCCCTGATGGAATATGTGGAGATAGTATTGTGGAGATAAAATGTCCCATGAGCGACAAAACATATCTCCAGTATATAAAAGATGGAAAACCCACCAAGAAATGCTTTGCCCAGATACAAATGCAAATGTATCTTAGTGGCTTAAAAATTGTTACTTTTGCGTTGCAGACCCAAATTTTTCCACTAGTCAAGATGTTGAAATTTTATTTATATCTTATAATGATCAATATATGTCAGGCTTTCTTGAAAGTGTAATAATGTTTTGGAAATCCCATGTTTACCCGTTATTATATAAAAGTATAAAATAGAAATTAAAAAGGCAAAAATTTCATGTGTTTTATTTAATAAGAGAATCTTGTATATTAACCAAACCACAAGCTATAGTTATCACATCATCAATAACTTTAACCAAACTTAAGTTAAGACAGTCATGTGATTTTAACATTTTGTGGTCTTCACAGAAATAAATTGATGAATTCGTGACTACGTTTTTCGTGTTTCGCCGTGCGAGCTTAAACCACTTATCTATCTATATATATAAAACACTAAAAATGTTTGTTAGTCCGCTATAGGCTTTGAAACCGTACGACCGACGAGCCCCACACCGTGTTTATTTGAAAGCCAAAAATACCGAGAGTAATCCAGACCACTAAAATTATAAAAATTGATTATCAAATTTGGTTTATTCAATTAAGAAAAATCCCATACAAAAGTTTCCAATTCATAAAAGGAACTGCCATTTTCGCGTATTGCATATACGCGAAAATGCCTTGAAGCTGGCTGCCTGCATGGCTACCAATCGAGAAATACTGATATTGATGTTTGTAAATATTAGAATGAACTTGCCGTTACAGGCTGCCGAACTTACGGAACAGAATTAGGTCGATTTTTGATATTTTCCATACAAAAATTTTCAACATCTATAAAGTGGACATCGTTCCTCGCAAAAAATTGAAAAAAGAACATTGTGAAGATCGCGCGGACAGATCGTACGGACTTTCAAAACAAAATCACTATCTGTCATTCACAACGTGTTTTATCATAATGAGTTTGTCTGTTTATATATGGGAAAAAAATTATTATACGAAAATATTCGTATTACAAGTTTCGTCTATTGAAAAAATTATTCCAACTCAAATCGACATCGATCTTATATCTGATGAACACCCGCATCAACGTGAAGATCTGATACTTTTTGACGTTGTTTGTAAGAACATCACGGCCCATGCGGAGTGTTGCATATGAATTCGCCTTGCATAAAAGACGGCAAATGCACGAAAAGATATCCACGCGATTTGATCGATGAAACTCAAACTGGTCTACGAAAGCCAGAAGATGGAGGATACACCACCACCATTAAATTAAGAAACGTCGATATTGACATTGACAACATATGGATTGTTCCATACAGTCCAATACTGTAAAAAACATTTCAATCATATATCAATGTGGAACACTGCAACTCCGTGAAATTCATATGCAAGGACATATGCAAATATGTTAACAAAGGCAGTGATATGGCAGTGTTTGAGCTTTCAAATCGAAACTATGAAATCACTCAATTTCAGATGGGTCGCAGTAATGAAGCTGTCTGGCGAATTCTTGGTTTCAGTATTCACGAACGATATCCAACTGTTCAATCCAATCTTGCTGTTCATTTAGAAAACGGTCAACGTGTTTATTTTACTGAAAAAAAATGTCGAAGAACGAGGAGCACATCTACAATAATTTTGCGAAAACATTGCTGCATAATGAAGTTCCAAAATAGAGTCAACTATCCAATAGAGATTTTAAACTCTTTGGAACCATCTGGAATGCCACCACACATCTTAACTTTAAAAGTTGGTTCACCATAGATGCTCATTCGCAACTTAGATCCACCTAAATTGTGCTGTTGTGATAACTATCAACAAGGCTCATGGCCAATCGCTAAGTATTGCTGGTTTGAACATAGAAAATTCCTGTTTTTCGCAAAATTCCTGTTATGTTGCGTTTAGAGTTGGAACGCCAAAAAAAAAATTTTATGTTTACACACCTACCGAAAAAACTCAATATGTCCGCTAGCATTAAGATAAAAAGTCAATAAATAAACAAAATTTCCTTTCTTTTTTTTTTCGAACAAATAAAAAAAGTATTTTATTTCTTTATTTAGCGCAGTAGAACGCGCCGGGTATCCGCTAGTATCTTATAATTTTCTTATTTGGAACATATATAAACAGCTTGTTGGGTGTTACTATCGAAGTGTTCGTACACTGAGGTACTGCACACCACTTATAGAATTTGGAATTCATTTATACGAATTTCGTTTACTGTCTTCAATGCAAACACAATGACATGTCAGTTAACAATGATAGTCGACAGGTGGTGTGACGTCAGAGCGGACGCGATGACACTAGCGAGCGTTTTCGCGCACTTTTGAAAAAATATTATAAAAATGGCTTTAAACTTCGTTAAACTCAAGTTTTTTAACGAAATAAAGTTTTTTTCGTAAATAGTAAACGTGTACCCCCATTATGGAAGAGGATTTGAAAATCTTTCGTCATGCCTATTGCACATAACAGTTAGGTTAGGTTGCAAGGCTTAACCCTTTGCGCTCGAGACCGTTTCCGCGCGGACTAATCAGCAACTCGAAGCGTTTCGTATCACTTTCGGTGAATTTTTTACCTCTAACTTAAATGTTCACACACACAAATTGACACATAATTTTTTTAATTTTAATATTTAATGTATATTTACATCTTTACGAAGATAGGTTCGTAAACATAAGTCTTTGTAATTTTGCTTTGTATGATATTTCATGTAACAATTGCCGAGATGCATGCCCGGCTTTTCGGGACAAGTATCACAAAAGTATGTCGTTTGATGTCTTTTGCCGGGTTTATTTTTTTGAGAACAGACTTTGTAATCCTTCCTAACTCCTGTTATAATGTTATGCAGCCTTCCACTTAGGCGGATTTTCGGAATCGCAGGTTGAAGTGAAGCTCTAGCACGTGTCTGACGAAAATCTCCAGTCAATTGCCGAACTAAGGTTTTCATATACCGCAAGTGATTAAGCGGCTGTTCTCCTCTCAGCTGTTTAGTGAGATACACATTATCATAATATTATTATATATTATAAAGCAAACAAAATAATGGTACGATAAGTGAATGGAAAGGTTATTGATATTGTGAGGGAGAAAAAAGTCTATTCTTCAGTGCAATATAAGTTTAAGCAAATAAGAACCCTCAAATGAATGATTACGATAAGAAGTACAAGCAAAAAATATATGGGTTGATTAGGTAGGTACACATCTAGTCATTTTGCCATGGCTGTCAAGGTCGAACTGAGACCAAAAATGCAGTTCGCTTTATGGTGCCGCACTAATCTTGGATAAGAAATTCTAGCGTAGTTTGAAAGGGGGATAACATGATCTTTGTAAAATTATATGGGCAGTGCTTAGTAACGAACTTTAAAGAACAAGATCACATAAACATAAACAAGAAATCACCAGATAAAAAACCATAAATAGTTATCACCGCACATCGAATTTCCGCACCAAGCAAATTGGTGCGGAATCCGCACCTCTCGAGTGCAAAGGGTTAACCCTTTGCACTCGAGAGGTGCGGATTCCGCACCACACGATGTAATGCCGCAACTCGAGAGGTGCGGATTCCGCACCAATTTGCTTGGTGCGGAAATTCGATGTGCGGTGATGACTATTTATGGTTTTTTATCTGGTGATTTCTTGTTTATGTTTATGTGATCTTGTTCTTTAAAGTTCGTTACTAAGCACTGCCCATATAATTTTACAAAGATCATGTTATCCCCCTTTCAAACTACGCTAGAATTTCTTATCCAATATTAGTGCGGCACCATAAAGCGAACTGCATTTTTGGTCTCAGTTCGACCTTGACAGCCATGGCAAAATGACTAGATGTGTACCTACCTAATCAACCTATATATTTTTTGCTTGTACTTCTTATCGTAATCATTCATTTGAGGGTCCTTATTTGCTTAAACTTATATTGCACTGAAGAATAGACTTTTTTCTCCCTCACAATATCAATAACCTTTCCATTCACTTATCGTACCATTATTTTGTTTGCTTTATAATATATAATAATATTATGATAATGTGTATCTCACTAAACAGCTGAGAGGAGAACAGCCGCTTAATCACTTGCGGTATATGAAAACCTTAGTTCGGCAATTGACTGGAGATTTTCGTCAGACACGTGCTAGAGCTTCACTTCAACCTGCGATTCCGAAAATCCGCCTAAGTGGAAGGCTGCATAACATTATAACAGGAGTTAGGAAGGATTACAAAGTCTGTTCTCAAAAAAATAAACCCGGCAAAAGACATCAAACGACATACTATTGTGATACTTGTCCCGAAAAGCCGGGCATGCATCTCGGCAATTGTTACATGAAATATCATACAAAGCAAAATTACAAAGACTTATGTTTACGAACCTATCTTCGTAAAGATGTAAATATACATTAAATATTAAAATTAAAAAAATTATGTGTCAATTTGTGTGTGTGAACATTTTAAGTTAGAGGTAAAAAATTCACCGAAAGTGATACGAAACGCTTCGAGTTGCTGATTAGTACGCGCGGAAACGGTCTCGAGCGCAAAGGGTTAAAATACCCTAGGAGATGGATTGATATGTGAAGACGGTGATTTTACCTAGCGTAAAATCACCGGCTTCGGACCTGGGGCATATTTGTCTATGGTCTGTCATGTTTAAAACAGCTGTTTCGTTGTAAGGTTACGTTCGTAGGTTCGGGGTCCGCGCGTACGCAGTCCCCGACTACCAAAAATTACGCGCCCGAGTTATTCGCATTAGGAATAATCGCAAGGGTCAGCCCAACCGCAGTGCAATGGAAGAGCCTCGCCCTGGGGGAACCGCCTTGTTGATCACGGTGTCCCCTACGCCAGGTAAGTATGCTCTCCTTAACGCGGCCAGGGTATTTAAAAGCTCTGGAACGCGTTTCTCGTGCGAGTTGGTAACGCCGCTAACGCCATCTACAAGCTGAACTGTGAATCAAAACGTCCTCGAACAAGATAACGCTTGTTTATAATGAAAAATTATTTATTATATTTATTAATTAAATGTTATAATTTTTTTCATGCATATAAAATAATGAAAATAAAAAAATCCATGTAGGCTTCAATCAAATCTATACTTTGTAAGCCCCACAATCTGCACCAGGAGCAGAGGACAGCCACATAGTATTGTGAGCATGGCCTTACAACTATTGTAAATTAATACAAAAATAAAATAGAGAATCTTGAAATTTGATTAATTATTTTGCTAAAATATAAACAATGCATATTCAGATATTTTTTTTGGTTTTTAAGAACTGACATTATACATCGCCTACTGTGCAAAAAAATTCCCGTGGTTTCTTGAATTTTTCAAATAATAATGTGCATGTTTTAAACAATTTTGATTGTTTTGTATAATTAAATACATATGCAATAATATAACAGGTGACCTTTGAACGATATAATACGATATTAGCAGTTTATCACGGTTTCGGCATTACCTATCAATGTAATTTGCCAATCCGAAATTATTGTCTTACGAATGACCTCTAAGTTTTGAGATTTAATAAAAAATAAATACATTGTATGTAGTTTTAAAATTAATTTTAATATTACAAGTATTTATTGAAATAAATTTAATGTCATACGTACAGTAATGGATTTGGCACTCATCATCATTTACTGACATAGATGGTATTTTATATAGAAAATAATATTTGTATTATTTTAATAAAAAATATTATTTCATAAAAATGTTATTAAAACATATAATTTTTAAAAAATAAAGGAAAAATATTTCACTAAACAACATTTTTTTTAACATATTTTACTTCTTCAAGCGCATTTACATTTTTTTGTTATTATTGTATTTAATTATATGAAGATACTAACCAAATATGTTTGCGAAACTAGAAGCATCAAAAAATAAAAATAAAATATAGTTTTACCTAAAACTATCATCCAATTTACTCATTACAATATAGCTTCTGTTTTAGGGAACGACATTGTAGATATATTTTTAGTTTTATTATTGAAAAGTATGTAGATATTGGATAAATTGAGTTAATTTGAGATATCATTTTCGATTAGTATTTATTTTAAAAATCTGAAAAAATTAATAATGTAAACAAAAATTGATTGATTAGAACAAAATTTTTCTGCGATCGAACCATTTATAGTAACTCCAAGTCTCCCAAGGTATTGTGAAATTTAAATTAAAAACACTGAGATATACAAAGATGATCTTTAATCGTATATAATATGATCGAAGATCTGATATTCAGTAATATAATCTCTGTACCTGTTCAGAGTTCAATACTCTTCCATGGCTTTCACGACCTCTCCGAAGGTGATTCTCCATGTTGTTTGTATTGCCAATTAAATACGCATAACTTGCATTATTTATACGCGCAGCTGATTTTAAAATATATATAGCTAAATACATATTTTTCCTTTACGCTTTTCATCAAAAAATTATGTAGGTAGGGACAAAAGAATTTTGTCTAATGACACGATTTCAATTTCCGAGTCAGTTCCGTACTGACAAAAAAGGTGTATTTTTACTTGCAAGATTTTGTCACTTTTTTGCGAATCGTGTCATTTTATTTATTTAAGTGTCACTTTATTTTTCTATAATGAAAGTTATTTTATTTACAGAATATTAGAAAAAACTATAAATTATATTGAATTATTTTTTATTACTTAATTACAGTTATTTTCCATGGTTAAATAAAGTCTTGAAAATGTTAAAAAAAAATTTAAAATGGCGACTTTTCAAAACCAAAATTTGTTAAAGTTTTTTTCTTTTTTAATTTTTAAACTAAACCCTTGTCGTAGGTTTATATGTAATCTTTTAATTCCAATTAAAAAAACGACACCTAAATGCTTAGGGTTCTAGATCCGTCGGTCATAATGATCACCAAATTCCTAAACTTCAATCGGGAAAACACATATTTATCATATGAAAAGTAAATTTATAAGAAATAGAAAAAAAATTGTCTGTAGAAGAAGGAATGTATTTAACTTTTGGCATTAATTTTTTTTTTATCGGTGCAGTAGATTTTTCGCAAAAAATTATCAAAAAACTCGAAAATGGACCCATCAGAGGGATCCGCCCCCTTAAGATACATTTTCTGTAACAAATAATAATTTTTCAAAATGAATTTCTTTAATCCGTTTTAAGTTATATATGCAATCTTATGAGTTATCAATTTTGAGTATTGAAAATCAAATTGTTCAAACGACGCCAGCACGATGAAGACGAAATCTCAAAATCAGTGGATCTCATTAGTAAAATATAACCGATTATTTTTATTTTATACTCAACAAATACAAATCTATTACTTTTAATTAAAGTTGAGTATTAAACTATCGTGACCTACAATAAAACCAGGTGAAATTCCAAGTGGTCAAGCATCAATGGAGAAATTTAACAACTATGAGTTCAAACGAGATTAAACGATGTCGGATTAAAAAAAATGATATCTCGGTCGTAGAAAAGAAAACCTGATGTTTTAATTAACCTAGAATTTAAATATACCTCGTAAATAAAGATTTGTTACAATATTTGCAACGTTGATTGATTGATTCAGATTTATTTTATATTCAATGAACAAAACATACAGAGATTTTATTGCTTACACACTATAAGTATAAATATACTATACTCTTAAGTATTTAAAAAAATAATTTTGGGAGTTTAATTTTATTGGTGACCGGTTTCGCCAACCCTTCAATTGTTCTGAAGCCGTGCTATTTATATGCAGTACTATGGATAAACTGTAACTGTACTGTAGATAAACTCCTATCGAAGTTCGCTTGGTCAAATATTTGCACGATTGGAGTTCTAATCTATCAGACTAAAACAAATCAAAGTAACCACGGTGATTGCATCGGAAGCAATGCATTTTGATTAACATGGACTGGTTTGTGATATATTGATTCTTCTTCTTCGGGTGCCTCTCCTCAGATGAGGTTGGCGACCGTTTCACTGAGCATATACTTATGCTGAGCCAGTGCTCGTGTAGTTGATTTGGTATCTTATAAAACATATAATTTATCTAATACTTGCCTACAATAAAATTTATATTTTGATACATAAGAGAAAACGGGTATTTTCTGAGTTTGAGATGGGTGATGTTATCATGCAAGTTGAATGAACTTATTTTAAAAGGCTGTAATGATCTATTATCGTTGGAGTGTATTCACTGCGAGAAAGAAGTAAACACAGGTATATTATAATAAAATAAAGTTTTCAGAGATGAGGCGTAGAACTCGAGTGTAAGTGCACCGAGGAAATATTAAAATATAAATAAACTAGACGAAAAATCTTACATTCAGATTTATTCTTGATCTGTGTACTTTTTACATTAATAAAATAAACCAGTGATTTTTTAAATTATTTAAATATAAAATATTTTAAAAAAATACTGTATTAAAGCATTGCTAAAAGTAATTTTAATGTGCTGTTGTTTGATATTTAACCTTTTTTTATACTCGCAAAAATGTGACCAATTAGATCAGAGAAAGTGGATATTTTTTTGCAAAAATGATAAGGATTACAATTTGATTAAAAATAGGGCCGTATTGAACTCGCGGTTATTGAACCGGTTTAAAATAACACGAAGGGTATTTTTAAACAATGGATCGAAATATCAACCGAAAATAGCACGAGTTTATTTATTATCGCTGCAGTGACGTTTTAAGAAAGCGGGAGGCAGGGCCGAATTGTATTTAACAACGCTCAAATTAGTCACTCAGATGACAGAATTGTTATATATATTTAAAAAATATTAGCAACCAAAGTATTTATTATAATTAATATATATATATAAGATTATTTAATTATTTATTAGCGTGCTTCATGAATACGTGCAGTATTTCGATATCGCATAGTCAACCGAAATGTCTACTTTGCGACGAGAATAAATGTGCCACTGAAGTCTTTGTTTATTTTCAAGTACAAATCAAAACAAGGACTCGTTAACTTGCTACAGGTCTAAAAAAATTAAATAATACTTAATAATAATTTTTAATCCCCACAAGTAACCGAGCCATTGGAAGGCGCTGAAGAAAGGTTAAATATTCGTTCTGCTGCAAAAGCCATAGACAAAGGAAATAATTTATAATTCGAACCTGATTGTAAGCGCCGACGACTGCAAGGCAAGACAAGAGCAGAGATAGCGCTATCTCCCTCATGGCGATCAGCTGTCAGGCGGTGCAAGATGGACGCTCGCTTCCAGCTGTGTCGCCCTCGAGAGCGGCGGCGAGCGACTGGCCCGTCTTTGTTTACGCTCGGCCTACTCGATGCGAACTTTGCTTTGTGACTCCGATTAGCGATTCACGATATTGCGTGACGTCATCGTATGCAACGGCTGCTGATGCATTTGTAGTTATATGAATTGATGCGCTTCCAGGTTAATCAAACTGTCGCTCTGATAGCATTACATTGTCATTACAAATGTCATCAAATGCTCAAAGACTGCTGGGCCGATGGTGAATTTATTAGAAAAACCTTGAATGTCTGCTTTCGGTGGAAATCTAAATAAAATACCCTTTGAGATAAGTTTTCTGACATTGTCACATATACAACAAGCAAGCAGTAAAAAGCATTCCCGGCTAGGTACACCTCTAGCATTTGCTTTGTATACAGGGAAATCACAGAAAACCCGCTACACAGAATTTTGTTTCTTGTAATTTTTTTTGAACCTAAGGCAATTTATAATTAAAACAATTTAACAAATTGACTGCTCCACCAGGGTATGAATGAGGGCTCCCGTAGCTTACAAACAAGCGTGTTAAGAATCGGAAGAAATGGTTTCGAGGCTGGTGCATGAAGGCAAGGATAACAGTTCGAATTTACTCATTTTTCACCTGCAGCTTCTGACTCGTACAGAGTAATGTTTTGTCTCGTGGTGTTGGCCTCTTCATTATCATACGGCTTATGTGACTTTCATATAAAAATGAATTATACTAATGTTTTATATATTTCACACAACGGATATGAAAATAAAACCTCACAAGGGTAAATTTACTATTTTCTTTATTCTTTTTTGTTCACTTAGATCTTGATTTTTAGTAGGAATTTAATAAAATCAGCTTTATAAAGTTTATACAAATCATTAGCTGTGACGAATTCATCTCTTTCATATATTCTTCCATAAACTCCAAAAGACAACAGTTCAGACGTCGGCTCTTCTAGAATCATGCTGACTTGTTGTTTATCAATATTCTGTGGTACATCTTCTATCGTATATTTGATGTTTTGAAGAGGAATCGGTGTAATGGAAGTGCTGAGAGTGACTGGATGATATACAATATTGGTTGACTCCATTGACGAGTTATATTCAGGTTTTAAAACAATAGCAGTCAATTCAATTCTCGTAAATTCAAACACGGGCTTCAGAGATGAATACGATGGAAATCTAAAATTATACGAGCATAAGATTGTAGTATTTTAGATAAATTTGTGAAAAAGTAAACAAAAACTGAATAATTTGTATTATTATTAAAAGAAAGCAATTTATCATAATCAAAAACATTTATAAATGTGCAAATACTGTAGTAACTCCAAAATATTGTAAGTTATTTTTTTTTAAATTTAAGGGAATATTTTTGTACAGCGAATAGAATTCATACCCACTACAAAAAAGCATTTAAATTGAAAAAAAAACTGTAGTAATGCTTTTCTATAGTAGTAATTCTCATATGCTGTTGTCTAATAGGTTAAAAAATTCATTAATTGATGTGATAAATGAATAAGCAAACCTTTTGGCACATGTTTCAAGTTCTTCATTTGTGCAAGCTACAATCGCGCAGTTGGACATTCCTCTGGTCTTGTAGGAGGTAGTTTTGATTCCGTCAAATACAATCGCTCTATATCTGTAATGCTCAGTTCCACTCTAAAAAGGAGCGATCATTAATTATGATAAGACTATTGACTCTTGACTAAATTATCGCCAGTTCATCTCCCGCATTCAAGTAACAAATAAGTAATCTTTAACTATTCATTCACCAGCTAATTGGGTTTACTTTAAAAATATCAACTTACATTATATAATGGCGTAAACTTCTTATTAATTGCAATATCAAAATAGCATTCGACATTGCCGTGACTGATGTTGATGAATTGCTGATTAATACTCTCGTCAATTAACTGTGAATTATATTCACCCAACCTATCAGTCTTTAGAAATAGCCCGTCCATCACGCTCGGTTTATTGACAGGTTTGGTCGGCGTCTCTTTCTTTAAAATACTTTGTGACGGATTCTTGGGCAGCTCTGCTACTAGCAACTCGCTAGTCACTTCTCCATTCATCGTTGAGACAAGGGCACCATTTTTACCGGAGTATATTCCACTTCCTATAAAAAAATCACCAAAAATTGATTGAACAAAATTTTTTAAAACTCTTATGAAATATGTTTGATGAAATATATTTTAAATCTTATGAAATACAATTATAGTATGATTAAGTATAAGCTTTTCCCGCTAAGATCATCTGTAAAAAAAACATTTTTGCCTTTAGTTTTATTTAATACTGTCAGACAATATTGCAACATAGCTACAAATACTAACAATTAATCAGCGGGATTAAATATAGATAAATCTTTCTATATACGTCAAACAAAACAATTCAAAAGTATTTGCCAAGTAATAAAATATTTTAACCTGTGCTTCCTTTGAAAGGGTTATTTGCTCCGGCTGCTAATAAGTTGATATTGTGAGAAAATGCAAAGCTTTCTTGTATCTGCACCGCTAAAAATATAATTAATTATATTTTGATTTAGCAGTCAAATCAATCGTTTAACCATTGAGTTTTAATTTCTATTTAGTTTACCAGTCAAAAATGGTAGTTGTGAGAACCACATAGCCGGAAAGACAATATTCTGTACGTTTTCTTTTTCAATAACTTGAACGGCGGGCTGCTGGAATATCAGATCAAAGCAAATAAAATGACCAAACTTTACGTCAAAGTCTGTTTCGAATACACCCAACTCATTATCCAAGGACGGAGTGAAACCTTTCTCTCCGTAAAGGTTAATCTTACGATACCTGTAACAAGGAGCATGACAAATTTATATGTAGATATTAAAAAGAAAGACTATTTTTATTTTAAGCTCTGTTGACCAAATTTCATTGACGAGGGCTGTTTCTTATTTTACTTCAAAAGTTATTGCTGAACATAATAAATATTGGGAGTAAATAGAATTAAAGATTGTACAAAGTTACGTGTTGATACAAATAATGGTAAATACTGCTTTCTACTGGCTTGTTTTTTTATCTGCCCCCATTTTCTGGAAAACTGATTGAATTGTAGAGTGTTAAATATATCATATAGATTTTATAAAATAGTATTTACCATTAATTAACAAAATGTTAGCGTAATAAATTTACTATTTGTTTGATCTAAATTGTGGATAGTTGTGGCATTTTATTAAATCCTTTTGATTTATTTAACACCTTGGTCATCCATAGCTTGGGAGTATAAAGTGGATTATTTAATTTTTAAAAAAATTTATTAAATAATAACCTGGATATGATGGTGCCATTTCTATCAAATACAACATTTGTATTGAATAATAAAGTATTACTTTCAATGCATCTTGTATTTTCAATGTCGTTGCAGTTGTCGATTTCCACAACATTCACTACTATATATATTTTCTTTTGTCTTGCAGCACAAGAAAGACTTGCCAATATCTGAAAAAAAATTTTTACCAAACAATGAACAAAACAAAATGATATTTAGATTATTCGTTCGATAAATTGTTAAATAAATAAATTCTTCTTATAAGTTGAAATACAAAATGCAATTTCTAATTGAAATAGCGTAAGTATTGAAAGGCTGATACAATTTAAAGGTGATCACCGAGCGTTATTGCATAAAACGTTATTTAGTTAATTAATCATGTGTGGTTTGATTGTGCAATTATAATGTCTTTTTTAAAAAATTTCATCAGAAAATAGTATTTTATTACATTTGTATGACATATTTTACTTCTTCATAATCACTAGAGGTTTTCAGAACTTAGGAGTAGGAATCTTATCATACCTTTGAGTGTGGTGATTCATCTGTGCATGGATTTGATTTTTCATTCCCGTGTGGTACAGGGAAGGCAGCGTTTATCGTTCTCAGAGAGTTTGACCAATCTCTATTGAGACTTGATTCAGGGAATACAAGAATATCAACATTCTGAAAAGTGCAAGTTAAAATTTACAGTATAGCATATTTGTTTGTCGGTTTCCATACACTTATTGTTACACAAAAATTTCTTGCCATGCTATTGTTACATGTTCGTAAATCCACACGGATGAATACGAATTGTATAAAATTGCTACTAGTATTGCGCAAAGCTATTAAACATATTTAAGAACATCTTAAAGGCTGTAAACTCTGAACTATCAGGGAGTCTTTTTTTTAATAATGGGTAAACCTCGCCTGTAAACAAGACATCAGTAAGTTATAAAGACGTTCCAGTAACACGTGATATTGAGATTGTAATAAATGGTAACCTGGCATTGATATCTTATGAACTTTTTGTAGATCTCCTTTAAACATTGTAGCAGTGAAATAATTTTTTTTTTTATCAAATTTATAAATTAAAACTGTTTTCTCACAGTATACCAAAGATTTATTTGATGTGCTGTATTTTACTAACAATAGACAGTAAAAGAGTATGTATTGGTTCTAACAACCCTAAAGTATTGTCTATTAATAACACATGATTGGCATATCAGTGTCAGTGTCATCCTTTTAATATCCAATTTAATAGTTAACAATAAATTATCAAAACGAAATAACAATATTCTACACTCACCTGTTCACTGGCCTCGTCGATAAACTTTAGATAGCTTTCTAAATTAATCTCTTCAAATGCAGCTGTCGTGTCTGGGTGGTATTCGACCACGCCAGCTCTGTACGTGGACTTACTATCTATTTGCTGTTAATTAGAAAATAGTGTTTATTTTTAATAAATGAAAATGGTTGCATAAGTGGTATGTTGCATATGTTGTGAAATACAGAAAAAGGAATTTGAGAAATACAAATGGTAAGCGATCTTACAATAAGATTTTATATCTAATCATCAATGCTTGAAACCTTTTGAAGATTTATATTAAGATTTTAAAATATTATGATTAGAGATTCTTTAGAGCAGGGGTTGCCAACAAGTCGATCACGAAGTCAATATTGGTTGATCGCTATTAGCGTAGAATATATTTATTCTTGTTTAGGATCTACATTTTCATACTTAAAATTATATCGTTTTTCACATAGGTAGATTCGTATGTATACATATATTTTGTTTATCTAGTGAACCTCGTGCTAAAGCACAGTGTATATACACAGCATGCATTTCATACCTCCCTCTTCCCACTCAGACAAGTCGATCGCAACACATTTTTAAGATAAAAAGTAGATCTTATGTACGCAAAAGTTGGCCACCCCTGCTTTAGATAATACTTGATAAAGCATTCAATATGTAACAAATAATAATATTGAATTATTTTTAGTTGATTAATAAAATTTATAATCTACCTCTATATGATTTTGCACATCTGGGTGATATACAATTGTAAAATAAGCAGGCGAGTTCTCTGATGACTATTAAAAAAAAAATCTAATATATATAATAGCCATTGTGTGTATGTGTGTATGTTTCGATTTTTGGTTTTCTATAGAATATCTTAAAAGATACAACGCTGATTTTTTGCACATAAGTTAAGTAAATTTTTCCGCAGCTATGTGCCGAATTTCAAGACGATAGGATAATATTTTCATTCATGAACTTTAAAATATGCTTTAGCGAGTTTCAATATGTACGAATTATATGCTTCTGTTCTCCACCGTGAGAATTTCAAATTTAGAACTTTTACAAAAAAAACAAATTTTGGATGCTTCTAAGGAATTTCCAGCTTATGTCAGTTTGACACAAATGCCATCTCTATTTTTTTATCGAAATTGCATTAGAAATTATTAATCACATCATTGATAACTCAAAATAACACCTTCTACGCACAGAAAACGTAATTAAAAAAGAATTGCACTATTGAACGTGATAAAGACTGCATCAAATAAATAACAGTGCAGTGAAAAGTGATGCGTTGTTTGTGACACGAAATGTGACATAAATGTCAAGCAATGAGTTGGAAGGAAAACGTGAGCAGCGTCTTCTTAAAATTCGAGTACGCGCATCGACCTCAAGACAAAAAGAAACTGATGCACAGCGAACGCTGCGTTTGTCTTCGGATTAGTGTGACCTGTCGATTCTGCAATGCTTTACATTATCAAGCAGAAAACCCATCAGATGGAAAGTTCAACGATTACTGTCACAAAAGTAAAGTGAAATTACCAGCAAGGCCTATTTCCCCAGTATATTTAAAGGATATTTATAATGGAAATTTCAAGAGAAAAATAAGATCATACAATAACAGTATATCTTTTGCATCAATGGGAGCTAAATTAACAGTGGGCCACTCTGCTTCAAAGTTCAAGGCCATGTATATCACAGAACTTCGCACCTTCATCCAACTGATGGTACAAAATTAAAGCATTATTCATCTTATTATTGTAAGCATTGTTCATCGAATGCGCGTCATTCTGTGACGGGCTACATTTCTAGTATATAATAATATTGATTTCAAATATGCTTGGAGCTAAACGGCTTCGAGATAACTAAATACTTTTTGAAATGAGCACTTCTAGCCATTTGGCTGAGCATATAAAATTTTGGAGTGTTACACATTAAACTGTTATGTTAACTTACTTGAACTGAAGCACTAGCAATAACTATGGATAGTGATATAAAGAAAGTTAAAAATTTTAACTCCATTTTAGTGCAAATAAATAAAGTTGTTTTTTTGCAAGAACGTAAACAACGAGCTTGTGTCAATGCCCGATTGAAAATGAGTAAAATAATTAATTGATATCTTAATATATATGTACGTAAAATCGGTTTTTATATCAGGCAATTCAGGGCTGCCATAAAATATACAAAATATATACTAAGTAAGGCTTTTTAATTAAAGTACATTTTCAGTTTTTATTATCATTCATGATATTTTTTTACTAAATTCATTTCATTTAGAGCAATTATCATTTGTTGAACGGGGTTTGTTTTAGTAAAGAGAGTACCTTCTTCTAGTAAGAATTTATATCTAGTATAACTTAACAACTAGTAAACTAAGAATCAAACAATACGTAGGGTAATAACGAAGGGAATCTCATACAAAATGTACAGTATAGTAAAAAATATAAATGAAAGAATCAAATATTTATTTATAAGCCCAGATGTTAAAATTGTTGAATTTAAAACATATTTCATTGGGGTCAAACTTGTTTGTTTTGTATTAATTAATTGTAAAATTATTCTGAAAAGACCAACAATTCAACCATATAATATCAAGGTATGATTCTTTTTTATTGTAAAAATATTTTTTATTGGACAACCCTGCTAAATGCAAGATTAATAAATATAGAATAATAATAAAACGTGTTTTATGAATTGTTTATACATAATTTATTATTTTCGAAATACATTGTTTCATCGAGTCCCAATAATTAATAATGACATTGGAATTCCTCAGAGAATTACCAGAAAAGCCGTGAACAGACGAGTTTTATTTGACTTCCATGGGAAATCTACAGTTCATCACCGCATCCTTGGATGACGTTTGACCACATCCTCTAAGGTTAGTGAACATTCTTATTTATTTATTTCGATAAATTGATGGTTTTAACCGTGAATATTGAACACAAGTGTAGTGATTGTGTGAAAGTTAACATGTACAAAATATTTTTATTGCAATTTTCATTGAAACTACTATGACTATGACTGCAACGGAGAAACATATTCGAAGTCGACTAAGCATGACTCTAATTTGCCATTAGCTTTGGATTAGTTCATAGTTTATTAATAAAATAAAATATCCTAGAAGGTAACTTACAAATGCGTTAGTTTGAGGCAGCATCACAAGTACGTATTCTATTGTATTGTATCATCATATGTACGAATGATTTGATTTTCAGTAGCTTTCAATAATGACGTCTCCATTTAAAATCAGTATACCCAGGTGTAATAAAATGTGTAAACTTACAATTGATAAACATTAATAGATACTGGTGATTGTTTTCAAAGTGGATTTCCCAGTAATTGACCTATAAGCCTGTGAAATGTTTTGAAATAAATAGTTATTTTGAAACTCAAGTGGCGTATTTTCAATTTACAGTTGCTTTTACAATGATAAACAAAATTATTGGTTTTTCAAAATATTGATATATTGTGTGCAAACAAAATATTTATTACTGTTTTGTTATAAATTTCTGGTGTAGTATATCACATCATCAATTTAATTTAGTTGTAAAATCCAACTATTGCAATAATCATCAAAAAATATCTGATAAATCAGAATTTTTAGAATGCAAATATCTAGATCTACATTTTAATAAATGCATCGTCAGATCAATTTTATTATTTTGTTTTTTTTTCTTTCATCTTTATTTTAATCTACAGTCTTTTTTTGCACAAAATCACATTCATTTTTGTTGACAGGAAAGGAAAGAGTTTTGCTGCTGTTTTACTATATTATTTATTCATAGATGGATATAATAAAAAAATACAAGTAAAATTAGGGATATATTGGAGTAATTACAAATAGCAAACGTTTCATTTACAATAGAATTCTGCTATTTTGCTAAAAATTACGTTTCTTAGCAAATACACCCAAATTTGGTTTTCATTAACATTTAGTATTACATTAGATACAGTCCCAGGGAATTTTCATTATAATGTAGTTTTCTTGCTAATTGAACACATTTGTATTTTTGTTCCTTTGTTACACATATAAGATTATTCGTGGGCTACTGTGGACCACTCGTCTTCGACTCAGATGAATTTCACAATGATCATTTCATTTTCAACTTTTACTGGTATTCTAGTGATCTTTTAGAAGTCACGTTATACATTTACTATTGTGTCAAAATTTATTGACTTTCAACAGTATTTAGCAACATTTCGATAAAACGCTGACATTTTCAGAGAGCTCAGTACAATTCCTGTAAATAATAGTCTATTATATAAAAAAAACTCGTAACTTGCGTATAGTATATCTTTGGAGCAGGTTCGTTAATAAAACCGCTCACACTTGTTTTAAAAAAGGTTTAATGTATTTATATTAATTTTTCAAAGAAATGGATTTAAAATGAATCTGTTTAATAATTTAAAAGTTAGATTGAATGGTTGAATATAAATGAAAATTATAAATTATTCTCAGGGAGAAAATTCATCCTGTTTACAAAGCAAACGCTGGAAACATTACAAGCCGGTCTTCCATTCTCAGGGGCTAACTCTAAAAGAGTATGATTGTTAGTAGTAAATTGGTTTATTTAGAGCATGTAATGTTGTGAAGTCGAAAACGAGTAGTCGTCAATCTATACATGTGTCCCATATACCCTACTGTACAGTAGACCAAAAAAGCCAACAAAGTATTCTTAAAATTACACTCAAAATATATTTACTTATCCATATTAATTACACACATTATTTTAAAAATAGTCATACAAGTTTTAGTTTATTAAATATGAGGACAAAGAAAGCAAAAAGCTAAAAAGTGCATTTTGAAACTGCTAATGGTGACACTTCACAACTCACATTCACATGAACGATTGAATCCAAACAACATTGATAACTTGGTTAGTAACACGCAGGCAAATAACGGAAACAAACAAGCCATACATATATGAACAAAGTCTTGACTACACCAACTGTTTATGGCTTATAATCTTATTTAAATATAGTTAACATTCTGAAAATGTTACAATTAATCAAACAACCCAAATCTCAGCAATCTAGTTTTCCAGAGGACTGAAATTTTTACAAAAAATTAAATATACATTAAGGCCTTATCTGTATGATGTATTTTAATTGTGTGATTAATGGCCCTAAAAGCTGTTAATAAAGGCACATACATGTATTAAAATGAGTTGTCGAGTTGCAAAGCAAAGCATGCATATTTGAAGAAATTGTAAATAACTGTTACGGCTGCCAAAATTTACATAGTTTTACATTCAATTGTTAATTTATAAAATCTCTTACTGAACAACTTAAATAAATCATACAGAAATCCTTTATTTTGTCCTTCAAATATGAATATTAAATTACAGCATTTTAAAAAATGTCCTGGTATTGAACACAAATCATAAAACAATTAGTATATCTGTCTCTAAAAATGTACTCGAGCATTTACATGTTCAATTCAGGAGAACACGGTATCTGGACACATCACACATATGATTCTTGCGTGCAGCACGCGGTGAGAGCTGTATCACCCGGACAAGGCTTAATACATATCAATAAATTGATTATATTTAGATTATGCCAATTTCGTAACATATGTTGTTTAAACCGTGGCTTCATAGTTCAAGTAAGCCATTCTTTTACAAATATCCTAATTTTCAGAAATCCTGGTTCACCAGGAAGCTGTGATTGTTAATTCTTTTGATTTTAAACTATCAATATGCACTCCGATCCGAATATGTTTGCAAAATTTTAGTGAAAGTTGAGTAATGTACTTAAACATATTGGGATAGTTCACGGTTTTATTTGCATCAGCAGTCGGTAACCTGAAACCTGTAAGACTTTGTAGACTGATTGCCAAGGTTTTTAAGACTGCGTGTAATCTGAGGCTCTTCTAATTTATGTTGTGGACGTTTTCTAAGGACTTCTGAAGAAAAGAGCGATGTACGGGATGAAGCTTCATAAATTTGTTAATATGGAAATGAATTTGATCAAACTGATGGGTTACGTTGAAATGATTTTATTTATTTTAAAGAAATTATCCGAACACAAACTTTTTTTCAATATATATGTTTTTGCAGTTTTAATTTAAATTGAATTATTGCATATATTTGTGAGTAATAACTAAGGGAGTGAGTTTTAATTAATGAATGTATAGCATCAAGTTTTATTGTCGTAAAAAAATTCAGTCAGCAAATTTATAAGTGGGGCTCTGTTCTTTGTAGTTAGATTTCATACTTATTAAGACAATTTTTTAGTACGAGATGCCATTTAGTGAATGATGAAATATCGTAGAATTCATTAAATAGTTTTTCTTAAAAACGAACTCATGCTATTTTTTATTAGGACTGATATTGAAGCCGACTTTGTTACCGACTGCTGATACATAGATAGGCTCACTCAAAGACAGACAAATGCTACGCATGATGTTTTTTTACGTTTACTAGATATACAAATTGTTTTCAATACAATTTAATATGAAACAGCATTAGAATATACCTTAAATTCGCTTAAAACACATACTTATCGCTATAAATATTTTTATACATATATTTAGCTAACCTAAAAATTCAAGCAAATGTTTACACAAACACTGAATTGATACGGAAATCTTGAGAATTCTGACACATAGCGTCATGCTTAGACGGGGTCTAAAAATAAACGTGATTTACACGCAATTCTCTAGGAGGAGTTGTCAATTACATCTTAATTATACACTCTTTCTAAATACCGAAGAATATATTCTGTAATATCTATTCTGCTGTTACATTTATAGACATACAATATTTTGCTAAGTTGAAAAAATAGTCACACTCAAGTGTGAACAGATGATATCGCTAGGTACTCAGGTGAGTACAAAATTCTAATTGAAAAATATTTGTGAAGATGCGAGGACTCAAATTTATGGAAAATTTCGTGAAGAGGGGTGAATTTTAGAATTTTTGGTGTTGCCAAATATAAAGCTACTGCCCACTTTGTATACCAAACGAGTATGCATGCCTATATTTAAGTAACGACTGAAAAAACCCTCCTACGCTGATGATTAATCTATCCTCCTACAATGAATATATCATGGGGACAGGAGTATTTCAAGTAATGAAAAGAGATGACAATACGCAGGAAGGGAATTTCCGACAACATCGAGAATTCCGATCCGGATTTAGAAGAATGTGGATGCATGAGGTTGGTGACATCTATTTCTTCAATTGTTAGTAACTTAACATCAATCATGTTTTAGAGTAGATGTACAACTACGAGAGTTCTCTGAAAATAGTCGGTGTTTGGTATAAAGTGGACACTAGCCTTCACAGATACAAGAGTTTGCAAACAGCTTGCAGCATTTTGTTGAAGAACGACAGCCGGGAGCTAAATATTTAAAAATGTCTACGTTTAGAAGTACATTACAACTAGCTCTGTTTAGTCTAGATATCACATTAGGATTGTTCAAATCAAAGAAAATATTTTTTTAATACCAAAATAAAAAGATCAAAACTTTTCTAAGCTTAAGATGACGTGTGTAATATTTGAGGATAAAGAAAAGTGACGTGAAGATTTGAAGATTGAAGATATCAGGAGAGGCATGACAAGAGAAAGTGTCAAGCACTGTTTGCTGCTCGATCATCCTCAACTGATGTCCGTCAGCGTGTTAGTGCGGTGATGGTGTGTTAAAAAAATAAACTAGAAATCATACAAAACATATTTATTGAGTGTCAGTGAACAATTTCAGAAATACAAGAAAAAATATTATAAAACAGAAAACAAATAAATAATTACAATTAAACTAATGTATAAAAAAATATTTCACTTAAAAATACATAAAGTAAAATCGATTTGGTAACTATTGTTTTCATTTAAAAATACTTAATCAAAGTAACATGCATAATCAAAGTAATAAAATAATAGAAGATACAAAATAATATTTAATGTGCATATTACCAAGAGTTTATGTGCAGTTCATAAAAAACTAAAGGAAATATTTTAATAAAAATATATAATATTAAAATTTAATAATCAACAAAAATACTTACAATTGGAGTGAAACCATAGCTAACATGAGCCTTTATTATAATATTTCAATAAAGTGAGGTTAGAAAAGGACTATTTGTGACGTGGATTGAATACAGGTCACCAAAGATGGCCTCTGTCGGTCAGTAATACAGTCGCCGATCTCATAAGTTTCTAACGATCATAAAAAATCAAAACCAGTGACTGTTTTAACGATGGGGTAATTGCAATCCAGGCATAGTCGTAATGCAATCAATTCTGATTGACGTTATCAACGTGTAGTCAAGAAGTTTCACTTCAAAATAATTTGAGACATAACCAACCTATCATTAAACACAGAAATGAATATACAAATTAAGTAAAATAGCATCAACAAATCATTGAAATAATAGCACAGTTAATATTCTGCATGCAGATCCAACACCATGACAGAAAACGACACAAGTCGATAATTATTGATCGTTTCGTTCACAGAGAAGTGAACGACGCTCGATAAGATTACAATAAAAATAGAATTCGGTACAAGAGGAGTCATACACGAGGATAGAAATACACCGAAACCACCAAAACATGCAACAGGAGAAAGCTTTGCTTTTCAAAATGGCTGCACACAAATACAACAAACAACAAGAATCTCAAGGCCTCAGTGGGGTACGCTACAATGACAAAATACATTCACATTTCACACCTAAGAGCTTCTTGTGTCATATTAAAATTACTTTAAAAAAAAAACTCCATTGCAAAGATGTACCAGAGCACACGCAACTGTACAAGAAAGTTTCATGAAAATAAATCACGCAGCAAGTCTTCAAGTTTTATAAATATCATTTCGAATATCATCATAATTTTAATTAAAGATTAAGCTAAAATTAATTTATTATTAAATTGTTACCATTGTAAGTACTGTAGCTGAATAAAACCTACTTTTTGATCTTTAACAACAGACGGTACGGTTACATCTACAGTTTTCTTTGAGTATGATTTGCTGCGTAAGTGATAATAAAGTAATCAATAATAATAATAATAGCGTTATAATATTATTGCTCGCCACTGTAAAAAAATAATTAAATATCAAAACGAGTGGTGCGTTTGGCTCTGGCCCATTCTGCAGAAAATATCATATTTTTTTTACTTGCTAGAAATTCTTCTTCATTGAGTGTATTGAAAATCTCTGTTCAATTAAGTCTAATATCCTGTTATTTGTGGGACACGATGGGTGCTGCGACCGCTCCTTGTCCACGGCTGGACACGAGATGAAAAAAAAACATTGAATATTACCACGTCGCAGAAAACCTGTTTCCATAAAAAGTGAGAATGCTTTGTTAAAAGTTTCCATTTTATATAATATATAAAAAATTGCTGAAATAATCAATAAACAATGCATTGGATACTTAATTATAAAATAACTCCTATGTTCTTAACGAATTGTGATTATTGGTAAAATACATCACACGGATTCAAAACATCGTTACTTTTTAGATTATCAATCAACAGTTTGGTTTAAGCTGATAAAAATAGTAAATTAATAACATTTACATTTGTTAAATATCACAACATACATGTGACATGTTAAATAGCTTGGTAATCACCATTCAATTTAATCAGTCTTCTATAACTTGGGTGTAAGATTCACAAACGTTGGATAAAAGTAAAGCAAAAAATGTCTTCAAGAATTATTTTTCAAAGAATCATTGCTAGAAGCAGTATTATTCAATGCGTATGTCAATAATTATATGTTATGTCATTCAAACAGATTCTTGTGCGAATGAAAGTCCAGGTGATTGTACATTATTGGAAATGACTTCATAGATATATATCGCAGCCGTGGATTGATCTGAATTGCTGTGTTAGTTGGCGCTGACGGTGGGCGGCGTGGCGTGATGCTGCGGCGTGACTTTGGCTCCGGGGATCTTGGAAAAGACCTTAGAGATGTCTACCCCGGTGAGGGCGTTAATGGCGGGCGGGAGCGTGCCCACAAGGCGTGTGATGTCGGCGGTGCAGCCTTCTCCTGCATTTGCTCCGATCAAGACGATCTCTTCTGTCTTCGCCAAGGGTGCGGATACCTCAGCAGCAATCTGAAATTGAAGAAGAAAGTTTCATAAATTTGAATTCAATAAATAAATTTTTACATTATCTAGCTTCCAGTTTCTTGAAGACTTGTCAACCGAAACAATAATTAACATACTGCCAAATACTTTAAATGGGTTACATAAAAACTTGTTCTATACCCACTGGCAAGCATCATAATCATATAATTTATTATAACTAAAAGAGCCAAATTCAAGTGTTTCTAACCTTGGGCAGAGCTTCCAACACCATGGCCATAATGGCAGCTTCTCCGTACTGCTTGTAGACCTGAGCCTTCATCCTCATGCGATCGGCTTCGGCCTTACCCACGGCGGCAATGGCATCAGCCTCCGCAGACCCCAGCATCATGATCCTCTCCGCATCTGCCTTTGCTGCCTCGATTGTCTGGGTCCTGAAAGCAAATAAATGCATGGTTAATCAATTTGGAGAGTTGCCATCGAAATTCCTGAAAGGAGCTAAACCCGTAGTGGGATTCAGAGACTCGTAACCCTTAGAGTGTGTTTAAAGAATCCATTTACACAATCATGATTCTTACACCACTTTCGCACGTTTGTTTTACGCAACCATAGATAGCCGTAAGTTTGTGAGCAGCAAGTCTCAAATCTTTAGAACACCCTTAATGGATTTTTCTGGATCACCAAGTTATATTATATAGTGATGGATCACAAAATCATTTTTTGTTATTGCATTTGATATGTATTTCTTAAGAGGTAAAAACTCAATAAAATCCAAGTGCAGAGCAGTGGTCCCCAATCCTGTGCCCGCGCGCACCATGGTCCCTGATATTTTTTGGTTGATAAATGTGAGGAGAAAGCTAAGTGAAAGTGTCCCTGATATTTTTGCGTTGATAAAAGTTAGGAGAAAGCTATGTGAAAGTAAAATAAAAATAATAATTCGTTGCATTTTTGCCCCAATTTGATCCAATTACCAGAATTTGTATGCTTTTATTTATTTTACATTAAAATGTAAGCAATAATATTTATATTTTATAATTATATTTTTGGAATTAAATATTCTTTGTGCATTGTATGTATTGTTGACTATGCCCAATTATAAATATATCTTGAAAAAATATATGGTGCCCGCCACCCGACCGGCATTCTAGAATGTGCTCTTGGGTGCAATAAGGTTGGAGATCCTTGGCCTAGAGGATGAGATTGAGGTCGTACTAACTTCTTGCCGTCGGCCAGGCAGTGCATCTTGAAGGCTTCGGCCTCCGCAGGCAGACGCACCATGGCGGTGAGCTCGGCATTCCGGCGCTGGACCTCCTGCTGCTCCACCTCAATTCGTTTACGCCGCTCTACCACCTCAATTTGGATCTCCTCGTTACGGATGCGCTGCTTGATCTTGGCCGCTTGCAGTTCGTACGCCAGCTGCGCCTCGGCTTTCTAGAATAGGAAAACACCACTATCGTTAAACCTTATCAAAACCATAATACAATCTAAAGTTGTGACATATCAGTTAGTATGATGAATATTTTTCCCTAGTGGTATGCAATCTATACAAGAAGTTTGCTACAGATTTTTTAAAGAAAACTTAAAACATTGACCACAAACGGTTGAACGTTTGTATTAATTTTTCATTTCATGCCACTGCTATTCGTCCCGGGAATGTCAAAATGACAGGCGAGTTTACACACGTGTAATTTCACAACAGTCTTGAGAAATAAGCAATCCTTTACTCTTAATATCATAATCGGGTATATACTCACAGCGGTGTTGACTTCCTGGTCAAAGTGTGCCTTCTGCAACTTGTACATCCTGGAGTTGTCTTCTATTTTCGTGTCGGTCGAGTATTTTACGTCCATGGCTGATTTCTCACATTCTGCCTCCTAGAATTTTTTTTTAAAAAACATGAATAATAGTCGCTTCTCAAATATATGCATTCTTTATCTGTTTATCTGTGTGCCTGTCTATCTGCCGTTATTTCCGCTATGAGCATTAACTCTATTGAATTATTTTGAAGTATGTTTTGTTTTGTTTCAGATCTTTTTGAAAACATTTTTAAATATAAACAATAATCAAAAATGAGTTTGCTTGGTAATTAAAAATCAAAACAATAAACTTACTAAGTTAATTCCAATGTTCATGTAAAATAGATGGCAGCATGCTATATGTAGTAACGATTGGTCGTGCGTTATCTAATATAGTTCCAGTTTTGTTTTAATATAAGGACACATATCATGGAATAAAACCATTGTTCATACAAATATGGGTGAAGATATTTCCTGGATTGCCAAAATTGTCAAACTAAGGATGATCGACTGTACCTTCAGACCTGACCATGGACTTTGGCTTCACACCTGATAGTCGTACTTGTGATAGTCGTAAAATATACAAGTTTTGAAATTTGAGAGAGTGCTGTCATGTTGTATTAAACTTATAAGATGGTAAATAATTTAAAAAATATATTATATATTAAACTTAAAAAACGTACCTATTTATAATGTGTGTGATGGGATTTGTGGGAATTCGACGATGGTTGACATGTTTCTGGGAGTTTGCAGATGGTTGTGGGAGTTTGAGGGTAGTTGAGGGAGTTTGGGAGTGGTTGTAATAGTTTGATTATGTCTGGCAGAGGTTTTTAGAGTTTGGATGTGTTAGTGGGAGTATGAGTATATTTGTGAAAGTTTGAGGATATTAGTAAATGTTTGGGGGTGGTCGTGAGAATTTGGGAGTGTTTGTTGTGGTTTGGGTATATTTGTGAATGTTTTTGAATGGTTATGTGAGTTCGGGTATAATTGTGGAAGTCTGGAAGAGATCGTGATACTTAGAGGTGATTAGGACAGAAGGCACCACTTTCGATGGAGAGGAGCTGTTCAGGTCTCTGCTGGACTCACCCTGATGCCGGCGTCCCTGTTGGCCTCGGCGACGCCCGAGTCGGCGTCCCTCTTGACGATGGCGGTTTGCGCCTTGCCCAGCGAGGTCAGGTACTGCACCTCATCGTACACGTCCTTGATGGTGAACGAGAGGATCTCTATGCCCATGCGGCCCACGTCCGGCGCGGCCACCTCGCGGACCAGCGCCGCGAACTGGTCCCGGTCCTTGAAAATCTCTTCTACTGTAAGAGTTCCTGCAACGAGACAAGATACATCGTCAGACCAGGAACTAATTCATTTTATTGAATTGTTTCGTGTTAGGCTTTGTTGATAATAATACAAGTAATAAGCTTCATTCCTTGTTACTGTTTATAAAAAAAAATCATAAATAATAAACAAAACCAAAATGGTTTCATGCTTGGAAGACCATACCATAAGGATATTCTAAAACATCAGATTATACCACAAACGATATCATTGCGGAAATAATAATAAATAATAAATAAATAAAAAAAACAACGCAGGTAATTGACTTCTTCCATTATCGGTCGGGCCGCGATCCCAGAAGGACATGACAATTGCTCGGACAGATAGATAATTGAAGCAATTGACTTGCTTAAAAAGTGGAACTACGTGCCCGTCCGATATAGTCATGACGGAATACAGCAAAAAGGCAACAAACAGACTTCCCACGCAGTCCCAATGCATAGCATACCCAAGCTCCGGTGGAATATATATTTTTTTGATTTAAATTACAATCATACTTTTCCTTAGCGCGCTGCGACCAGCGACTGCCAACCATGTGGCACTGGAGCGATATGCTTTCAAAATACAATGAATATAATCTATTTCTCAGGTTTTAATCGAAATTGTGTATATACAGAAAGGGAACTCTTATGGGTCTAGGTCCCATAATCGAGTTTTTTTGATAATTTTCTAGTCCGTTTTTCAAAAAATCGACAGCACCAATCAAAAATATTTAAATGCAAAAAGTTTGATACATCCCTTCTTCCGAACACAATATATTTTTATTTCATATAAATTTACTATTAATATGATAAATATGTGTTTTTCCGATTGAAGTGTAGGAATTTGGAGATTCGTCCGGTACATTTTCCAAGAATCCTAAACATTTAAGTCTTTTTTTCAATTGGAATTAAAAGATTAAATATACTTAAACCATGTGCAAATTTTTCAACATCTTCAAGATTTTATTTTACCCTAAAAATGGACGTAAATTAAATAATAAAAAATAGATAAATATAATTTATAATTTTTTCAATACTCAGTAAAAAAATCAACTTTCGATATAGAAAAATAAAGTGACAATTAAATGACACGATTTCGCCAGGTAATGCACTGACTGTGGTGTCCGGTTGGACACCAGAGGCAATTAAATGGCTGGGAGCAACTGCCTTAATGAAGCGGAAGGTCTCCTATTTTGGTCACATTCTTCGTAACAATAAATAAAGCATCCTCCAGCTGAAAAAGAGGCATTGGAAGGAGGGAGTTTACGTGGATGCGGAATTGGTGAGGCAGGCCCAGGATAGGGATACGTTCGATGAAATGGTCACCAACCTCCTATGAAGAGAGGCATCAGAGGAAGAATATACAATAGTTATATATAATACGTTTATACCTTCGCACGTTGAAGATGGTGATACTGATGGCGAGGGTCACCGGGATGGCGAACATGGTGGCGATGTTCATGTTTCACGCGACGCTGCTTCACGGAGTGTCTAGCGACGCTTCACGCGATCATGATCAACACTGATTACCACCATTTTAATATAAATATTCTTCAGCACCATGCGTAATTATCTAACCTATAATAACCGTACTTTTTGAGGATATTTATATTTATGAAATTACATGTAATATCAGTGGCGTGCGGCCTTTACAAACTTTTGATTAATTTTAACGAACTTGAATGATTTTTCCCAAACAATAAGTAATTTTCATTCATTTACAATAATTTATCAGATTTTGAATTTCTAAGTACAAAGTCATATATATATATATATATATATATATATATATATATATATATATATATATATATATATATATATATATATATATATATATATATATATATATATATATATATATATATATATATATATATATATATATATATATATATATATATATATATATATATATATATATATATATATTATAAAAATTCAATTATACAACGCGATATAATATCTGTGGATTGCAGAGCAATAATAATTTTTACGCGAAATTCTAACCGACGTTGTGGGAAATATAAAAAAAAAGTACCAGTACGAAAAAATAATATAATTCTTTGGCGCTATACAGCATCAGAAGATGGCTTAAAAAACAAACTGTTGGATCTCCCAAAAGGACAAGTTTGATAAAAGTAAACAGTAAAGTGAATATTTTATTAAAAATACAAAAAAATATATTTGTACTATTTTATCTCGATGATTGATAATTATTTAATAAATTCGCATATTAATTTAATATCTTCTTAGTTTGTGAATAATATTTTTCAAGGTTAACGATTCACGTAAGCGGAAATAGAACCCATAAAATTGAAAAAAATATATACAAAGCCCCTTGACTCCCATATATTTGCCTAAAACATTACGAAATACTGATAAATAAGTAATTTTTTTAAATAGTCAAAATATCATTACGGCCAATTTTAAATATGCAAAAGTCTCTTTAAACTGTTCAATGAATTCATATTCTAAATTAACCAAACATTTGCGGTTTAAAAATTAACGACAACGCGAAGCTCATATTTAAAATTTAACATAATATTGGTTTAGCACTTCGGTCCTCTTCAGCTGTTGTAAATAATAAATTTAAAAAAAACAAACCGGGATCTGAGCGAACAATCAATTTACAAAACATTACAAAAATACATCTCACTTCACCAACACGCGGTTTGAACAAAATTAGCACTAATAATTTTATAATCATATAATAGAAGTACCAAAAAAATACTACAAGCTGAAATAATTTAATATCAGGGAGTTTATATACATTCAACTCTTTGAGTGAAAGAAGTCGCAATAGGCAGGTAGGGATGGAAATAACTTGCCCGGGAAGAGTTAAAAGCAAAGACGGTCGCTTGTCAGCCTTCCACATCAGCGGACAAAACAAAATGACGAGAAAATGATTTTAAATAGACCCGAAACCGTTATCAAAGGTTTCCGAGAACCGTGTGCTAATGCATGCTGGGATAATCCCGAAGATAAAAGGAATTTGGACATCCGTATCAGTAGTAGTCGCGACAGGTAGTCTTCGGAGAAACTTGACGATTCGGGGTAGCGCGGCGCCAGAGCGGTCGCAACCCTCAGACGCGAGGGCTGTTATAAAAATAGCAGAAGAGGAGAATATTTAACTCGAACGTGATGGTCGGGGTGAAAATGGGATTAGAACCCACGCTTCTGCTACCGTTATCTATACAGTACCAACGCCATTCAAATTACTTGTTAATATTATAGTACGAAAATATAAATATTTTAAAATATGAAATACTATAAACAAAAAGTCTAATTTAATGCCTCATGATTCCTTTATACCAGTGTTTTTCAACTATTTGAATACGCGACCCCTCTGTAAGTTAAAAAAAAATTGGCGACCCCCTAGGCCTAGGGCCTTAATGAAACTATTTATTTATTGTATTTACCTACTAACAATTGTCTTATTATTTTAAAGATTTTCCACCAATCAATTATTTGAACACAGATATTCGACTTTTGCGGGTAATCGTCAGCAAAATCAGCATTTCGGTCAAAATGTTTTTAAATGTAGAAATGCAAATATAAATACACGTGAGGATAAATGTATGACACTTCTTTTAAACTCGCACGTTATTATCTGCAAAACGATATTATTATTATAAAAATATCTTATCTGTATGTGTTAAATCAGTATTGATTTTTAACGGATTTTCCTTATCACTGATACGTTCTTATTCAGGTAATAAAAAAATATCTGTTAAAAATCAATACAGTCTAGTATTTGCAAAAGAAAAATGGGCGGTTCAAAGCTCTCGTGCTTTTCATACGAAAAAAAAGTTTTAAGATATAAAAAAAAATATTCGTAAAAATGCAGTCTTTTATTTGTTCAATTATTTAATTAATTTTCAAAGTTTATATCACATTTTATAATGTTAAAAAAAACTATAAAATTTTTCCCCACAAAAAATGCAAAAAGAACAATGAATATTTTGTAACAAATGTTCGATAGAAACGAGATGTGTTTTTTTTTTTTTTTTTAATTCCTTCGAATAAAAAAATATAATATATAATATAATGGAGTATAATTCCCAAATTCGCTTTTAAATATGCGCCATAAGTCGTCCAAGAAGAGCCATATTTAAAAAAATATATATCAAGATTTAAAAATACAAAAATTAAGCATCGAAAATTTTAAAATGGAATTAAAAATAATTACTTTAGTGTTTATCAAAGCTTTATTTATTAGGGAAATTAAAATTTATATGCGGCATCTGATAAAATATCTCCATTTAAAGTGATTTAAAAGCCAAGCAAAAACCTCAGTAGGATTTTTGCTGGGTTTATTTTTTCAACCACCTTCAGCACATAAGTTTCAAGCGCGGGGTTGCCAGGGCGGAATACTTTCAACCGAAAGTGGGGAACATTTTCCCTCAATAGTGTATATTATTTGTCTCTAAAATTGCTGTTTCTTGAGTGTTGAGTCGCGTTTTTTCACGAGAGCCTAACGCACCCAAGAACAGCCGCCAAAACCTACGAATATAAACTCTGCTATTTTTTAAACTAATCTTTGTAAATGACTCGTTCAATACTGATAGATTACTTGTATATCAGATTAAACACAATACAGTAATACCCCGCTTTACGCGACCCCGTTATGCGCGGTTTCACTATAACGCGAATTTCAAATGTCTCGCATTACGCGACAATAGATTTATTTATCAGTAAAAATAACATGTAATACTGCATAAAGTGATTTATTCAAATGATTCGTATTTTTTTGTATTAAGTTCTGACTATGTATGTATGTTTAATCGTAAACCCCGATACACGCGAATTTCACTTAACGCGATTTTTTCCGGAACGTATCCCTCGCGTAAAGCGGGGTATTACTGTATAAATTAAAAAAAAAAGAAAAGGGGATCCCGTGTGGTAAAATATTTTCGGGTTGCATGGCGGATCGTTTTGCTTTTGTCGTCATATTGTGTAGTGAAAAATTGAAGATTAATTAAATTTGAAAAAAAAATTTAACTACAAAAATCTAACGTTAAAAACCTGATATAAATATTTAAAACTAGTGACGTATAATCTGCATACAATTAGCTCAGAGAATTCATATATTTTCAGGCAGCCCTGGCGAGGACAGTGCCTTCTGCGGGATATGAGAAACCCGAGGAGGCCTTCCCCGCCCCGATTACGGGGAATTACACTTTTAAGGGTGCTTTCCAGCGGGGGTCGTGCACAAAAGTGAATTTTTATTTTAATAAGGGACACTCTGTTTGATTTGAAGATTATGCCATAATGCTGGAGAAATCCTAAATATTTCACAAACATACTTCGGTCCCTCGGACGATAAGCCCGTTGAGATTCACCACCAGAATATTTCAGAGAAAAGATTGACTGAACCATGTGGAGAAAGCCGACTACACACGCTGTGACACAACTGACAATCGTACGGTAACACGGCCAACAACGGCCTCGTATGCATTGTTACTACAAATATAACCGATGTAGCTTTTAAAGTTTGTAATTTTAAATTTATACCAACAATTAAATCGATCAATTGATAACAATTATATGCTGTTGCAAAATGTATGAGTTTGTAAACTATGAATAGTTGTGCCACTATTAGCTTCATTCTGAGTTTCAGCCGAGGGCCACATGGTTAGCATCCGAGGAGGAATTTCTTCAGACACTAGCGAGTAAGATAGATGGAAAAAAATATTTTTAATAAAATCATTCAATGATAAGATTAAGTTTAATCAAGATTACATTTTTCCTATATTTATTGATATCATACAATTTAAAACAGTGATCCGTCTTTCATTTGACAGCGGCGGATTTCGTCAATCAGATTGCAGATAAAAGTCTTTCACTTTCAACAGTGGCTGTATGCAAATGACTATATGTACTAATTAAAAACAGAAACACGGGATACTATGTTTCAATTATATGGCGTGCGGTTTGTCCAAAATCAAGGCAAGTAGCTCAGTGAATATAAATGAGCCTAATTGTCATAGGTTTTGGAAACCGTTGATATGCTTTATAGCTTGTATGGATAAGGTATCAGGTGCTAAACCAGCGGTTTGGGTTTTGAATACCGACTAACGGTTTCCCAGCGCACCAGGTCGGGGCTCGTCTCCCGGAGCTGCAAAAGCCGATAATCCGAGGTTCTGACGGTCTGCGGTCTGCGGCGGTGTAAACTCTAATTGAAAAATTCCAGCGAGCGAATTCAACAGAAGGCACCAATACCGCGACATTCACACGGCGAGCTGTGCTTTTATTTAACAATCCCAATCCTGACGTGTAATACGTGTAGACTTGAATAATATCCCGTGAAATTACGTTGATGAAAACGGTGATTACGCATATTATTATTGTGGTAAATATTGTAAACAAAGTACGCAAAAAAAAAAACAACACGCCATCAACATATCACAACACACACGGCAAACCTCTTACCGCAGTATTTTTATGCACGAAAAAAATATTGCATTTATTTTCCAGACAAAATAAATATCCTCAAAATTAAAAATATTTTTCTACTACGGCGGTATAAACACAATTTTTATTATTATTAACAACATCGGCACTATCACCAATACGACTAATGCAACACAACACTAAACACGTCCTGCCGGCTCGGCGGGCGAACTGCGACTGAGCCGGGACGCGCCGCAAGGGAGAGAGCGGCGCAGGGACGGCTCGTGGAAATGCACCGAGGAAAGGGGCAAACACGCGATCCAAGTACCACGTACCCCGTGCCGCCCTGCGTGACTGTCAGAAACTGATTGCACGCGGCCTCAACACTCTGCGCTCGCACTTTATATATCAATTACCTGATTCGCGTATGAATAAAAAAAAAATGCACAGGTCGAGTGACTTCGCCAGTCGCATATCGCACATCGCATAATTAATAAATAAATTTAAAAAAAAGGTGAGTCGAACATAAATGATGGTCTCCTCCACGTTTTGATGCTTCGATGCGGTCCGTATCCGTATCCGGAGGCTTTCATTCACCCCCGACCCGCCCCCCCCCCATTCATATCGCAGCACATTCGGTGAAAACTTTCGCCGCATTTTGAAAGATAAATATTTTTGTTCGCATCAAAGGTGGACTTTGTATCTGCGATATTGAAATTAAAGTCAAATATACAACTTATTAATTGCGAAATATCTATTACAGCACTTTGGAGATATCAACAAAACCGTATATTAAACTGTATATGCGCTCTTATAATCTCACTTATTAATATATATTAATTACTTTAATAAGAATAAGCCTTCGAAGGGCAAAAGTGCTTAAAATAAATCACATTTGTTTTTAGTAGTGTATTACAAATTAAAGTTGTCTACTGTGGATTGAGTAATTTGACAACAGCTAACTTGTTGAAGAGCCAGTTCTAGCACAGTAATTAAAACGACGGCAATCGGGTAGAAATTGGAAAACTTTCCACTTAGCCGGCTGAATAATTAAGCGAAGTTGTAAATCGCTTATTGTTTTTACATTGAAATGTAGCAGCTTTCCTTCAGTGACGATAAAAAATAATCTATAATTGATACATATAAAAGTATACATTTAATATATATTTAGGTAATCGAATCACACTTGAAACGACGAGAATTTTTTTTTTTTTTTAACATGAAAATTAAGATCTGTACAAAAAAGTCTGTTGCGGATTATTGAAATGTCTATAAAAAGTTAGTAATCACCTTGTATAATCGCAGCGATTAATTTATTATCACACATTCGAATGGTTATTATAATTAAGGTTATAGCAGCCATCGGCCACTAAGGCGCTATTGATTGTGGAAAGCTTAACTTATATTGGAGACAAACTTGTTATTCGATAGTTCATGCAGGGTAGTTTAATTTAGCTAAAGCCTAAGGGTGGTTTATCTCCGACGTCACCACTCCCCCACCCTGCATAATTAAGCCGTACAATCGAAAGCTCCCTCCTGTGTACACTTTTACTATGCTGAACAAAGTTACGGGAGATTGGCAGCTTTTTAACGCCTCCATCCTATACAGAGTGCCTCAAAGCCAATGCGCCGCTCAATCAACTGAATTTTCAACAGCTGTAAAAAATATTTACAAGCTTTGTATAAAACTCATTGAATTACATTTAAAAAAAAACGGCAAGCGTCCTTAAAAATTTTACTACCGAGTTCTAATTACTACTACTAAATATCTGATTTTGACCTTAGTACAAAAATTAAAATTGCTGACAAAATTATACTACATCTCTATTTTTTAATAGAGGTATTCAAAGCAGAGTTACAAAAACGCGTCATAATGAGCCATAGCCTATTTTTAATTAAAAAAAAAAAACAGGCTGAGGCTATTACGTCAATATACCACAATTAACACAGATTTTCTTTAGGAAACAACAATCAAACAAATATCAGGCTATAATGAGACTGAGACGCCAGTATACTACAATTTAAAACGGCCGCAATAAAATATAAAAAAAAAACATACAAACTAGCTTTAGCAAGCGACCGTGCATGAGTTCTGAAACACCCTGTACTCGGGCACTCTGTACACCCCGTTAAGAGAGCACCGTATAATATACGGCGTAAAGCAATATTGAATATGCTTACTAAAAAGACTTGGTTTATCGGTGTGATAAAATATGATGAAAGCGTATGAAAAGGCGAGGCGACGCGAGGCAAATTAATGCAAAATGGGATGTATCAGGGCAACGAGGGAAAAACACTCCACACTGTATTTAATAGCGTGCGCTTTATGTGGTTTACTCGGTTTTTTTTTATTTTGTCGATTACACGGGGAGGCTTCGCGTTGACTGATGGTCTGTACGTAAATAAACAGCGTCGCTTTATTTTCTCACACAAAGACAAACAAAAAACGCTTCAGAAAATTAATAAGAAAAAATAAATTGATAGTCTCATTATTCGGATGTCTTCAAGTGACATTCATTACTCTGAGATTTAATTAAAAATAAATATTATTCTGTAATGTTGAAACGAAATCTATTGGTGGTTTTAATTCTGAAATTGTGTAATTTTGCCCAATCGTGTACTTGGTATGAATAAAAACGCTTTTGAGGTATGTTGAGTTTACCGTGTTTGTGTACCTGCGAGGTTAATTATTTTATAGCCATATTTTTACCCTGCTTTCCCATGGGGAAGTCCCCAGTGCCTGCGCGGAGCCGATATTGCTTCTCTCGGCAGCAGATTTCTGGAATACCTAACGTTCTGCGAGTTTATTGGGTATTATCCCTCACTATTCGTTCTCGCATATCTACCAACCAGTAGCGCAAAAAAAATGGTATTAAACACACAAGAATATTAGATATTATTTTTAAAAATATACGTTTGATTGCCATGCATACCGTTTTGCACTATCTTATACCATTTACGCTATATATATATTTTTTTTTTACAATTTTGTACCATTGAGTGCCAAACACACAATTTTATACTAATTTCTGCTGGCACTGTATGAACATCATCAAATGAATGTAAATTATTCATAATTCGGGAATATCAATCATGATTATATTTGAATAAAAATGAACGGCACATTTGTGTGACGCGAGTCGTGTACGAGTACAAGTTTTCGAAAAAGCAACATGATTTATTGAACCCAAACGACTTTATTATTGTAGCGAATTCTACAAAAAATATACATTGATGATTTTTATATCCATATAGTTTTCTTTCGGCGCGGTGAATTAGAATTATATAGAAAAAAAATACATCGCGTGTGAGAAAATATCCCAACAGTGGAACCTGTTGACTAAAAACAAAAAGCTTATTGGGTGCGAAAAAACTTGCGATATGTTGAATGTAATTTTAAAAAATTATTTTCAAAATAATTTATTTAATGTTTAAAAAATAATTATTTATTGGCTGTGCTATAAAAATATTTTAAAACTGCAGGTACTCTGCGATGTTCAGTTCCAAGAGCAAGGGATAAATATACGAAAAAGAAAACAGCAGGTGAGTGAGTGACGCCGAGTGTTTCTGCCACTGAGTGTCACTCGTCGCTGCAGCTAGTTCCGGAGCCCTGCGCCAAAGGGGAGTTTTTCCGCCCTTCAGGTTCATCTCGGCTGATGTGACGCCAGGGGCGGAGACAATGGACCCTCCAGGGGGGCTCCGTGATGAGTGAAGATTAATTATCGAAGGGGGCGTCTCCTCCCCCTGCGCCGGGGGGCAATCCAGAAATGGCGCTCTAATGATTTGATAAGCGGTACGGTTTCGGGAAATAATGGATTTTTCAATTCAACGGTTGCAGCACTCAACGTTATTGAAAAATAAAATTACTCAAAAAAGTATTTAATTTTAAATAGTAAAAATATCAAATTTATATATCATAGAAAACAAAATGTATTATGTATATTGAAAAAAAAAAAAAAGTAATTTAGCTATTAAATATGAGTTGTCATTGAAACGTCATATGAAAAGGAAAGTCACTCATTGAAATTTATCCCAAAAACCTATCAGAAGTATAGCTTGAAATATATTTTATATTGGCATACATAAAAAACTAAAAAAAACCAAAATAAAGACCAAAAGACATAAACACATTTTATTGCGATGACTTTTTTATACTTAAAAATTAAAGTATTATTTTAAATACACGTGGACTGTGATAGTAATAATATTTATTTTACAACTTATTCGCACTGCAATTATGTCGACCCTCAGCACTGAGGGTACATCTGTAAAAGTCTATAAAATACACAGAAATATAATACCTTTGGACCCAAATGATGGTCATAAATAAAATTGTACTTATAAATAAATAATTCAATGTAAATGTAATTAAACGTTTGTATTTATATTACGCGAGGGAAAATTCAGGTTTTTGTATAAAATTTTGTAAGTATCTCACTGTATCATGTTTTTGAAGGGAGCTTGGCTGCTAATATATTTATGACGTATTTTTCTTTCAATGCAGACAGAATTTTCACAACAAAAGCTTCAAACGAAATAAAAACTAAGGGAATCCAAAAAAGTACATATTAAATTAAATGTCGTGGTTTAATTTTAATTTAATTTCATTGTTTTTCTATGACTTCTTTCATTACTTTATTTTTTTATTATTATTTTTTCAACCCACGACTTAACTAATGTACACAAGATGTGTACTCCCTGACTATTATTATTAAACTGTTATAATTTTAATACTTCTATCTATTTTTGAACATATAACATTGTACTGAGTCTTTATCATGATTTGCACGGAAGATAAATAAATTAATAAAAATCTGTTACATCGTTTTAAAGGAGCTACCCTTAGATTAAAACACAAACCCTCACGCCTGCTTCCTAAATGGTAAACGAAGACAATAATAGTTGACAAGCTGTCAAAAGCGTCACTTGGCTTGAAAGCGTAATTTTGCTGATCTCAAAATCATTGAGTTGAATTGAAATATTAGAAAAATCACCATGAGATGATTTTGTACTATATCTGTATTTATTAAACATAACCAACAAGGTTATGATTCATAAATTTGATAGTAATTGATTTTGTCTTACAATTTTCAGTTTGGAAAATTTTCAATGAATAAAAATATATTATAGTAATCATACAACCTTGTGGGTAATATTATGAAATAAACAGTTATCACACGAGTTAAATTAATGTGTTGTCCAATAGCAGAGTTCAATCAGCCGAAACCTCGCCGTGAACTTGTCACACAGAGCACCTGTCACCGGTGTCAAGGAAGCGAGTGAACTCAGCTACTGGAACAGTGGCAGATAGAGCTGCCTGCACACGATGCGACACAATCCCAATCCGACCAATAGCGTCATCTTTGAGGAATTGTCCACTTTGCACAATCAGAACTCTCAAGAGGCCACACAAGTGCGGCATTTTATATTATCTCAAGGATAAATGGCTGAGTTGAGTAAAATCCAAACTATTGAAAACTTCTTGAAGTTTTCTCATTAGAATAGATTTTAAATTAGCTTAACGATGCCACTTGAAAAAAAAACTCAGTAAATATTAATATATTCAATCTGAAATCAAATTACACGCGAATTTTGGAAAGCAGTGATATACTTATACATATTTCCCAAATTTAAAATTGAAGTATGCTTTTAATAATAGACACGTGAAAATAGAAATAGTTGATATCATAAGTTGGCGGTACATTTCCTGAATCATTTATTTACAGGCATTACATGGCACAGCATGAATACGCCCGCTAATAGTTAGTCCAGTACATGTCATTATCCACAGTGTAGCAAGTCCGATTGAGACAGGCAAAACGTCAAATCAACTGTCAATAAAGATACATTTTTTACACATTATAGTTTAATTTGTGACTTCAAATAGTGACAGACAACCCACTTAACGATGTTGGTTTTCCGATATCACTGTAACGAGACCTGACCTCCCCATGTCCTGAAACATGGGTACAGGCAGGGTTGCGAGGCTACAGAGAGGCTGCGTGCGTCTGGTGGAACTGGGTCACCCCCAGAAGGGTGTTGGGGTAGTCGGAGGGGCGGGGCGCCTGAAATGATTTACTGCGTACAGAGGGTTGTCGGCAGCATTGAAGCTGTGAGGGCCGACATGAATAGGTATTAAAAAGAGATTTGGTTTAATATGAAATATTATGTAGTTTTGTAATCTTACAGAAAAAAACGTCGGTGTCAGTGGATAGGTTTTTTGTTGCTCAGCAATACGATAACGACATATCGCCTCAAAGCCTTAAAATGTGTATAATCGGAAACGCTGGCTTTTCGTCTTGATTTGAAAATGATATTTAAAAAGTCATTATTTATGTAGAAAAGAAATATTAAATATACGGTTTAATCTTAAATAATTTAATAAAATAACTATTGCTTGAGATGTGATTATTGAACATCACGATCTAAGATACTTTTTTTTGTTTATTACACAAGCCTTATAGATGTGTCACTGAAATGAGTACAATATAAAATAAATCATCGCTGTGTACTGACACAATTCCGAAAATAAACAGTGATATAAATATAAACCAAAGACCATAATACGTATGATATGAAAACATGAAAAGATGGAAAAAAATACACATTGTTTTTTTTTTAAATACGAATATTGGAAGTAGGGCAGTAACGATATCGATCACCCTATAAAAATATGTGCCCATTTCATAAAACTCAGAGAGAAGAAGAAGGTAATTAAGTTACAATAAAATAAACCTACGTGTAAGTGCGTAGCCACGTTTATAAAGAACAGCCAGGCCAGGTGCTCCAGATCAGTATTACAAGACGGGTCTTGGCACCACCCCCAAAGGAAATAGGGGTAGCATATTTGGATCACAATTATTAATTAATTAATTCTGTATAAATATTTAAAAACAATATTTATATGCTGCCATAAACTCAGAGTCATTTGATTTTCAGCGTGATTTTAAAACGACAAGTATGACGTGGGTGAATCAAATATAAATTTATTAATAGTGAAAATTTATGACGGTCATAATCTATTGGTGACTTTCCTTTCCAATAGAATGACCTCTAGTGGTGATTGAGAATGGGCAGAGTCGCCTCCTCTGACCCTTCCCGTCCCTTATCTCGCGCCTCCGCGAGGCTTTCCTCCGTCTGGACGCCCCCCGGTGCTGGCTATTGATTCCCTCACCCCTAATCGGCAGTGGGGTGGTGGTACCGCCCGCGAGGCTTCACCGCCACAGCCCAGCATCCCCGATCGTCCCAGATCCCAATTCAGATCCGAAAAAATCACAGACTCTGAACCTTCGACGAGTTTTTCCGATACGGTTGTAACTTACGTTTTTTTCTGTTCTATCCCCAAGAGCAGAAGACAATCAACCCTAGATTATTTAAATAAGGGAAGCTGTTAACCAGCCTCAAGTCGCAAGTCCAACCGAGAAATTTGTTTTAATTCTTTACAAATATACATAGAATGCTTATGAAAAAAAAAAATCTGTATGAATTCTTCCTATTAACTTCTTCATCGCGTGCTTCTCCTCAGAGGAGATTGGCGACCATCTCACTGAGCATAAATTTATGTTAAATTAGTGTTCATGGTTTTCTATGGGAAAAATAATGTAGGGGATCTCAATAGGCAAATAGTATTGCTGCTGTCCAATAGCATTATTATATATATTTTCTTACAAAGCTCTGGCGTTTAGATCTGATACTAGCAAGCTGCAGAAACAATAGCAGAAGTCCCTCCACCCTCGACAAGGTACTTCCAGAGCATTTCAACTCCACTCCTCCATTACCGATCCTTTACACACACTCAGGGTACATAATGGCAGCCATGCACAAGCAATCCTATTAACATAAAATTCCAGACACGAAAAAAATTGGGTACACACGCAATTGTCTCTAACTGCTTTGGAATGCCTGTGGATTGATTGCTTGTTACTTGCGGTCCCCGACTCGCCGTACATAGTGAGTTAATTCACAGTCTCCCGGTTAGGTTATATAAGTTTGAATGTCTTTCGCACGTAGTCAGTGTATAAGTAAACTATTTTCGTCTTGTCTTTTTTTTTTGTTTTTTTTTTTTTTTCATTCACACGGCTGAAGAAAATTGTATTGAAGTTCTGAAAATGTCATTAGGGGTGCGCTGTGTCGACCCTGCGAATGAAGGGTTAGCCTGGCGGGGGTGCTCGGGTCGGGGTCTGTCGCGGCCAGTAATTTATAGACACGGCGGCGAGGGTTATTATGGGATAAAGGCAGTCGCGGAATAAATAATGCGGGGGGAGGCTGAACCGGCGGGCATCTTTGGGGTGGTTCGATTGTGTACTTATCGGGAGAAAAATTCTATAAACTCATGCACATGCATACACAGCATAAACTAAAACTCATCAAATATATAAAAAATATATTTAAATGCACTGAAGATCCCGTTTAATAAAAAAAATATCTTGCAATACGAATATGCAAATAATTCAATTTCACGCTATTGAATCCTACAGTTTCAATTCGCGATCCTTCATCGAAGGCTTCTGCGAAGATCCTGTTATATGTACAATCTACATAAATATACGTAGGGGTTTCAAATCTGGCACGCGTGCTGATTTTCCCATTCTCATCATATTAGTATTCATTTGTACCCTTATATGGTGGTTGGGAAGTGCGAAAAATACATAACATATAACTTGAGTATAAGAATTAAATCTGAATGTAAATAATTGCTCAAAAAAATTAACCTAGCATGATTTTGTGTATATAATATAATTCGCAAATACTAATTATCAAAATAATAAATAGAGCTTTCTATTCGCGTAACGTATTTCACAACCTTCCAGGAAGCTGGCGTGGACCGCAAAGTGCTACAGTAATTAACGATTACATCGTCTAAATTTCGCAGAGCTTTAAAGGTAAAAAAAAAAAGGTACAAACAATATTATATAATTACATCAAATATTAGAAGGGATTGTTATGTATCCAGCGGGGTCAGCATACGATTCGATAACTTTTGCTATTCGACTGTGCCTCTCCCGGGATAACTTCATATTCTGTAATCGAATTACTTTCATGCGGGCTTCTAGAAAATTTGGAAAAAAACCACGAAGGTCCCGAAAACAGCAAGGTAGTAAATAATCTAGTAGGTTAAAAGGATTCAGGAAATCTTATCTAGCGGAAGGAATGTCTCACAAGCACGGCAGATTTTTCAAGAATGCGAACACGAATGCTTGAAAATTTTTACAATACAGCTATTGCATTTTACTACAGACTTGAAAATTTAAATGAAACAAAGCAAAATGTCTATTAGACATTTGGCTGTTTATCTTCGTTATTGTAATGGAATTTTTCTAATGAATACTTAAATATGTCGGGTATGCTCTTTGGGCTGTGAATTCTCGGTTTTGCTTACAATAATGGCTTCAGAGAAGTACAAGATAACCGTACAGAAAATTTCCGCAGTTTACATGATAATATGATCTGAACTTTAGTATTTACACTCCGTTAAATTTCAGCAGCATTATGCGAATACAAATATTTAACAAAGATAATTTACACATTTTTCACGTCAGTTCAAAAATTGAGTAGAGACCATGACATTTAGAGAAACTAAATACTAGAATCATTTTTATATTTATACAAAAACTTACTTATTTCATAAAGTACGGTTATTTTTTTATGATATGTATTTTTCTACCAAAAATAAGCAATGCTCTTGAGGCTATGAATTGTAAGTTTCGAATTCGTTAGAACTATAACCGCGCAAAAAAAACAAGATTCGTTTTAACTATAGTAAATTATTTTCAACGTCCGTAATCGTAAGAATTAAATTAATAATGATGATATACACTGTTTAGTAAGTGTGTAATAATTCAATGATGATTTCAAAGTGTTTGAATAAAAGCAAGGGGTAAGTGAGAGGGGAGGGGCTGTAAAATCAGCAATTGTATACAATTTGGGCGAATCGCGATTGAAGTCCCGGCCAAGTGCTTTGAACAATACGCCAAAGTAATGTCGTTAAATTTTAATTCGATCCGGATTTAATTGAAACGGACGCGGCATGCGTGGTTATTCAATTTAGTAGTGTCATGCGGTGAAGGCATGCAATCTATTCGAGGCGGGGCTGAAAATACGCGGATTTCTTCCCAGACGCCTAACGGGTATTTCAAAATCCATTAATAAAAATGGATTTTTATTTAATACTGCAAAAAAAACTTGTTAGTTCAATTTTAAACCTTCTATGTATCAACATTTGCTTATTTTTTTACAAGAGATCGAAGCCGAGCATAATAATTTTTTCTCCCAAATAGAGTATATAGACATTATCATTTCTTAAAATATGCCCACTTAAATACCCACACGTCAATCGATACTCATTAATTCTCACTACCCGTATAAAAACCACTTACTCATTTCAAAGCACACAGCACATCCCCAACCTCATTCAACTCCAGAATTCCACCCATCCTCACATTTCACGAACCACCCCCCCATACCAATTGGTTTACCAACTCTCACTCTCTCCCCAAATACAACTTTCCACATTTACCTCCGGAAATCGCACACACAGCCACCCATCATATATGCATTATAGGTTTATCACCAATTTAAATTATCTATGCACAACGTTATCAACATTATAATCAGTTGCTTAGCAACCAATATTGACTATTGCATCAATTAATATTTATTGTTTGTATAACGCAATCTACGAGAATGACGTCAACGATTATGATTTCATTAGAAAAACACACCACCACTAGATTAGTTACGTATTATACATACAATTTTTTTATAACAAAAATATTAAAATGGAGTTCTAACTATTTTGAGAAATTAACATTCTTTTTTATATTTTTGGTTTACCAAAAAATATTAGTTACATTTTTGCCTTCCAATGACCCATGAAAGGCGAAATTTCCTTTCAATTTGGCAATTCATCCTTGTTGCGTGAATATGGAGTATTACAAATTAATTCAGTCTGTAGTGGATAGCTTATCGGTCGCTGGTCGGCCAGTGGCTCGCGTCACATCAGCGACGGCGAACGGTCTTGACACAAATTCATACGAAAAAGGGCGTTTGCCAACATAAATCACCGAACCCTTAGGGCCGCGTCACACCGAGCAGCTGTCCGCCGCTCCTCGCGGGTCCGTCGCCGTGTGTGGCTCTGCCCTCGCGGCTTTGTGTGCGCGGACCCTATACGGCGCGAGTGGTACAGCGTGACGTCACTCTGGCCCCACACAAATCAGCTCGAGTCCATAAAAAAATATACATAGCCTATAAATAAATAAAAAAATATATTTTGAAAACCTCGTGGTACATTTGTTGATTTAATGAATAACTCTCCCAGGAAGTGTCGATGATCTTAGTGTTGGGACCGAAGTAAATTAAAAAAAAAAAAAAAAAAAACCCGCGGCATAACACCCATCACGTATGAACTGTCCTGTTTAAAAGCATTTGTTTGATAAATGTGACTTATGAACCAAACCGGTTGAATGATAAAAAAAAAACAGCATTAATACTAAGGCATCACGGCCAAGGGCGTTTATAAAAAAATTAGCATAGTGATGGAGTAAGGATATAATCTTAAACGTATATCAAATTTAATTATTAAAAAAACTCGTATTACTTACCATAAATAAAAATGATATCACACTTTTATATGTGAAACGTGATACCTATGTTCTAAGCCGCGTGAGTAAAGAAAACGTTATTTTGCTATGGATACGTCAATTAACATAATTAAAAATAGTATTTCAGTTTTAAACAATATTATTTGAATAATATATCTAGAACCAGGCAAATACAATAATATTGAGTTTTAATAACAAGTCAATCACAAAGTTATTTGATGATTTTATACAGAAATGTGTGTGGCTAGAAATGGCAAGGAGACAACGATAGAGAGAATTTTCACTTTCCAAAGGCTTTGTTACGGAAAAGCGAAATATTCAATAAGTGGTATTATGTTAAACCGCTTCACATTCCCTTAGGGTGGTCAGATCGAGACAAGTCGGTTTATTATTCAAAAGTCAACACATTTTATAAAGTATAATCGGAATTATACATACACAGTAAAAAATATATATTTATAACACTATGCTCTATTCCGAGCTGGATAGCCACTATATGTGGCATCGGATAAGCAATAGGACAATTCGACTGCAATGTCCAGATAAGGGATTTGCTTTTATCCAATGAGAATAGCTATTGTCCATGTCACCGAAGCAGGTGAAGCACAAACCGAGGTGAGGGTTAATAAAGCTGGATACCCTTCTTGAAGAACCTGCCTTAGGATGAGGAATGACCCTTAAGTCCCTTCCAGGCATATATGCCCAAGTGACAACCCGGACATCTGCGACTATTGTTGCTGATAATTAATTTTCAAACGATGACGTCGACCCCAAATAAAGTATATCACCATTGATTGAATCGAGCTGACAATTCTCGGCGTACGAAATAAACTCGCAAAGTGGTCACTAGGAAGTCGACAGAGTCAACAAGGTGACAATAAAAATTTATTGAAAGCACTGCTCGAGTGTGCGGATGGGTTAGCAATAGTGATGGGACAGTCGCAGGGCAACCGATTAATAAAAAAAATACACATCGAACTTGTTCAGATGTTGCAATCTAAAAACTTGAGATGATTGCCCGCATGTGATGAATATTTGTTTTAATGATGGAATTTAATACTATGTAAAGTATGAAATGTACAAGTAGATTCATAGGTCGTGACACTGAGCAAATAGATCTAAAGCAACTTGACTTCATAAATCGATTAAAATTCAATTGGTTTGATATACAATAATTCATTGAATTGGCTTTGGAATGTTGTCATTGAGTCTATATTAATATTTTTTTTTATTTACTATTCAGAGAAAATCGATTTTACCCATCACTAGTCAAACGATCATCATTGGGTGTGAAGCGCCCCATCATAGTTGAAGGTTGAATCTAAACTAGTTGATATTTATAAAAGACTTGTTATTTGACAATATGTCACTCTTTGCGGAGATATTTATTTACTTGAGATAGCGCTAAAATATTTATTCTTCAACAATTACGGATGTGATCGTTGTTGGGACAGCTGCTGCTCCGCAACGAATTCTAGCAAAAAATCACGTGATTCTCTGCAGCGACTGGATTTAAGTAAAATTATGTTTTCGTCGGACTTCCTCACCGATAAGCAATAAACTTCCGCATTCATAATACACTAATTTGATATGACAATACGTTTTTTTATAATGAATTTAACAACAACATTAATGTACAGGCAATCCAAAAAAAATCACACTGAATATTTTAATTTCATTGTTAATTAGCATGCTAGCACAGTGGTTAATCTGCTGATTTCCGATAAAGTGTAAATATATATATATATATATATATATGTTAAATTTAATATTTTCGTGCTTTTTCCACGTGTTTAGTTTTATTGGCGATCAGTGTCGCCAACCACTCACGTTGGCATTACTTGGCCTTGAACATGTGAAAACACCACAAAAGTATTTAATTTGAAATATTAAAATGGAGTAAACATGTACAGTTTTGGAATATGAAAACGGTAAAAGCTCACTAATGCTGACAATGAATTTAATAGTACCCACAATTCTATAAGAAATTTTACAAAAGGGTTATATTTTAATTGAAATATTGACACATCAGTGAAAGCGTTCACTTCAATTTTGCTTCTGCAAGCTTCGCCTCAGTAATTTGGCAAATCGCATTCCTCATAAATATGAAGTGTTGCAAATCTAATAAATTCTCAGCCAGATATAAAATCACTGCCGACATGGCCACTGAGCACCGTGCCGAGTCGAGGACCAATATAAATAAAAAGTAAAAAACGACGCGGCAGAAACGCCGTCCATCATCATCATCATCACAGTTTTAAAATCAGCGAGTGGAAGTGGAAAACAGGATGCTAGCCTGATCGGGCATTATATAACACACAGGCGAGAAGCACTTTGGTATTATCCAAATATTTACTACCTACCTACCAATTCAAGAGGTGCTATTTTTTTTAACGAAAATGGCGTAGTGATATATTTTATACAAATATAAGCACAGTAGAAGAATCGAAAAGTTACTAAAAAGTTCTCCCGACACGCATATACAATAAATTACTCATAAAATCAACAAAAAATTGGGCATGGGAATTCAGTTTGGCGATGCATCGATATAATGAAAGATCTCTCATTATCCGAGTGATGATATTTAAATAACACATTGCAAACCGATTGAATATACGGACAAAACACATCGAGATTCTTCATTGTTATAGTGAAATAGAAATTCAATCCAAAAAACGATTTAATTTTTTATTTAAATATTATAAACTGTAGAATACAAAAAAAAAATGCTGACATTCAAATCAACGGCTTACCCCTTTATGACGGCTAGTGTGGCGCCGATCGTCAAGCTAAGGTTGATAGCGCCCATCCAAAAGAATGACATATTTACGCCCAAGAGGACGATCTCCCCCCTCGAAGGCGGCGTCCCGACCCGACAGCGCGAGGGCCGCAAGACTCCGTCTCACTTCACTTTCGAACACTCGCAACAAACACTGATCGCATTCGACACCACCACAATAAGACAGGAGCGTGGCAACTCGCCAATGTATTAAAACAAAAACAAAAAAACGTTCGATGTTTGAATTATAATATTCAAACGATATTATCGCGTTGTTTAGCGTGAAAAATATTTGAAATTCGAATTTAGAATTCGGTGTTCGTTTTTTTTTGAATTCGAACTGCGCGCGGCGTCGGCGTCCTGCTCTGACTGGGCCGCGGCGGCGCGGAGGGGCCGCTTTATCGCCGCCCCCCCCCCACTGCCCCCCCACTGCCACCGCACTGTCGCCGCACTGCCGCCCCACTGCCGCTCCACTGTCGCTCCACTGACGCCACACTTCTTCCCCGCGCCGTGACGTCACAGAGCCGCGACAGAGTTCACTTGGTGGCAATTCGCTTTGAATTGAAACGCGCCGCTATGGCGACTCGCGACAAATACATTAAATTGACGCGAGATCAACAAACTGCGATTATTTTCAATATATCGCAAAAAGGAGTTTGCAAACTGTAATTTGAAAGAAAAATTAAAAAAAAATAAAAATCTCTTACGTTTAAAGACGATAAAATGCAAAGGTCAATTGGCTTATGCGTTATCTCTGTCTCCTTTGCTCCAGCATGTTTCTGCTTGTGCACACGTGACGAACGCTTCGAAAATTTACCGAAACGCGTTTTGCGAACAGATCCACGCGAAGTCGTTTTTAGTTTATAATATACATCGTGTAGGTCATAGGTGGCCAACCCATGGCCCGCGGAGCATATGCAAACATTTTTTTTTATTGTATATAAAACCACCAATAGAATATTCCATTGAGCGTAGTTCGTATCATATCATATATATGGAAGTAGCCCAGTCTCATCTCAATCTATCTCACAGTCAATCTCATTTCATCAATTTGTCCCGGCAGCTGAAAAAGGTTGGCCACTCATAGTGTAGGTAATCACATACTTTCTAAAGAGCTAGAATGTAACGAAATAACAATCGTGGTGCGGCGACCTCACTGAAGAAACATTTTAATATCACTGTGCCGCGGTTCGTTGCAACTTCGTTTGCAATGCGGATGACCTCGGCCATTTTTTTTGCAGTAACAAACGATACACTTAAAGATACTATTTTTTTATTTATACACAAGATTGTTGTTAATGACATTTTTAGAGTTGTGATTATTTTGGGTTGTTTCAAAATGACACAGATTTCTCAAGCTATCGGCGATATCAATTTTAAAATTTCTGCACAGAATTGCAACAACGTACGAAAACAATATACCATACAAAAAGTTATACACAAAGTAGCAAAAATGAATATTTTATTTAGTTTATTCTGAACAAGTTTTTTGAATTACACAGTGTATGACTTACACGAAAACATTAAAAATATGTTTTTAGTAAATGGCGTTTTTTAAAAAAAAACTTGCTTACCGTCAAAGGTGGGCTGAGCGTTAGACTGGTTTATTGGTTTATTAAACCCTGACTTTATTCCTACCAGGAATCATGTTGTGAGGTATAAGTAAAAAGGCAAATCATACAATATAGTACTTTGAACAAACTCAATATTTGTCGTAATATTTTAGAGTCACGGCCAATGAATCCATGATTATTGAAATCGCGTTAAACCTTACCTAACCTTATATATTTGCTGGTATATAATTAGCTATTTGAGGCAGGTTTAGAGCTGGTAAAACCCAGTGTTTATCCTTACCAGGAATATTATTTAAAAAAATAAATATTCGGCCAAACTCAACAAGTATTGTTCAATTTTAGTATCAAAACATGAATACTTGTTGATTTTAGGAATTTTGTTAATGTGATTATTTCCATCTATTCAGTTTTATTCAAGTCGAAATTTTGTGTTAATTTTTGTTACATTTCTTTAGTACCCGTTCGCGGATCTAGCAACCAAAACCAGCAGTATGGATTAATCGGCCGTGATTCCTCAATAAAACAACACAACAATATTACTTCTTTTTTTAATTTTTTTCATAACGATTGTCAAGAAATGTAATGACATGCCGCGGCTTAACATCCATGTTATTTACATTTTTACGTACAAAAATCACAACGACATTGTGATACGACACGATGAATCAATAACTTTAATATTTAATGCACGATTTACCTGAAAAATTATGTATATATTTTTTAATATTAGTGGTAAAAAAAATTCAGACAAATAAATAAGAAAAACCCTTTATTGTTTTGATTGAAATTAACGTATTAAGGCCATGCGATAAAATCTGCCAACACTAACCACAAATATATATATTATTTGCAATGACGAAATTAGCTTTGTATTATCGCAATTATTATTTTAATTGGTGTATTTTCGCTAGCCAAACACAAAAATAATGTCGCAGTGCTTTGCGTGTAGACTCAAGCTGCCTGTACATGCTGCAACACTACCAAGCGTTGTTGTGAACTCAGTGTGGACTTAGGTGCGCTCGCGGTGACGTCACCGGCGATGTGACGTCACGAGACCGCACAGTGTGACGGGGCACCCCGAAAAATGGCATTCATTCATGGTGTATCGTATTTCTGTTGATTATATATAAATATGATAGTAAATAAATAAATTGAATGAATAAAAAGGGCCTCACATGTGCCAGCTGACAAGTTTACCCAACCTTTTATGGGACGAGACTTTCTGCAATAGTGGGGCTTCGGTGTCGTTGATCTCGGGAATTGGGCGCGTGTTGCGATTCTGATAATAGCAAACGTGAAATGAAATAATGGATTAAACCGCAAATAACATTTATACATAACACAATTGGGCAACGAGATTCGCTGCGCCAGTGTTGTAGCAATAAAAAAAAAACTATATAATTACAAAGAGAAATCTTGTGATTTTTTTGCATACATTTAAGGAGTGCCATACTCAAATTATATGTTTAGATACTATACTTTTGTACAAAACTAAACATATTAAATTAATCGTGACAGCTATAAATTTTACTGAATTTATTTTATCGCCGTTTTTTATTTTTGCACGAATTCACGATGGATGTTTTTAGACATTTTTAAAAATATTTTAAATAAGTAATAAACAAACTACATATATTTAATACACTGTTTTTTTAAAAATTATAATATGTACAAGGTTTTAAAATATAATATTTTACCGTTTCAAGCATGTTCATTGGCTGAAACAGGTCCATATGAACTGTATTTTATGAAGTCACAGATAAGTTTACATGATTTTACAACCTTTATGTCTAGACAGCTGATAACTTTACGGTCAAAATATTACCTAATACGGTTATAAAATAAAGGTATTTTTTTTGGAAGCTTCAATATTTTATTAATAAAAAAATTGTGTATATATATATATATATATACATATCGTATCTTTCGAAAAAACAAATAAATTTTATGTAAATTGAGTTTAATGATGTCTTAGATAAGATGTTTTTGCAATTTTACAGTCTTACGTCTAGACAGCTGTAAAACGTAGCAAACGATGAGACGACGATGTCAACAATAAATCACGTTTTACTGAGTATTGCTTCAGTCGTCAAGAATATTTACTGTAAGATATTAAAAATTATAAATCCAACTGAGGTTATGTTATGAATATATATATATCTTTTTTTTCTTCCTATAAACATAGACTGTAGATTTAAATGCAAGCCGGGCTTGAGGGCTTAATTCAATTGAGGCACTTGCTCTACCGTACGAGTCAGCGAATAGTACTGAAGATTCAAGTTCTGGGTTTAATGTGCTTTAAAAATAACAGTACAAAGCGAAATATTATTTTATTATTTGGAAAAAAACAGCCAGAACGCAGACGCAAAACAAATACAAATAAAATAACTAGTAATCAAAATAAATTACGTATGCCTAAACTACTTTATTATTGATGCTTTAAAACGAAAAGAATTAGTGGGAACAATAATAAATAAATAAAAAAAAAACATCAAAGACTACTACGAGTCATGATTTATGAGAGGTGTGTGCCTTTTTAATATAATCGAATACCCAAGGCTATTGTCTAGTCACAATTCGGTTATCAGTCGATGTGTCGATGTCAAACAATACTGTTGGCGAAACCGGATACTTCATTAATGTATTTCATATTCAATATAATTTTGGTTCTTATCTGACTTCTTGGTAAGGATAGATTCGTATATACATATTATATATTTATGGCAAGGCAGGAAAGGCGGCAAAACGAAGGGCCATTGTCTCGTATCCGCCATATTGTCTCCGGGTCGTAAAACAAAAGCTCACTTCCTCGGCTGTATTCGCAGACATTAATTAGTTATACACGCGTCGACTTAGGCATGATATACCGAAAGCTTATTAATTACAAGATTAGCAGGAAACCCTCTCGTAAATTTTATAACGCCTTTATAATTAAATTTTGATCATACTACGATATAAATTTGAAGACTTTCAATGAGCTCATTTATTTTGAGTGAGCAAAACGGCTCGCTTTGATTTTGGACCCAACACGTGAAAATGTTAGCTCTTGTATAATATACACTTTTAAATTGCAGTTTCCATCTTAAACGGATTCGAGAAGATCGCAAATAATAAATTGGAATAAAAGACAAAGCCCACAATAATGAATAAAGCATTTCACGCGATCAAGTCTCGGAAAGTGTTTGCGGTGAACGTCCGTCATTTGCGAGAATTATTCCCGGAAATTTGATTTGCGCGGGGGTTGTCGGGGGTGGGGGGGAGGGTTAGGTTAGGTTCCTGGGGGAGTTCTTCTCCCCCAGGAAGGCTGCGATGGGAGGGGGTGGCATCCCCTTGGCGAAGACCTGCCTCTTGTCTCTCTCGGAGATCTCCGTTGACTGCGAGACATTACGAGCCGCACCGTTACAGTGGGATTGATGGAGCAATTTGTATGATGAGAAAAACACACAGCTTTGATTAAATTTTTTATCTCTATTACCCGAGCGTGAGACCTCCATGCTCAGATAATCTAAAAAAAAAAACTGAAATAGCAGAAAATTCAACAGTAAAAATCATCGGATGATTCCGAACAATTATATGAATATATTCATGTGCGTACTTTTAAAATACGTTTGTAAATATAAAAGCCTTATCCGATTATTTATAAATTATTAATGTAACTGCATATATTTTTTATGCATATTAAATTCGTTTCAATCTCCCGTAGATGTATGAGCAAAGCAAACAGCAAATAAGGGTGGAAGCGCAAACATAATTTGGGCGAGTCCACACACTAGTGAAGTGCATGATCGACTGATTTCAATAATACTTTTAATTCATACTTAAACGATCGATTCAGTATTTATTTAATTTAAGTATCATACCAATAGACACTGTATTACTCTAACAACACTTAAGGAAATTATACACAGTCGCAATACACTTAAATTTAGTTCTCGGACTACAATTTGTTATTATTTATTCATTAATTCATTTGATAATTTTATCTTTATTTCAAGTTTATATATGTATAATTAAATTAATACATACATTTCAACAGATCGATAAGTCGATTGTGCCCATCATTAGTTCACAAACAACAGAAAAAAAAGCAAACATCTCCATGTCAATCATACGGGTAATCTATTGGAAGTGTGTGTTTTTATTTTTCCAGGTAAATAACTCAACCAAAAAGGTAACTTTATGTGTTGTTTATTTGGTTGGTGTGCTAAAATACATGTTTATAGCTAGTTATGCATTCCAACAAAATATTTTATGAAATATTACAATAACGAGAGTGAACCTGTTAACATCTGAAATAGCAGATGTCTTTAGCTACATTTAAACAGATATTTTGATTAGATCTAAAAGTTACGTATCGAATTGTCAATGATATTTAAATAAATGGTGATTTATACATTTCCTGTAACAACAAATCTTATATAAGCTTCAGTAAGTCAAAGATCGTTCGAATTGCATTCAGAAAATAAACATTTATATTCAGGTTTCAAAATCATTTACTAAACCGGGTTTACGTGAGCTGTCGTTCATTGACGTCATACTCTCAGTATATTTTGTATTTTGTTAATGTTCAATTTATGTAGTTGCGACTTCGTGTAGATCAGTGCTTCTCAAAATGGAGCCTACGGACCCCAGGGGGTCCCTGGAATCATTCAGGGGGTCCTTAGAAAATTAAAATCGATTTGGGGGTCCCTAAACAACGTCAGGGGGTCCGCGCAAAGTTTAAAATAAAAAAAAAAAAATTTGACACATTTTCATTAATATGGAAGTTAAAATAAATAACAATGAATACATTATTAGCGATTTTTACGTCTAATGTAAAATATATATATAGACAGGTGCATAAAATACAAGTAATAACAGGCATCGCGGTGAGTCAGGAAGGTTAATAGAGTCGATACTTGCACCAACTAGTCTATAATATTAATTTATCCAGTTTTCCACCCAGAGTCCGTAGGCAAGTTTTTACTATGAAAGGGGGTCCGTGGGCCAAAAGAGTTTGAGAGCCACTGGTGTAGATCTTTTCAAAACTGCAAGACAACGAAGCATTTACAATATATTTTTCAGATAAAAAAATCTGAAGCTATATTGTTTCACGAAACTCGAAGAAACACACGAATCCCATTTTTCAGAATTTAAAGACAGCGACTTTGAAGAAGGGACGAATGACCTCTAAAGTCGTAAAAGCAATAAATAAATATATATATTTATGATCTAGTAAGTGTCTTTTACAAAATATTTCAAACCGAACGAATCGTAAAAATACGCCGGGTCCGTGAAGCCATAAGTGAATACAGGCTCTTGAGCTCGGACACGACGGTCAGACTTCGTGACAAAGAAAGCGGAAGAGACAAAAACCAGATCGCCGGCGGGTAAAGTGCTCCTCTCCAGCATTTACGGGTTTTAGTAATGACACAGATAAGTAAAATCTTAATGTTCTTTGTGCTCCAAGTGACGTCATAAGCCTACCTTGCCGGCAACCGTTATTAAATAAACCCAAATTGTATACACGCAATCAACATTTTTGACAGAGAGTACTCGGTGAAATTTCATTTTAATATTTTAAATATATAACACCGCTGAAAAATCACTCAAGTATTTTACCAAGTCAAGATTTATCATAAGTTGAAATCATTATTACCACACGAGCATGTTTATTACTCACAAATTTACGTCACGAAGAAAAAAAATAACCGAGAATCGACTATCTAATAATGTATGCTTAATAATTTTTTTTTTAATATACATTATCTAGGCCCAGTATATATTTACTTCGTACACAAGAGAGCGATGGTCACCGTATCTATTTTTGAGGACAAGGGTGGTGGTGTCTAAAGAATGGTTGCTGCTTCCCTCGCAAGCGGATGAACTACTCGAAAGCGTTTCAGGAGTTTTTTTTTTTCGTGAAGTTTTCAGTTTTTTTTTCTTTTCCGACTCTGAAGGCAGTTTGCAGAGCGATTTCTTTGAAATCTCCGAGACCCGCCCCGGGCCGGAGACTCGCGTCATACGATGTGTAAAGAGCAGCAGTAAAAGGAACGAGAGATGTACCGAACATATTTGATTCTGTACCGGCTGGACTTTGGCCGCGTCCGAGGCTTCTTATTGTATTGGATTGTGAGAAGGCGTACTTTCTAGAAGTAGATTCTTTACGTACATTAACTCTACAATTTTATCGACAAAATACATTAACTCAACAGCTCAGAACGGTATACGCATATAAATATTTATATATAAATATATATGAAATCAGATGCTGTATATTTCTTTGAAACATGCAGCGTACGCAACTCTAAGAAAAATTTAATTAATTAAAGTTTGAAAACGTTTTCCGGTCCACTTACAACTATATATTAAAAGCCTGAAAGCGTGAAAGCCTTTAATACTGCGGGGAAAAGCCTTTTAAGGGTCTGCGCGGGAGGGAGGGGGAGAGACTCGCTCGTGAAAAGTAAAAATTTAATTATAACGACCCATGACCTGAATTCTAACGACCGATTTACACCAACGATAATCTATAGAATATCTCTATGGTAAAAATAATTAATACGTTTGTAATAACGGCGTTGAACAGCTACGGAATCTGTTAGGTCGATAACGATTGTCGTGAAACCTTGGCCCGACTGAAAACCGCCCCATTTTCTACAGATGAGTGAGGAAACCCCAATTAAAATTCACAAGCTCTTTCAAAAGGCAAATTAAAGTGAATTCCACGCAAATACTCCGAAACTTCAAAGCGAATTTCATTTGAAACATGTCCGGATTCCCGAAGAGTCGTAAATTAATTAGCTTATAAAAATATAATTTTAATTTTATGGGAAAATGTAAAACCTGCGAGAGATCCTTTCCTTATTCGCATCCCTCCCCAAGATTGCTTTCGTTACGTCGTCTAGCCATCTCTTCTTCGACCAACACACATTTCGTTACCCATGCAGGTATGATATAGGTTTAAATAACTTAAGCAATATTATTTCGCAATTAAATTTTGGCAGGCGTTGTTACTGGGATTGCAGGGATTTTGGATGTTTGAATTTCCGGCGCTTCGGTCGTGGTACTGGGGCCTTCTTCAGCGGTTTTTAATACCCGAAGATCATCACTCTTAATTCCTAGAGGTTTGAATGGCTGGTGTAGAGTTACTGGTGTTTGAAAAATATGCACTGCTTGACGTATGAGTGCGTCGGAGCACAAGATTCCGAGCACGCGTTCATTTAAATACACCCATCTAGGAAGCACTGTGCCCTGTCCATGGCACTGGCCTGGCGTCACGAACCGCACTGGAATACCAGATTTCCGCTGGCAGGCTCCAAGGACGAGCGCAAGGCATTCAACAGATGATCTAGTCTAGAATATCATATTAGTAATATGTTGTAAGTACTCTATGGGTAGATAGCAGGCCGCGTATTAATACGTTTTTGAATGCGGGAAATGTATTGCTATGGGTTTCTGAGGGTGTTGGCTATTGTCGATCATACTACACAGGTATAAATATCTCCATAACAATGGCAAGGGACGGCGAAGTTTCCATAAATAACGGCAATTGTCCAAATACAAAATGTCTTACATACAAACTTACGATCGCCCACTTTTGATTTATATAAATTGCATTTGTGTGGTTGCTCAATCATTTCGTAAAATATTTACTATTTAAGATGTTTTATATGTTGTCAAAAATTTCAGTATCATATTACGATTATATTATATAGTAGTAAAAAAATTAGGCCTTCTCATGTTATTTAAATAAATAAAAAGTTGCTAAATTCGGTGTATTTCAAGGTATTGGTGATGAAATTCACCAATACCTTGCAAAGTTACGATTATTTCTCTCGAGAAGCAACCTCATAGATTTTACTTAAAAATAAATCACTGGGTATAACAATGATTTCCCCTTTTCCATCTCGATATAATATCGGCGTAGCGCTGACCCAGCAAGAGCTCATCGCTTGACGGACAGGAATTTTATATCGGCCGATCTAAGATTGATATGTCATTTTCAATTTCACTTGTCACGAACAAGCATGGCGACTTATTCCGCGTCGTGCCATGCAAGCACATCGGAGATATTTCGTCTCGCTCGTCACCCGTGGAGTCTGGGCGCAGCAACCAATTATCATCGATTCACTTGGACCTTCGAAAAAAAAAAAAAGTCCGTACTTCAGCGTTTTGGCTTCGCTTTGAGGAAAAATGAATTGTGAAATTCCTGATATTTGAAGATTTCAATTAGCAGGTAATGACGCACCTGCAGCGTCTAGAAGCTCCCACTGCAGTGTGCAGCGGGCGGGACAAGCTGTTGTGAAACAGTTGATTGCTTTGCATTTATAATTTTCTCATTTATTTTTTCCATACAAAAAAAAAAAACTCGCAACACATTCGAAAATAGCGCACATCCTACGCGAATATTGAGAGTGGAGAAAGTATTCGGCGATACAGAGAACAACGAGCCGTTATTCACTTTTATAATCAATTATATTTTATTACGAGGTCGAGACTGACATTTTTATAAATTAGTCCAGTTTACTTAATGATATATTTGGTTGTAATAACATCCATTGGTGCGTTTAGTGAAGACATTAAATACCCGTTGGCCTCTAAGCTGTGAGAATGATCTTGCTCCGTATCAGGTCTTAGTCATACTGCAGCAGCGGCCCTGGGGTCCCTCCTCTGCTGACGTCACGGAACAAGTGCACGCGCGAGTAGCGTCACGCGACGTCACGTGACGTCACGCAATGACGCGGGGTAAGGGGAGGGGGGGGGGGCGCGGCGCGGCGGCGGACTGTGATTGGTCCGCAGCGGCGCGACCTTATAATGTACAGCATGACATCCACCAGATAAGAGCTTCTATACAGTCCAAATTCCAACTACTCATCTATACTATTATACAGGGTGTCCAAACAGAGTATCGGGTGACTGTGAATAGTGACCGTTATTGCGTTATGCTGCCAAAATTTTTGGGCCCAGAGTTGCAGGTGTTTCAAGGTTTCAACTCAAGACCACTTGCCATATATCCAATCAATCAATCGAAGCTGTTAACGAATTATTCCCTAATAAGGTCATTTCACGTAGAGGTAACATCAACTGGCCTCCCAGAAGCCCCGACCTTAGCCCTCTTGACTATTTCGTATGGGGATACCTTAAAAGCAGGGTTTATGATAATAATCCGACGAATCTAACGAAATTGAAACAAAACATCAAGTTAGAAATGGCAGCAATATCGAGGGCTATGTGTCAGCGTGTTATCAGAAATCTTCGCCCTAGATAAAAATAGTGCCAGCAGCGTAACGGTCACCATTTGGATAACATCATCTTTTCGAAATAATTTTCCATTTTGTATTCTTATAATCAACAATAAAAAAAAAATACTAGTAGTTTTTGTTTTACTGAACTATCAAATACCCGATACTCTCTTTGGACACGCGTTACAATCTGAATCGATATAAATGTATATATATATTGCATTTGTGTGATAATAAAACAACAGTGCTTAGCAAAAAGATTACACAACATTGAATGCGTGTATTTGAGTCTCAAAAAAATGTCTTAAGTTCGCGACGGATTCAAGTTTTACCGAAGTTTTCAGCTGAAACTGAAGGCAAGCCGAGCCGACAAAGCCCGACAGATTACTCAAGTCTCTTCAATCAGAAAATTTAAACAGATTAGCAACTCGGGAAAGTCCGATTGAACTTTTCAGCCAAGCAAAAGCTTAAGAACGAAGTTTATTTATTAATATTTCAAACATTTATTTATAATTTATACAATAAACTAAGAGTGCTGTAAAAATGAAGATTTTTTTGAAACATTTTAACAAGCGTCTAAATAAAATAAAATGGATGTAAAAACTAGTTTCAGTGCAGTTTTGTTATTCGACGGTTGTAAGCGTTGTTGTGTGGTTAGTTGAATCGTCTACGATCTTATATATCAATAAGACATACTGGTTGAACGACTATAGCAAACTATAAACTGTATTGTACTAGTAGACCCGAATGTGGTCGACTACTGCACATGGAAACTATTCGTCGCGTGTCCGATCAAATACGGTAAAATAACATTGTTTTAACATAAACTTGTGTAGATTCTTGTCAATGGGATAGTGATTGAAAATAGAAGTATGTCAATATATCGGTTGAAAGATAATTAGGTTTGCATTTGGTCGACCCATTCGACTTACACCATTCAACGGTTGAGAGGCAAGGCCGATCCAGGTTGGGTTATTTAAGACCCCACGAGGGGTGCTCACGGCCGGAACAAAATTTATTCCATTAAAGCACTGGTTCCCAAAGTGGTCAATATCGACCCCCAGGGGTCGATTCTACCCTGCAAGGGGTCGATGACAGCAAAAAATTAAATTGGGGGTCCATGAACTGTAAATGGGGGGGTACGAGAGTGGAACCCATTTAAGCAGGTCATCACCAAAATTTAAGCATTCCGTAAATGTCATAATGCACCGAACACAGATTGTACCTATGTACTCTGTGACGAATCGAATTTGTTATAATGCCAACCTTTCACGTTGGCATTTCAAGTATTTTATTTTATTTACGATATTAAAATGGAATTCCACCAAGTAATCGCTATCAAAAATATAGCTTTTCTTGTGTTTTTAATTAATAAAGGTATAATTAACATTACATGTATTAAATCTACTGTACAGTAAACTCTATGCAAGTGAGTTGTTCTATATAAGATGTCAAAAATATGTTGAAGGTGATGAATTTGTAAAAAATTAATATTAGTAAGACAGAGGTCTACGAAAAACAGGAAAACTCCACAAGGGGTCTACGGGACAAAATAGTTTGGGAGCCTATGCATTAAAGGGAGCCGCAGGTCGTCCTGGCCATCGCGACGAATCGTGACCCTTGGACGATTGTGTCTTAGGATATGTGCTGAATATATTATGCATGTATATTGCCAACCTTGATTTTTACACCGAGCGTATACCTTAGAGATATATTTTTTTGTATCGTTATCTACAAGTGCGGCACATATTTCGTTTCAGCCTCTAAACTTCGAACCTGGAACCGCGCGTTCATTAAGCACTAGCGATTATTACCTGATCACGAGGCTGCCGTATCTACGGTGCCTTATACACAATATTCCATGATTTATGAGTTGCCTGTACGTTGAAGATTAAACACAAGGTCCGCGTTTCCTTCGTATCGACGTGAGACTTGGCACTCGTAATGTTTCTGACCATGCAAACTGGCATGTCGTTACAATTGCGGGCACATTGTATAAACAAAGAGTTTATGCACATCAAAGGAGAGCGCATTCAAATATGTAAATCGATCTTAAAACATAATAAAATATTTATTAAATCATTTAAAGCACTGGTTCCCAAAGACCCCCAGGGGTCGATTTTGCCCTGCAAAAAAGGCATTCCGTAAATGTCATAATTGAACACAGATTGAACCTATGTACTTGCATAATAATGCTGCATTATGGACTATCGGAAGAAAGTTTTTGATAGCTTTTCCATCTTCATACCACATGGAAAAGGGTTTCAGTGCAATTGTCAACCTTCTTACAAAAAAAAAGAAATAGTTATTCAATGTTTACATACCGACATAAAATATGGCGCACCTGTATATCAAATGTCAAAAATATGTTAAGATGATGAATTTGCAAAAATCAATATTAACAAGGCAGGGGTCTACAAAAACAGGAAAACTCGACAAGTAGAAAATAGTTTGGGAACCTATGATTTAAAGCGATTAATATATCAAAAGTACATAATCAAGAGAGTATTCGCTTAAAAGTAAATTTACTCCGTTCTCAGGTGTTGTGGTGCGTTATATTTGGAATATTATGACGTTGAGGGGCATTTTCAGGATATCCTGAAAACGGCTCTAGTACCAGAATATTCAAAATGTGACAACTGATGGTGATGTTTAATTATGTTTGATTTTTAATATTCTACACTGTACGTTGGCAAGTCACGAAAGCGCCCGTGTCGCCGCAGAGAGCATATCCTTAGAAAAGTGGCCGCAGCGAAAGCCAGCCACCTCGACCTGGATACAGAAATTCAGTTAGAAGTCAGCAGCGGGACAAGGTGACAGACGCACGGAGCCCCGGGCTGGGGTCTCCGAGGTCTCCACGAAGACCCTCATTCATACTGAGCGCATCCGGCGAGACCAAATATATATCAATATCCACGTTTTTAATCAATATTCCAAATGGCGTAAGTTGGGTCAACGAGGCAAGCAGTTATATTCATAGCTATGAGAAAAAACGCATAAAATTATGTTTTAAGGCAAGTAATGCTTTATTGTGGGAAGGTAACACTTCGCAGTTGACCTCGGAAGGATACTTTGGCCCAAAAAGAAAAATAATAATTTCTTTAGCATGTCGAGTGAGTCATAAATAGACACACGTTAAGAGAGTATTTATTATATATTTCAAATCACTTCCTTAAATGATAATAGATATGAACACATCAGACTTTTTACACCACAAGGGTTGAAACCACAAATAAAAAAAAAATATTTACACGTACGATTCAATAAAAGTCCAAAATATCTCTGGACATCCGGACGGGATGAGACAAGACGAGATATTTTATATTCTTCATTTCTTAAGATTCTTGGCTTTATGAACTAATTACGAACAATAAGGTTTTTATATAATTATTAAACAAAACCTTATGATTTTATGAGCTAATAACAATGACTGCAAATGCTTTACTATATAGGTTACAGCTCCGCCAATACAGAAAAAAACAAGTAGAGCGTTTGCAGAGAGGTCGTTCGTGTCACAATACGAGGGCGGTCTGATAAGTACTTAGCCTCACCGTGATTTACACTCGTGTAGTACATTCTCGTAGACGGCTACTGTCAAAATTTCAGCCGAATCGGACTCGTAGTTTTGTTTTGAAGCGGACGTGTACGCGTATTTTAGAAAAATGTAAAAAGAGCAATATCTGTCGGTGATTCGATTTTTGTTTCTGGAAATCAAAGAGCACTTGGATGCTGTGTACGGTGACTCTTCTTCGATGGCGACCGTCAAAAATTGGTTTAACGAGTTTCAACGTGGTTTTTGATGAGCCACGTCCAGGTGCCCCGAAAATGGCTACCACAGAGGATAACGTGACAAAAAACGACAATCTCGTATTGGCAGACCGCCGATTGAAGGTGCGCGAGATAGCTGAAGCAGTACGCATCTCAAAAGACCGCGTGGGTCATATTTTCCAAAATTTACGCTTTTCTTTTGTACGCTAAGTACTTATCGGACCGCCCTCGTATATTCAATACGGTTATAGCGTGTTATTCAAATCAATAGCATGCAGTGTGCACCGCCCGCGATGCGTTGCACTCCGCCACTGCATAATGCAGGAAATGCCGAGCAGACAGCCTGCCAGGGGGAGCTTCCGGCCGGCGCCTCCCCCACCCCGGGGCGAGGAGGCTTGACACATTTCGCCGACAATGCAGACACCCCTGCGACAATGAGCAGGCTGTGCATAACGGGGTGAATTGCGCATTGTTCGGCCCGGGAGACAGCATTTTCCTCGAACGGCACAAATGGAGATAAAAAAAAATACAATCAATTGTATAAAAAAAACATTACTTCATTAGAACAAAATACTAGTATAAATATTGAATAAATAACATGAGGTGCAACAATCTTTAGAAGGCTGATGTTTTTTTCTAAATATATAATTGGTATAATCAAAAGTACGCTATTAATCTTTATAGGTTAACTGATATAAAAGAGAAATAAAAAAAAATGGAAATAATCTATACCGGAGTCATAAAAAGATGTAAAGATTAAATAGAAACGAGCGTTTCGAACAATAATCTAATTTAATAAAAAATAAGTGCCATTAACAAAATCAATAATAATATTAGATAATATCTCAGTAATAAATATCAAATTAATCGATCGTTAGTTTTATGTATTTTATATTGAATTCTTTCAAATTTTTTACCATTTCCGTATATTTAAATATATTTTTTACATGATATTCCCTCCTCCAAAACAATCAATGTTATATTTATATAGTCTATTATAGGAAACTTAATTATAAAAAAATACGAACAACAATAATATATATACAGGTTTCGTCCGTGAATTTGTAATCAACATATTTAAAAAAAATAAGATCCGTGTATCTAAACTGTGCATAGCTTATTCACGATTCTATGCAATATTACAACATACTCAATAAATTATGATAATAAATTAAATCTATTATCGACATATGACATGGATACACAAGCTAAGGTGGCCGTTGTTGTAATTATCATAAAATTCTTGGGTGTTATGTCGCGTTTGATACTTTTTGGTGTTTACGAAGTTTCGGTATCGCACGCAACGCAAATGGAGAAGAAACACGGCATAACAACCGATAAACGTATATCAATCGCAACATGCAGTTGTACGACAGGATTTTCCTTTGCGTAATATAAACAAACAACCGATTGACGTGTGATGTTGGTTTCCATGCAAAAAGCATTTCTCAGCTCACCTTGGAGTACACAAATAGAAGGAAACTTCGCAAGGAAGTAGAGCTGATGCCGTGAACTTGACTGGCAGGCACAGAATGGTACCAGGAGTGTATTTTCTCAGATTATAATATGGGCCAAACAGTTTTCATTCCGTTTCGATAAATAAACTTGCAATGTAAAATCACGCAAGTATATTGAGTTTCAAAAATTCCACCAATACAAGCAACGACATAAAATTTGATTATTTGTGAATTTTTATTATGCTTTTAAAATAAATTTACTATTTTCTCAGATTGCACGCCACTGTGTTCTACGTATACAGCACATATAGCTCGGCGAGAAAGACGCTAGTTTTTTGTTATATGAGACACACAGATGGGATAAAAATTCACACCGTTGACTTAATTTTATTTTCTTTAATCAACTCGGCCACTACAGGTGAAAGAATTTACTCAACAGGCGTCGATAACTTATAAGTGGTGAATCTAATCTAACCTGAGTTACCCGACGAAAAACAAACACAGGTTTCTCTCGTCTTTTTGCGTGTATACTTTATACTTTAAAAAAATGCCAAATGGTAAATACAAATATTTCATTTGCTATTTGCTTTTCAGCGATCGATCAGTGTGCTGTCAAATTTTAAAAATAATATTTAAAAAATAACTAATCTGCTTTCCACGGCCCGTTTCTATTTTAATGCATTCCCAGCGCACGGGCCGTAAGAATCACAAAATAAAAACCAGGCTGTGACGTCACAAGAACAAAATCGACAAGTGAATACGATAAATGCATTCATGGGGTTTGGCAGTTGTTTTTGTAAGATTCTCACTGTGCTTGGATGACGGATTTCTAACGTTTCGGTATCGGTACTTCGATCTTTCGTGAATTTGAAATCGAAACTTTTTGAGTTTTACTTCCGGTCTCCTTCATGTGCTCGCCGGGGCGGGTTTGTGGTGTTTTAGTTGCTAATGTCACTTGGGGAGCCCCACTCGGAGCAGCCGCTCGAGGAAGTCGCGGCGACCGACTGAAGATGCAGCGCGCGAAGGTCGCACCAGGAAACTGCAGGGTCTTTCAGCAACGGCTGAATTTACAAATTGAAAATTCTCATTTCCGGTTTCTGCCGAAAGATCGATCTACCCGCAGAAGACTAGATCAGCTGTCAAATGCTTCATGTGCTTTTTTTTTTTTGTCACCATTTTGCCAACTTATCCTGCTGACACTTTCAAAGGCTCAATAAACTGCTGGAAGTCCGCAAAACGAAGATAAAAATTAAAACAAAACGAAGTGAAGAAATCTCAGATCACCCGGTTTTAAATTTTTGCCTGATAAGAATTAAAATTTAGTGTCATTACGAGACCAGCACTCTTCACTTCAGGTGCAATTATTTACATTTGATAAATGCTCGGATCTACCTCAGATATTCCTATGCCAAGCGATGACGTTGCAACGTTCGATCAAGACACGTATGATCGAAACACGGATTGATAATAAACAGATTAATAATGTTCGTGGAGAGTACGGTGATGTATGACGCTGGTGTGTTGGCATTCAAGTAGTTTTCCGTCACGTGCCCGCATGCATAGTCACGTGCTCAAGTGCAGTGGAAAATGCTGAATAGAATAAACATTATATAATAACATCATTATATTTCGCGATCGGGTTCCAGAGGCGTTTCGACGTTTCAATTAATCTAAGCGAGTGCAATAACAATCTAACTGTGGGAAACCAGAAGTTAAAGCACTAATAATGACTAATTAGTGTTTCACAGTATTGTTTACACTGGCACTGATGATGAATAAAAACTATTAAATTACATTTATTTCCACTACTATATATACGCTTCACTATAATTTTATACAATATGTGATGATCAATACACATTCAATTTCACTGCTGTATACATGCATTATATACTAAACGACGCGTCGTACAACTTAATTTCCAGCAAAATAATATGACCGAGCAATCAAAGAGATAAATCTGCATAAAAGCACCATTAAAATTGGCACAAGTATTCCGAGTGCAGTGGAAATTACAACGCCGACGCATCCGCGGACTGCAATTTACAATGTTCCGGTCGTAAAGCGATCCGAATATGACCTCGGAAGGCGACTCTGGGTCGAATGCGCCGAACTGCACCCGAGGTCGTCCGACAAGACGAGATAACAGGCCAAGTGCCATGAATCATACAGCATTACAGCAGATAACATAACAAGTACTCTGAACAGTTTGACTAGTGATACTAAATATTTAAATAACTTACGTTTGTGAGCGCTTTCGCTTTTAGTCTGAAAAAGCCGTTGAAGGGGAAAAACAAAAATGATGGTAATCTCATAGTTATTTGGGGCCTGAGTATTAACAATATGCTAAGTTAAATATGGGTCTTTGTCTGGTAACGAATCTCATGGCTCTTTGGATATTCGTATTTGTTATTTAAATGTGGAGTATTACAAATTAAGTCGGTCTCGTGGGTTACACGGGTTACTAACACAGACTCAATGAAAACGCAGGTAGTGATTCCCCTGTTCTAATTATAGTAGGCCTGGGCAGCGTCAGGTTGCTTAGATTAGCATAATATTTGATATGTACTTTCACAATAACTACACTGAAGTCTTGTTGAAATTTCAATAATATTTATGGCATGCACTAACAGGTGAACGGAGTTTGATTGTGATATATTTGCAGGTGTTTTTCGGGCGTGTGGGTATATCGTATTACAATTGAATTTAATTTTATTATATCACACATTACCTTCAAAATGAGCATTTGCATTTCAAATATTTTTTTAAATTTTACGTGCATTTTTGTTCGATGGAATTCAATTAAAAAAGTAAGACAAAGCAGCTGAATTGCATATTAAACAAATATAAAAGACGAACTAACGAAAAATATATGTATACATATATTTATAATACATATATGTAGATTATTAAAAAAAACATATTCAAAGCTAATTAACGTTTTTTTTTTTATACATAATAATTTTTTTTCTAATAGTTCAAATGCTTGTAGATTTTAGTGTAAAAAAAAAACGAGATACCTCTATGTTTAATATAAAAGATCTCGTCTGGTTGGCTTTTAGGATGCTCGAGAGTGGAATCGGTAAATACTGAAAAAAAAAAACCAAGGCACTTGACTCCCTTTCATCCCCTTCTCTCGAGAGTTTGAGTGACAAAATTTTCCACCTTTTTCACACAGAAGCACCTGGGCGGCAACAGAGGATGGCAATAGCACCTTTATATATTTTAGCAAAATTCCTTACTCTACTTTCAAAGCTAAACTAACAAGTAAAAAAAAAAATACTTAACTGAAAAATAAAAAAAAAACTTATGTTTATATAAAATTTTAATAAATATTTAATGACTGGATTTATTTCAAAAGAAATTCTTTAAAAATAAACTGAACACCATTGATTTGTAAGCTAACTAATTCGTAAAGTTTATTAAGGGTTGCGACCCATTTCCCTTTGTTTTATTCGTCAGGCTCAGTGTTGGAGTTCAGCAGGTCAAGCCTTTTCAGTGTTTTTTAGTGGAAAGCCTTGTTCCCGAGACACGCGCCAGTAGAAAATTAAGAATAGAAATTGATCAAACGTCAGCTATTCTTGACAAGAGTTGTTTCAATGAATTGGTCGAGTTCAGGAAATACGTTGCTAAGAAAGGTGCAAACAATACTTGAGAGTTTACGTTGCCTAATGATCGGAGACTTTTGAAATGGAAGGCAAACAAACTAATTATATCCACTAATGATTTTCGTCAACTGGCAAGACCTTGTATACAACATTAGTAAGTATTGCATTGCGAGACGCGTGCAAGACAGTGGCGTGCGGTGAGTCCAATATCAAGGCAGGCATATTTGCTTGCTGAATATAAACGACTCTACAATACGAGTAAATTATATATGATTAATGCGTAATATTTTTATCATTGTAGGGCGAAAAAATTGTCAGCTTTCAATAAAACTGATCAGTATTTGAAGTTTATTAATAACATTAGTAACCTCCCCTCTCTCCCTGTTGCTAGTACATGGCTGCCTAGTGCATAGTAATGGAGTAGAGGACTTGGAATGATTGTGGAGGGATGTGTACTTCCAGAGAAGTACCTGTGAGGCTCCTGCTGCAGAAGGAGTATCAGATCTAAACGCTTATATAATAATGCTATTGGGCAGTAGCAATAATATAAAACTGCGGTGTAGAAGGACCCGGGGAAGAAAAACCATGAACACTGGTTCAGCATGAGTATATGCTCAGTGAAATGTCCGCACACCTCCTCTGAGGAGAGACACTTGGTGAAGAAGAATAACATTAATAATATATTTTAAGTTGTCTGAAAACTCAAGTAACGACATTCCCGTCATTTCTAATGTGAACTCAACATAAATCAACACGACCGTGTATAGAGAGGTCATATGAACCCTCGTGCACTCACTCGAGAGGAAGATTCGTAAGTATGCCACGTGTGACAGAAATGCGATCGATATGGCAACACCTGCCACGTGCACGGGCACGGAGACCCGGTGCAAGGTCGCAGCTGGGGTCAGGTGCTGGTGCTCGGGCTTGGGGACCAGGAGGAAGGTCGCTGCAGGGGTCAGGTGCCCCGGGCAAGGTGGACCACGAGCTCCGCACATGTCTTTCCAGGAGATTTACTAGTCAGTTCAAATCATTTACTCACATGCAATTACGGCAGTAACTTTAAAGTTGCTGTCGTATAAATCAGAAATCTGAAGTTGTATTGCACAAGGTTGCTGTCATTAATGCATCGGAATAAATATTTTTAAATTAGAGATATTTAAAATAAATAAAACAATAAGGCTTCCTAAAGGTTTTTTTTTAATAATTATCATCAGCTTATTTCAAATCAAGCGTCATTAAATCTAATGCCAAATTTATCGCCAAGGTTGTCGACCAGTCTCAGCTACCTGATAAATAAACATTGCCAATCTCGGCCAGCATACCAATCACAAACTATTCGCAAAGACGGCTCGACTTCCGGAAGTTGACCTCCCCTGACCGGATCTTGATAAAGATACACCGTGGAAATTCAATCGGACCTGCATATCATAAAAGCCCGGCTTGCCTTGGAATATTGAACAGATGCGTACACACAAAAGATTGACACTTGAAAATTAATTATCGGTAAAAATGTCAACGACGTCGTGTAAACTATTGTAATTAATACATTTTTGTCTGAATAAAAAACAGTTTATACACTCGGCAGTAAAACTAAACAATCGCAAAGTTCACGACAGTCAGCGTAACATATTGTATCTTAATGCTGTTTACTCAATAAAGTCTAATCAATGGTGGTCTGCATCAGATGTCACAAGTGTGACGTCATCAATAAGACATCTCGAAAGTAAATTACGGAGAATATCGCTGCTGGCCTCTGTCGGGGTCGTGCTTTGAACTGTGAAATTGACTCTATTAGTGGCAACGCATATTTTGAAGTACTGAGAAATTTACCGAGAGGCCTACTTTAATAAAAGTTAAATGAAAAAATATATACGGAATATACTCGTATATATTTTCTATAAATATAAATGGCGGTACGGTGACATCTGTTGACAAAAACTAAAACCTAGTATTTACACCTACGATAAAAAAATATAATTTAATGTAATTTTTAATAAAACGCTATTTTAAATTTAAAAAAATTATACGAAAAAAAACCCCACAAAATATTTTTTAAAGATTCAATTGAATATAATTAAGTGAAAATAAATATGTATAAACACATTCGATGTGGTTAAGCAAGTAATTTTGATACAGTGACATCTGTCAACAACTAGACTATACTATCAGCTAAGACACAAACCAAAAACATAAACATTGTTTATAAATTGTGATGACAGATGGGGTCAAAACAGCTGGACTTAAAATAAAAATATATTGATTGCAATAATTTAGTGTCTTCAGAAGTCGATTTTGAAGTTTTCACAGTATGCTTTTGAATCTTTAGCAAATAATTCATATCGAATTAATATATTGAATTTTTTTTATTTAATACCAATGCGATGGATCTGCGAACAACTTTTCATTCAACGGTTGAACGAAATACTAAGTGTATTTAGTATATTCAATTGACGGGTGGTTGAATAAAAAGCAATTGGATATTTGACGCTCAAGCCATGTAATTTTCAATCTATCAATAAACTCTAATTTATTCTTTAACTCTCAATGTTGAATCTGCAAAAATATAGCATTTCCGGTTGTTTATATAAATTGGATCTGTCGACAGGATATTAAAACAAGTTTAGAGTAGAATGACATCCTCCTCGGAAGTGACGTGTAAGGTAGTTTAGACGAAGAGAGTTTGAAAAAAACTATGCTTTTTCAATTATTAATTAACCGAGATTAGACTACGAGAATAAGGAAGCAGTCCAACAAATCCAATTACCTGTTACCCAGTGGCGTGTGGTGAGGGCATGCAATGAACGTAAAGCTGAATAGAAATGCGGATAATTTAAAAAAATATTTTTTTCCTAGGACAAAGAAAACTAAATACTACAAGATTTTGTGACGTTGCACGTCACTGCTGTAGTCTGAAAGTAGAGAAGCCATGATGGCCATGCCAGGTGACTCACCGAGGATGGCTCTGAGGTGGCCCTCCAGGGTCTGCAGGATGGTCATCTTGATCTCGCTGACCGTCTTGCCGAGAAACTGCTCGGAGGCGGTGCCCAGCAGCTCGTCGGCTTTCATGATCTTGCACTGCGCCACGCCCGTCACGGTCAGCGGCACTCCCTGCGCCGTCTCCACGCTCTCGCACACCGGGTTCAGCGTCATCACCTGCGCAAACACATCGACAACAAGAGTGAGTGGCTAAACGGCTAGGAGATCACGACTATATGTGTTTGTGAGCACTTTTAGATGGCTTCTTTAGATTTGTTACAAGAAGTATTTCAATGGCTCCATAAACCGTACGAGTAGCCAAATAGCTAGGAGACTACACTTTTTCAGTATCTCCAAACTTGTTTTTATGAAGATTTAAAAAATAAGGATAGAAGTAACCCATAGAAACAGACAGATTGATAGTATATATATTTCCTTGTTTCTATGGCTGTTTACATGAATATGACTATATAACTGTCAAAAATAGACAGAAATTACCTCTAGAGACAGACGCTGCACGTCGGTGACGAGCCACCAGGCCCAGGCCCAGCCACCAACGATGGTGCGCTTCTTCGTGGAGCCGCAACATCCACCTGGGGAAAAAAAACAAAGAAGAGAGTTAGAAGAAAATCCATCACAAAAGATCAGTCTTGTATTGTTAAGTTTTCTATACTAATAAAATCCGCCACTTTAGCGTCAGACGTCAAAACAGTAGTAGCCAACAACTGACAACCAAACGATAACCGGCAAATATCTCGGCCTATAAGCGTGTGAGGCCGTCTCAAGTTGTGCCGTTGCGTGTGTAGCCAGCTGAAGCGATATCGATTTCCAATAGTGCCATGAATCAGAGCCATTCCTCCCCAGTCTCGGAGACGACGAGAACGAAGATCCAGTTGGAGAGATCAAGTCCAGGAAGGCGAGGTCAGTTATCACGGGCCACGTGGAACTGGTCCGCCTCTCGAGCACCTTTCGTTCGTCACGTGCGCCACTGCACGGAGGCGCTCTCACCTGGCGGAGTCGCGCCAAGGCCACCGAGCTCGGGCCTACTTTAACAAAGGCAGACCAAACGCACATACTAAGTCATTTATTTGAGTTTTCCGTTAACCGCTACACGGACGTGCTCTCACCGGAGCTCAGAAACGCACCATATCACCATCTGGGTGTCTTTGAACGAAATCGGACAGAATACACATACTAAGCAATTTATTCGAATTTTAGTTACTTCTGTAACGTTTCGGCTGTGACGCAAAATATAAACACTGTAACGGCAGTGGAAGCGCAAAATTTAAAGCCGTTGAGCACTCGAGACAATGAGTCCATCATCAAACGGTGTTTACGTATCCGCTAGGCAGAAAAAAAATACTTCTTTCATCAAAGTCACAACACGAACTTAAAAAAAAGTGTATAAATGAACTAAAAAAATAGTAACTGTAAATGTATAAGTCTCATGAGATGTAGCAGTTCGTAATGATCGAGTCGAGTAAAACCGATGCGAGATCTTCGATCGAGAAAAGTCAGATGGCAATCAATCAGACACAAGCGGTCTGAGATCTTCAATATATAATAAACGGGCGGGATGGCCGCGGCCATTTCACACTGTCGGCTTTTACCGAAGAAGTGAGCTGGCCATCGCGGCTGCTGCAACTCTCCGCTTTTTTTCCACTGGACCAGTTCGGATCGGTCACTTTCTATGCGATAATTCCCCCCGATGGGCCGCCGACGACTGCACTACATAAACTTATAAAAGATACACAAAACAAACAAAAAGAGACATTGCAATATAAGTCAGTTATATTTTCGACGATTTACAGGTAACACGCGCCAGTGTTACCTGTAAATTTACTTATTAGATAATTCGACAAATATGCATTAAATAACATGTGTCGTTCTGATCAATCATCTAAGACATTTTCCACGATATATATATATATATATATATATATATAAATATATATATATACATATATATATTGTTTTGTTCTGCATTTGATGATGACCAAGACTGTTGGTCAAAACTAGTCATGCTAAAACTATAATAAGCTCAAAGTGAAGAATGTATAAAAAGTTATCATTAATATACATTTATCATTAATTTAAAAAAAAAATATATATATATATATATCATGTTAACATAACAAGAAACATTAAACGATTTTCACCGCTATATCCGCCAGGATCAATAATGTTTATATTTATCGACAAAATACACGGCACCTTAATTTTTCAGGCGTATTTCAAATTTAATAAAGCTGAAAATCAATTTGATGATTTATGAAATATGTTAATAATATATACTGATTGTATCTTAAACTTTTATTAGGACAAATCTATAAAAGTAATATTACTAAAAGATTACCCTAGCTTTCAAATTCTGTACGCGGTTTATTTATTTCCATCGCCTTATATATTAGGTATTTAAATTTAATAAATATAAATAATATAAATAAATTAAATGTAAAATTGTAACACTATACTTTTCTATTTGCAATTTCTTCAATACAAAAGTCGGGAATACAGCCGAATATAAATAAAACCGGTATAAAGGTACGTTCAGTGAGACGAATATGGCCATATTGAAATAGATAAAATTATACATAAAACTTTTGTAAATATTATTCGTCATAACTGTATCACGATCTGTATGAAAGATAGAATAAATAATAAAAAAAATAAGTAGGTTTAGAAAAACAAAGATTTATCGTACGCACAAAAACGTGACGAATTGCAACGAACAGCGTTTTTTGCCCTTGGGAGTATTTGGCTGATTTATTTGCTAGACGCTTCCAGTGAAAATATCTGCTCTCCCGAGCGCGCGGCGAGCTCGTCTACTTGAGCACAGGGCCGCAAATAAAAATAAAAATATAGAGAAAATTTACAAATATTTAATTCTACTAGTAGACAATTTTCTTCAGCTCAAGCTTAAAGTTCACGATATAATGAAAATTACATAAAAAATTCAGATAAAACAGATTGATACGTGATACCATTCTGTTGCTTGTGCATGGCTGCCATTCTGTACCCTGAGCAAAGGATCGGTAATGGAGTAGTGGACTTGGTGGATGTGGTCTAGAAGTACCCTGTCGAAAGGGGGAATTTCTGTAGCTTGCTGCAGATATCTGATATATGTATCAGATCTAAACGCCAGAGCTTTGTAAGGAAAGGATTATATATACGATAATGCTATTGGGCAGCAGCAATACGCAAACTTTTCTGGCTGACCATGAACACTGAGTATATGCTCAGTGCGATGATCGCCAACCCCCTCTGAGGAGAGGCACTTGATGAAAAACTTGTGATAGCTGTGATAGCCTTCGTCTTCTGGTGCCTCTCCTCATAGGGGGTTGGTGACCATTTCATCGAACATATCTTAGGCCGCAGATCAGATCTGGCGCATATTCCGCGTCCACGTAAACTTCCATCTTACAGTGCCCCTTTATCCTTCGATTTTTCCTTGAACAATCAGCTGCAGGATGCTGTATTTAACGTCAAGAGATCCCTTGGTATCATTAGGATAAATTATGGTTAGAATGCGTTTTTTTTCAGGTGGTGGTATTTGTTGCCGGTTCAAAGATGCTGCAGGGGGCGACGCAGGGGATGTGCCCCAGGCTGGGCGGGGCACATATAGCCAAGTGTAAAATATTTGATGGAAATAACGTCCGGGCGATGAGGCGATGAGGTGATGAGGTGAGGAAGCGCGGGAGAGAAGCAGTGCCCAGTGAGTGAGTGGGTCAGAGCCGCGGCCAGTGGACCCTCGGCCTCCGAGCGGCGCAGGCGAGGTACCGTTACAGTCTCAGACCCGCGAGTCCTGACCATACTCCCACGAGAGAGCCTTTTAAAATACGTTGATTGTGTAGAATAATGCTCAGATTGTATTCGTTTAATCATATCTGAGATACGAATTAGCTCTGCAGCAAGGAGAGCCTTTGGCAGGTATTTATGAGTGTTTTTACTTCAAAATCAATCACTAGACAAGTATCGGCAGATATTTCTGATATCAATATGAAGTGCTACCATTTGTATACTAGACAATATTCCATAAATCTTTTGAGTTCGTTTGATATTATTAAAATACGTTGATTGTGTAAAATAATGCTCAGATTGTATTCGTTTGATAATACTTGTGATAAGAATTATCTCTGCAACAAGGAAAGCCTTTCACAGGTATTTACGAGTGTTTTTACTTCAAAATCAATCACTAGACAAGTATTAGCCAATATTTTATATATCCTTTGACTTCGTTTGATATTGTTATGAATATTTCAAAATACGTTAAGTGTGTAAAATAATGCACGGATTACATTTGTTTGATTATATTTGTGATACGGATTGGTTTTGCAGCAACGAGATACTTTAGCAGGTATTTGAGTGTTTTTATTTTAAAATCGATTATAGACTAGACGAGTCTCGGTCTATATCTCGTGTGTCCTTTGAATTGCATTGTTATGATATAAATATAGACCGGTAAAAAAGTTGTGATATGAAGTGTTATGATTTGCAGACTGGACACGTATCAGACTATCATATATCCTTTGAGTTCGTGTGATAGTGTGAAAAATGGTTTTAAAATAGGTTGATTGTATAAAATATTGTCTACATTTTATCTGTTTGGTCATGCTTGTGGTTCGGATCAGTTCCAACGCGAAGAGAGGCATCGGCAGGTATTTTTATGTGTTTTTACTTCACAAACAAATGTAAATTGGTCACGAGTCAGTTAATCTTTTATAAATAAATAATAAATTTGTTTTTATTATAAATTGATTGTCTTTAATAGCATCTTAGTTCATATTTGTGAAATATATTAGTTTTACCGGTGAGAGAGGCTTCTTTAGTGCAGTGTGGCTAACGATTATACGATCATCAATATTTAATGTATCATTTGATTAATAAATAAGTTCTTGAGATCAATAAATTAAAAACAAATTAACTTCATAAAACATAACCATTAAATAGCAACTACCAAGCAACAACATTTATCAAATACTTGAGGTTATTTTAATCTACTGTATTGTTTAATAATACATCATTTTTATTTTGAATTTTAAATTACTTATAATATTTTGCTTTTATTTTTGACCAAATAAGTCAGCTTTATATAATAATCTGTCACAATTAATTTAAAAAACGCACAGCGACAAAATCTGTCTGATTATTATTATACAATTAAATTACGATAGTCCTTCAATAATGTTCACATCCCATTTAATTTGTTTAGAAAATTGGTTTAATCCCCTGCTTTTAAGATATTAATTAAATATATAAAAAGACAGTCGATATTTGCAACGGATAAATTAAGGTTTTCTAAAAATGTAGTAAAACTACCATTGTGAATTAATCTTTTTACCTCCTCTATCATGTGTCGAGGTTTTATATATTTTAAACAATCTTCATGTCAATTTATACAGGCCAAAGTGGTACTTATTTTTTTGAGTACTAACAGAAAAAACTGAGAAATATGTACATACTATAGAGTCTGGTGCATACAGATTTCGTGAATGCGGTTAAATAACAGTACGCCAGAGCGGTAAATAATCGCAGATGCGTGCGTAGCCGCGAAATTGATGATTCGCCACCGACCGGAAAGCGGCGCGCCCGAGTTCCCGCTATGTTCATGTCATCATATTACACACCGGGAAAATCATATCATTCGGCAGCGAAAAACACAGTAGCTGCAATTCAGTTATCGAGTTACCGGAGCGACGTCTTCATCACACACCATTAAGTGGCTCGCCTGCATGAAGATGCCAACCTAATATGTTGGCGAAACTAGTTGAGTCAAAAAAAGTAAGAACACCACAATCATTTTATATTCAAAATAACTCACACACACATACACACACACACATATATATATATATATCATATACTGAGTGTTTCATATAAGACTACGTGTAAAGTTTGTTTTGGGTCTAATTATATTGCAAGTAATCGAAGTGAACAACTCGTCAGTTATAATAAATTGGCCGTAAAGTGTATTAGTATTTTTTATATTATTCACCTATTGTATAAAATTTATAAACAAGTGTACTTCAATTATCAGTTTTTCACAAAAAAGGGTGTTTAGTGTAAATCCTCTCATACTTTTTATGAGTTTTTTTATACGTAATGTAAAATCATTTTTTTTTAATGAAATAAAAAAATATATTTGTATACACAAAAAGGGATTATATTTGCGGTTTAACGCCTGGGTGCAGTAAATTAAATGTTATTATATGTGAAAACGGTAAATATTTCTTATTACTAACAAAAAAAGACTGATATTTTTTTAATTTTTGGGAAACAAAAATTTAAAAAGTCCGTACCCACTGTACGGAAGTTAAAAAATTGTATTATTTCAATGTTTAGTAAATGAGGTATTAATTTTATTGTTTCCACTTTGCTTTAGACATTTGACTAAATATACTATTTAATAATAAAAAATAAATAAATTGTAACCTGCAGATTATAGAAAATATTTTATAGGGTCATTGTGTGTGTACAAATTTTCACAAGCGTAAAAAACCATCGTGACATCAACCGAATTTAAATAATCTTTCCTTTGTGTCGTGGATACTTCAATTGGAGGTGAATAAACGCCGATTGCGTAATCGATTGTCAATTATGCACGAGGGGGAGGAATTCATGTTAACAATACACGGCGTTGCGAAAGTGACAACTTTCTTAATTAGTAAATGCGGTTTTATGCACACACAAGATGGGCAGACAGGCAAGTTTCTAAATCACGCTATTATGTTATCGCCACTGTCTTTCTATCCTTACATATTTTAATATAATATATTTTTAATGTTAGATTTAGTGCATAAATTACTGGATAATATATAACACAGACAGATATAAACATATTAGAATAATAAATTATATACAGCTGTCTCTCTATGCATACGTTTATACTGGGTGAATCTAAATTACGAATTCAACTGACATAACCAAATAAATTTTATTATGTTTGTTATGAAAAACTTCTGGTTCATGTAAATATACCGAGTGTCTCTATATTCTTTCATATTTTTTTTTCCAGTTAAAATTTGTGCATAAATAATTGTACTAAACATAATACTAAAAAAATAAATGGAGTTTTATACAATAAATCACATTCTAAAATAAAGTGGCTGCATCTATTTTGATACTTAAAAAAAAAAAATTATCTGAAAAGAATTGTATATTTAAAGTCATGTTTTGCGGTCAATTTTGTTTAAGGTTATTTTTAATAAATTTGAATTCCAAGGATGCGCCATTTATTATACAAAATATAGCAGGGATGTTAAAAATATAACTTGAATAAAATATAATAATAATAGGAGCTTTATATGTTTGCAAAAAATAGGTACATAAGTATACAGGATGAATCTAATACTGAATAGATAAACCTGCTTTTCCGCTGTGTGGATATACAAGATGGGCTGATAAAGAAATTTCTAAATTGTAATGCAATTTTTTATGATCTGCTATTTGAAGAAAGTAATTTTACTTAGACAAACTGCTTTTGTTTGTATTATTCAACATTTAAGCAACAAATATGAATGGTTAGGAGATAACTTATATTTCTTGTTTGTGATTTAGTGTGATGAATACATTAATTGATTAGTTTTTTTTTTAACATATATGCATTTTCCGAACCAATCTGATATGCGAAACCGCTCATGGACAAAAATTATACTATTCTCCTAGCCATTAGGCTCTTCCTATTTGTTGTAGAAATTAAAAAAAAAATGTTAATTCTATTCAATAGCTATTATATAAAAGGTAGACGAGTAACAAAAAATATATCAAAAATCTTTGTTAACAAATATAAACAGCTTTCTATCGGACATTTCAAAAAACAAATAAAAAAAATCGGATGTGAAATAGAAGCTCCTAATGAATATTAGACTAGCAAATTTATAATAAATGCAAATTAATTAAACTATATTTAATTAAAAAAATATATAAAAAACAAAACGAGAAGTCAATATAGAGTTCAATATAGAGTTCATTCAAAATTTTGAGTTAAAAATATATAATATTAATAACATCTATAAAAGTGATTTATTATGGTTTTTCATATTCAACATACACCCACTAAGCCTGTACGGGTATTTAAGGCGTACATATTAAATATTTAATTTTACAACCGATGCACTTTCAGGTACTTCCAATGTAAGCAAACAATACGAGTTTTAGTTGATAGCCGTTTTCTCTTGGCCGATGACGCGTTCAGAGTTACGATTTTCTCCAGAGCAACGTTAGTGGTAGACATCTTAAACGGTACAAATAAAATATTGCTATATACTATTTAAATAATCGATTCACGCATGAAACGACGAGGAAAATCCGGTGGGATTCGAACCCAACTCCACGATGCTGTAACCAACTGAGCCAAGGTGCCGCTTTAACTGATTAAGGTGAACTTGTTACATGAAAATATGAGACCGATGCGTTTTGTTATTGTAAAATGAAAACTTATAAATATGGAATATTTGAAAGTATTCAATGCGATAATAAATAAATAATAAATTCAGAATTTGCAAACAAACTCCCAAAACTATAACGCGACGAATCACTCGGAATTAGCCGAGAATTCTCACATGTATAAATAGATTAGAAAGTGTTACGTGTTTTTTGTTTCTTATCGGGCAATAAACAACTCCTGGACTTTCGCCCGCTAAGAATACTTAAAAAAAAAAAAACACAAACACTTAATAATTTTTCCACGTAAATTGACCAATTATTTTAATTAGAAGTACAAACGATACCAAAAAAATTATCTCCCACATATTGGACTTCAGAGAAGTACGCAATTAAGAGATTTGTATACACAATGACTTAAAAAACAATTGTAAGCATAACCCGTTCCAGAAACACACTCGCGATACGAATTAGTGTTAGATTTATAATTTTGACTATAAAATAAAAAGTAAATTTGAAATTTAAGGGTGCGAGTGAATTATTATGCTATTCGATATTTGGTCAACCGCAAAAACGATTTCGAGAAACAAGGCAATCTAGTGAACTTACAGAGGAAAATAATGGTCAATGAGTCGATCACCATGGCGGCCGCCCGTGGCTCGTGGCGTTCAATCGCCGTAATGGTTTTATTTTGTGGTAGAAAGTGAACGTTGGCAGGCTAGGATCTCAGTAACCCATCAGCCGCGAGATCGCCCCACCCACCGTGACCCGACAGAGGCACGCCGCGAGCTGCTCTGGTAAACGCTCGACGAATAAATTAAAACTGCGAAACCGGCGAATGTCAAACTTTTCCGCGGCCGGCGTCGCATTTGCGATTTCACAAATAATGGTGTTGCAAAAAGAGGAGAATATCTATCCGTTTCAGCAAATAAGCCTGCGTTATGGTATAGCTGTTTGCACATTTGCTTATTGACCGCTGGTTGTGGATAAAATAACCAACAAAAAACTTATGAGATTATTGAATAAATATATATCTCTATTATAATGATAAAAGTACCTTTGTATTTTGTCTTCACTTTAAGTTTATTAAAATTATTTGCATTACTAGTTTCGACCCAATACACTGGGTCATCATCAGATGCTTAACTAACTTTAGTTTAGTTAAGCATCTGATAAACTAAACTAAAGTTAGTTAAGCATCTGATGATGACCCAGTGAATTGGGTCGAAACTAGTAATGCAAATAATTTTAATAAACTCAAAGTGAAGACAAAATACAAAGGTACTTTTATCATTATAACAATGAATCTTCACGAATCAAATGCCTTGTCCCTCAACAAGATTATATATCTCTAGTTTCAAAAGGAAGTTTAAAATATGTAGCACGGCGTTCTAGGTGCGTAATTGAATAAATGAGTATTATTTTAAATTAAAAAAAAAAAACTTGATTTGAAATTGAATGACGAAAAATGCAATCAGCTGCAAAGAAAAAAAAAAACCGTTGGAAAGAAAACTCAGCATAGTTCAGGTTTTTTGTAATTTTAAATAATTTAAAAATAATTTTGAAACACTTTCATATAATTTACAGTAAAATTATCTGGTTGCAGGAAGTAGCAACATAAATCATTTTTTAATCAAATTAAAAAAAAAAATTGCAGTGTTGAATCCTTTTTTTGAGTGAAAGTGTAAAGTGTGAAACATCCAGTATAGTTCAAATTCTGCGTAACACATTTGCAGAATCCTCGTAATCTAAGGACGAATATAACGGCGTCTCGACTCAGCATACAGTTAGACGAACGGCAATTTTACCGGAAGCCTATTTTTTCCATCCCACCCCATGGTGCTGTAATCTGTTGACACCGACGTTATGTAAAACGGCGTATGATACATACTTGACGTAATGCAACTACATAATTGTTTTTTTGACCAAAAAAAGTCAACTGACGATGTTATTTTTTGGTTTATTTTTTTATCAATTTGATCAGGCTTATAGAAGTTTCTCGAGTATACCGGGTGGATCGTACGTAGAAAAATATATACTTTATTACAAAAGTATACTAAATGCGTAAATAACCATAAAATGTCTGGCAATAATACATTTTTTTTGATAGTTTGCACCTGCAAACTAAACTATTATTTAAGGACGTTATGAAAAGTAAAAAAAATATTTTCTTTCTGAAAAATTGAATTCTCACACGATGCTAAGCAACAAAAATAAATAGTCTGCGTATGTATTATATAATATTACAAACAACCATAGTATGCACGTAAATAGCATAGACGCATAAAGTAAGTATCACATTTTAAAGATATTATTAAATCAAAATGAAATTGTCTATCCATCATTCTTCAATGCACCTAAGCTAGTTCGAATCACCTGTATATAATATTTTTATCGCGTTGATTAATAACTTTTGAATTGTACATTGCATAATTCAATTATCACATAATTTAAAAGGCGCTGGTTGCAAAGCTTTATCTATATAAATATTAAATTAAAATCTCCGATGAAATAATCCTTATACGTATTATCAAAAACATGGATTCGTCGGGTGCAATACAAAAACTAAAAAAAAAATACGTGACATTTCTCCATAAAACACAAGAAAATTAGACAATTTAAACCTTTCACCGAGAAAAACAAACATCATCATAATTTTGTAATCATTTTCATGTATTATTTTAAATACCACCCCAATTAAAATATAAACGTGTCACTTTAAATTAAATCTTTGAACTCGAATTACTCACGCCAGAGCGGCATCGACTGAATACGAACAATCAATAAATATTTGATGAATCCGCATTTTTAAACATAATTGATAAACATCGCAATTTTATATTAACGATCGATTGGCATCCCGCGTTTCGTATTATTACTACATCGAGCCTGAATGGGTTGACATGTGGATATTTTAAATAATACGCAGAGACGTGGGTTTCGTGACACTTGACACGCGTTAAGGTTCCAACACTTACATAACAATGTCAACACTGGTTATTGTAACACTTTTCTTGCGATACAGTATTGTATTGATGCACCTCAGCTATGTGAGAAGTACAAGAGAAATGGCGAAACCCCGCCCCACGTGCCGCTACTGCGCGCCACAGTAGAAAGTGCCGTCGCATGACGCCTCCTGCATACAAAAGTTCTGCCAAAGGCTGCACGTGGAGGTCACCTACTTAACCCAACGCGAAAAATCGAAAAATACATTAAATAATATTGATTGAATAAATCGTGCACTACTATAAATAATAGTATCAAAAACTTAAATATTTTTAGCAATAAAAAAAAAACACTAGAGAGTTTGACTAGCGTTGCTTTAAATATATTCTTGATGTAATTATAATAAAATCACTCTAAAATAAAAATATTAAAAAATGATTTCATGCACGGATTTAACATCAGCTTTGTGAAATTTTCCTGTTAACTGGAAAACGTAACAAGTCACCTATAACTTTAAGCGTATTGTATATTTTTCGTATGACTGGCGTATTAGTTGAGTGTCACCCAGTTGAGGGGTTTAATATTATTTTTTAATATTAATATTATATTGACGAGCTGGTTGGTGAGCCCTGGCGCGGGTCTCGCCCGACGTTCATATCTCGGGGACTGCTCGGCGGCCGATCAGTCAGGAGGGCGAGTCACCTGAGAGTGCTGGGTTCGCGCTCTGCTCGCGCCCATTACCGCTAAACTCACCGGTGATTATTACATCAAATTATTTATAATTATAACATACAAAACACAACGTTTAGTGAGGCCTAAAGGCTTTTTTTAGTGTCACGGCCGATGAGTTTTTATTAGAATATTTTTGAGAATAGATACAGTGTTTGATTGAATACAAAGTGTAAATTGTAGACTCAGTTATTAAGTTAGATTTTTACTTAAAATATCATTATCCCTTTCATATAAATTTCTATGTGTTTTTAAAATAAAAACAAGTAATTCGGTACTATAAAATTATCCGTGAAAATAATTGCGTACGCGCAAATTGAACCACTCACATCACACAAATGATGTAATTTCAATAAAGCTATACGCATATGCAGCCTCTTTTCACATCAAAAATCATCTCAAGTTTAAGCCCCCATTATGAATAGCTCAAAGTGTACATAAAACGGCAAAATTATATAAAAAAACTGGTTTGTTTCGGGTCACGGGCAAGGTCAGTGAGTCAGCACGGATAATCGGTTAACAATTGGCTAGGATCATCTGTCAGCGCATCTCGGACGAACCCGGCAGCCAGATCGCTGAAGGACCCGCCCTGGTCCTCTCTTCACCGGACTGAGGAGTCGTGACCCATACGAAAGCTGGAGTTTAAACTTTTGCCCAGTACTTCAAATTGTACCGCACTTTCTTATATAACTGAAGAGAATGCAAGAGTGACAAACAAAAAAAAACAAAAATAAAGTATACACACACCTATCACTAAGAATGGGTAATTCGGTGTTAAGGCTAGTCTAAATAAAAATATTACTTTTGGTGCAAAATGTTAATACAAGTGTTTATAGAGGAATGTATGAAAATCGTCGATAAAATTTTGACTAGCATTTAGAACTAAAACCATTATGAGTTAAATAGAAAATATTTTTTTTTTCCTTTAAATTATTATCATAAAGCTTGTATGCACTCATGACCATGTATATCATTTAAACAACAAATTTGAATAGCCAAATGGCTAGGATGTTACGACATTTTACGTAGTGAGCGCTTTCTTTTTTGTGCGTCAGACTGACGAAGTCCTTGATGAATGAAAGCGCTCACGTTGAACTGTGTCGTAATATCCTAGTCATTGGGGAATTTACATGTGTTGTATGAATATGAAGTAATACAAATTAAAATAGTCTGTTGTGAAAAAAAATTAGTCGAAAAAATAATATAATTAAATTAGAAAAGGACAGATTCGGCAACAATTGATATGAATTATTTTGGTGCAGGCAGTTTCTTAGAGATTAAAATTTTAGTTTTCTTGTGTGTTTCAGATTTTCAACAAGAAGCGAAGAATATATTGATAAGAAAGACAATCAAAACGACTTAAGATCTTTTAAGGAGATCGACTGTTAAACAAGTCAAGTGAAACCCAAACACACGTATAAACAGTACACGTGGGGCATTTTAGAGAGTTTCAACGAGGTGTATACAGGTAGAGGAAGATGAGCGCGATTGTGGGCGCGGCGACGGCGCTGGGCGGGGTGACCACGCAGGCGGCGTGGTTCGTTCCCATGTTGGTGGCCGCCATCGCCTTCTTCCAGTACGAGATCATGGACCCGGAGTCCAGAGTGGCGGACATGGAGCCGGCCGAGATGCTGTCGGAATACGACTTCATCATCATAGGCGGCGGCTCGGCGGGTGAGTCTCGTCTCTTGCCAACCGCTTCGTTAAATTGATTGCTGACCGCGTGATCATGGGTTCGCCTTTCAAGGATTTCTTTAGTCTGAGAAAGGGCTTACTGACTTCTGTTAAAATATGGAGTATAGGGTAGGTTGATTAGTGAGTCCGACGGTTTTCAGGCTCGGTGCTGGCGAACAGGCTGACGGAGATGGAGGACTGGCAGGTGCTGCTGCTGGAGGCGGGAGGGGACGAGACGGAGCTCAGTGACGTGCCGCTGCTGGCGGGATATCTGCAGCTCAGCAAGCTGGACTGGAAGTATAAAACGGAGCCACAAGGATCCGCGTGCTTGGGTGGGTGCACCACAGCTATTCTTTTCGCATGACGCATTAGATTTTCAACGAATTCACCATACCTAAGAGCAAGTGTTAAAACAGTACAAGAATACAAGAGCGATGCACAATCTGTTATATGTTTTTAGATAATCGATTTACACACGACACGACGAGGAAAATCCTTTAATTAAAATATTCTAATTAGTTTATATATAACACCCATAAAATAAGTATTTTTGTAGCAAACGTGTACGTACACATTAAGTTTTAAGGTAATCGATTCCCGCGGGAAACGACGAAAAAATCCTTTTAAAAATATTTGGTGATTGCGCTGGAATTTAAATAAAAAATGTTTCTTTTGGACGCGGTGATCAACTTTTTGACTATGCATTTTTTGTTTATTTTAGCTATGGAAGGAGGCAGGTGCAATTGGCCGAGAGGGAAGGTGCTCGGAGGGTCATCAGTCCTCAACTACATGATGTACCTGAGAGGGAATCACAAGGACTATGACGCCTGGGAGGCACTAGGCAACCCCGGGTGGGGCTCCAAGGAAACCGTCTACTACTTCAAAAAGTCAGAAGACAACCAGAACACGTATCTCTCGGACACCCCCTATCATTCTCAGGGTGGGTACTTGACCGTGGGCGAGGCTCCCTACCACACCCCGCTGGCGGCAGCCTTCGTGCAGGCCGGCATAGAGATGGGCTACGAGAACAGAGACATCAACGGGGAGAAGCAGACAGGCTTCATGATTGCGCAAGGAACCACTAGAAGAGGGAGTCGCTGCTCGGCGGCCAAGGCCTTCATCAGACCCGCGAGGCTCCGCAAGAACTTGCACGTGGCCATGTTTGCGTTTGTCACCAAAATACTTATAGATCCCGTGAGCAAGGTCGCACACGGAGTGGAATTTGTAAAAGACAAGCAGATCCACAGGGTCAGGGCGTCCCGGGAAGTGATCGTATCGGGAGGTTCTATCAACTCCCCGCAGCTGCTGATGCTGTCGGGGCTGGGGCCGAAAGCGGAACTGGCCAAGCACGGGATACCCCTGGTGCAAGATTTGCAAGTTGGAGAAAACCTCCAGGACCACGTTTCTTTGGGCGGGCTGACGTTTTTGATAAACCAGCCTGTTTCCATCGTGGAGCAGAGACTTCACACGGTGTCAGCACTGATGCAGTACGCCATCTTCGGAGAAGGTCCGCTCACCATCATGGGAGGGGTCGAGGGCTTGGGGTTTGTGAATACGAAGTACGCCAACGCCTCCGATGACTATCCAGACATTGAAATGCATTTCGTTTCTGGGTCTACGAACTCCGACGGAGGCAACCAAATCAAGAAAGCCCAAGGACTCACCGACAAGTTTTATCAAACAGTGTTCGGGCCAATCAATAACATGGACTCGTGGAGTCTGCTTCCGATGCTGCTCAGGCCCAAGAGCAAAGGATCTATCAAGCTGCGAAGCAAAAACCCCAATGACTACCCGTATATATACCCGAACTACTTCAAGGACAAAAGAGATCTAGAAACCCTAAGAGAAGGCGTGAAGATAGCCACGGCGCTGTCTAGGACAAAAGCCTTCGCGAGGTTCGGCTCACAGCCTGCGGCGCAAAATTTACCAGGGTGTGCTCATTTGAAGTTATACACGGATGCTTTTTACGAGTGCATCATCCAGCAGTACTCCCTCACGGTGTACCACCCCGTGGGGACGTGCAAGATGGGGCCGTACTGGGACAAGACCGCCGTGGTAGACCCCGAGCTGAAGGTGTACGGGGTGCATGGCCTGCGCGTGGTGGACGCCAGCATCATGCCCAACCTGGTCAGCGGTAACACCAACGCGCCCGTCATGATGATCGCGGAGAAGGCCAGCGACATGATCAAGGAGTTCTGGATCAGGAAGAACCCGGAGCGGCGGACGGTGGTCCTCCGGGAGGTGTTCTAACATCAAGCTCGCGGTGTGTGATTTATGTGTCATAGTGTTTAACGAATATTTATCCTGACCAGAGATACTGATGACACCCTGTTAAGTTGGTATTATGATATAGCAACAACACGTAACCCACACATTATTATTAGTTGTGATGCTTATCTTTTTACAATTGAATATAGAGTATAAGCCAATTTTTTTTTCAAAGATGTGGTATACGAGGTATTGCTTTATCACGAGTGATAAAAAAACAGAGTATCCAAGGTCTCGATTAATATTCAGAATCAACACAAAAATGTTCCTTTAAAATAATCTAAGCGAAGAAGTTTTTTTGTAGACAATTCAAAATAATATTCCTTAGACGCAATCGCACTAAATCTAAAAAAAATGGTATTTGCTTTCGTGATCGGAATTTTTTAATATTTTTTTAGCAAACCAGTCGTGTATATTCGATATGTTAATTAGCGTTTATATAATAATTTTAATTGGCACAAATCAGACTGTGCACTCGTGTGTAAATATTTTGAATAAGGTTTTACAAAAAAATAAAAGCAAAAAAAAAAAAAATAAATAACAATCCTATATACTTGCGCACAGTGTGAGATGTGTAATTTGTGATTAAATTATTATATATGAATGCTCGTGTATTCGATCAGTTTATTGTATGATACAAAGCGTTAAGAAAATACACGTCTTTTATGAAATTAATTAATAAATGATTATATTAACAAAAATTATAATATAATTATATATAATATTTTTGTTAATTGATTGTGTATAAAATTAATAGAAATTTTTGTTAAGTTTATGAATGATGGTTGTGTGAAGTGTTGTACAGTTGATGTAAGTATTTATTTATATAAGAATAAAAAGTTTTTTTTTTAATTGTGTTTTTTTTTATTTATTAATTATTAATATAGTATAATCCACCGAAAAAAAAGACAAGAACGAATTTACTACACTACAGGTGTTATCAAATACTTGTTTTGATTAAAATATGTAATTTTTATATTACATACGTTTATACAACATTTAAATACTTTTACTAGATTTTTACATCTTTCAGCGTGATATTGATTTCCTGAAACGGTGATACTAGTGACATCTGTGGATTGTCGAAGAAATCTCTAGAATAAGCAGTCGATAAGTGGAAGTGAATAGCAAGAAAGTCAGAAGAACTAAACGTTTTAATTAATTTAAGCAAAAGCAAATATTAAATAACACGAAATGCTAGCTATATTATAAGGTTACAAAAAATAAAATATTTGGTAAAGAATTAAAAAATATAACTAGTAAACGAAAAAATATTTAGGTGAGTGTAGCAGACAAGTATAAGATTTAATTTTTTATTTTTTATTGTTACTGTTTTATGATAAATAAAAATGAATACTTGTGAATTTATTTTTTGAACGCGATGGAAACGTTTTATATATTTTAAGGGCGTTTTTCAAATATTAATAGGGATAAAAATAAAACTTTTTGGTTTCATAGACAATGGCCCCTCTTCATTGTTCAGATGACACACCAGGTGGATGTATTATGCACAAGGAATACAATGGCTGAACGCACATTCTATACAAGCCCCGACCGTCTCTTCCAAAGATTATAATGTAAGCAAATGATTTTATCAGTCATTCGTCAATGTCCCTAGGTTTGACGAATCCAACAAGACCGCGATATAAAGTAAGTTCATAATATCAAAAAAGAAAGTCTTTGGTAAAACTTGAACTCTACAATACAACTATCAAATAAACACTGCAAGTTGGAGAATAATAATGAATAATTAACACTAAAATTAAATACATTTGTCATAAAATGTTAGTAACTTCCATTAAATCCAATCTGCCCGACAATGCCATCGAAGCTGTTGGTAAAATCGGTAAAATAGGTGGTAGAATAAAAATAAATTTATTATTAAAAATATGCTTGTATACTATATACACATTATTTGCCAACGATACCATTTACTTAAACAAAACCTGCGCTCGTCGCAGGTAAATCACAAAAAAACTATTTTTAAAATTTCTTTAGTTTTTTTGCCATTCAAAGACACTGTCAAACTTTTGAAGAGCGAAAGAGTTCTCACTGTCCGATTAGTAAAATAACTTTAAAAAATTAAAAATACTTAAATGTTTGTAAAAACGCAAGGTAAATAAAAAAAACCTACATCGTTATTAAACATACCTAGAGCGGCTAATGCAACTCACTCGCCTCATTTGCGAAATCGCTTTTAAATAAAAGGCATGAATAAAAACGCATCATAAACAAAAAAACGCAAAAGATTATGTATACAGGTGACTCATACTTGTCACAGCGTTTTTAACCTGCCATTGCTATTGATTAATATTTGTTTTCAATCATGCCCCGATATGTCAACACTATAACGTCACGATACCTCAAGGTACTTTCAGCGAATGCGGCACACGAGAAGATGTTTATTGGCGTGTAAGCGGGAAAAAATATACAAAAGCAAAAACAAGGTTTTAAATATTTTGTGTACGTTTAATATACGAGAATACCAGATTGAAATTTTGCAACACGTTTTGAATCACCCTGTTGACAATGATTGAATACTTAGTCATTGTCTTTGGTTTTTATATGAACATCACCAAATTTCACGTTGTAGGTAGTAGACATTTTTTTGCGTATTATTAACGAAGACGACGATGATCGTGTCGCAAGCGATTCCGATTTTGTCGATTCGACAGTAGTAGAGCGTGTGGACTCATTACCGGGCTCGGTGCACGTCACGTCACGTCATGGCGAAGACATTTGGAAGCCAGTGAGATCAGTATTATCCATAATATTCAGCACAAGAACATAACCATAACTCGATGCATGTGAAACAATAAAAAAAACAGTATACACACACAAAAGTATAGTGAGTTTTACGATATTTTCAAAAACAGTTTACTGATGCTATAATGCGTGTGAAAGTATAAAAACAGCATATCGTCAAGATAAACAAAGTGTTAACATTTTAATTCAGTGTATTTTATAACTAAATGATATTATGTCTGCGAAATCGTTGAAACTGAATACCACCATACTATTAAAAGGGCTTATATTTTGAAGACATTCGATTTAATAAAATCAAATGCTTAAATATATTAATACCTGACACAATGTCGTAAAATAACTTACATACATAAATAATCATAAAAATGATGTACTGGTGTTTCTTTAAAAAATGTTTTACATATAATATTATGCAATTTACCGACAGACTGTAAAATAACAATAAGTATAAGCAAAAACTGGTATTAGGAAATTAAAGTGTACTTTGTGCATCGATACTAACAAATTTAAATTGTGATCCAGTATTTTTTACTGAATAAGCCATGCCTCACAGGGTGACTTTACCGGTGTTTTTATCTACTCTGAGGATTATTTTGACGCTAGTGACCGGCCTAAATTTTCTGATGTCGCTTCAGTACGGCATCCTCCATCACAGACCCGATATATTAGACGAAGGCAACAGAGTTAAAGACGCTCTCATGAACGACCTGAGGGAGGTCTACGACTTCATCGTGATCGGCGGCGGCTCAGCCGGAGCCGTGATGGCCAACAGACTATCGGAAAACCCCAGATGGACCGTGCTGCTGCTTGAAGCTGGCGGAGACGAGCCCGTAGTCGTCGACCCCCCGATAATGATGCCGGCCCTGCAGCTGACGGACATAGACTGGCAGTTCACCACCGAAAAGAGCGACGAGTACTGCCTGTCCATGAGAGGCCAGGTCTGCAACTGGCCCAGGGGTAGAGTCCTGGGAGGTTCCAGCACTATCAACGCGATGCTGTACATCCGGGGAAACAAGAGAGACTACGACCAGTGGGAGGCGGCGGGCAACCCGGGGTGGTCCTATAACAACGTACTTCCGTATTTCAAAAAGTCTGAAGATATCCGAATACCTGAATTAATTGGAGATCCTTACCACGGAGTCGGGGGGTATTTAACTATAGAAGAGTTTAGATACAAGCAACCGATCACAAAGTACTTTTTGGAAGCTGGAAAGCAGTTGGGATACGATGTCGTGGACGCCAACGGAGAGAAGCAGACGGGCTTCACCAGCTCTCATGGAACTCTTCGGGACGGTCTCCGCTGCAGTACCGCCAAGGCATTCTTGAGACCCGCCTCCAAGCGAGAAAATTTACACATCAGTCTCTATTCGACCGTAGAAAAAATATTGATAGACGAGTACACGAACACCGCGTACGGAGTGCAATTTCAAAAAATGGGCCAAAACAAAATTGCTCACGTAAGCAAGGAGATCATATTATCAGCTGGCGCGCTGCAGAGTCCACAGATTCTGATGCTGTCGGGAATAGGGGACTATCACCAGCTATCGCAGCACGGAATAAAAACCATCGTCAATCTTCCAGGGGTCGGAGAGAACTTACAGGATCACGTTGCAATGGGAGGGAATTTATACCTGTACAAGTCAGACGAAAACTCGAGCGGCCTGAACCTGTCGGAAGTTTTCACGCAAGAGGTACTCCGGGAGTTCACCGAGGATCACGACGGGGTTATGTATAACCTGCCGGAGTGCGAAGTGATAGGCTTCGTGAACACAATCCACGCAAACAGCTCCGACGACTGGCCAGACGTGCAGGTGTTCCTGGGGTCGTACGCCGACAACCTGGACGGCGGCATTTTCACCAAGAGGGACGTGGGGCTGACCGACGAGGTGTACTCCGCCGTGTACGAGGACATCATCTACGAGGCGGCTTTCCAGACCCTGCCTCTGCTGCTGCGCCCCAAAAGCAGGGGCACCGTCAAGCTCCGAGACAAGGACCCCGGGTCGAAGCCTATCATTAATCCCAACTACTTTTCTCACCCCGAAGACATGTCCGTACTGGTAAAATAATATCTGAACATTAAAATGATACAAAATTTTGATAAAAGGTACTAGGAAATATTTAGTTATAAGATTTTTCAGAGATGTATTTATAGAGTCTCCGCCGTTTCCAGATAGAAGGGGCGCGCGTGGCACACGCGCTGTCACAGACGCCGGCATTCCGCGCGACGGGCGCGACGATGCACGCCGTGATGGCTCCAGGCTGCGAGCAGCACGCCGAGGAGCCCCTGTCCGAGGGTGCGTTGGAGTGTCGTGCACGCCACCACACGCTCACCATCTACCATCCGGTGGGCACGTGCAAGATGGCCCCCCCGTCCGACCCGCTGCGCGTCGTCGACGCCCGCCTCAAGGTGCTCGCCAAACTCCTGACCACACTCCAGGCTAAACATCTCCGATAATTATGAAATTTTTATTTACCACGTGTGAAACATTCCCCCATTGTATATATATTTACGTTTCAGGTGTATGGAATGCAAGGACTCCGCGTGGTGGACGCCAGCATCATGCCGACCATCGTCAGCGGTAACACCAACGCGCCCGTGATAATGATAGCGGAGAAAACGGCCGACATGGTCAAGGACGACTGGGCGGAGGAGGTCAAGGTCATTCTGACAGCACACCAAGAAAGCAACACTGAACCGATTGCCAACGCCGACAGAGAAACGTCCAAAGACGCTGAAGGCAGCACCAAGGAAGCTGTCTCCAGTCGCGAAAACATCGAACGCGTAATGAATGATAATATTATATTTGAAGATCAGGCGTGGAGTCGATCTTTTGGAAGACTAGGCGTAGAGCACAATAAAAAAGGAAACGTGGAAATCAGCAAGTATGTGCAAAGTCATAATGATATGAAATTCAAGCAAGAAGGTCAAGATAATCATTTGGATATATATCAACAAAGCAAAACATACGACATACAAGAAAATGATGGATACAGAAATTGGGATCCTTATTATTACAATGCATCAAATAGCCAAGTTGGTTCCCGTTTTCAATATAAAGATGAGGAATGGAGTCAAAAAAATCTATTCGACCAAAACAATACAGATAATTATTATGAAGATAATCGAAATATTGATTTTGGACAGCAGAGTTTAGACCCATTTATGAATCAACAGAATGAGAATAATGACTATGAAGATAATCGAAATATTCATTTTCGACCACAGAATTTAGAACCAAATAATTTGTATTCAGATTTTGGACAGCAGAGTTTAGACCCGCTTATGCACGGTGATAATATGTATAATTATAATGAGTATAATCGAAATATTTATGTAGACCCGCTTGCAGAACAAAAAAATATGTATGATGAGTATAAGAACAGTGGGAATACATTTCTTGAATATTATTATTTAGACCCACCTGCACAAAAGAATGAATATGACCATGAGAAAAATCAGAATACTGTTTTATATCCACTTGTACAAAATGATAATAATCATAATATTTACGCAAATCAACAAAGTGCAGATCTAATTGAGCATAAAAACAATATGAAAAATTATCATGAAGATAATCGAAATATTGATTTAGAGCGACAGAATTCAGACTCACTTGTATCAAAAGCAGGAGAATTTTATGACGGTGCTTGGTTCGTGCCGGATATTGTAGAATATGAAAGTAATAACCCAAAATCTAAAGAATCAATGCAAATCGTATACGATTTCAAATCAAACCTGGCTTTCGTCAACTACGAACGGACTGAATACAACACGGAGGATCCCGAAAGCACGGGAGAGAGATATGAATTTGATTCATTTGTGTATTACCCAAACACTCCAGACTTTGAAAAACAACATCAACCTTCGGGTGGGCGAGAACCTTCTGCGTATGGCGCAGTTCAAGGGGTAAATGAATACGGAATGGAAGACGACAATATTATGATGGAGCAAAGAGTCGACGACAGTCATATACAGTATCGAGAGGCAGAGGGTAGTCTGATTGACAGAGACAATGAAATATTTGTTGAAAGAGATGCAAACCAACACATAAATTATAGAAACATTAAAAGGACAAGTGAAAATTCATAATTCATTTTATATCGTAAGACATTCTATTTAATAAATATTTAAAGAAGATATTTAAAAAAACGTGTTTTTATTTCAACTATTAATAAAATAAATAATGTGATAACTCAATACTTATATCTATGTATGGATTAGTCAATCAAGATGCGTATTTATTACCCATTACAGGGTTATTATATTTACTAATATTTCTTTAAATCATCTTCTATATATGAACTAATGTGCCTAATCATATTAGTAAATATAATAACCCTGTAATGGGTAATAAATACGCATCTTGATTGACTAATCCATACATAGATATAAATATGACGGTGCGTGTCTTGGCTAAATCAATAGATTTTAAAAATAATGCCCAGATGGGACTAAAATCGCTTCACTTGTTACTTTGTTCATAAAGTCCAGTGCTTGCAAATCACTAAATATTGGTTGGCCTGGGCACATTGGTTCATATGTAGAGTATGATTGTTAAAAATTCTCGATAAATGGAAGTGATTCGTTAGTACAAAGGTTCGTACACCGGCCATGTAAGCCAGGGGATGTGGGTTCAAATCCCACACAAATCACGATGATATTTTTCTGAGAGTTTCTTTAAATCATCTTCTATGTATGAACTAATGTGCCTAATCATATTAGTAAATAACTCAATACATTAAAAATGATTTTCATAATTAATTAGACATTTAGTCGTTTTACGTGTGAATTGATTACTTATAAAAAAAATAATATTTAATAACCCGAACTCGTCTCCCTTAATATTTATTGGATGTCACACGAATCTTTCATATTTAAGACAACACTTAGCTAAATACTCAAACAGGTATGGGATTAAAATAACAACAAATATTATTATTTCAACGCAAGCAAAGGACAAGTTAACATCTGTTTCGTGAACTTTTAAAATTATTAAGAAAAATACCCTAAAAAAATCACGTATACCTAATTTCGTAACCAGCCATTGGTGTGTTTCCATGAAAAACCTTATGCTACAATAATTTTAATTAATTTTCAAAAAACATCAAATAAAAGTGAACTGTCAACGTTTCATTTCAGTGATAAAAGTATTAAAATGCATTAGGGCTGCAAAAATATTTAAAAAAAAAACACATCGAACTGTATCGAGTGTGTAATCGCACAAAATAAAACCAGCAAGTTATTATCGGACTTACGACGGACATGTTAGGTTAGGTTAGGTCATTACAATGTCAAGTTGATAAGCAAAATACAATTATATAAGAGAAAACACTCTGCATATAGCGGCGCAAGTGCGTGGACGAGGCAACCTGCATATAGAAGAAACCTCCAGCGAATCCCCAAATAATCTAATTTACAAGTATGTGTTCATATGTGTTATGAATATTTATGACGACGAAAAAATTATCGAATATTTCAAGTATAATTTGGTTCAAAGTGTACTCAATTCAATGTGTACTTGCTATTGTCATAACGTGGTCTTTTGCATATATTACTCTAAATATTCCACATTGAATTCAGTTCAAAGTTTTAATAATGCACAGAAAGACATTAACAATTGATAGACCATTATTTAGAACACAAACAGTCTAGTTGAAAAAAAAACCGAAATACTTTATTTCAGAGAGTGATACGGAAAAATGTTGATACCATGTACTAGGATGGTTGTTGTAACATATATTTACTGTAAAATTCCTTATATAGTATGAAATAGTTGCAAATATAATATAATATATCTTAGGCCGCAGATCTTCAGATTAGCATATTTCGCGTCCACGTAAACATCAACATTACAGTGCCTCTTTTTTCTTCGATTTGTCCTTGGACAATCAGCTGCAGGATGCTATATTTATTGTTACGAAAAATGTGGCCAAAATAGCAGAGAATCCGCTTCTTTACCAACGTCAAGAGATCCCTTCCTTTGCGCATTCTGTGGTCTTGCGTTCTGTGTTCCTTATAGTTGGAAAGGGTTATTTGCAGGTGGTGGTATTTGTTGCAGGTTAAAAGATGCTGCAGGAGGCGATGCAGGGGATGTGCCCCAGGCTGGGCGGGCAGTCGGGGCAGCTGCTGGGCGGGCTGGTGCAGACGCTGCTGGCTGCGTACTGCGCCCTGGGCGGGGACTGGCCCGCGGACCGGGGTTCCGAACTCCTGGCGGCAGACAGTCCAGCCTACGACTTCATAGTGGTGGGCGCCGGGTCTGCTGGGGCCACCCTGGCACACCGCCTGGCCGAGCACCGCGCCTGGCGCGTGCTGCTGCTGGAGGCGGGGGGCGAGCCCTCCATAGACACCGAGGTGAGGCTCGGCTTGTCCCACACACAGGCACACCCGCACTCGACACCACGCCCAGGGGCGGTTCAGGAGGGTAGAAGGGGGAACGAAGATAGGTAGCCGAATCGGCATGATTTTCACAATAACACGGTGTGTTTTCCGCTTTGAATTATGCAAAAAATTCATAACACGATGAAAAAATTTGTGTTAAAAATTAAATTTAGAATATATGATATTTAAAAATAAAGTATCATCTTCATCAAATGCCTCTCCTCAGAAGAGGTTGGCGACCATTTCACTGAGCAACTATTCATGTTCATGGTTTTCTAATGGGAATATAGTGAAGTGGGTCCCCGGGTCTTTTTACACCGCAGTTTTATATTGAAAGGATGAGTATTGCTGCTGCCCAATAGCGTTATAACAAAATCCTGGCTGCCGCAGGAGTATCAGATATAAATAAATTATAAAAATTAAAGTCTCTATAAAAAATAATTGCGTACAAGTACAAAACAATTTTCATTTTTAGGTTTTAAAAATTAAAACCAACTTTCAATAAGTGATACAGATATATTGAGATTATATGTAATATTCTAATCAAACTCACTTCTAGTTTAAGTTCTGGAAGCAATGAAACAATAACCAATAAAAAAAATTCAGAGATTGGACACTTGATCGAGAACATTCCACCGTTCTCTAATTACTAAATCACTTAAAATTTAACTAATCGTTGCTTAAATTGTAGTTTCGGAAATAAAGATGTCATAATTTATTTAAATATGCGTAAAGAACCAATAAAAACATTAAAGTTTGATGACATGCGTTGCCAGCAATTTTGATAGACAAGTATTGAATATTTACATTTTTCTTAAAATATTTCTTAATATATTTTTAGATACCAGCAATGCTCTTCGATACACATAAGACTCCCCAAAATAGGGGTTACACGACGGAGAAAGATCCAAATTTATTCCGAAGCATGATTCAAAATCGATCCTCGTGGCCCAGGGGAAAGACATTGGGAGGCTGCAGTGCTGTCAATGTTATGGTCTATGTCAGGGGCAATAGGGCGGACTATGATGAGTGGGAGCAACTGGGGAACCCCGGCTGGGGATACGAGTCCGTGCTCGATTACTTCAAGAAGTCGGAAGCCCTCAACGACGCAGACATACAGGGCGACCCGAGTCTCTCCAAGTACCACGGGTTCGATGGACCTTTGCACGTTGAAAGGTATAAAACAATCAGCGAGTGGAATGAAATACTGATGAAGGGTTGGAACGAGAATGGGTACAAAACACTGAAGGACATAAATGGAGAGAGTCAGCTGGGAATCACACATGCCCTGAGCACCATCAGAGCAGGGAGGCGCTGGAGCTCGGCTAGAGCTTTTTTGGCGGGAAAGCAAAACGACAACCTGCACGTGGTGAAGCACGCCCACGTGACGAGGTTGATATTCAGCGATGACGGTGAGAGAGTAGTTGGAGTGGAAGTGAAAATAGGAGAGAACAAAGAAATTATAGTCAAAGCTGACAAAGAAGTCATAATTTCTGCGGGTGCCATAAACACGCCGCAGATCCTCATGCTGTCCGGAATAGGGCCCAAGGAGCACCTGGAAAAGCACGGGATCAAGGTCATCGCGGATTTACCAGTGGGAAGGAATCTGAAAGATCACGTGATGTGTCCTATTTATTGTACAGCTAGCGAAGGTCCTAAGACGGAAGTCCCACAGGAGCTTCTTCCTCAGATGATGCTGCAGTATTTAATAAATCAAGAAGGGCCCTTGAGTGGGGTGGGCCTCATGGAAATTATGGGTTTTGCGAACACTCTAGAGGACGGTTCTGATGTCCCCGATCTGCAGTTCCTTCACATGAGATACACGGTTAGGGATAAAATTTTGATGCCAAACCTTTTGCAATCTCTAGGTCTTAATGACGAAATAAGTCAAATATTGAAGAATTTAAATTCTGATAAGGAATTAATAGGCATTTTAACAACCCAGCTTCGACCCAAGTCTTCAGGAAGTGTTGAACTGAACAGCACAGATCCTTTAGATAAGCCTCTGATACATGCTAAGTATTTTGACCACGACGATGACATCAAGACGTTATTGAGAGGAGCAGCGTTCGTAGCCAAACTAGAGGCTTCTCCCACGTTCAGAAAAGTTGGCTTCAAGATCGAGAGACTGGACTTGGCTGAATGCAGAGCGTTTGAGTTTAAAAGTGAAGCTTACTGGAGATGCGTCTTCAGCCACATATGCTCCACCCTGTACCACCCGGTGGGCACGGCCAGGATGGGTCCCGCGGGAGACGCCAACGCCGTGGTGGACCCCAGGCTCAAGGTCCACGGGGTCGCCGGAGTCAGGGTCGCGGACGCGAGCATCATGCCCGACATAGTCAGAGGGAACACCAACGCCCCGGTCATCATGATCGGGGAGAAGGCAGCAGACATGATCAAAGAAGATTGGCTGGGCACAAGCAAGGAGCATATTGAGCTTTAAATTGGTTTTGTGATATATTCTTATTATTTCAAATACAAATATAATATAACCTTATAAAAAAACAAATGTAATCTCCTAGCCATTTGGATTTTATTATTTTCTGTTTAGACATTGAATATTTTTTAATAAATCAGTATTTTGAAGATTGAAAAAGTACAGTTTAATGAGTGCGCTTTAAAAAACTATTGAATTAAAGAAACGATTATAATTATCGTAACAGTATTGACCATGGTGACAGGGAAGATTGTGCAGTCTTATGTTATCCAGTTAACGAAGTGATGTTACTACAATATAAATAATTAAATATACTTAATATTTAAAACCAAAACAAAAAAGACACGTATAAAGTATTTCAAATATATATCTGGGAGCGAGAACAACCTAATAAATTGTATACACCTAAAATCGGGTTATAGCCTCTTCCACTCCTTGTATATAGATTCAGAGTAACATGTCGTTGAAACTTGCACCAAGCAATAAATTTTTTAAAAATAATATCCCTTTATTAACTTATCGGTATTAATAGTTTGACGATGTACCTGTGGAGACGAAAGACCTCTCGTATAACAAGTAATAAATCCGGACAGTCTCCTGAATCATTTGGTTTTGTTCGGATGTACTATAACTTATTTTTAAAAAAAATTAATTTAAAATATATTATTTGTTTGAGTGAAGTTGTGGAGCCACTGGAGATTATGTAACTTTAGTAATCATTTAAAAGTGTACCCGAGGAGTCCTCGCCACCCAGTGAGTCGCCAGCTTGTAGGCGCATTGGATCGTTATCCCGCACAGAGCGCAGTGAGTATTCCCCATATTCATATGTATCCACGTGGCTAGGAGACAAGGTATTTGATTGGCGAAGATCCATTATTATAATGATAAAAGTAGCTTTGTATTTTGTCTTCACTTTGAGTTCATTATATTTTTTGCATGACTAGTTTCGACCAAATAGACTAGGGCATCATCAGATGCATAACATCTGATGATGACCTAGTGCCGGTGGTCCCCAGCCCTGTGCCCGCGGACGCCATGGCGCCCGCCGATCATTTTCCGTGCGCCCGCCGACCATTTTCCGTGATCTCGCCACCAAAAAATTATTTAAGAATTTTTTTTTTTTTTAATAATTAAAATGAGAAATGAAAGCGAAAATAAATATATCGTTATAATTTTCAAAATAATAATTCATTCCAGAAAATCATATAAAAATCTGTTGAAATAGCATCTTATGGTGGCTAATCCCTTTGATGGGTCAATTTTTGAGTTTTTTGATAATTTTTTACGAAAATTTACTGCATTAATAGAAATTTTTTAATGCTTAAAGTTAGATACGTTCCTTTTTCTAAAGAAGTAATTTTTTATCTCTTGTAAATTAATTTTAATATGATAAATATGTATTTTCCCGATTAAAGTTTAGGAATTTAGAGATTATTATAACCGATGGATCTAGAACCCTAAGCATTAAGGTGTCTTTTTTCAAATTGGAAATAAAATATTACAAATAAACTTGGGGTAAAAAACTAGCTAAAAATTAAAAACATTTTTTTTTAAACAAACTTGGGTTTTGAAAGTCGTAATTTTATCAAATTTTTTAACATCTTTAAAACTTTATTTTACCTTAAAAAAGAACGGTAATTTAATAATAAAAAATATATACATATTATTTATAGCTTATTTAATATTCTGTAAAAAAACAGATTTTTAGCAAAGAAAAATAAATCGACAGTTAAAAAAATATGATGACACGTTTCAAATACAAAACACCGAAAGAAATACACCCATTTTTTTCAGTAAGGATCTCACTCGGAAATCGAAATCATTTCATTATTTCATTTATTTAATTATCACTTTACTGGGCTGAAAGCTGGTTTATTTACGGAATATTATAAAAATAAAATTTATACTTACATATTTCTTTATTATTTAATTTCCGTTCTTTTACAAGTTTGAAAGATGTTGAAAAATTTGATAAAATTACGATTTTTCAAAACCAAAGTTTGTTAAAAAAATAAATTGATTTAATTTTTAAACGAATCTTTTAATTTAATTTATTTTTTTAAGGTTTATGTGTAATATTTTATTTAAAATTTAAAAAGGACATCTAAATGCTTAAATCCGTCGGTCATAATAATCTTCAATCAATCGAGAAAACACATATTTATCATATTAAAAGTAAATTTATTAGAAATAAAAAAAAAATACTTTTAGAAAACGGAGTGCATTTATCTTTTGGGATTAATTTTTTTTGTATTGGTGCAGTATATTTTTCGTATTCTAACCTGTTTGAAATTTTTAGCTATAAATATACATTTTTAAATTTCTATTAAAAATAATTATTCGTTGCATATTTGCCCCAATTCGACCCAATTACCAGAATTTTCATACTATTATTTACTACTACTTATTATTTATTTAACATAAAAAATAATTTTTATATTTTATAATTATATTTCTGGAATTGAGTATTTTTTCCATTTCCATTTAGTCCAACTAGGCGTGCTACTAGGTTTCCGGCTTTTTTTATCAATGAAAAGTGTATAATTTTAAAAGAAATACAAAAAAATGGTTTATTCAAAGTATCGTCACATTTTTGCCATCTCTCTGGCAGTACACGAATACCGTGACGATAAAACGACGCGTCGGACCGAAACCATTCATCCATCCAATTTTCCACTTTTTCGAAATTGGGCAAGTGTAGTCCAGCCAATCCATGTGCCATCGACCGGAACAAATAAAAATCGGAAGAGGCCAGGTCTGGTTACGGCGGGTGCGGTAGCAGATCCCATTTCAGCGTTTTGATGGTGTCCTGGACGATGGAAGGGCGATGGCACGAAGCTTTGTCGTGCTTCAATATCATTTGTTCGTGTCTCGTGTTCCATTCCGGCCGTTTTTCAAACAGCATGAGTCAAATTGATCAGTTGTTGTCGGTAGCGCTGCCCATTGACAGTTTCGCCTGGTCTCAGAAGCTCATAGTACACGATTCCTTTCTGGTCCCACCAAACGCATAGCATAGTCTTCTTTCCAAAACAATTAGGCCGTGCCATCGATGATGTTGATGATTCTTTGCCAGGTGAACGATTTTTGCCATTAGGATTCTCGAAATAAATTTACTTCTAATTGCTAGTAACAATTCGATGCAAGAAACTGTTTCTTACGTGCCGCAAAAAAAATATTCGGAAGTGGTTCTTTGATTTTCTATCTGTCTCTCAGCCAACTCATGCCGAACCCATTTTCCTTCCGTTTGAATTTTTCCCATGGTATGTGAACGTTTGAAAATACCTTGGCGAGACACTTTTAATGCCTCCGCAAGTTGATGTTGTGTTTGCGTATCATCTTCATCCAATATCGCTTACTTAAATTTTAATTAAATTAAAAATAACAAACGATAAATTCACGTAAATCTCGTCAATATTTATTCAGTGTCATATATACTATAGTATTAGTGTTAACTAAAATAAATTTAAAAAACACAACCGAGCATGAATCCACACAATCAACTAAATAAACGTTTAATTAACTTTTATTATACTGAGAAATCATGGGCTGTTATCATAAATATAATAATGTTGAAATAATTTACATAATATTGTATATTGATAACCTTGTGTTGGCAACGCGATGATAGTTTAAATTCTTTTAGAGTAAAAATTAATTAAGATATAATTTTAAAATAATTTGCTATAAGCGGCCGCCGGAACGGCATCCCTTCCTACAGATGCATAACATCTGATGATGACCTAGTCTATTTGGTCGAAACTAGTCATGCAAAAAATATAATAAACTCCAAGTGAAGACAAAATACAAAGCTACTTTTATCATTATAGTAAAATTTTAATTATACTAAAAATAACAAACGATAAATTCAAGTAAATCTCGTCAATATTTATTCAGTGTCATATATACTATAGTATTTGTGTTAATTAAAATAAATTTAAAAAACACAACCGAGCATGAATCCACACAACCAACTAAATAAACGATTAATTAACTTTTATTATACTGAGAAATCATGGGCTGTTATCATAATTATAATGATGTTGAAACATTTTACAGAATATTGTATATTGATAGCCTTGTGTTGGCAACGCGATGATAGTTTAAATTCTTTTAGAGTATTAAAATAATTTGTTATCAGCGGCCGACGGAACGGCACCCGCTCCCACGGACCACATACTCGTAGATATCTTCGACCGGGGTATCCCCAACCTTTTTGGACCCAAGAGCACATTTCAGGTCGCCGGTCGGGTCGGTCGCGCCATTTACTTTTTCAAGGTATTTTTCTGCTCCAGAAAGTAGTTCCAAGCCCAGCTAAAAAAAAAAAAAAAAAAATTGTCTGTTTCTAGAAGCGCTACTAAGTTTTTAGCTTTCACATATAGACTAACTACACTTACTACATATACGCTAACTACATATTAAACGCAATATTTTTTTTATAATATATTAACATACGAGATTAATACATTAATGATACTCCGGCAGATTTATCTGTCGTTATGTTAAGTACTCAATTTGTCTCCACAGGGTGACTATGCCCGGTAACAATGATCTCCGACATATCGATGCAGGATCGCGTGTTTGTCGTAATGTTGAAAAGTGAAATCGAAAAGTATTCAAATTATCTCCACGGGTGACTATGCTCGGTAGCAAGGACACTCCAGCAGTATTAATGATGCGTTCGTATACCTGCCATAATGTATAGAGATCTTACAAATCTCAAAGAACATAATAATAATGATCCCTAAATTGTGAAAGAGGTTTAAATAAATGTAAAATTGTAATCCAAATGATTGAAAGCGGATAAATAAAAAGTGTTTGAAATTAACATATAATACAATCCACTGATAGCTTATGAACCTTGGCGAATTCGTAAGCTAAACAACGAAGAGGAAAGAACGAGGGCTAGAGCCTCCATCCGAGGATATACCTAGCTCCCGTCGCCTACACCTTGTATTGGCATTAATACTAAAGGTATTTTCCACTCACGTTCTAACACAACCGCCAGTAGGTGTTACATATCGCTTGGCGATTTTCATGGGAAAAGACTTCAGGGCTGAAGAAATTTTTAATGGATGTACCATACTATTTGCAACCGCCAACGGAACGACGGATTAAATCATGGGTAATGCCTGAAGTTTAACTTTCAAGACGACAGCGATACTTCTTATATATTGTAAAATACTTTTCGAAGTCTATTTGACATTTCGATCCCAATATATTTTATGGTGTCAATGGTGTCAGTTTTTGGTTGTCACACACACACTTTGGCAACAATCAGCAAGACGGTTGGCGGTAGTAGAAGATATACAAATGCCTTAATATACTGTAATCAGCATATAATGCAAATGAAGCGTCAACGAGATATACTCGTACAAAAAATAAAAATACAGAAAAACTACACGGGAAAGAATAAATAATACAAATAATAATTTCATTGACACCAATTTTAGCCGGTTTAGATTTAGATTATTGTTTCAATAGAAATATGAACATTTAAGCGATATTTTCTACAATTATTGAAACAAAGAACATACATACGTTGAAGAACATGTATGTTCTTCAACGTTTCTGTCCTGGTTCATCTTCACGAAATCGTAATGCATCAATCGAAAGTTAATATGTCCGAGTTTTCCAATATAAATCGCATGGCTCATATGGGTTGATTATTTTTTATGATTGACTCTAAATTTTACTCGGAAAAGCACACATTCCTCACATTAAAAGTTAATTTATAAAAAATAAAATAAACTTTTTGCATTTAAATTTT